>OY992876.1:143496881-143741881 GCA_963921405.1 Cepaea hortensis | reverse complement strand
AATTATTGGCAGTATATATGACAGAGGGCTGTGGACAGACATGATCTCCAACGCCATACGGCGTTGGCTATAATACATTGACAGTACACGAAACAGAGGTTTGTGGACAGATATGATCATCAACACCTTACGGCATGGACTAAGAACCCTGGCAGTACACGAAACAGAAGGATATGGACAGACATGATCACCAACACCACACGGCATGGAGTATAAGAAGATTGGCAGTACATGAGTGTCAGAAGTGGGGGGTGCCGCCGCCAAGTTATGTACTATCACTGGCGGGCAACCCCAATTTGTCAGAAATTGACTCGGGTCAAAATCTATATGGCTGAAATAAAGATTAAGCCCCTGGATAATCAAGGCGTACAGCTGCTAATGGCTCGTTAATATTTATCTGGTCCTGGTATCCCCAAGGAGTGGGAAAGGAAAAGTTAGATGCCTTGGTTTATGTATACTGCTAGACTACTAGGCAGTGCAGGTTCTCCCCCGCCCCCTAATAATACTCCCCTTCCTGGTGTGTAAGTAAGTCCCCACCAATGTACACACACTCACATGTATGCACAATTGGAAAGTAACAGATAACTATGAATTAAATTACATGTGAGACGATGCCTCAATCGCCTCCCATCAAGCTCCAGTAGACTTAGCCAGGGTCCGCTATGTTTAGCTAAGGACCCCTATGGTGCGCTAAGGACCCCTATGGTGCACTATGGACCGCTATGGTTAGATAAACACAGTCGGTTGGTGTTCGGAGCAGTGTTCCGTCCTGACACCACCTGGTCCCTCCTCTTTGGCACTGCACGGGAAAACCTGGTGCTCTTGTTGAGAGCTTGGAAGACAGAATCAAGAATGTGTATACAATTGTTCTACATCAGTATAATTCTAGGTAATACATACAATATATCACCCCCACATACACACTCACATTGAAAAGTCTAGCAGTGTCTCTCTTCCAGCTTTACTGTGTTCACTCTATTCTTTCTCCCTCTATATCTTTCTCCTACTGTCTAGTCGGGGAGGACTTTTCCATTGTCTAACACGCATGTAGTTACAACTTATGCCATCCCATGTAACGTACCGTCATGAGGAATGAAATGTCCTCAGTCCATGTGACTAATTCAAACACCCGGTTCCTAATAGCCGCTCGGTCACACAAGTTGTTTCAGCAGATCAACTGGTCAGTAGTAGTATTACAAGAGTATCTGATTGCCGGGCTTAAGTGTCATGATCAGTCTCTGTGCTAAGCCTAAGTGAGTTATGGTGAACACTCGTTCACCACGCACTGAAAGGACTAAGCGCACCATAACCCGATACCGACAGTGGGTAAGGTCTGCACCACTACACATCTGCTTCAAACACAATCAGTAGACAATATACCAACGTGCGCTGCGCTGGTGACCAACATTTGCGTCAAATTGAAGATTGTTATTATATGACAATTTGCATCTCAAACATCAAATAAACACTATGCATGTCAACCTCAAAGTATGCACATTCAAAATAGGCATATAATGATATTCCTAATAATAGCATAACGAATGAGTTAGTAATACTATTAAATACATACAAAATGAGACATATAAACATTTTTATAAAATATGCTGGGGCATAGTCCTAGCATATATTCCTACGTGTCTATTAAGAATAACAAACTTATAGCAATATTCTATAGATAGTAAACTGAGGAATACTAGTTCGTAGATCAGTAACGAGAGACACTGATATTTTCAACGAAATAGCCTACAACAGGCCGACAAATGAAGCTCCCGAATGTACAGGCTATAAACTAATATTCCTAGAAACGCCTAACAGCACAAGACTCAGACATATGAAGTTTAGACATATAATTCTTTCATACCTGTTCCTATTTCTGGAGTATCTGGTTTGAGCATCAGAATCTCCTAGTATGTATACCGTTTCTTATCTCTTTGTCGCCTTTTACTATCCCATTCTGCGTTTACTTCTCCGAGTGACACGTCGTGTCACTTCCGAGCTTCATTCACGCAAGTCCGTTTCACACCCCATTGACAGTACTAAGGTTCGTTATCAGTCCAACACTTCGCACACTTCGAGCAGACTGAATTATCTCGCAGCCTGCCCCCTCACGTCTGCCCGTCTCTCGCGTTCCCTGGGACCACGGTTGGGTAGTTTTATCAAGCCGAGATTTCCAATTGTGTCACTAACCTCAGGTGAGGAACGTCAAAACGTGTTAAGTGTGTGATTGAAACATTCTGGCCTGCGATCGCTGGTGACCAACATTTGCGTCAAATTGAAGATTGTTCCCACGTAGAAAGCAGACCGTGATCGTTGTGATTACTTGCCGTCTTCGTGTGCAATCTTACGACATGGCTAGGTAGAGCCTTGTACAATGGAGCGAGATTTGGTGTCATATATGGATAGCTGCTGAGAAGCGTGATTTTATTCCTGTAGTTTTTCCTTCCTTCCTATTGAATACTTTCATGTGGAAGAGGACTTCTGGCGAAACTCGCGGTATTTTGTGACAATGAGACATAAGAGTATGGACAGACGTTATCACCAACGCCACACTGCATGGATTATTTGAAGACTGGCAGTACACGATGCAGAAGGCTGTGAATAGACATGATCACCAACTACACACGACATGCACTAAAAGAAAACTGGTAGTACAGCAGACAATGCTTTGGAGAGACGTGATCACCAACTATACACGGCATGGCCTATAAGAAGATTGGCAGTACTCGAGACTGAAGGCTGTGGAAAGACATGATCACCAACTACACATGGCTGGACTATAAGAAGATTGGCAGTACACGAGACAGAAGTCTGTGGATTGACATGATTACCAACACCCCAAGGCATGGACTATTAAAAGATTGGCAGTACACGAGACAGCTGTTTGAAGGCATGATCACTGGGAGTACACGAGACACATGACGAACATGATAACCAACTGTGACATACTTTATTTTCACAAGCGTAACGTGCGATAAATATTTCCCTTCGACAATTAAAGTTGACACCGCAAGAGCGTTATTTTGTTCCACAATTGTACAATCCAAGATTTAATATAACTCATTGTCGGCGTTAAACCCGAACTCGGAAAAAGCTGAGACATAAACAGCTACAACCGGTTTCCGGGCCTCATTGTACAAACGCAAACCACAACTCGTCACAAATCAAGAGAAAGGCCGACTGTGCATGCGGGAAATGGTAGCTTCTCAACTCGCTACGACTACACTAGAAAAGTAAAGTCTGGAGAGAATAGAAGGACGAAAACCAGCAGCTAGTATTTGGAATCAACCAAATGAAGACCTGACATCTTGGTTTTGTCAACTGTTGACATGTGTTGTGAAGTCGTCCCGTTCGGATGAAGGTGAATATGATATTTATTTTAAATCTTAGATTAGTTTGTGAGTATTTTCCCAGAAGAAGAGTTGGTAAGTCGACTTGTTGAACCAATGTGGTGAGTTCTTAATAAATTAATTTAGTAGGAGACTAAATTACAATATATTTAATTGTTATAGTTTATATATAAACTGTACATTAAGTATAACCATAGTGAGTTTTATTTTTCTTCCAAAGTAAACAACTGATTTAATGTAAGCATTAGACTGACGTTGTACATATTTCTTAAGTAGTCAACTCATTCAGTAATAATTTAGGATTGGTGAGTAACTTAAGATTTAAAACTAGTTGACCTGTGCCAGCACTGATAGAGAAATTAGTGTAATGTGTATAGTCAAATAGATTGAGCACACTTAAAGACAAGTAGTTTGTCTTATATTTCATGAACACATGGGAGCCAAATAGAGCCCTATAGTGAACATAATTTTGTGTGTTGAATTAAAGCACCCACGTGGTGAGTCAAATGTATTTTCAATGTTGTAAACATATGGAATTAATGTTTGTGCCACACAATAATACTTAGTCAACCGGCATGCTAGAATGGTTAAGATTCATAATGTCTGAATATGGATGAGTATATCACATAAATTGTATGTATTTGATTAAAGCATGGGGTGACTCATGGATTTAATTTTGCTAAATCTTTGGTGAATTTCATAAGTATGCCTAATGACCACATGAGTCTATGTCATTGGAAAGAGCATGCCTGTGGTGGCTCATGTGTTTTTCATTATTGTTAAACAGATGTGAATGTATCATTTGATAAAACCCATCAGTATGAATGACTATCATTCAGGAAATATTATAATTTCTGATGAAGAATGAGGTTCTAATATAATGTAATTGTGTTAAATCTGTGAATTTACCATGTGTAAAGCACAGACATATACTAATTGTTATTCCTGCAGATATGATGTGACTGATGAGTGATTGCGAAAGGAGATATTTCATTGTGATATCAGTGATGTTAAACATTTTAAGTTTTCATTGGGAAATCACATAAGTATATTTACTCACTTTACATGCAAGTATGAATGATGTTTGAGGAATGATTCCTGAATGATCATCCATGCATATGAATGATGTCTGAGATGAGTGAATTGACCCCACATGCACAGATGGATATTGTAACTGATGCATGAGGAGTGTGAGTGAGTGAAGTTACATGCTGAGAAAGAGGGAGTATAGGCCAGCAGCAATCTCATGATAGAAGGAAACTGTGATGTGTAATGCTATGTCTATCACTGGAGAACTTGTTTGATTTAACGCATACCCTAATTATTAATTTAGTACACTCCGACCCATGACAAACCTTCGTATAAAATATCTTTCATGCTACAATCATCTGGTTTTGTGCGCTAAGCACGACACAAACCATATCATACATTACGCATACCACAAGCATCTGATTTTGTAACTTAAGCAAAATCCCACTTTGTAGTTCATGTCACTCCTGTTAACGCATATGGTCTAGTGTAATTAAAAGAATGTACTACAATGATGATGATGATGATGATGATGATGATGATGATGATGATGATGATGATGATGATGATGATGATGATGATGATGATGATGATGATGATGATGATGATGATGATGATGATGATGATGATGATGACGATGACGAAGATGACGATGACGACGACGACGACGACGACGACGACGACGTCGTCGACGATGACGATGATGATGATGATGATGACTGTAATGTAATGATAATAATGTAAAATGATGATAATGATAATGACAGAATGATGTAATGATTTCTAATGTCATATAATGATAATGATTGTAATGACAATGATATAAGGACACCATGATGATGTACTTATGTTGTTTATAAGCAGCTACTCATTACAATGGGAAATGATTAAAAACCCATTAATATATGAGACCCCTTTTCTTGAATAAGAAAAAGATGTAGAGAATTAAACTGGGTACAGGAGAGGTTTGTAAACATAGTTGTCAAATCCCAAATCAATCAAGGTATTACTTAAACTATAGACCTGAAGGACAGGCATAAGTGAAGATGAAACTGCACATCTGCTAGTTAAAACTTGAACACCTGATAGTGGAAAATTGGAGTGAGAGCAAACAACTATGGTAGTGATAACTAATTGAGAACACCAAGACTATCTTTCTTCTGTGTTTATTTTCTCAAAGAACAAGATTCATTTTATTGTTTTCACTTGTTGTGTTCTTAGGCTTTTACATTTCATTTCTAATGTCATATTTATTATATCATTATAATTATGTGATTGATGGAATTTCAGGTAGGGTCATACTCATGTAGATCCAGACCTGACTTGGTGAAGATTTAATGCAGCACCTGTTGAGTGAGCACATTGTTGAGTGATGCCCTTGATAGAGTAGTGCAGAAACTTATCTACCTGCAAACGTTCCATTTGTCTCACAGGAGTGGTAATCTTTATTTAAACATTTACCTGCCAAAATGGAAAGAAAACCAAGAGCCAACGTATAATGTTCTACTCAGACCTGGAACACTGAGACGACAGAACATACAGCACTTAATTGATAGCCAGAGGGATTCCCAAAGCTGGAAATGGAGAACACTGAATGAAGACAGTTCTTTTTTTTTTTTTTACATCATCCAGGCCAGTAAAAGATTAGCAGTACATGCCATTGGAAAAAAATATAGCTGTTATTATGCACATTATAATTGGCACATCAATTCCGTATAATTACCATTATATGTATATGTCCTTATTTTATGACAGGAAATTGTAATTTTGAATGCAATTTACAAAATCCATGTTTGTGTTTATTAAATCATAAACAAATGAGGTCATATCATGTATTAATTGTATGTTTACTTGTCATAGTCCAATTGTTTTAAACTACCCTATATAGAATTAATTAGTTGGTAGAGGAGAAGCAAGGAACCTCTTAAAGAATATTTTGTATATAAAAGTGAATACAACTTTATCAGTTATTTCCTGAAGGTTCTCTAAAACTCTATTTCTGGTCTCAAACAATTGAGTCAGTACAGCTAATTTAATTAAACGGGCAGGATCACATTGGGGAAAATGATTTTGCACCCTTTCTCTCTTTGGGGTTGAGCCATCAATCTCTACGTATCCGACACCAACACACCGCGGCATAGGCTATAAGAAGAGGTCATCTGAAACAATTGTCAGCCATTATTTAAATGTCCTCCATAAACAAGCCTACAAAGAGTAATTTGTGGGCTTCTGCACTCAAACTGTCGAGGAAAGAGCAAGGACCAGACAGACAGATACTCGCACGGATGGTTAGACCACGTGTTATAATCAAGCCAAGTACAGAGACCTCACCAGCGACTCTGGTGATCGTGTGAGATGGTGAACCCTGACCGCACATTATCGGTATGGCACATGATGATGATGATAACTCATATTAGATGTGTCATTCTAAAGTATACGCAGATTTTATGTGCCAATCTAAAGTACATAAGCGAGCTATCAAATTCCCAACACATCAAGGCGACTATATTTAGACATGTTGATTAAATCGGCAAATCAATGAAGATCAAACTTCCACATGTTTGGCTTTCAATGAATTATTGTCGGGTTTAGATATTTATATCAACCAAAAACTCAAAAATGAAACCTGAAAATCTTTCATCAGATTAAACATGCCGTGCTACTGTAGCTGAAGTCACGCAGTTTTCGTAGATCTAGACCAACTTCCAAATGTATTGTGTGTTTTGTTGTTTTTGCTTTTTTTTTGGGGGGGGGGGGGGAGGGGGTACACATGGAGAGCCATATAAACAGGCTGGCTAGATCAAAATTAGGTTTGAAAGCTTTAATTAGTTTCGACATCATCGCACCGGGTTTACCCCAAACATCCCCGAACCTCTCCCCAGAGCCACTGACGTGCTGCAGAAAGCTCTCAGAAATTAACGAATTCCGAAGCTCCGGCAACGACCCACAGGGGCGTCCAAAAATGAGCACCCGACAACCCAGTGATAGGGCCTTGAAACTAAGCCCGGACTTTCTGGGCACCATGCGGGGGCTGGACCACTTAGCCACGGCGATCCCCAAGATTGATGATGGATGAAGAGATGGGTGGTTGGATAAATGCAGGAATAGATGCATGGCTGGATGGCCGGCTGACCGGCCGGCTGAATGGATGGATGTTTGGATGTACATATGAATGAATAGATGTGCAGTTGGATAAATGGATGGTTGGATAAAAGCATGAAAAGATGGATGGATGAATGAATAGATGGATGGATAGATGTTAGTTAGTTAGTTAGTTAGTTAGTTAGTTAGTTAGTTAGTTAGTTAGTTAGTTAGTTAGTTAGTTAGTTAGTTACTCGACAGATCATCCTCATTGCACATCGAACCATTCGGTCCATAATTGCTCGGATCCCCTCCTCAGCAAATCCTGCAGCGTGTAGCGGCTAACGACACCAGTTCTGTGTTGGTTTATCAATCCCCTTTGGCTTCCTGCGTAGTGTTCTTGTTTGGTCACACCCCTTTTAATTTGCTGTTCTCGCAGTCTGACCATGGTTGTAGATTCACAGTCATCACTTGGTTCTGCAAAAGTCTTACTTCTCGTAGAACATTCATAATGTCAGTCAGGTCCATAGCGCATCCGCCCTCTACAGTAACCTTACCTGCGAGCTTGTCAGCCCGCTCATTTCATTGTACACCCGCATGCCCTGGCACGAAGATGAAACTAATCTTTGTCAGCCGAGACCGCTCCAGAGACAGCAACCACTCTCTTCGGATCCAACCCATCTCTATCCTCTTGAACATGCTCATTGAGTCTCTAAGGAAACATGCCATAGTGTATGTCTGTGCCTTGAGCCATGTTATTGCTTTACTTACCGCCATGACTTCCATAGTCAGGCTACTTGTGGTCACAATAAAAGCACCAGAGTCCTCCTTCACAATTATCTCTCGGCCTGAGCCGTAAAGGTCCATGAGCTTCTCACATGTCGGACGACCGACCCATCTGTGTAAATGACAGCATCACCGTCTAACGAATTCTTGAAAATCAACGCTTGTACTTCCGCCTCCACAGCAGCCGGATTTTCTTGTCTGCATTTTCTGTCTAGATGGATGCAAACTAAAAAGGATGTGCAGAAATCTGTTGGCACTCGCACCCACTCTTCGCCAGGTTCTAAGTCCTCAAGTGAACACACCTGTTGAAGAATGTCTTCGGCTTGACCCATCCACGACCTTCCTCTTTTTAACCTGCAGCCCTTTACCTTCATAATTTCACTATGCAGTGGATGTTGTGTATGTAACTCTGAGATAGGCACGTGCTCTGCAAATTTGTATTCTGTCTTCAATGGTTGGAAAATCAAGAAGGTTGTGCATCGCCCTGCATATTGTATCTCTTGTACATCCAAGAATAATGCGCATAGCTTCGTTCTGTATCCGTTCTATCCTTTCTATCTGCTTACGGCTGAGAGTCAGGATCGCCATCGCATGCTCACAAACAGACATGACCAGCCCCTCGTATAGAAGACATAGATGGCGCTGCTCACAGTTTGCTGCCGCTAACACCCGCATCGCAGCCAAACCCCGCTTGGCCTTTGTTATCACCTGGTCTATGTGCTCATTATAAGCAAGGCTTCGATCAAAACGTTTCCCCAAGTAATTCATTGCCAGCGTTCTTTCCACAGTCTCTGAACACAGATTTACAATTGGTGTTGGAGTGTTGACAATATGATTATTCAAAGAGATCCATGCCACTGTTGCCTTTGTTGGGTTGACCATTGCCCCAGCTTCAACACACCAAGTACTTATGCGATTGAGTTCGGTTTGTAGTTCCACAGCAACCTGCTCTCTATCCTTACCCTGACGATACACTAAAACATCATGGCCATATGACAATGTCCTCCTTGGTCCAGTGATCTGCTCGCTGGTGATTCTCACAGTGTAGGCGCTGAACAGCACCAGAGATAATGGTGATCCCTTTGGTAGGCCAGGATATATTGTTGTTGGTTCTTAAGTCCACCTTAGTTAGTTAGTCCTTCCTCTTGAGCCTAAGGCGGCGCATAGGGAAGAAGTCACGGCTCTCCATGTGTGGCGGTTCGCTGCTACCTGTTGTAGATCCTGTATGTTCACTTGGCCGTTGAATGAGCCTTCTATGACGATGGTTCTACGCAGGGTCTCTCTAGGTCTTCCCCGTTTTCTTTTCCCTACTGGTGACCATAAGAGTGCTTGGTTGGGGAGTCTTGTCTTGTCTATTCTGAGTACATGACCGATGGCGTTTTCTTATAAAATTGGATACAATGTCTTGCTTTGTCTCTTGTCTTATTTGCGAATTAGTTTTGAAATCTGCCCAACTGCCACATCTAAAAACTACTTTCCGTTGGAAGAGGGCTGCAGCGATCCAACTAAGGAGGAAAGGACTTATCTTGAGTTCAAGCAGCTGAAGTATTAAACAATCCAATGGTACTCTGCTGTACGCGTCCTCAAGATCAATCGCTGCAGCAAATGCTTCAATGCCTGAGTGGAAACCTTCATAGACATCGTGGGGAACTGCTGCATTGGTCCAGGTTTCTCGTTTTGGACTGTACACTCCCAGGGTAGGTGGGAAGAAACCTTGCCTCTCTAGCTGGCTTGATATTTTCTGGCAATTAACTTCTCTAGCAGCTTGCCTATTATATTCAGCATGATGATTACTCGATATGCCTGAATTTTTGAGTGGTCTTTGCCAGGCGTCGGCAAGGGATTCAGATAGCTGTGTAACTACCCCTCCTTGATGCTAGCACTCCCTATACTGTTGTTGTACATGTCTGCTGTTTCTCTAGCTCGTTGTCGATACACTTATTGATGTCATCGTATCTTATGACATCTGGCCCCGGAGCGCTGTTTTTTTATCGTCGAAACACAGCCTTGATTTCTCTCACTGTCACTGTGTCTTCATCCGAAATATATATGGGTGTATAGATAGATAGATAGTTAGATAAATGAACTGACTGAACTAAAAATGATTTTGGAACTTAAATGTAACAGAAACATGCCTAAAATACCATGGATCGTCAAGAAGAGCACTAATCACTGTTTACAGGTGACAACATCGACAAAAGCCGCCTATAAACAGCATATCTGGGACAGTCAATCATTGTTGTCACAGGCAATATCTCTTAGACGTTAACGGTCGTGTTTATAAACTAGCGCCTAAACAGAAACATGTCAACAATGGAAATCACTTTGGTGTGTTGATATCTAGGTCATAGATGTTAAGTCCTGGACAGATCATAAACGAGATGGCAAGAATCTGGAACACCGAATGAGTTTTGCTTGGGTGATCTCTTTCGCATACCGCCTCAATGCCCAAAACATTTTCATTTAGTTATTTCAAGAAAAAGTCAACAACTTCACATACCTAGGAAGCAAAATGACATCTACAGGGGACTCAACGCTAGAAATATTATCTAGAATCGCACCCACATCTGGTACCTTCAATAAAATGTCAAACATCTGGAAGTCAAAGACAGTCAGCAAACATAAAAACTTAAAATCTTCAACTCTTGTGTGATTCTAGTGCTAACGTATAACTATAGGTGTGCGAGTTGGAAATCAACGGTAGCTTTAGATTAAAAAAAAATTAGACAATTTTGAGAACAAATGTCTTAGAAGAATTCTAAACCTCCACTGGACAAATTTCAGAACCAATACGCAAATAAGACAAGAGACTAAGCAAGATATTTTATCCAATGTTATAAGAAAACACCGTTGGAACTACATCGGCCATGTACTCAGAATGGATAAGACAAGACTCCCCAACCAAGCCCTCTTATGGTCACCAGTAGGGAAAAGAAAACGGGGAAGACCAAAAGAGACCCTGGGTAGAACCATCATCAGAGAAGGTTCATTCAACGACCAAGTGAACATCCAGGATCTACAACAGGTAGCAGCAAACCGCCGGACATGGAGAGCCATGACTTCTGCCCTATGCGCCACCTTAGGCTCAAGAGGAAATACTAACTAACTAACTAACTAACTAACTAACTAACTAACTAATTTCAAGAAATAACATCTGACACATCTGTGGTATAATAAAACGTCCTTACCCTTTCCTATTTATGGACTCCCTTAAAAATAAACAAACCCTTACAATTACTGTTTAAGTAACTTACTTAATGTAGGAGAAAATAAAACAGCGATAGACTGACCGTGGCACAGCTAAATTTATTTTGGCTTGTTTTCTCTCCCTTATCTGGCCAATCCTGGCGAGGGGGAAAACAAAGACTGAAGCGGCCATTTCTAGTCAAGAGAACACACAAGAAAGTCGACCTTTCCCTTCGGGGAGAAGGTAGTTTGCCTTAAAAACATGATTCTATTCAAGCTATTGGTATGTTATCTACATTATTAAGATATATTTATGTATTACATAAACCAGTATGTTTAATTAAGAATTAGTTACAATTCTCTTAAACCAGGCTGGATGATGTTTACTAAGGAAACACATGTGGGCGCCCCGCTGTAATTTTTCCTATGTCTTACAATTTCAAATCTATATGTTAATATCTTGTATAGGCATTATGAACTTATATCTCACTAGTAGTGCTATAATCTATGAATATTATGTGTACTGTAAAGTATCAACTCTCATGTCTGAAACACATTCTAGAGATTTTCTCAATGTAGGAGCAGACCCCTGATTCATGCTTCATAGTAAAGAACTAGTGTCTGTCAATTTCATATTCCTATGTTAAAACTTCTAGGCACTGTGAACAATATCTCACTATTTATGCTTAGAAATCTGCAAATAATCTATGTACTATAGAAAGGTGTTTTATCCATGCGGGGACATACAAATGATTACGCGTATTCCTGACTCTTAGTCAGGGGATAAAATGCTTCGCCACATCATAATCTGTAACTTGGAACTATAGTGTTAAATTTTAGTACTATCCTTTTGTTAACAGATTAGTAACCACTCCATATGAGGGTGAACATATAATCATTTCATAAAATAGTGTTAGGGACAGGCCATGTTTGAATATAAATTCATGAAGAATTAAAGTAAACGCGTGATGTAAATGCATGTTCGGATAGGATTCACTCCGCATCGCCTCACCGTAGTAGAAACAGAAGCGAAGATTGATGTGAATAAATTGCTTGCAATATTCAGAAGACTGGACCATGCGGCATAAGTTATTCTTATAAATACCCTCCGAATAATAGCAGTCATTGGCAAAACATATCACAGCGATTACTATCCTCATGTGCTGTACGCAGTGGGGGAAAACAATGGATGTTTTAGTTCATGAAGATAATTCAAAAACCTAGGCTCCCTGCATCATCAGTATGATTATTATGTATGATTATCATGTACTTAATATCAGAGAAATGTACATGTATGTTTTTTTTTGGTATGAGAATTTTCTTTGTTCTGATTGTTACTTTTTACTGTGGGAATATACATTTTAATGTTGCACCTTGGGATTAGAGGATGTTGATGTAAGAATACATATGTATGTCAGTACTTAAGAAGCCAATGGTGAATAGTCTTGACCTAGTGATGATTATAGTGCTGAAATGAAGACGCGGCATTAGAAACCACAGGGATTCTGTATAGGCTATTCTCTTCAAGTAATGAGAGAGACAATATCAACATGTTGGATGGACAGAATGACTTCACCCATCCAATAGTCCCAGTAACAACAGAACAAAATATAAGTGAGAAAATACCTTACTCACTAGGAAGGGTCAGAATGGCTTTACTCAGCAATGAGGGACAGTGGAACATGGACACCCACTCCTTTCCCCTTCTCCCCTTGTTGTTTTGTATTTGTGTTTGTAATTGTGTTGTAAACCTTTTATCATAACACAGTAGGTTAATGCTAGTGTTGTATTCTTTGTCATCCCTTTTCTGTAGAAGAGAAGCAGGTGGTGGTTGAATTTGGTGGGACTATATCACTAACACTGGATCCTGGGTCAACAGCCATAAAGTGAATGTCCAAACCATAGTCTGGATCTAGCAATACCTCCATGTTTACTGCGGCGCTCAATAGCTCCATAGCGAGCAACAGATAAATTAGAAGACAACTGATTGGGTGAGTGATTAAGTCCTAGGTTAGTAGGAAGATCCAGGATGGACTTCAAGATCTAATAATCTACAAAGATGAAGATCAACAAAGTAACTGACAACAGTGACTCGTCAGTTATACGTTTGAGAAGTATCATCTATGGCCTCATCATTCAACAAAATCAGTGAAACTATGGGACAATCCTTCTACAAGTTATTAAAACTAACAACAGTGAGTAATCTTCAACTGTTGGTTGGATTACCAAGTTAATATCCACAATGGATAAGTCTTCGAAAGAACATCTCACAGCTGCAAAAGTCAAACATAAGGTTCCAGCCATGCAACACCAAGTTCTAGCTATGAACACCCACTCAAACAAATGGGAAGAAGACATTGAACCAATACAACCAAGGTGCCAACTGAAAACCATACCTACACCAGATTACCTCAAGGTTCCCAAACCTGAACACATAAAAAAAAAAGACCATATGAAAGCAGCTAGCGGAGTAAATGCCTCTACGCCTGCAACCACAGGAATCACCTGATGGCTTGCATCCCTGGATATGTGGTGGAGTAATATTCTTCAGTTCCATGTCTGCAGCAGAATCTTCAGATGAAACCCAATGAATGACTCACCATGGTATGTTCTACACAGAAATGGAATGAATCAGAACTCTATGCTGGTCCCATGTCGGCCTAACTGCCCCATCATCAAGTGTGGGATGGCCTATCAACATGAACCGGGTGCGTGACAAAGCCTTTTGAACTAAATTGGGAAACGGTTAACATAAACCGAGCTGTTGGACAGTCGTCATCTTTTCATCGATAAGATGAGATAGGGAAGAACCTTCTGCAGAGCTTAAGTTGCATCTCCTGAAAGTATGACAGACCTAGGCATCAATTTCAATTGGAACACAGCCCAAATGGCAACAGAGTATTCTTAAATTCAGTCTCATGGAGAGAATATGTGCTTATGTATAATTCTATTCTTGGATTATGGATTAGAAACATTCGCCAGCCAACTTCGGTGGACATACTGTGAGTAGAAAATGACTGTGAGTATAATTATGCACGGATAATTATGGACATTAACTGCTTTGCACTGGAGAGGAATACCCATCCGCAATGCCTAAATGAACACTATAATTAATTAATTTAATTATTAGTATCAACTGTTTTCATGTGTGTGTTTTTTTTCTTCTATGACATATAAAGAGTGTTAGTGTGTAATGAGGTATAACCAATGATGGTTAAGGTAAATAGTATTTTGACATCAACTCATTATTTTTAAATATGATAATTGTACATGGTGTCAGAAACAAAAATATATATGTTGGGTTTCTGCACCTAGACCAATGTGATTTTATCTAGGTACAATGAGTCAAGTTAGCAGAACCAATTTGTGGTTGTTGTGTTGTTTGTAATAACCTTGTTTTTTTCTGGGGTCACTGAGTACTATATTGTAATAATGCAATGAATCCCATGCCTGTCTGAAAATGCATAGTGTTTATTACACCTATATATATGTAACTACAGATCTTGAGTTAATACCTGAAATGTTTGTCCAAAAGTGTTGTGTACATCAAGTAAATGTGGTGTCCAACAAGTGGTTGTTTATATGTTGTGAGCAATCAATATCCTTCTAGCATCTATAGTTAATTTAAGGGTGATGAAGTGGGAAGGGAAACTTACACACAGATGCCATTGTTTCAAGGATTGAACTCTTTTCTCCTGGGATTTGTGGTAAATATCCCTGATCACCCTGCATTCTGACCAGTGACCAGAGAATCAATAATACCCCCTAGACATTTTAACGAATCATTCTCAGGAATTAAAATCCACATCCCACATGTGTGGGCAACGTCCGTCAATTTAAAACTCATGGTAAACATCACAAATGGTGTATTATTGTGGGTAGATGAATTCAGGGAAAACCTCTCGCAGGTAAACCAAGTCACTTCAGAATGTTATAGTGTTAGTAACAGACCTAATCACTCATTAGTATGAGCTGAGTCAAGTGTTATATGAACCCATAATGGCTCAGATAAATATAGGTTTTTTTTTTGGTACAAAACTGTTCACAGGTAATATCTTTATTCTGGCAGATGCATCAGGTAGTTGGTTGTTGGGTATGAGATTTTTTTTAAAAACTCATATTTTATATCTTATTGATGGGAAACTCAGTAATGAACCTCCAGTAGTAAGGTCTCTGGGATGGTAAACTCACATAAGATAGGTAATTCAGTGAATGTTTAGAATTCATAGTCATTTCCATTTGATGTTTGAGGTATGGTTCGGCTACTCTGGTATTCTCTTTAAATGGTTTAAAAGTGGTGTACTCATGAACACACTACTATATTATGTATCCATAAGGTTTATGTTCCTACATATGAATCATGTGTTAATTAATTATTTTGTCATTGATTATCATTGTATTTTCATGCTTGATCTGCTTGTATAATTCATGTAATATTGAAAAGTTACCAAGGCAGCAGAGAGTGATAGACAATTTTATAGATAATTAGGACAGATAAGTTAAAAATCCAATAAATTTTTTTTTAAGGGAAAAATTTAATCAACAAATGATGATTCAGTAGGAAAGTAAATAATACCTGAGAGATGAATTAAACCAGGGGAAAATAGCAGTAACTAAAGTAAATGAACTAAGGTTAAGGCCTAAACCACCACTTGCAAAAATGTAGACATAGTTAATGGAAGGGAAGGAATATTGTAAGAATTTGCATTATTTAGGGGCACCCTAATGTAATCCTTTTTTTTCATATAACATAACATGTTCTACAACACCGGTAGTAAAGTAAAGTGAATAACTGATGGATACGTAGGAAGAAAAGCCATACCGACACTTATTCTACTCCACCGGTGATATGAGTAGTATTATTAACTAACTCAGATGGCCCATATGTTAATAAATAGGGTCAACCAAAATATTCACCTGGTGATGTAAGTGAAACTGATCAACTCACTTACTGACCCAACAGAATATAAGGTATTTCTCTAAATTATCCACCCCGATTCCATTATTGATGGTAGCGGAAACAGACCGTATAGGTATGTAGGAGGTATAATTAAAGAATTAACTAATAAATTGGAATTTCAAATAAACTTCAGGAGATACCGGAAAAAATCTGTGCCAATCTCTAGTAAGAGACTGAACATTTCAGATATTGGCTCCTTAACTTTGAAATTTACAGTTTAACCTCACTAAGTGAAATGTTCACTATGAGTAGTCCTCATCAAAAAGAGGAATGAAACAGCTTTTAGTTAGCGATTAGCTTACGTAAAGTTATTTCAGTAATTGCCTAACTAAAATTAATATTCTCATAAGGGAAGAATTAAAAAGGGCAATAAAGGGTACAATAGAGGCGCGCGACTCAATTGTATTTTCTTTGAAACTAACCGAGTAACTAAATTCTAGATAATGCTCGAAGTCTACTAATAGGTAGATGAATCAGAAATCAATCGCAAGACGAAACAGATTTCTACATCTCAGTTCTGATTTGGATTATATGCCAGCATTAAATATGTGAAAGCAGATCCAGACTAACAGAGATTAGCTTAAATAACTGATACGAATCAGTAAAAGCAACAATTAAATAAACAACTCTTGAAATAGATGCTGTTTATAAATAGGACGAACTCCTTGACGTGAAGACAGGGGAAACGCCTAAAACTTATACAGTGAACCCATGCTAGAAAAATGGAATATAGCTGTGTAAAAACCAAGCAAATTGGAGCAGATAGCTGAAGAATTGCTTGATATTTACTAGAGTAGGAATTTCAATCAGGAATCCAGCTAGTAAATTATATAACAGTTCAAAGATAGACCTTCGTCAATCTAAATAAATCCAGAGTTTCCACGTATTAAACGGACGAAAACAAAACTGGAGAGAAACATTAAGATTACCTTACCTGTTATCTTGAGGACACAACTCAGGAGACGCCAGTATTAGAGGGATATACAGATGTAATAGTAATTTTACAAAAACTAGTAACCCACATCCATAACTGGAAAGTGAACCAGCAACTTGATTGTCTGGAAGACTATCACAGGAATCACAAAAAGGGGCTTTTAACTTCTCACTGAACTGATTATATATGGTAGGAGACAATACGTCTGAACCTACATAACAATGTATGTTGCTAAGTTGAAAATAGTCCTAAAACCTGGAGGGAGGTAGAAGACGATCAATGTACGCCAAGCGACGCAAAATTGCTCGTAATTCAACACCAAAGCAACAAATACAGAGTGAAACTCAAACACATCAAGTTAGAATTACTAATAAGGATTCTAGCGTAAAATAGATCTAGGTTAGAAGGAAAAGCAGAGAGAGAGAAAGCTAAGAATTACTTCGTTTCTGATAGATTCATGTTCCCCGGAATAGTCGGTTCAGAACGGAAATCTAGAAAAGTTGGACCTTGTTTACATGTTAGACGAGATTCTCGGGAAAAACCCGCAAGAGAAAGGGACACCACTCTAATCAGTAGTTATCAAAACTGATCGGAAAATCCCATAACTCGACTAATAACCCAAACACATGATGTATTGGATGAAAATGTATTCAACAGGAACCATATTTAGCTTCCTTTAAATATCAGATCTATAGTTAAAACAAACGTCTAACTTACAGGGAGACGGGCGAGTTTAATATGCTATCAGTAGACGCAGAATTAACCGTCGGTTTTAACATAATCTCAAGATTGATAATCTAATGAGAGAGAAATCAAGCTTAATGATGATATTTCAATTGCTTCAAAAAGTCGGTTTGATGCAGACAAACTAGTACTTGAAAGTAACAAATTATCAGATAACCACTCATATTTCAAACCATAGCTGACAACAGTGGAGAGGGTGCTACACTCTTTCACTAAAAGAGAAATAATCCATTAGGGTTATGCCAGTTGTCGTGACTAGAAGAAAATGGGCGTGGCTCTGGTAGATTTTAATATAGGAAAGAAATGTAGTAAAGTAATAAGGGATGGATACTAGGGGAGTCAATGTAAAGACGGAAATTGTAGAGTACTACTCGACCATTTAATTTCTGAAAGAAATAAATGTCTTAAATTGGGGAGGCGTGTGGTATAATAAAACGTCCTTACCCTTTCCTATTTATGGACTCCCTTAAAAATAAACAAACCCTTACAATTACTGTTTAAGTAACTTACTTAATGTAGGAGAAAATAAAACAGCGATAGACTGACCGTGGCACAGCTAAATTTATTTTGGCTTGTTTTCTCTCCCTTATCTGGCCAATCCTGGCGAGGGGGAAAACAAAGACTGAAGCGGCCATTTCTAGTCAAGAGAACACACAAGAAAGTCGACCTTTCCCTTCGGGGAGAAGGTAGTTTGCCTTAAAAACATGATTCTATTCAAGCTATTGGTATGTTATCTACATTATTAAGATATATTTATGTATTACATAAACCAGTATGTTTAATTAAGAATTAGTTACAATTCTCTTAAACCAGGCTGGATGATGTTTACTAAGGAAACACATGTGGGCGCCACGCTGTAATTTTTCCTATGTCTTACAATTTCAAATCTATATGTTAATATCTTGTATAGGCATTATGAACTTATATCTCACTAGTAGTGCTATAATCTATGAATATTATGTGTACTGTAAAGTATCAACTCTCATGTCTGAAACACATTCTAGAGATTTTCTCAATGTAGGAGCAGACCCCTGATTCATGCTTCATAGTAAAGAACTAGTGTCTGTCAATTTCATATTCCTATGTTAAAACTTCTAGGCACTGTGAACAATATCTCACTATTTATGCTTAGAAATCTGCAAATAATCTATGTACTATAGAAAGGTGTTTTATCCATGCGGGGACATACAAATGATTACGCGTATTCCTGACTCTTAGTCAGGGGATAAAATGCTTCGCCACATCATAATCTGTAACTTGGAACTATAGTGTTAAATTTTAGTACTATCCTTTTGTTAACAGATTAGTAACCACTCCATATGAGGGTGAACATATAATCATTTCATAAAATAGTGTTAGGGACAGGCCATGTTTGAATATAAATTCATGAAGAATTAAAGTAAACGCGTGATGTAAATGCATGTTCGGATAGGATTCACTCCGCATCGCCTCACCGTAGTAGAAACAGAAGCGAAGATTGATGTGAATAAATTGCTTGCAATATTCAGAAGACTGGACCATGCGGCATAAGTTATTCTTATAAATACCCTCCGAATAATAGCAGTCATTGGCAAAACATATCACAGCGATTACTATCCTCATGTGCTGTACACAGTGGGGGAAAACAATGGATGTTTTAGTTCATGAAGATAATTCAAAAACCTAGGCTCCCTGCATCATCAGTATGATTATTATGTATGATTATCATGTACTTAATATCAGAGAAATGTACATGTATGTTTTTTTTTTATATGAGAATTTTCTTTGTTCTGATTGTTACTTTTTACTGTGGGAATATACATTTTAATGTTGCACCTTGGGATTAGAGGATGTTGATGTAAGAATACATATGTATGTCAGTACTTAAGAAGCCAATGGTGAATAGTCTTGACCTAGTGATGATTATAGTGCCGAAATGAAGTCGCAGCATTAGAAACCACAGGGATTCTGTATAGGCTATTCTCTTCAAGTAATGAGAGAGACAATATCAACATGTTGGATGGACAGAATGACTTCACCCATCCAATAGTCCCAGTAACAACAGAACAAAATATAAGTGAGAAAATACCTTACTCACTAGGAAGGGTCAGAATGGCTCTACTCAGCAATGAGGGACAGTGGAACATGGACACCCACTCCTTTCCCCTTCTCCCCTTGTTGTTTTGTATTTGTGTTTGTAATTGTGTTGTAAACCTTTTATCATAACACAGTAGGTTAATGCTAGTGTTGTATTCTTTGTCATCCCTTTTCTGTAGAAGAGAAGCAGGTGGTGGTTGAATTTGGTGGGACTATATCACTTACACTGGATCCTGGGTCAACAGCCATAAAGTGAATGTCCAAACCATAGTCTGGATCTAGCAATACCTCCATGTTTACTGCGGCGCTCAATAGCTCCATAGCGAGCAACAGATAAATTAGAAGACAACTGATTGGGTGAGTGATTAAGTCCTAGGTTAGTAGGAAGATCCAGGATGGACTTCAAGATCTAATAATCTACAAAGATGAAGATCAACAAAGTAACTGACAACAGTGACTCGTCAGTTATACGTTTGAGAAGTATCATCTATGGCCTCATCATTCAACAAAATCAGTGAAACTATGGGACAATCCTTCTACAAGTTATTAAAACTAACAACAGTGAGTAATCTTCAACTGTTGGTTGGATTACCAAGTTAATATCCACAATGGATAAGTCTTCGAAAGAACATCTCACAGCTGCAAAAGTCAAACATAAGGTTCCAGCCATGCAACACCAAGTTCTAGCTATGAACACCCACTCAAACAAATGGGAAGAAGACATTGAACCAATACAACCAAGGTGCCAACTGAAAACCATACCTACACCAGATTACCTCAAGGTTCCCAAACCTGAACACATAAAAAAAAAAAAAGACCATATGAAAGCAGCTAGCGGAGTAAATGCCTCTACGCCTGCAACCACAGGAATCACCTGATGGCTTGCATCCCTGGATATGTGGTGGAGTAATATTCTTCAGTTCCATGCCTGCAGCAGAATCTTCAGATGAAACCCAATGAATGACTCACCATGGTATGTTCTACACAGAAATGGAATGAATCAGAACTCTATGCTGGTCCCATGTCGGCCTAACTGCCCCATCATCAAGTGTGGGATGGCCTATCAACATGAACCGGGTGCGTGACAAAGCCTTTTGAACTAAATTGGGAAACGGTTAACATAAACCGAGCTGTTGGACAGTCGTCATCTTTTCATCGATAAGATGAGATAGGGAAGAACCTTCTGCAGAGCTTAAGTTGCACCTCCTGAAAGTATGACAGACCTAGGCATCAATTTCAATTGGAACACAGCCCAAATGGCAACAGAGTATTCTTAAATTCAGTCTCATGGAGAGAATATGTGCTTATGTATAATTCTATTCTTGGATTATGGATTAGAAACATTCGCCAGCCAACTTCGGTGGACATACTGTGAGTAGAAAATGACTGTGAGTATAATTCTGCACGGATAATTATGGACATTAACTGCTTTGCACTGGAGAGGAATACCCATCCGCAATGCCTAAATGAACACTATAATTAATTAATTTAATTATTAGTATCAACTGTTTTCATGTGTGTGTTTTTTTTTCTTCTATGACATATAAAGAGTGTTAGTGTGTAATGAGGTATAACCAATGATGGTTAAGGTAAATAGTATTTTGACATCAACTCATTATTTTTAAATATGATAATTGTACATGGTGTCAGAAACAAAAATATATATGTTGGGTTTCTGCACCTAGACCAATGTGATTTTATCTAGGTACAATGAGTCAAGTTAGCAGAACCAATTTGTGGTTGTTGTGTTGTTTGTAATAACCTTGTTTTTTTCTGGGGTCACTGAGTACTATATTGTAATAATGCAATGAATCCCATGCCTGTCTGAAAATGCATAGTGTTTATTATACCTATATATATGTAACTACAGATCTTGAGTTAATACCTGAAATGTTTGTCCAAAAGTGTTGTGTACATCAAGTAAATGTGGTGTCCAACAAGTGGTTGTTTATATGTTGTGAGCAATCAATATCCTTCTAGCATCTATAGTTAATTTAAGGGTGATGAAGTGGGAAGGGAAACTTACACACAGATGCCATTGTTTCAAGGATTGAACTCTTTTCTCCTGGGATTTGTGGTAAATATCCCTGATCACCCTGCATTCTGACCAGTGACCAGAGAATCAATAATACCCCCTAGACATTTTAACGAATCATTCTCAGGAATTAAAATCCACATCCCACAACATCCTCCCTTATACACCCGTATTTAATTCCCACTTCCCTAATTGTGTACTCTCCCCCTTCTTTGCTCTGTATCCATTCCACTCATATCTTCCATATAACGTTTGACCTTTGTCTCTGAATTTTCTTTTCCTTCAAGATCAAATTAGAGTTTATTTTAGGTTCACAGGCTAAGCTTAGAAAGTGGTGCATGGCCGACTGGCTGCGAGGCGTGGAGTATGCAGCTTCCTGTATACCCTGTGGGTCGGGGGTGGGGGGGGGGGTTGATCTTGGATCTTTGATCATGATCTTTGGATCATGCAACAGCAGTGTTTGGCCTCCTCCACACAGATGATGAACGTGCTTCATCTTCGTCTACACTTTCCTTTCTATGTCACTTTCTGTCAGCTGACATTATAGCTTGTGGCACACAGTTTGAGTTTTGTGCGCTTAGACGTCTGCAGAACCCAAGCTTTAAAACCTAAATTACATTTTTGTAGTTTTTAATGTTATATAAGTGTCTTTTTGTTTTTGTGCGTTGACAAACGCTTTCTAGCAGCAACGTTGATCCTGCCACTAATTGTTATGTTTTTGTAAAGCTAAACAGTTTAATCTTCTGTATTTGTTTATTTATTTGCTGTATTTCTATGGGAAGTTTTTTTTTTTTTTTTTTAAATGCGGAGCTATTTATTTTCAACATTAGAAAAGGGAAATAAATCTATTATACGGATAAGTATTTAAACGGGGAGATAAAAATTACGTTTAATAATCGTAAAAGATGTTAATTCTGGATGTAGAATAAATTAAGAGTGTGAGGGAGGGGATTTGAGGTAGGGATAGGGGAGACCTGCCGACTCGTCACAACAATGATATCTGACATAACTCGCCTCGTGTGTTTGTTAGCAGGCAGGTGAGCGCGCGTGACTGTCTCGTGCTGGCCACCAATTTGACTTCGCATATCTTGATTCCATCTGTATATATCACCAGGTGGACGGACATTTAATCTGCCTACAGCTCCTGTATATATCACCAGGTGGACGGACATTTAATCTGCCTACAGATCCTGTATATATCTAAGAATGTAGACACTGCAGGCTGAAACACGCATATTAACACATAATTGGGCTGTTTAGTTGTTTATTTCATTGTGACCATGACTGACGTACAGGTGGTGGTCATTGAAACCAGAATGGACCAGAAGTGGACACGACTTGTTTCTATCTTGGTCACTCTCTGCGTGTACATTTTATATACGGGTATGTGTGTACATTATATTCAGGAGTATATGTGTACATTATATTCAAGGGTATGTATGTATGGACATTTTATTCCGAGATAGATATGCACATTTTATGCTGAGGTAGATATGTACATTTTATTCCGAGGTAGATATGTACATTTTATTACGAGGTAGATATGTACATTTTATTACGAGGTAGATATGTACATTTTATTACGAGGTAGATATGTACATTTTATTACGAGGTAGATATGTACATTTTATTCAGAGGTAAATATATTATATATGTATATTTTATGGAGTATATGTACAAGTTATACAGAGGTATTTGTGTACATGTTATTCCCGGGCTCAGGTCAAGTCTCTGTCAGATATGACTGAGCTACCGTATGACAGTAGAAGGTACTACCTGCTTTCTGTTAGCGCCGAATGTTGGATGGCGCTTACCAAACCCGACACCCCACATTGTGCCAATGGCTTCGGGCGGAAGAGCACCACAATTGGGAGGGTACACGTATTATCCTGGTGTGAGGAAATGAAAACCAAAGACAAAATGTCATGACAGGGAAGATCAGGCCCTAAGCCTTGGTTGGCAGCTGGTCTAGGATCTAAGCTCTGACAGGCGGACAGTTAGAGCATTGCTTTGCTGATCCGGCAGCTTCTGCTGCTTGTCTTGTTCCAGATGTATAGGTGTTACCTTTCCTCTGGAGTAAACTAGGCAGGCCGAGAGAGAGATCATGCTGCATGGGCAACACATGGTTTCTTTATGTTAGCCCACGCTCTGTGCTATGGAGAGGCAATAACTCCATCCCTGGTCTCCACCGCCGTGGGTTGTAGTTATTAAGCCTTTTTGAAGCACAATGTACCAAACTATCGTCTGTCAAGACGGAAAGGTGCCAATGTATTCCCGGGTAGATTTGGACATTTTATTTATGGGTATGTATGGCATTTTATTTAGTGAAGATACAGAAATTGTATTTAGGTGTATGTATAAGCATTTTTGTTTTACTGTTTAAATATGTAAATCTTATTCCTGCGTAGGTTGCAGCATTTTATTTAGGGGTATGTGTAGATATTGATGAATGGCTGAAGACTTCTTGAAACTAATGAAAATAACAAGAAACAACACAATAACCACAGAAATTAGGAAGCGGTTCAAAGTAACATTTCTAGACTAACTAGTGGGTACAGAAGCATTATCTTCATTGGGGAATAGATCCTCAATCAACTTATTCCACAGCCATCACTTGCAGATCCGTCCATATCCTCCGCATAGTATTCATATACGTCCTGACTTCTCTCTTCTCCGTGTTTTAGGGTTTCCTCTATTTCTTTTGCTCCGTCGATTCCAGACAAAGGACTTTATAGTTATACTATTCGTTGGTTTCCTCAATGAATGTCGCCAGTGTCTTTTCTTCACTTCTGGATTCACTGTTATTTGTTTCGGTAGTTCTCTAAATGAGTTCTGCCTTGGTGATTATGTCATACCAGTTTAGTATTTTAATTTGTGCAGATACCAATTAAAGCTAGTCAACTCAACTCACCTCTACTTAATTTATCTCAACTCTAGACAACTCAACTCGAGACAACCCAACTCAACTCTAGTCAACTCATCCCAACTCAGTTCTACTCAACTCAACTCAACTCAACTCAACTCAACTCAACTCAACTCAGCTCAACTCAACTGAAGTCTTTTGACTTCGTCAAATTTCCCGGTGCTATAGAAGCTCCTCTTGCCAGTTGTATCTTGTATTCTCTCTCTCTCTCTCTCTCTCTCTCTCTCTCTCTCTCTCTCTCTCTCTCTCTCTCTCTCTCTCTCTCTCTCTCTCTCTCTTCTCCCCCCCCTCCCCGCCCCAATCTGTATCTACATGGCTACCAAAATAGGCGTATCATTCCGTCTCCTGATGTGAGGTTTCCCCAGGAAGATCTGGTTACCATTTCTTGCTTTCTTCTCATATGTATCTTTCGTAAATGAATTTTTAAAATCTAATAGTTGTGACATCTCATCTCATTTATTGCCTGAGACAGGAGGGCACGGTCGTCAGTGAGGTGGTGTAGATGCTTGATCAGAGTCCATTCAATTCCATTTCTGGCAGTGGTTGTTGTTCTTTTCATAATCCAGCCTATAATCTGTAAGAATAGTAGAGGTGACAAAAGGCATTCCTGTCTCACTCTTGTTCTTATTTATAATTCCCCTGTCAGTTTTCCCTCATGTGGAACTCTGAATCTCATTTCTCTTTATGCTTTCTTTATTGTATAGTTTTCTATGGTATTCCATAACGCTCATCGGTTTCCAAATAGATTCCCTTTTAATCTGCTCATAGTCCACAAATCCAATATAAATTAGTGAATTCACTTCTATGCTTTGTTCTATTAGTTTACGTAATAAGACTATGCCGGTCTCTCTGGCTGTGGGGTTACAACACTTTCTCTCTGTAATCCCGTTTATCACGCAGAGTCTCGTAGCGGAGCGAGAGCTGAGGCGGTTCGACCCCCGCTCGTGACTTGCGGGATACTGAGCCGGCCGCTCAGAAAGCAATGGCAAACTACTGAGCGTAATCTTGCCAAGAGATCAACAGACAGCTGAAAGATGCTGGTGTTGACAGCTAAGTCCTGTAAAGGATATGCTAAAAAAAAAAAAAAATAAGACTATCTGATCACTGCAGAATTTATTTGGCTTAAAGCCTGCCTGTTCATCATTTAGTTGTTTTCAAAGGTGTTTCTCAGTCTCTCCAGAATGATCATGCTTACTTTTTTGTTTAAAGAACAGTAACTTTGGGCCTCTATACTTGTAGTAGTAGGCCAATTTCAGTCCTGAAGGACTATAGAGTTGTTCCCCTCGGGAGATACCTGGCAGCACCGCTGGCGACTGTATAGTCCAGTGGTTCTCAAACGGTGGGGAATTCCCCCCCCCCCACACCAGGGGGGGAATTTTAGGGTTTCCAGGGATCTACAAATTGATGGGAAAGACATTAGACTTATAAAAAACATATATTGGAAACAACAAGCTGCAATAAGGATTGATAATGAAGTGGGACAGTATCAGCCAATTAAGAGAGGTGTTAGGCAGGGATGTGTGATGTCTCCAGATCTTTTTTCCCTATACAGTGAAAATATTTTCAGAAATGTAGAGGATATAAATGGAATCAGCATTGGAGGACGAAACATCAATAACATTAGATATGCAGATGATACAGTATTAATTGCAGACAATGCGCAGGACCTGCAACAATTAGTAGATGCGGTTGTTGTACACAGTGAGCAACTGGGGTTAGAATTAAATTGTAAAAAGACTCAGGTTATGGTCGTCACTAGGAAGGAAGAAGTGCCACAATGTAATACACAAGTAAATGGAAATATTCTTCAACAAGTGAATCGGTACAATTATCTTGGAACAGTCATAACATCTGATGGGAGATGCCTTGAAGAGATTAGAAAAAGAATCGCCATGGCGAAAGTAGCCTTTAGCAAGATGAAAACCATTCTGACCAATAAAAAGATGTCAATTGAAACGAGAAAAAGAGTATTGAGGGGATACATAGAGCCTGTTCTTTTGTATGGATGTGAAACTTGGACAATGAGCAGTCAAGCTGAAAAGCATCTGATGGCTGCAGAAATGTGGTTTCTGAGGAAAATGCAAAGAATACCATGGACAGACAGAAAAACCAATGACCAAGTACTACAGGAGACAAATGAACATCGTAAACTGATTAGAGAAATTAGACGTAGACAATCAAAATTTTTTGGACATGTTATGAGAAGAAATGGATTGGAGAACTTAGTGACAACTGGCAATATCGAAGGGAACAGACCAAGGGGAAGACCGAGAGGAAAATACCTGGATGGACGACACTGGTGATCGAGTGAAATGGCGAGTCATGACCGCCCACGCTTTCCGGCATGGCACATGATTGATTGATTGAGGGGGGAGGGGGGGGGGAATGAAGACCATTTCAAGATCGCGTTAATAAAAGATCCGATTACTTGATATTGTTTTCCCTTCATACTTTACAGTTAAGTACGTCTCATCCTTCTAAAATTCATTTTATAAAGTCAGTAGACCCACAAATCATGTTTTATGTGGATGTCTATACATGTTTAAGTATGTGCTATTAAATTTACCTTACATTTTTACGTATACTGTGTAGGGGTGGGGGATTTTTAGATAGGAAATATGAAAGGGGGGGGGGAACGTTCTGAAAATACGGTGAAAAAGGGGGGGGGGGGCACGGGCCACATTTTTGATAGGAAAGGGGGGGGGATGACGTTCTGAAAATATGGTGAAGGGGGGCACGGGCCAAAAAAGGTTGAGAACCAATGGTATAGTCCAATGCGAGAGTGACAATCTCTGTCACAGTTTCCTCATCTGTAAGACGAGGCAGGTCCCGCAGTAAGTGACTGCGTTTTAAGCTTGTGCCGCCAACCTCAGTTTGTTGGATCAAACAGCGCTCAAAGAGCACCAGTCCGTTTCGTACATATCTTCTCCAGGAACATCTGTCTGTTGCAACTCTTTCCCACGTGTCTGGATCTATGCCAAGGGTTTTCATATCTTGTTTACACACATCCATATATCGCATTTAGGGTCTTCCGGTTGGCCTCTTCCCTGTGGCTAGTTGTCCGTATAGGAGATCTTTGGGAATACGTTCACCCTCCATTCGAGATACGTGGCCCAGCCACCGGAGGCGTCTCTGCTTGAGGAGGGTGTGCACTGTGGTAATATCGGCTCTTTCAAGCACATGTTTGTTTGTTATGTGGTCTTTCCATGACGTGCCCTGGATACGCCTCAGACATCTCGTATGGAAGGAATTCAACTTTCTTTCCTGTCGTGAGTTTCAGACCCATAGAGTAGTGTGCCAATTCAATCCAATTTTTGGGCTATGTAGGGTTGTTTATGGTGTAGCTTGTAGTTTGTCTTTCGTACTTTGGGCTGCTTGTTGTCAGCTTCCCGGCTTCTGACGGGTTGATTGCGTTTGTTACTTTCTTGATGAGGTTTTTCATGCCTGGACAGAGTCGCGCACTTGTTGAGGCTTGCAGTTGTTGTGTGCCCACCCCATCATATTGTGCTGTTTCCTTCAGGGAGCTTTATCTCTCGTTCTCTATGCTCCAGTAATTGGTACTTCTGGCACTTAGAGCACTGCAGCATTCTCGGTATGTAGTGCTCTGGAACTTGGTCTCTCCAGTCCCATCTGATGAATAGAGGGATCACTCGGTCCTCCGATGTTACTATGACGACTGTGGAGGGGATGTTGTTCTTTCCGATGATCCTCTCCGCACTGGTGATCTTGAGTTTCTTGTTCTCCCTTGTCAGCATCTCCCTGATCTGGTCGTTGGTGAGATGGGTCTTGACTCGTTTAATGACCCATCGTTTCATCATGATGTGTCGGGCGGCTTCCAATAAGATGCCGTGGTGAGGCTTGATGTCAGTCTTCTCTCCTTATGCTAATTTCTGCATAAGTGCTGTGGTCTTTGGGTTTTTGTTGATGGAGACCATTACTCCATCAGGTGTCTTGCGCAGCTGGTAGATGCTGTTTCTTCCCAGCTCGTTTTCCAGCAGCTTGATTATCTTGTCTGTTGGTAACGCCGACAGTTTGGCTTCTTCCACGCTTGTCTGCTTTAGTAGTAATTTGCCGATGAAGTCCTCCGTTATTGTTGTTTCCTCTTGTGTGGGGGTCTCTGGTAAATTGGGCTGCTTCATCTTGGCGCTGTTAACAACTTCACGGCTGTTGCTGTTGAAAACTTCACGGCTGCTGCTGTCTTCAGTTAAGTTGTAGTCTCTGGTGTCGGTTGATCGACGGGAGCGACATCATTTGGTGTAGAAGTTTGAATAACCTTTGCGCTTGTTTCACGTTCTGGTGTTTTACTGCAGCAAGCTGTCAAATCTTCCTCTTGTGTCTTCTTGATTGTGTTGGCGGCTTCCATGCTGCTCAATTTGAAATTCGGATGTCTTCTGGCGTTACCCTTGGCACGTGCCATTTTCTGACACGTGTCCGGCTTGAAGCGATTTGGCTTCTTGCTCTCGATAGCGAGTCGAGTCGACTGTGGTGTGTGGAGATGATGATGTAGTGTGCTAACAACACAAGCTTTATATACTTGAACTTTTGTACGCTCTGTTAGTCTATTATTCTTTCAAACTCTTTTAGTTAGCTTGGAAAATGTTGTGGCCCACTTTACAATGCGTCTGTCGATTTCTGTCTCTAATGAAAGATTATCTGATATTGTCGACCCAAATACACAAACTCGTGGACGACCTTCAATTTGTAATTAGAAATTTTGATTGAAGAGTCGCACCAGCATCTTGTTCCATCACCTGTGTTTTATTTAGGCTAATGGTGAGCCCAAAGTCTTTGCAGGCGGCTGCAAAATGATCTATGAGCCGTTGGAGATCTTCTGCTGTATGAGTAGTCAGTGCTGCATCATCTGCAAAAAGTAGTTCTCTTACGCATCTTGGTCTTATTTAGGTCTTTGCCTTGAGTCTTGCTGGGTTAAAAAGTTTACCATCAGATCTTGTATGGAGATATATGCCTTCAGTGGCAGTCCCAAATGCCTGCCTTAAGAGAACGGCGATGAAGATACCAAAAATGTAGAAGCAAGCACGCAGCCCTGCTTTACTCCGCTGCTGATGCTGAATGACTGGGATGTTGAGCCGTCAAATAAAATGTCCCCTGCATGTTTTCGTGGAATGATTTCACGAGACTAAGAAGGGTGGATCTTGAAAAGGTCATTTCTGCTCACGAGGTCAAATGCCTTTGTGAGGTCGATGAAGGCAGTATATAATGGTTTCCTTTATTCCCTGCACTTCTCTTGGAGCTGCCGGAGTGAGAAAATCATATCGATGGTGGACCTGTTAGGTCTAAATCCGCACTGTGATTCGTTGTAGATTCTTTCAGCAAGAATGTATAACCTTTAAAGGATTACTCGAGCAAAAATCTTGCCTGTAATGCTGAGAAGGGAAATGCCGCGATAGTTGTTGCAGTCGCTTCTGTCGCCTTTGGTTTTATAAATGGTAACAATGTTTACGTCTTTCATATCTTGTGGTACTGATATTTCTTTCCAGCAGAGCTGAAGTATTGCATACAGTTCTGGGATGATTGTTTCTTTGGTACATTTTAAAATTTCAGGTGGAATACTATCTTTTCCAGGTGCCTTGCCGGATTTGAAAAAGTCTAGTGCTTCGCTGATTTCTGTGAGGCAAGGTTCGTTATCCAGGGCATGCATGGCGGACTGTTGATCGATGGCTTCCAGAGCTTCTACCCGACAGTGTTCTCCACTGAGTATAGCTCAGAGTAGTGTTCTACCCAGCGATCCATTTGTTTTGCTCGCTCTTTTATGATTACCCCTCTGTTGATCGTAAAGGGGCCATCTTATTTTTTTGATGGACCGACAGCTTGCTTGATGCCCTCGTACATTCCTCTTATATTTCCAGTGTCCGCACAAGTTTGAATTTGAGCAGAGAGCTGTAGCCAGTACCTGTTCGCACATTTTCTTGCCATCTGTTGTACTCTATTTCTGGCCATTCGCAATGCCTGCAATGTTTTCTCTGAAGGTGATATTTTATACACTGAGAATGCATGCCTCTTTATCTCTAGGATATAAGTGACAAGTTTGGAAATACTCTAACAGAATCTAGACAAATCCTTGAACGATGGCAGGAATACTGCAGCGGAATGTATGTCATGACTGACTGTGAGGATATGAATGAAATACATGAACCGATGACTGTAGAGAACCTTAAGAATGGTAAACCACCATGATGTGATGAGATACAGATGAACTAATTAAAGCGGAAGGAGTAAAAGAAGTATACAAATATATCACGCATTATGTAAAAAGATATGGAAATATCATATATGGCCAAAAGTTTGAAAGAGAACTATCTTCATTCCAGTACAAAAAAGGGCAATGTCTATCCAATGTCTTGTCTATCTAATGACTTATCTATCCAATGTCTTATTTGTCTTGTCTATCCAGTGTCATGTCTATCCAATGTCTTGTTTATTTATTGTCTTGTCTAAACCAATGTATCGTCTGTCCGATATTTTACTTGTCTTGTCTGTCCAATGTCTTGTCTATCCAATGTCTTGTGTATCAAATATCTTAATTGTCTTGTCTATCCAAAGTCTTGTTTATCTATTGACTTGTCTATCCAAATCTTTTTTGTCTTGTCTATATAATGTCTTGTCTATTCAATGTCATTTCTATCCAGTGTCTTATTTGTTTGTCTATCCAATGTGTTGTCTTGCCTATGCAATGTTTCGTCTTGTCTATCCAATGTCTTATCTATCTAATGTCTTATTTGTTTTGTCTATCCAATGTCTTGTCTATTCAATGTCTTAATTGTCTTGTCTATCCAAAGTCATGTTTATCTATTGACGTGTCTATCCATTGTCTTATTTGTCTTGTCTATATAATGTCTCGTATATCCAATGTCATGTCTATCCGGTGTCTTATTTGATTGTATATCCGTTGTCTTGTCTTGTCTATCCAATGTGTTGTCTTGTCTATGCAGTGTTTTGTCTTCTCTATCCAATGTCTTATCTATCTAATATCTTACTTGTTTTGTCTAGCCAATGTCTTTTCTATCCTTTGTCTTGTCTATCAAATGTATTGTCTATCCAATGCCTTGTCTATCCAATGTTTTATCTTGTCTATCAAATTTCTTGTCTATCCAATGTCTTGTCTATCCAATGTCTTGCCTACCAAATGCCATGTCTATCCAATGTCTTGTCTATCCAATGTCTTATCTTGTTTATTAAATGTCTTGTTTTGTCTATCCAATGTCTTGTCTATCCAATGTCTTGACTATTCAATGTCTTGTCTGTCCAATGTCTTGTCTTGTATATCCAATGCTTTGTCTATCCAATGTCTTGTCTATCCAATGTCTTGTATATCCAATGTCTTGTATGTCCAAGTCCTGTCTTGTCTATCCAATGTCTTGTCTATCCGATGTCCTGTCTTGGCTATCAAATGTCTTGCCTTGCCAATGTCTTGTCTATCCAATGTCTAGTTTATCCAATGTCTTGTCTATCCAATGTCGTGTCTTGTTTATCCAATGTCCTGTCTTGTCTATCCAATGTCTTGTCTATCCAATGTCTTGTCTTGTCTATCCAATGTTTTGTCTATCCAATATCTTGTCTATGCAATGTCTTGTCTACCCAAAGTCTAACCAGCAGAAGAACTGTTTTGCTGCCTATGTTAGTTGAGACCTGGTCTCGATGCGTCGTAGGGAGCTGCAGTTTATGGCTTAGTGTCCGATGTGCTGCGCTGTCTATTGTCATCTTGTGCCGTTATGGGTGTTGATGTTATAGACCCATCTTCTCGTTGGTTTCATTCACGCTTTATAACTAGATCTTCTACAGTGGCAGACACACAGGGGCAGCTTTCCAGGCTTCATTCTTTTTAGATGACTGAACCATTTACTCTGCCTCTTTGTGTAGTCTCCTTCCCCTGCGTCTTGGTGACTGTCCAGGAATGACATTGGTGACAAAGTGTTAGCACTAATATGCTGTTGATCCATTGTCTTCTTTTGTCCATGCCGGGTGGTTGAGCAGTGGGGAGAACCAAATACATCACCGCGTTACCCATGACATCTTATTTCCAGCTCCATGTCAGGTTCCACACCTGTGCAACAATACTACGTAGATATTTTAATTTGGAATCTGTTTGATATTTTAGTTGTTTGTACGAATCTGGAGTAGTACGCTCCGCCACATAGCGATTTTCACAATTCTTGCTTTAGATTTTCTGACTGTATTTCACAAACGCCCTGTTAAGATCGTCTGCGAAGCTTATTTCGTGTAGGTTTGATTCCGGGTCTACGTGGCTTTATATTCCTAGTTCTAACTCGTGTGTTTCCGGGGCCCATAAGGGAAGCAAAGAATAGCAACACTGTAGCCTAACACGCATGTCGTAAGAGGCGACTAAGGAGGCTTGATGGTTCCGTCGCCCTGCTACTGAGTGAGTGCGTGGCGCGACACTGTGAGCTGTGAGTTTCGTGTGAAGTGCTTTTGAATCTGCCCAAGTTTTTATTTTTGGAACGTGACTGCATGTTCGGAGCGATGGCAGGTGGCTATGTCCCAGAGTTGACCAGTTTTTGCCTTATGTAGAAATGCGTGGCTGCTGGGCTTCTGGTTGACTGCCACTGCCGTCGGTGATGAACTGTATGTTTGTGGACTGTGTAGGTGAACATCTAGGAAACATCCAGATAGGAAAATGACTGCCGATTCCATCAGAGATGAATTGGTGTTTCGTGGGGGACTGGTGTGTTGACATTCTGGCGGCGGCATTATGCACAGTGTATCTGTGCGGGCTGTTGTTTGTCGAGACTCCTGTCTTTTCCACTTTTCACATTGGGCAGTCGGGAGCGTTTTGTGTGATATTCACTGGCACAGGAACGGAGCATAATGGGGACGACCCGTTGCTGTGAAGTTGGAACTGCGACTAACTAACTAACTAACTAACTGAGCCCCTGGTGTTTTTGTGCCGGTGAAGTCGATCAATAGTAATCATAATAAATAGCAAGACAGACTAGTATGCATTAATCAATCGAGGCAAAATAACTTCTGTTATCCTGTCCATGTGCCCGCTCCGTGGCGATGAGGTTACGGACGTAGTTCGTAATTCCACATACCCGCGTTCTAAACACAGCTGTGGGAGATTTGGCAGCAGACCGTCTTACGTTGGTTTTTTAAAAATTATTATGAAAAGGTATGGGTAGTAGTAGGGGACGCTGTTTTTGATTAGATTTTCTGGATTGAACTCGCTGAATTGACCCCAATCCAGCTTGGTCTCGCAGCCGGGGCAGGTTGGGTATAGGTAATATCAAGGTCCTACCTAAGGGCGATAATTATAAGGAAAGACATGTTTCTAAGGGCATATAACTATTGAGTGGGTGTATAATAATTTAACTTACTATAAAAAATTAAATAAATAAAATACAAAATACAAAAAAATAAAAGACAACGCGGCGCGGGGCTGGGGTCGGCAAGCTGGCGTGGTTGGTCGTCATATGGGTTACAGCTCTTCAAATGAAAACCTTAAAAAGGTAAAAATGGCCGGTATTATTGGTTGTAGTGGGTATGGCTTAGTTAAATTCGTTGTTAATGGGTGGGTGAGTGGTGGTGTATCTAGATCAGTGCTTCCGTACACATATCATCATACGGGTTACAGCTCTTCAAATGAAAACCTTTCAAAAGTAAAAATGGTTGGTATTACTGGTTGTAGTGGGTATGTTTTGATTATCCTTTATAGGATATCACTGTCAACATCAGCATCTTTCAGCTGATTGTTGATTTCTTGGCAAGATTATGCTCAGTAGTTTGCCATTGCTTTCTGAGCGACCGGTTCCATACTCTCATAAGTCACTGGCACGCCGGTCTCCGTGGCGAAGGTGTTACGGACGCGGTTCGTAATACCGTATACCCGCGTTCGAAACACAGCTGCGCGCGATTTGGCAGCAGACAACGTTGCGCTAGTTTTTACGCTATGTTATGAGTGCCGCTCGTTCATAAAGCAATGGTAAACTACTGAACGTAAACTTGCCAAGACATCAACAACAGCAAACAATGCTGGTGTTGACTGCAAACGTCCTTTAAAGGATATACAGCTAACTTTAACAATAATTGCAAGCTAGAACGAAAACTCTGGGGAAAAAGATGAAAAACTAAGTTAATCATGGGGAGGGCGTGCAATGCACACACACACACACACACACACACACACACACACACACACACACACACACACACACACACACACACACACACACACACACACACAAAACAAAGACAACCAAGATATTTATTTACTAAACAAATTTATCAAAGAAAGGGACGTTAGCAAAAAGATAGTTACATCGAACCTATTGTGCACATATCCGAATATCACAAGCTAAGCAGCAAAAGAGGTCAGTGAGATTTGTGAAACTGACGTGTGGCTTTCAAAATACCATCAATGTTTGGTTTGGAATTGCTGCATCCAATCAAGCGAATTGCTTTCAAATGTTCAATCTCATTCGATGTGGTGACTTCACAGACTTCATTTTTGAAAATGTTTGCTCACAGACATAAGTTGTGATGCCATACCAGCAGCAAATTTCTTAAGTTTCGGAAACTCAACATCAGGTAAGCAGCGGTACTTCCTTCTCTGTGCTTCTCTTTGCAAATCAATGAGCTCCATCTGTAGTTCAACTGGCACATCATCAAGGTTACAATCAAACGGATTCTGGAACAAGAATGTCACTCTCAATTCTGTCAAGATCTGAAAATCTCTCCAAACTCTCTGAAACAGTGAAAATGAGAAATATTTTCTCCTTCCAGTTGTGCTTCCAACAGTGACAGCTTTCTCTGAAATCCTTTGATGTTCTGTAGAGATCACAGACGAGGTAATTCTTTCCCTGAAGTTTCAAGTTCAGTTAATTCATGTCGACCAAAAATGACAACTTTGACAGCCAGGTAGGATTTGACAGCTGTGAATTAGCTATATCTTTTTCAGTGAGGAAAACATCTATTTCGTTTCGGAGCTTGTGAAAACGAAGCAGGACTTTACCGCAGCTGAGCCACCTGAATGATGTGTGATAAGGCAAGTCACAGAATACATAATCGATTTCTTCAAGAAAAGCCTAGAACTGACGGTGACTGGGTGCATGCCCCCGAATGAAGTTCACAGCAGAAACGACTGATTTCAGTACACAATAAATATATATTTCCCACAGATTACTTGCTGATGTACGATGCAGTGTATGAACAGAACGCCCGGAATTTGCAAATCTTCCAACTGAGTCCTGATCTGCCCCACTAGACCCTTCCTCACTCCAGCCATGTTTTTTCCTCCATCAACTGTAACACCTCGAAGCTGATTCCACCGAAAGTTATAGTCTTACAAAATTGTTTGCACATCCACGTAAATGACTTTCCCAGTTGTTGTTCCATGCATGCCGCAAACGGACGCCAACTCTTCCGTTATCTGAACGTCCAAATTGACACCACGAAAGAACACGGGAAGTTGTGACGCACTCTAGAGATCAGTAGACTCATCCAACGCCAGAGAATACCACAACAAGTTCCTAGCTTTCTCGCATATCTGTAGCACTATGTTCTCTCCAAGTTCTTCTGTTCTCCGCACAACTGAACTTTCCGAAAGACTGATAGTTCCAAACAAATCGGCTTTCTCAAGACACAAGTCATTTGCTGCTTCGATCATACACTCTTTGATGAAGTTGCCATCCGTAAACGGTTTTCCTCGTTCTGCCAACTTATACACTGTTTTGTAACTTGTACGAGTGACAGATTCATTTTCAGCAAATTTTCTCGTGAAGATATTTCTTTGTGTTTCAAAACCACGTTTAATGGTCTCATATTTCCCAGCATAACTTTCCAGAAAACTGTTAAACTGTTGATAGATGTTTTCTTTCGTAGTGACGCCGAAGATTGTACTTTTTCAAAACGTCAACACTTTTGCTGCATATCACGCAACTGGTTTTCTGGTCCTTTGTTTCCACAAAGAAGTACTTTACTCCCCATTCTTCATTGAAAAATCGACACTCTGCGTCCACCTTTCTTTTCCTAGTAGCCATAATCAAGGACACGGGATCTGAAAATGAAAAAAAAAAAAGACATTAAATTAGAAACGTAATTAAAATCCTATAGAAGCAGAAGAAAAGCACAAGATTAAGGGTCACTGGTGAAGCTACGACTTATCAAAGGTACATATACAGTTTATAGGTACCTTTGTGTAACCGCACAGAGATGATAGGGATAATAGCACAACGCCGACTGCTCATGGGCCGTAGAAGAAGAGAGGAATAAGAAGACAACGAGAATCTCATTCTATCTATACGGTTAACAAGAAAAAACGATTTAGAGATATCAGAAGAAATTCAGGTCCGTGTACAGTGAATCATAATAATGTAATTTAAAAGATACAGCAACATCTGATTAATAATGCCAATGCCCTACTAAATACAATTCATGATTAGATGCAATGATAAAATAGGCATCCCATGAATACACATACACATTATCATCATTCACAGTACCAGTGATCTTCCATCACAGCGTGGATAACCATCCAACACTGTAACTGTAGCCTGATACACAACACCAGCAATTATCAGACAACAAGATGGAACATAGGTCATTCATTCAGTAGCATGTCCTTTGCAGAACCTCGCTCCCATAACAACCTTCCGGAAAATTTCTCGATCATAAGCAAAATATCCCGCTTCAGATACATCCATCTGGAGATCATCCGCCACATCATGCATCCATCTTCTCTTTGGCCTTCCTCGTCCTCTCTTCCCAGGCATATACTCCTCCATTATTGTTCTCAGGCACAGACATAGCTATTCTATTCCTATATTCCTATTTAAACTATGAAGGTTCATTCAAAACTCACCCCACAGCAGATAATCGTCAATCTACAATCAAGTTCCTCTTGGATCTTTTGGATCTTCACAGGGCCTGTCTGCCCTCTCAACTGCGGTCTGGAAAAATAGTGGCCATGCTCGGTCATGCCTGGGGCACGTTCGCCTATCTGCTTAGTAGTGGTTCAGAAGGATGAGTTCAAACCCTCTACTGAAATTTAGACATCAGCATCTCTTCGGCCTCAGTTGTTCTCAAGGACAAAGAGGCGGGAACATGGCGTGACTGGGCTCTTAAGTGCACGCCAACACAAGATCCCAACATCCTATGCATTTTTACCAGGGTATCATGGGATATGCTGCTCTATACTCTTGCAGAGCCTCGGCAGGCGGCTTCATTTGGTAATAAAATATATCTCATAATAAGGTTTGCAAAATATATAAATAGGGTCGTTTAAATAAAGAGACTAGTGAAGCGAGGAGGTCTCTGCACATATGAAGATCTCCTATTATTCTAAACATAATATTTACATTTGAATTGTATCACAACGTCTCGTGTTTCATAAGTTATATCAAGCAAGTTCGAGTACCGACGGCGGGCCGGATAAAATTACGTCGCGAGCTGGATTCGGCCCGCGGGCCGTAGTTTGGTGACCCCTGGTTTAGAGTCTTGGAGAGGAGTAATTGGAGTTCCAGCCCTTGTGACTGCAACGTTTTCCCTTCAACTTCCTTCGTAGGTTCGTGAGTCTTGTGTGGGATCAAATAAATTTACTACCGAGTTTCTAGACTTGTTCTAGGCTTCTTATTTGAGTCTTTAGATGCATATACATGTCTATCGATTATTGTAGATGTCTGTAGATGTATGTAGATGTTTGTAGATGTCTGTTGAAGTATGTAGATGTTTGTAGTTTCTGTAGATGTGTGTAGATGTTTGTAGATGTCTGAGGATGTATGTAGATATTTGTAGATATCTGTAGATGTCTTTATATGTATGTAAATGTATGTAAATGTCTGTAGATGTATGTAGATGTCTGTAAATGCATGTAGATGTTTGTAGATGTCTGTTGAAGTATGTAGATGTTTGTAGTTTCTGTAGATGTGTGTAGATGTTTGTAGATGTCTGAGGATGTATGTAGATATTTGTAGATATCTGTAGATGTCTTTATATGTATGTAAATGTATGTAAATGTCTGTAGATGTATGTAGATGTCTGTAAATGCATGTAGATGTTTGTAGATGTCTGTAGATGTCTGCAAATGCCTGCAGATGTCTGTAGGTGTATGTAGATGTATGGAGAAGTCTGTAGATGTTTGCAGATATCTGTAGATGTATGTAGATGTCTTTAGATGTATGTAGATGTATGTAGATTATGTAGATATCTATCGATGTATGTAGATGTATGTAGCTGTCTGTAGATGTATGTAGCTGTCTGTAGATGTATGTAGCTGTCTGTAGATGTATGTAGATGTCTGTAGATGGATGCAGATGTCTGTAGATGTATGTAGCTGTCTGTAGATGTATGTAGATGTCTGTAGATGAATGCAGATGTCTGTAGATGTATGTAGCTGTCTGTAGATGTATGTAGATGTCTGTAGATGAATGCAGATGTCTGTAGATGTATGTAAATGCCTGTACATGTCTGTAGATGTCTTTAGATGTATGTAGATGTATGTAGATTATGTAGATATCTATCGATGTATGTAGATGTATGTAGCTGTCTGTAGATGTATGTAGCTGTCTGTAGATGTATGTAGCTGTCTGTAGATGTATGTAGATGTCTGTAGATGTATGGAGATGTCTGTAGATGTATGTAGCTGTCTGTAGATGTATGTAGCTGTCTGTAGATGTATGTAGCTGTCTGTAGATGTATGTAGCTGTCTGTAGATGTATGTAGCTGTCTGTAGATGTATGTAGCTGTCTGTAGATGTATGTAGCTGTCTGTAGATGTATGTAGCTGTCTGTAGATGTATGTAGATGTCTGTAGATGAATGCAGATGTCTGTAGATGTATGTAGCTGTCTGTAGATGTATGTAGATGTCTGTAGATGAATGCAGATGTCTGTAGATGTATGTAAATGCCTGTACATGTCTGTAGATGTCTTTAGATGTATGTAGATGTATGTAGATTATGTAGATATCTATCGATGTATGTAGATGTATGTAGCTGTCTGTAGATGTATGTAGCTGTCTGTAGATGTATGTAGCTGTCTGTAGATGTATGTAGCTGTCTGTAGATGAATGCAGATGTCTGTAGATGTATGTAAATGCCGTACATGTCTGTAGATGTATGTAGATGTCTGTAGATGTATGGAGATGTATGGAGATGTATGTAGATGTATGTAGATGTCTGTAGATGTATGTAGATGTCTGTAGATGTGTTTTGATGTATGTTTGTCTGTAGATGTAGTAGATGTATGTAGAATATCTGTAGATGTCTGTATTCAATTAAATTTCGATTCAATTCAACTTTATTTTAAAAAAAGGTTACAAATTGGACAAGCAGGCCCGTCTTACATTCGACCCTTCCAATCACTCATATTTCATTCATCAATAGTGCATGATACATTCACATAGGAAAATACATTGTCAAATGAATGTTGTAAACATAAACAATGCATATTACAATGTTATGAGACACATCCCTCACCCACCCACACGTCCCCCTCCAACCCACATACACCCTACCCTCCCACCCACATCCCCATCCACCTACATACAACCCCCCCCCCCACACACACACACACACCTCACCCACCCATACATATCACCCACCCACACACATCCACCCAAACACCCCCACCCACACACACATCCTCACCTACCACTCATCCTTTCACTTACTCATACCTCCTCCCCCCACACATCTCCCCACCCAACCATACATCCCCCACCTACCGGCACATCCCTCACTCACACCCACATCCCCCACCCACACACATCTCCCTACCCACACATACAATCCCAGCCATACACACATCCCCCATCCATCCATTCCCCCAACCCCCACCCACACTCCCTCCACATATACATCCCCTACACACACATCCCCCGTAAACATTCATCCCCCACACACACTTCCTCACATCTAGACACATATTTGATGCCTCACATACTCACTTAAACTAGTATGAACAAACTCCCACACTTTACACACACATACACTGACGATTGTCGTGAGCATTCTCACAAAAATTGTAATAAATGTGAGAAAAAATTGTAGTTATACATTGTGTAACGTAAAAAATAATAGTGAGGCAATTCAATTCTCTCTCTCTCTCTCTCTCTCTCTCTCTCTCTCTCTCTCTCTCTCTCTCTCTTCTCTCTCTCTCTCTCTCCCTCTTTCTCTCTCTCTCTCACACACACACTCACACTCACTCACACTCACTAACTTTCTCACCCACTCTAGGGTAATGTACATGTGTTCATATTAAACAAGATACAATCAAGTGGCATTCAAAATGATAATATGAAAAATAAGAATACACAAAATTTATGGAATAGCATGTTACATGACATGCGTGCGCTCAGTTATCTCTCTTTTTTTTTGCTTACACAGACACATTCACACTCTCACATTCACTCTCTCTCTCTCTCTGTCTCTCTCTCTCTCTCTCTCTCTCTCTCTCTCTCTCTCTCTCTCTCTCTCTCTCTCTCTCTCTCTCTCACTAACTTTCTCACTCACTCTACAGTAATGTACATGTACACGTAGATATCTGTAGATTTAAGTAGATGTCTGCAGATGTCTGTAGATGTATGTAGGGGTCTGTAAATGTAAATAGATGTCTGTAGATGTAGGCCTATATAGATGTCTGCCGATATTTGTAGATCTATTTAAATGATTCACGTAGCTAACTGAAAATGACTTCCGTCTACTCAATGCCATTGACCTTGGTTGCAGATGGAAAGGTTTGTGTGAAGAGGGAGGAGCTCGGAACCAGAGACGGTAACCTGTACAACTGTGACAACCCTAGTCTCACCGAATGCTGTGAGAAGAACAAGACTTTCACCTGCTGTCAACCCAGAGCGGTTGCCATTTGGTAGGTACGATTATTGTATACAGAAATGTTGTTTGGTTGGTTTGTTGGTTAATTGTTTGGTTGTGCCATTTGAACACTGTGAGTTGCAATTCATGAGTCACAAATCTGGAGGTCAGGTTGGCTGAAGCATGGAAAGGGTTTGCATCTATGAGATTGTTCTCCCAGCTGAGTGCTAACGTACCATCTCCACAGGGGTACGGGTGAAGCTCCCAGCCTATCCGAACTTTCATTGCCCACAACACCCGCGTGTCATAGTACCAAGATGAACGTAACTCTGGAAATTGTGAATCTCTGCAGAGATTTCGTCCAAAGTCTGCCCGTGAAACATGTCTCAGCTCAATGAATGACTTTGTATTTAACTTGAGTGCAGTTGTTCGCCTCAAGCGAAGTAGTGTCGTCGTTATTGCTGGCACTTACATTCCCATACTGCATGCGTGTCTTTTTTGACTTTTTCTTCATCTTCTGTGCTTCTTTTTCGAGGGTATTGCGTCACACCTAGTCAAGGACCTCCAAGGTGGTTGTGTCCGATTAAAGCATATATTTGTCTACGATTTGCTTCCTCTAGACTGATTCTATCCGAGCTTGTGGGCGCTACCTACCCGTGGCTAGTCTTTCTTTCCCAACAATTTTGACAGGACAGTGGCCTTACGGTGTACACTTTCCAACTACCAACTTCAGATCTATCGTACGCAACGTGCACACGGGACCTCCTGTCTTTCGCTCTTATTCGGGAAGGCTAGATAGCCGATAACATTACCCAAAAGATCAGGGGACGTGTGATATCCTCAGATATCTTATTATATTACCCAAGATATCAGGAGAGAGAGAGAGAGAGAGAGAGAGAGAGAGAGAGAGAGAGAGAGAGAGAGAGGGGCGTATGATATCCTCAGACATCCGATCTCATTACCCAACTGATCTGGGGACGTGTGATATCCTCAGATTTCCTATTATATTACCCAAGATATTAGGGGGGAGAGCGTGTGATATCCTCAGATATCCTATTACATTACCCAAGAGATCAAGGGGTCGTGCGATATCCTCAAATATCCTATTATATTACCCAAGATATCAAGAGGGAGCGTGTGATATCCTCAAATATCCTATTATATTACCCATGATATCAAGGGGGGAGCGTGTGATATCCTCAGATATCCTATTACATTACCCAAGAGATCAAAAAAGGGGGGGGGGGGGGGGGCGTGTGATATCCTAAGATATCCGTTCTTTGAATCATTCTAAGCCCTAAGCTGGGCTCGAACCCACAACTTTCTGAGCCTGAGACGCACGCGTAACCTCTTAGCTACAGCTGTCCCTGGTATTATGTGTGTAAATTTATAAATGTGCAGGTTGTTATAGACCAGAGGTTCCTAAACCACGACCCGCGGGCCACTTGTTGCCCGCCAGCTGTAAGAAAGTGGCACGCGAGGCCCCGTTGTTTAATATAATATATTTTAATAATTTTTAAAACATGCACTCGGAGCGCCCCGTCAGCGTGCGATAATTTACTCTGCTCGTGGGCGTTATGCTTAGATATGATCGAATGCGCCTGTTCAGTTCACAATGAAACGTTATGACGTTCCCATATCCCAGCCTTGTCGACAAATCAGAGTGCGTAAGGCGTCATGTTGTCGTCTGTTAAACTGTTTAGCAGAGTCGGTAGAATTGTGTTAAAATTAGATTTTTTCAAATAAAAATTTACCGTTAAAGCCTATAAACATGAATGTGGAAAATCTAACATCAAACAATGGTAAAAAGCGAAAATATGAAAACGTTGCTTGTCGTGAAATCAACAAAGATTGGACGGTAACATTTATATTTATGCCTAGCCGTAGTGGTAAACCAGTTTGCTTAATCTTCGGATTTTGTGTTGCTGTTACAACAAATTTAATCTGGAACGACACTTCATGACCACACATTCAGGCATAATTGCTCAATATACGATCAATTCGGAGTTAAGAAAAGATTTCATTGAGAAAGTTCTCTGACTAAGCAGCAGTCATTTTTCACCAAGGCTAGCAAACAGAGCAAGGGTGCTGTTGTTGCGTCGTACAAAGATGCTCTTTTGTTGGCTCGCAAAAAGAAGTCGTTCACAGATGCAGAAGAAATAGTCAAGCCTTCCCTTAAAATTGCTGCTAGAATGCTTGGCGATAAAAAATGTGAAACAAAATTTTATCAGATTCCTTTGTCTAATAATACAATGACCGGGCGAGTTGAAGAATTAGCCAACGATGTTCATCATCAAGTAGCACACATATCAAAAATTGTAAAAAAAAATTTTCATTGGCAGTGGATGAATTCACAGACATTTCTGACACAGTTCAGGTCGCAGTTTTTGTTCGAGCAGTAAACGATAATTTTGAAGTAATTGAAGAACTTCTAAGCCTTGAATCAATGCATGCAACTACCAAAGGGACTGATCTGCTTGAAACTCTGAAGTTGTGTGTAGAGAAAAACATCGTAGAATGGACCAAATTGGACAGCAAATGCACCGACGGTGCTCCGGATTTGACGGGTAAAACGTCTGGATGTCTAGCATTATTGGAAGTTTCTTGGCAGCACTATATTATAATGTCATTGTATCATTAACCAAGAAGCTCTATGTGGAAAGACTTTAAATCTGAAACATGTCGTGGATGTTGTTCTGAGATGTGTGAACAATATTCGAAGTAACGCGCTGAACAGGCGTTAGTTCGGATAGTTTCTATCAGACCTGAACGAGGAATACGGCAAGCTACTGTTACACTGTGATGTCAGATGGATATCTAAAAGAAAATTTCTGTCACGTTTCTGGACACTGAAAGATTTGCCTATCTGTTTCTGTCTGGGAAAAAAATGCATTGCCCACAGAACGGGAATGTCTGCTGAACGATGACTGGCTTAATGACCTGGCATTTTTGGTGGATATCATCACTCATTTAAACTGTTTAAATGCGAGGATCCAGGGAGAAAACAAACTATTTACAAATTTGTGCGATGACATTTCAGGCGTATAATATAATATAATGACATTTCTTCATTTAAAATGAGACTACGACTTTTTGACGGACAGCTGACTGAATGGACTTTAGAGGCGTTTTCAACTTGTGGTGGAACAGAAATATGACTTGTTACAGTACAAAATAAAAGTTGAAAGTCTTCTGGATATCTTTCAGTCGAGATTTCAAGAGTTCACAATAGAGGAGAATAATGTTGCCCTCTTCATAAATCCGTTCGTATTTCCTATTGCCAGGCTCTGTCAATTACAACAAAACTTTCAGCACGAAGTAATCTATTTGAAATGCAATTATGCACAAAGATGTAAATTTCTGGAGCTGCCTGCTTCACCTTCAGCTGATCATATGATTTCATTCTGCCGAATATTGCCTGTCGAACAATTTGAACACTTGCGTTCATTCGCCCAGAGATACATTTGTTGTTTTGGTTCGATTTACAGATGCGAGCAGTCATTTTCCGCAATGAACGTTATAAAAAACAAGCAACGTTCCAGACTCACCAACAGTAGCCTAGCTGCGCTTATGACTTTGGGCACAACATATTTGTGCCCAGACATTGATTAACTGGCATCTGAACTTAAGTAACTAGTTATGAAGAACAGTTACAATTGTAAATTAATTACATTAATAGCGATTTTCGAAACTGATTAAAATGTATTGTTAAATGAACTTTTGATTTTAAACCAAAAAATGACCGCAATGTAATAATGACACTGAGTACCTTTAAAGTTTTAGACTTTTGTTGACGAAAGCTAAGAAAAGTAAGAATGATATTGCACGACTTTTATAATTTTATAACATTGTGGCCCGCTTAACTAACGAAAATAATAGATATGGCCCTCTGCTTGAAAAGCTGAGAACCACTGTTATAGACAGTGATAATAGTCGGTTTGATCTGGTCTGCTCAACGTCCCCCTTCTCCGTCCAACCAGGCATGATCAGCTTTGGCTGCTCCTCTCGGTGGTGGTCCTGGCCATCTTGATGTGTCTGGTGGTATCCTGGTGTTACGGTCAAAGTGAATTCTTCAGGTCTCCGACAGCCAAGGACGCGGCCAGAAACTGGAAGGATAAATTCGTACATACGTAAGTTTTCCTGTTTAAATGCTGGTTTAGTTATTTCTCATTGTACAAGTTCAAGGGTCGGCAATGTTGCTAGCAGTTTATATGTATTACGTATGTGTATTGTTGTATTATGTGTACGCGTATTACGTATGCGCATTATTGTATTATGTGTATTACGTATACCAACAGCCGCGTTAGCCCAGTGGCTAGCGTACTTGCCCGCCGGCCTGGTTGTCAGGTGTTCCAATCTAGCTCTAACCAGGAAATTCTGTAACATGTAACCGAGCTCTCCGGTCGACTCAGCCTAAACCAGATGCCAGTTCATGTTCTGGGTAGTAAAGGCTGGCGGAGTGATATTGACCACCTCACCCATTGGCTGCCCGATTGGTCAATACAAATGTAGGGCGGTTGTGTGTGATCTATTTATTATCATCATGATGTGCCCTGCCAGGATGTAAACGTTCGTGTATCTTCACAGATCTCGCTGTTGTGGGCAAATGTGCTGCTTTAGATTCCCAGAGATCTTTCCCATCAATGTTAGTAACCTCCAACATGTTGATCACGTCATGCGTCATCACCTCAAGTGAAATCACGTCATGCGTCATCACGTCACGCGTCATCGTACAGCAAACTACAGGGTCATTTTACGTACCCTGAGGCCCAACTGGCATTCAGTACTAAACTCAATTTTTGTATCCAATATAGTTATCCACATCTAACTAATTGCACACCTCAGGCTTCACAGTGCTTCACATTGGGTAACGGGGCATTGTTCATAACTGTTTTAGCACTCTTCACAAATGAACGTCTCCTCAACCTTCCTAGATAAGGAAGCATATGCAATGGCCTTTCAAAGAAAAAGGTGTCACAAAATCTAAAATGTAAATAGACGGGAGCATTCTTGACCAAGTGGATAATTTTAAATGCATGGGGGGATTTTTATAACATCAGAAGGAAGATGCATATCATATATTAAGAACAGAATAGGGCAAGCAAAATCTGCATTTCAGAAAATTAAAAGTATCTTATGTAATAAGTCACTGTCATTGAATGTAAGAACGAGAGTGCTGAAATGCTATATACAGCCGATAACCATGCAGAATACAATAGGCAAGCTGCTGGAGAAGGTAATTGCCAGGAAAATATCAAGCCAACTAGAGAGGCAAGGTGTTTTCCCACCCACCCTGGGTGGGTACCGTCCAAAAAGAGAAACCTGGACCAATGCAGCAGTCTTTGCCCAGGATGTCTATGAAGGTTTCCACTCAGGCACTGAAACCGTTGCTGCAGCGATTGATCTTGAGGACGCATACAACAGAGTACCACTGGATTTTTTAATGTTTCAGCTTGTCGCGTAACGTATGCTACTAGGATGGAATTGGATCAAAGTAGATACTAAATAGACTTCTACGAATAGAGAATCTAACCACTGCTGAAGAAGCGATCAAATGGCTCGCAATTCTAGAAGAATGATTATCAAAAGTCCCAGAATGGATCACTACTTCTAAACAGTGCCAGGCGGAAAGTTATGACGACGAACTGTGCTAACAAATGAAGACAGTATGTCAAGTGATTCCTGCTAACGTGCCTGGATGAAAAAAATGAGCCCCCACTGCCTAATGTATTCTCACACAACAGGAGATAAGACAGAATGATACGTATAGATGTAGTCCTTTCACTCGTCACACAATCTGATGATGCTAATTCTATAATGACAGACGCCGTTGGTAAAAGTACAAATATAACATAACGTTTAATCCTAAAGAACACTACGTGAGCCCCACTGGGAACTCACTGACACATAAGAGATACGCAGATCCCTGACATCTTGACCAGATAATGTTCGGCTAGATGATATAATCATAGACACTTAGCCAATAGCGGACAAATTAGGATTGCTGTGCAGTGGCAAACGGGTGGGTAGCCACTCATCTGATAATTCTTAGCCTCCTGGATGGTAAGCTGGCAGTGCTGACTGGATCGTGGTATGGACTCCACTCTCTGCTGCATCAAGTGAGTGGTTCGTAGCTCAATCACCGGTCGTGACTACGGCTACAGATGATCAGGGTGCAGGCTCTGTGAATGACAGTGAGGAGGAGTGAATAATCCTTCAAGACAGAATTGTAAATTCTTTTGGCCATGTCCTGCATGGCATCTTGTCTCATAAATTTTCATAGCATGTATTATTTAAATTTACAGGTTGATTCCTTATCTGAAATCTACAACAGCACACTGATCTCATGGAAACAGCATACAAATGATATCCTATTCTCTCTGCTGACATTTAGATCAAACATGTACAATCACAATGCTCTACTTCAAAGACCACATTCCAAATATATATTCTAAGTCATGATTACTCATGGAAACATGAACCACAATTCACATAATGACTTAACAGTACATATAGGATGACTTCAATGGACTGAAACTCAGACGCCACAACTCCGACATCACATATACATTAACAAACCATTACATCGATGAAACACCACACATCATTTTTCAAGTATGGAAACACACAAACTACACTCCACACGATGAATTAACATCACATATTGATGAATTCCATAGAATGAAATGAAATCACACACAACAACTATAACTTCACGATGTACACGAGTGAACCATTAAAATCAATGAAACACCCCAAGTTCACTTAAAGAGTTATGAGTTGTACTACTAGCAAGTCTTCCTTATATTAATTAAAACATAATTAATTATCTAGAAGATTTCTTAGCTAGATTTAAGATTATTTTCACTATACACAAGAACAATATTAGGGTTGGAGAATTCCCCCAAGGTTTGAACTTTGTTAAGTGGGCCATCTTGGACCACATGGTAGTAATCTGACTATGGGCAAGATAGAGATTAATAAAGAATAATTAATGGTAACTTATTCACTCTCTGAACTAATTCCTTCAACTAATAAGTATATTATCTAGAGAAATCCGCTAGTTCCGAAGTTTAAGCACATAATTAAATTATCTTAACTCTAATCGTCTACTGACTAACTCAGGTGTCCTTCCGCAGGCAGATACCTAATTTCGAGAATCACGTAATGTAATTTATCCATGTTTTTAATGCCACATGTGACGAGCTTTTCGTTTTACCCTTGTCGGCAAGCCACATGGCACAAACATGGTCCTAATTCTAATATTAGTTAACTAACACTAGTTTTAATTAATAGTATCTATTATCGATCGGCATGGCCGGTAGATTTTGCCGGCATTTTGACACACAGAAAATTGTTTAACAAAATTATTATTAACTCACCCTGCAACTAGATTTTGACTGGCCTATCGGGAGTGGAGACTATCATTGGCTTTTCTATGTTTTAGAGGGTTTTTCGGCTTAACAAGAGCCAGCAATAAAATATGTTTAAACACAGACAGGTGTTCAATTTTAGCCAATTGACGTGATAGCTCCTGCTCCTTCCAGGTTGCTAGAAAAAATGGCAGATCTTAGGGTGCTACCGGAAGTTAACTTCTCATCCAGGAGAGTTCCCTTCCTGTGGCCAAATTATTTTTCATAGCCAAACCTGAATATAAATTCAGCCTGACTTGATTTCTTGGCTTGTAAACGAACTCTACCCTACATCTACTTCTAACTATAAGAAGAAATAGTATTTAACTCTCTCTATAGTTTTATGTATATAAATACACTAACCAAAGACGATTTTATCTAATATTTGAAAATATAGATAAAAATAAAAATTACTACCGGATACATAGAGGGGTTTACTGAGGGCTATCTCCATCTAGTAACAAAACGATCTGAGAGGTGGGCCAACCTGTCACAAATGCCCATCGTTCAAAAAAAGTTGGAGAAGCAACTTTTTCTCCAGCCCGAACTCTCATATAGTTTTGTCAGCCCTTACTCTGACGTTTATGGGTCATTTGGACAGGTCCCCCTCTTCATCAATAGCACAATGTCTATTCACAATTCTCAGACTCTTCGTTTCTAAGACACCTTCTAAGAAACCTCCTCGCTTGATGTCGCTTCCAAGGAAATCTTCTCTGGAAACTTTGCTTTCGTTGGTCGGGGTGTCCTTCGTCTGTCACTGATAAAGGTCCTACAATTCCAACATCTCTCCTTCGACCCAATTGGTCTTGATCCCTATACTTCATGCGCGTCGTCCTTACTTTCCCTTTAGACGTCTCTAAGTTGGGATCGTGTTCAGCCGCGTCATCTTCCTCACATCTGTCGGGGTTGTCTTCCCATCTGGATTGATCCCCTTTGGATCCATTATCAACCACTGCCAGAGTCATAATATGAACTGGTGGGTTCGTGTTGTTCTCAAAATGTCTTTTGAGTAAATTCACGTGGAAGACTGTAGTTCTCCCGCGAATAGAAACGGAGTACTTGTTGCTGGACACCTTCTCTTTAATGATGAATGGTCCTTGCCAAGCAATTTCTAACTTATTATCCCCTTTGGTTAATAAGACTAGCACTTTATCTCCTACCTCTAGAGACTGGTTTCTAATAGGTTTATTATAGAAGGAAGCCTGTTGTTTTCTGGCACGACGGAGAGTGGAGTTAGCTAATTTCCATCCCGTGTGCAGTTTCTGTTTCAGTTCCGCTACATACTGTGAAGACTTGACGACACTCTCATCTGTTCCTTCATCAGTCCAGGTTCTCAAAAGAGCCTCCAGCGGTCCTTTAATTGGTCGTCCGAACAATAGTGTAGCAGGTGGAAGACCGGTGGCGACATGTGGTACTTCTCGATAAGCAAACATTGCTGCTGATAAGTACGTGTCCCAACTATCTGGTTTCTCCTGGACTAACTTGTTCATGATCGATTTGAGAGTCCCCGTATATTTGACCACAAGTCGCTTATTCTCTGTGAGACTAAAACCTGTGGTGATATGGTGCCTCCTGAAGATGTCGGAGATTTCTCCCCTTAACTTCTCATTCAATAATGACCCACTATCACTTACAATAAGAATAGGGAATCCTACTCTGGTAAATATTTCTAGGAGAGCCTCTGCTACCCTAGTTGCATTGATGGAGGGCAGTACAGTAGCTTCAGCCCACATTGTACCTGTATCTACTACAGTTAAAATATAAGTATTTTTCTTCTTAGAAGTGGGCAGTGGACCAATAATGTCTATAGCTACTCGCTCAAAAGGAATGTTCAAAACTAACCCTTCCCCTATGGAAACAGGAGTAGACCACTGCTTGGGGGAGCCATGTTGACACTCCGGACAAGACTGGACGTATCTTCGTATGTCAGCAGTTATTCCCGGCCAAAAATAATGACACGAAATACGCTGGGTAGTAACTCCTACAGTCATATGTCCACTGAAGGATATGGTATGTCCCATATGCAATATCTGATTACGATATTGTTTCGGCACGACAAGTTGCCCGTGTTCGGTACCCATAGTTCCTGCCCTATGGTACAACAACTTGTCCTTTAAATAGAAATTTCCAGCTGCTGGAGGATTTCTACCGTTTGGCAGTTTGCCAAAACAAGATACTAAAGTCGGACATTCATTTTGTGCAGCCCTAATCTCCCGAGGTAGAGGGTTGATTGAGAGTATAGGTTCATGTGACTGTGCAACCTGACTCCGGGTCTCCACTGCTGCCATTATCATTGGTGATGAGGGTTCTCCTAAATATACATACTTACGACCAAGCATGAAAGGATATACCGGATCATCGATCACTGCAGCTGAAATGAGTCCAGTGACATACTTAGATGTCACAAGTACTTTGGCTATCTTAGCTATTATAGTTGGAGAGCTCCTGGTAGCCCCTTTGACTACAACTGTTTGTTTTGTTAACTGTGATGGTTTCACTAACTGCTTAGCTATTATTGCATCACACTGGAGTCCACTGTCATAGAGACATAGTACTGGACTACCGTTAACCAGAATAGTTTCAACCGTGGGTGGCCTAGTTCCATTACTTGAACATATGTTCTGTTGGGTACTTGCCCCCGTAATCATACACGCAGCATACTGGGTAGGGGGATTATTTCTGCACACGCTCGTGTGGTGATCATTACTTTTGCAGTTCTTGCAGTAAGGTTTACCCCATCCACTATTGTTCGCTGGTGGTTTTTGTTTTTGGAAACCAGGATTTTGGTGCGGACCCCCAGTGTGCCCTCTGGTGTCTTTACCATAAGAGTTGTTCTGCTGAAAACCCTTATTCTGTGTTGCAGGAGTATTTTGAGCAGTAGAAGAATTACAAGATTTAGTGGTAGCTACTTCGCCATGGGCAGTTAAATATCGTTCGGCTAGGGAGATAACCTCCTCTAGCCGAGCACCACCATTCTCTGCAATAAAGGTTTGTAACTGTTTTGGAAGAACATCTTTAAATTGCTCAACAAGTATTAGTTCCGCCAGCCCGTCATAAGTAGCATCCAAATCACTCAGTTCTACCCACTTGTTAAAATAAGTGTGTAACCGTGAGGCGAACTGAGGAAATGGTTCTCCTTGTGACCGTTTGGCGGTACGGAACTTCAACCTGTAGGCACTAGAAGTTAACTGATATCGTTTCAAGAGAGCATTTTTGAGTGTGACAAAGTCCTTCTCAAGACCTGGAGGGAGTTTTGCAAACACGTCATACGCTGGACCGCGAAGTGCTTGGGAGAGTTTAATATTAAATTTATCTTTAGGCAGATTGTAGGCTTCACACATTAACACAAATTTGTCAAGATATTCATCCATCTGATCCTCCTTCGGGTCGAAGTGGGCCAGTGGAAAACTCATTGATCCTGGAGTAATATGTGGTCCTGAGGAAATGTCTTGGCTGTCAGTTGGAGAGCTGGCACTGCTAAATCTGGAGGCATCAGGATTTTGTAGTTCTAATCTCCTCAGTTCTAACTCGTGTTGTCTTAACTGCTCAGCTAATTTCAACTCCTTGTCCAGTTCTGCTTGCTTCAACTGGTTGTCCAATTCAGCCTGTTTCAACTGGTTGTCCAATTCAGCCTGTTTCAACTGGTTGTCCAATTCAGCCTGTTTCAACTGGTTGTCCAATTCAGCTTGTCGCATCTTCTGTCTGGATTCAATTTCCGCCATCTGGATTTTTAATTTAATTCTTTCCTCTCGTTCGTCCTTCTCTTTGATGATGTCCCTTTGTTCTCGGCGCCATGTTCTTCCTTCTTCTATTACATATTTTTCCAACTCTGCACCCTCATAACCTAACAATGTTCCTTGTTCTCGCAGTTCCTCCTTAGTAGGTGGCTTTTCAGAAGACATGTTAGTTATGTAATAATAAGATATCTGTTGATACACCTGGATAACTCACTCACTTAATCAAGAATGTGTTTGTCGCAAAGATTCACAAATATCTTCAATAACAAGCATAAAAAATGTTACACATTGACACAACACTTACCCGTTTGCCAGCAATTCACCTTTGCCCTAACTTATGTTATCCTATATTATAAGTATGTATATATTAACTAGTATGATTAGTAGCTATCTCTATTTAGTGACTGAAAGTTAGAACTATCTATGAAGTTGGATACTCGACTGAACCCAACAATCTATAGGATTGTCATCCCGGACCGAGCCACCAGTGTCGCGTAACGTATGCTACTAGGATGGAATTGGATCAAAGTAGATACTAAATAGACTTCTACGAATAGAGAATCTAACCACTGCTGAAGAAGCGATCAAATGGCTCGCAATTCTAGAAGAATGATTATCAAAAGTCCCAGAATGGATCACTACTTCTAAACAGTGCCAGGCGGAAAGTTATGACGACGAACTGTGCTAACAAATGAAGACAGTATGTCAAGTGATTCCTGCTAACGTGCCTGGATGAAAAAAATGAGCCCCCACTGCCTAATGTATTCTCACACAACAGGAGATAAGACAGAATGATACGTATAGATGTAGTCCTTTCACTCGTCACACAATCTGATGATGCTAATTCTATAATGACAGACGCCGTTGGTAAAAGTACAAATATAACATAACGTTTAATCCTAAAGAACACTACGTGAGCCCCACTGGGAACTCACTGACACATAAGAGATACGCAGATCCCTGACATCTTGACCAGATAATGTTCGGCTAGATGATATAATCATAGACACTTAGCCAATAGCGGACAAATTAGGATTGCTGTGCAGTGGCAAACGGGTGGGTAGCCACTCATCTGATAATTCTTAGCCTCCTGGATGGTAAGCTGGCAGTGCTGACTGGATCGTGGTATGGACTCCACTCTCTGCTGCATCAAGTGAGTGGTTCGTAGCTCAATCACCGGTCGTGACTACGGCTACAGATGATCAGGGTGCAGGCTCTGTGAATGACAGTGAGGAGGAGTGAATAATCCTTCAAGACAGAATTGTAAATTCTTTTGGCCATGTCCTGCATGGCATCTTGTCTCATAAATTTTCATAGCATGTATTATTTAAATTTACAGGTTGATTCCTTATCTGAAATCTACAACAGCACACTGATCTCATGGAAACAGCATACAAATGATATCCTATTCTCTCTGCTGACATTTAGATCAAACATGTACAATCACAATGCTCTACTTCAAAGACCACATTCCAAATATATATTCTAAGTCATGATTACTCATGGAAACATGAACCACAATTCACATAATGACTTAACAGTACATATAGGATGACTTCAATGGACTGAAACTCAGACGCCACAACTCCGACATCACATATACATTAACAAACCATTACATCGATGAAACACCACACATCATTTTTCAAGTATGGAAACACACAAACTACACTCCACACGATGAATTAACATCACATATTGATGAATTCCATAGAATGAAATGAAATCACACACAACAACTATAACTTCACGATGTACACGAGTGAACCATTAAAATCAATGAAACACCCCAAGTTCACTTAAAGAGTTATGAGTTGTACTACTAGCAAGTCTTCCTTATATTAATTAAAACATAATTAATTATCTAGAAGATTTCTTAGCTAGATTTAAGATTATTTTCACTATACACAAGAACAATATTAGGGTTGGAGAATTCCCCCAAGGTTTGAACTTTGTTAAGTGGGCCATCTTGGACCACATGGTAGTAATCTGACTATGGGCAAGATAGAGATTAATAAAGAATAATTAATGGTAACTTATTCACTCTCTGAACTAATTCCTTCAACTAATAAGTATATTATCTAGAGAAATCCGCTAGTTCCGAAGTTTAAGCACATAATTAAATTATCTTAACTCTAATCGTCTACTGACTAACTCAGGTGTCCTTCCGCAGGCAGATACCTAATTTCGAGAATCACGTAATGTAATTTATCCATGTTTTTAATGCCACATGTGACGAGCTTTTCGTTTTACCCTTGTCGGCAAGCCACATGGCACAAACATGGTCCTAATTCTAATATTAGTTAACTAACACTAGTTTTAATTAATAGTATCTATTATCGATCGGCATGGCCGGTAGATTTTGCCGGCATTTTGACACACAGAAAATTGTTTAACAAAATTATTATTAACTCACCCTGCAACTAGATTTTGACTGGCCTATCGGGAGTGGAGACTATCATTGGCTTTTCTATGTTTTAGAGGGTTTTTCGGCTTAACAAGAGCCAGCAATAAAATATGTTTAAACACAGACAGGTGTTCAATTTTAGCCAATTGACGTGATAGCTCCTGCTCCTTCCAGGTTGCTAGAAAAAATGGCAGATCTTAGGGTGCTACCGGAAGTTAACTTCTCATCCAGGAGAGTTCCCTTCCTGTGGCCAAATTATTTTTCATAGCCAAACCTGAATATAAATTCAGCCTGACTTGATTTCTTGGCTTGTAAACGAACTCTACCCTACATCTACTTCTAACTATAAGAAGAAATAGTATTTAACTCTCTCTATAGTTTTATGTATATAAATACACTAACCAAAGACGATTTTATCTAATATTTGAAAATATAGATAAAAATAAAAATTACTACCGGATACATAGAGGGGTTTACTGAGGGCTATCTCCATCTAGTAACAAAACGATCTGAGAGGTGGGCCAACCTGTCACAAATGCCCATCGTTCAAAAAAAGTTGGAGAAGCAACTTTTTCTCCAGCCCGAACTCTCATATAGTTTTGTCAGCCCTTACTCTGACGTTTATGGGTCATTTGGACAGGTCCCCCTCTTCATCAATAGCACAATGTCTATTCACAATTCTCAGACTCTTCGTTTCTAAGACACCTTCTAAGAAACCTCCTCGCTTGATGTCGCTTCCAAGGAAATCTTCTCTGGAAACTTTGCTTTCGTTGGTCGGGGTGTCCTTCGTCTGTCACTGATAAAGGTCCTACAATTCCAACATCTCTCCTTCGACCCAATTGGTCTTGATCCCTATACTTCATGCGCGTCGTCCTTACTTTCCCTTTAGACGTCTCTAAGTTGGGATCGTGTTCAGCCGCGTCATCTTCCTCACATCTGTCGGGGTTGTCTTCCCATCTGGATTGATCCCCTTTGGATCCATTATCAACCACTGCCAGAGTCATAATATGAACTGGTGGGTTCGTGTTGTTCTCAAAATGTCTTTTGAGTAAATTCACGTGGAAGACTGTAGTTCTCCCGCGAATAGAAACGGAGTACTTGTTGCTGGACACCTTCTCTTTAATGATGAATGGTCCTTGCCAAGCAATTTCTAACTTATTATCCCCTTTGGTTAATAAGACTAGCACTTTATCTCCTACCTCTAGAGACTGGTTTCTAATAGGTTTATTATAGAAGGAAGCCTGTTGTTTTCTGGCACGACGGAGAGTGGAGTTAGCTAATTTCCATCCCGTGTGCAGTTTCTGTTTCAGTTCCGCTACATACTGTGAAGACTTGACGACACTCTCATCTGTTCCTTCATCAGTCCAGGTTCTCAAAAGAGCCTCCAGCGGTCCTTTAATTGGTCGTCCGAACAATAGTGTAGCAGGTGGAAGACCGGTGGCGACATGTGGTACTTCTCGATAAGCAAACATTGCTGCTGATAAGTACGTGTCCCAACTATCTGGTTTCTCCTGGACTAACTTGTTCATGATCGATTTGAGAGTCCCCGTATATTTGACCACAAGTCGCTTATTCTCTGTGAGACTAAAACCTGTGGTGATATGGTGCCTCCTGAAGATGTCGGAGATTTCTCCCCTTAACTTCTCATTCAATAATGACCCACTATCACTTACAATAAGAATAGGGAATCCTACTCTGGTAAATATTTCTAGGAGAGCCTCTGCTACCCTAGTTGCATTGATGGAGGGCAGTACAGTAGCTTCAGCCCACATTGTACCTGTATCTACTACAGTTAAAATATAAGTATTTTTCTTCTTAGAAGTGGGCAGTGGACCAATAATGTCTATAGCTACTCGCTCAAAAGGAATGTTCAAAACTAACCCTTCCCCTATGGAAACAGGAGTAGACCACTGCTTGGGGGAGCCATGTTGACACTCCGGACAAGACTGGACGTATCTTCGTATGTCAGCAGTCATTCCCGGCCAAAAATAATGACACGAAATACGCTGGGTAGTAACTCCTACAGTCATATGTCCACTGAAGGATATGGTATGTCCCATATGCAATATCTGATTACGATATTGTTTCGGCACGACAAGTTGCCCGTGTTCGGTACCCATAGTTCCTGCCCTATGGTACAACAACTTGTCCTTTAAATAGAAATTTCCAGCTGCTGGAGGATTTCTACCGTTTGGCAGTTTGCCAAAACAAGATACTAAAGTCGGACATTCATTTTGTGCAGCCCTAATCTCCCGAGGTAGAGGGTTGATTGAGAGTATAGGTTCATGTGACTGTGCAACCTGACTCCGGGTCTCCACTGCTGCCATTATCATTGGTGATGAGGGTTCTCCTAAATATACATACTTACGACCAAGCATGAAAGGATATACCGGATCATCGATCACTGCAGCTGAAATGAGTCCAGTGACATACTTAGATGTCACAAGTACTTTGGCTATCTTAGCTATTATAGTTGGAGAGCTCCTGGTAGCCCCTTTGACTACAACTGTTTGTTTTGTTAACTGTGATGGTTTCACTAACTGCTTAGCTATTATTGCATCACACTGGAGTCCACTGTCATAGAGACATAGTACTGGACTACCGTTAACCAGAATAGTTTCAACCGTGGGTGGCCTAGTTCCATTACTTGAACATATGTTCTGTTGGGTACTTGCCCCCGTAATCATACACGCAGCATACTGGGTAGGGGGATTATTTCTGCACACGCTCGTGTGGTGATCATTACTTTTGCAGTTCTTGCAGTAAGGTTTACCCCATCCACTATTGTTCGCTGGTGGTTTTTGTTTTTGGAAACCAGGATTTTGGTGCGGACCCCCAGTGTGCCCTCTGGTGTCTTTACCATAAGAGTTGTTCTGCTGAAAACCCTTATTCTGTGTTGCAGGAGTATTTTGAGCAGTAGAAGAATTACAAGATTTAGTGGTAGCTACTTCGCCATGGGCAGTTAAATATCGTTCGGCTAGGGAGATAACCTCCTCTAGCCGAGCACCACCATTCTCTGCAATAAAGGTTTGTAACTGTTTTGGAAGAACATCTTTAAATTGCTCAACAAGTATTAGTTCCGCCAGCCCGTCATAAGTAGCATCCAAATCACTCAGTTCTACCCACTTGTTAAAATAAGTGTGTAACCGTGAGGCGAACTGAGGAAATGGTTCTCCTTGTGACCGTTTGGCGGTACGGAACTTCAACCTGTAGGCACTAGAAGTTAACTGATATCGTTTCAAGAGAGCATTTTTGAGTGTGACAAAGTCCTTCTCAAGACCTGGAGGGAGTTTTGCAAACACGTCATACGCTGGACCGCGAAGTGCTTGGGAGAGTTTAATATTAAATTTATCTTTAGGCAGATTGTAGGCTTCACACATTAACACAAATTTGTCAAGATATTCATCCATCTGATCCTCCTTCGGGTCGAAGTGGGCCAGTGGAAAACTCATTGATCCTGGAGTAATATGTGGTCCTGAGGAAATGTCTTGGCTGTCAGTTGGAGAGCTGGCACTGCTAAATCTGGAGGCATCAGGATTTTGTAGTTCTAATCTCCTCAGTTCTAACTCGTGTTGTCTTAACTGCTCAGCTAATTTCAACTCCTTGTCCAGTTCTGCTTGCTTCAACTGGTTGTCCAATTCAGCCTGTTTCAACTGGTTGTCCAATTCAGCCTGTTTCAACTGGTTGTCCAATTCAGCCTGTTTCAACTGGTTGTCCAATTCAGCTTGTCGCATCTTCTGTCTGGATTCAATTTCCGCCATCTGGATTTTTAATTTAATTCTTTCCTCTCGTTCGTCCTTCTCTTTGATGATGTCCCTTTGTTCTCGGCGCCATGTTCTTCCTTCTTCTATTACATATTTTTCCAACTCTGCACCCTCATAACCTAACAATGTTCCTTGTTCTCGCAGTTCCTCCTTAGTAGGTGGCTTTTCAGAAGACATGTTAGTTATGTAATAATATGATATCTGTTGATACACCTGGATAACTCACTCACTTAATCAAGAATGTGTTTGTCGCAAAGATTCACAAATATCTTCAATAACAAGCATAAAAAATGTTACACATTGACACAACACTTACCCGTTTGCCAGCAATTCACCTTTGCCCTAACTTATGTTATCCTATATTATAAGTATGTATATATTAACTAGTATGATTAGTAGCTATCTCTATTTAGTGACTGAAAGTTAGAACTATCTATGAAGTTGGATACTCGACTGAACCCAACAATCTATAGGATTGTCATCCCGGACCGAGCCACCAGTGTCGCGTAACGTATGCTACTAGGATGGAATTGGATCAAAGTAGATACTAAATAGACTTCTACGAATAGAGAATCTAACCACTGCTGAAGAAGCGATCAAATGGCTCGCAATTCTAGAAGAATGATTATCAAAAGTCCCAGAATGGATCACTACTTCTAAACAGTGCCAGGCGGAAAGTTATGACGACGAACTGTGCTAACAAATGAAGACAGTATGTCAAGTGATTCCTGCTAACGTGCCTGGATGAAAAAAATGAGCCCCCACTGCCTAATGTATTCTCACACAACAGGAGATAAGACAGAATGATACGTATAGATGTAGTCCTTTCACTCGTCACACAATCTGATGATGCTAATTCTATAATGACAGACGCCGTTGGTAAAAGTACAAATATAACATAACGTTTAATCCTAAAGAACACTACGTGAGCCCCACTGGGAACTCACTGACACATAAGAGATACGCAGATCCCTGACATCTTGACCAGATAATGTTCGGCTAGATGATATAATCATAGACACTTAGCCAATAGCGGACAAATTAGGATTGCTGTGCAGTGGCAAACGGGTGGGTAGCCACTCATCTGATAATTCTTAGCCTCCTGGATGGTAAGCTGGCAGTGCTGACTGGATCGTGGTATGGACTCCACTCTCTGCTGCATCAAGTGAGTGGTTCGTAGCTCAATCACCGGTCGTGACTACGGCTACAGATGATCAGGGTGCAGGCTCTGTGAATGACAGTGAGGAGGAGTGAATAATCCTTCAAGACAGAATTGTAAATTCTTTTGGCCATGTCCTGCATGGCATCTTGTCTCATAAATTTTCATAGCATGTATTATTTAAATTTACAGGTTGATTCCTTATCTGAAATCTACAACAGCACACTGATCTCATGGAAACAGCATACAAATGATATCCTATTCTCTCTGCTGACATTTAGATCAAACATGTACAATCACAATGCTCTACTTCAAAGACCACATTCCAAATATATATTCTAAGTCATGATTACTCATGGAAACATGAACCACAATTCACATAATGACTTAACAGTACATATAGGATGACTTCAATGGACTGAAACTCAGACGCCACAACTCCGACATCACATATACATTAACAAACCATTACATCGATGAAACACCACACATCATTTTTCAAGTATGGAAACACACAAACTACACTCCACACGATGAATTAACATCACATATTGATGAATTCCATAGAATGAAATGAAATCACACACAACAACTATAACTTCACGATGTACACGAGTGAACCATTAAAATCAATGAAACACCCCAAGTTCACTTAAAGAGTTATGAGTTGTACTACTAGCAAGTCTTCCTTATATTAATTAAAACATAATTAATTATCTAGAAGATTTCTTAGCTAGATTTAAGATTATTTTCACTATACACAAGAACAATATTAGGGTTGGAGAATTCCCCCAAGGTTTGAACTTTGTTAAGTGGGCCATCTTGGACCACATGGTAGTAATCTGACTATGGGCAAGATAGAGATTAATAAAGAATAATTAATGGTAACTTATTCACTCTCTGAACTAATTCCTTCAACTAATAAGTATATTATCTAGAGAAATCCGCTAGTTCCGAAGTTTAAGCACATAATTAAATTATCTTAACTCTAATCGTCTACTGACTAACTCAGGTGTCCTTCCGCAGGCAGATACCTAATTTCGAGAATCACGTAATGTAATTTATCCATGTTTTTAATGCCACATGTGACGAGCTTTTCGTTTTACCCTTGTCGGCAAGCCACATGGCACAAACATGGTCCTAATTCTAATATTAGTTAACTAACACTAGTTTTAATTAATAGTATCTATTATCGATCGGCATGGCCGGTAGATTTTGCCGGCATTTTGACACACAGAAAATTGTTTAACAAAATTATTATTAACTCACCCTGCAACTAGATTTTGACTGGCCTATCGGGAGTGGAGACTATCATTGGCTTTTCTATGTTTTAGAGGGTTTTTCGGCTTAACAAGAGCCAGCAATAAAATATGTTTAAACACAGACAGGTGTTCAATTTTAGCCAATTGACGTGATAGCTCCTGCTCCTTCCAGGTTGCTAGAAAAAATGGCAGATCTTAGGGTGCTACCGGAAGTTAACTTCTCATCCAGGAGAGTTCCCTTCCTGTGGCCAAATTATTTTTCATAGCCAAACCTGAATATAAATTCAGCCTGACTTGATTTCTTGGCTTGTAAACGAACTCTACCCTACATCTACTTCTAACTATAAGAAGAAATAGTATTTAACTCTCTCTATAGTTTTATGTATATAAATACACTAACCAAAGACGATTTTATCTAATATTTGAAAATATAGATAAAAATAAAAATTACTACCGGATACATAGAGGGGTTTACTGAGGGCTATCTCCATCTAGTAACAAAACGATCTGAGAGGTGGGCCAACCTGTCACACAGCTTCTCGAACTAAACGTAAGTCCGTTCCTCCTTAGTTGGATCGCTGCAGCCCTCTTCCAACGGAAAGTAGTTTTTAGATGTGGCAGTTGGACTTCGGAACCAACAACAATATATCCTGGCCTACCACAGGGATCACCATTATCTCCGGTACTGTTCAACGCCTACACAGTGAGAATCACCAGTGAGCAGATCACTGGACCTGGCAGGACATTGTCATATGCCGATGATGTTTTAGTGTATCGTCAGGGGAAGGATAGAGAGGAGGTTGCTGTGGAACTACAAACCGAACTCAATCGCATAAGTACTTGCTTATAATGTGCACATAGACCAGGTGATAACAAAGGCCAAGCGGGGTTTGGCAGCGATGCGGGTGATGGCGGCAGCAAACTGTGAGCAGCGCCATCTATGTCTTCTGTACGAGGGGTTGGTCATGTCTGTTTTGGAGTATGCAATGGCAATCCTGACTCTCAGCCATAAGCAGATAGAAAGGATGGAAAGGATACAGAATGAAGCTATGCGCATTATTCTTGGATGTACAAGAGATACAGCATGCAGGGCGATGCGCTACCTTCTTGGGTTTCCAACCATTGAAGAGAGAATACAAGATTGCAGGGCACGCGCCTACCTCAGAATTAACGCAAACACACAACATCCACTGCATAGTGAAATTAGGAAGGTGAAGGGCAGCAGGTTAAAAAGAGGACGGTCGTGGATGGGTCAAGCCGAAGACATTCTTCAACAGGTGTGTTCACTTGAGGACTTAGAACCTGGCGAGGAGTGGGTGCAAGTGCCAACAGACTTCTGCACATCCTTTTCAGTTTGCATCCAACTTGACAGAAAATGCAGACAAGAAAATCCGGCTGCTGTTGAGGCTGAAGTACAAGCGTTGATTTTCGAGAATTCGCTAGACGGTGACGCGGTCATCTACACAGATGGGTCTGTCGTCCGACATGTGAGAAGCTCATGGGCCTTTACAGCTCGGGCCGGAGGGAGAATTGTGAAGGAGGACTCTGGTGCTTTTACTGAAACCACAAGTAGCCTGACCATGGAAGTCATGGCAGTAAGTAAATCAATAACATGGCTCGAGACACAGACATTCACTAGGGCTTGTTTCCTTAGCGACTCAATGAACATGATCAAGAGGATAGAGGAGGGGTCGATCCGAAGAGAATGGTTGCTGCCTCTGGAGCGGTCTCGACTGGCAAAGATTAGTTTCATCTTCGTGCCAGGGCATGCGGGAGTACAAGAAAATGAGCGGGCTGACAAGCTCGCAGGTGAGGCTACTGTGGAGGGCGGACGTGCCTTGGACCAGGCCGACATTCTGAATGCTCTACGAGAAGTAAGACTTTTGCGAGAACCAAGTGATGACTGTGAATCTACAACAATGGCCAGACTGCGAGAGCAGCAAATTAAAAGAGGTGTGGCTAAACAAGAACACTACGCAGGAAGCCAAAGAAGATTGATAAACCAACACAGAACTGGCGTCGTTAGCCGCTACACGCTGCGGGATTTGCTGAGGAGGGGATCCGAGCACTTATGGACTGAATGGTTCGATGTGCAATGAGGATGATCTGTCGACTAACTAACTAACTAACTATATACAGCCTGTTTTTTGGAATGTAAATGAACAAATTAGGAATAAGTTGGAAGCAACAGAGATATATGTGTTCTTGAGATGAATATTGCGAATTCCGTGGGCTACCAGAGTAAGTAACAACGACTGCCTGAAACAGGCTAATGAAACTAGAACATTATTTTCAACAATAAGAAAGAGTCAATCAGCTTTCCGTGGTCATGTGATGATAAGCGAGGCATTGGAGAGAACATCGTGACAATTGGAAAGATCAAAGGGAAGAGAGGCAGAGGCTGACCAAGAGAAATGATGCTAGATGGACAGAGACGGTGGCATGGAGGAATATCATCAGAAGAGTTGACCCAGAACAGCAAAGCCCGAGATCTGTGGTGAGACATGAACGCCTACGCCAGCTGGCATGGCACTTGATGATGATGATAATGATCAATACTTAAGGTTGACGTTTTGATGATATTTTCTAATTTCACGTTTTTCTATAGATTTGTTTGTGTTATGTTGTTCCGGATGAAGATAATCTAAGATAAACACGTTAATTCGCTGTGTTCTAACTTACTTGTATTTTATTTCTACGTTGCTATTATTATCATGGTGATGTTTTACACTGTGATTTCCGTTTGCTGAATTTGCTTTCGTTGTGATTTATGTGCTTATTATCTCTCACTTTTTAGAGGGAGTCACACATACTTACTACTTTAGGGGGGCTGAGTGGTCTCGATGTATGGTGTCCGCCTCGAGTGCTGGATGTCCCTGGTTCCAGACCCGGTGAAGGCCGGATGTTTTCACGTGGACTTCTAGTAACATATTTCCCCTGGTCTCTGGGTAGTGAGATGAGATCGGACGCCAGTGTGTATTGTTGCACACGTAAAAAATCTCTTGGCAGTTGGAAATCGAAAAAGAGTAGCCTAACGGCGTTGCCCGGGCAAAGTTTCGAGTTAAAAATCTACCCAAAGTTGTTCAGGATCCTCGCCGGTGCTACGGAGTTCGTGCACTGAGTTGACATTCTCCGGAATCAGGTTTGAATTAGGAGTAGAACGGAGCACTTATGGGTTACACCCATGTGCCGTGATGTTGATCCGTCGACTAAACTAAACACATACTTAACTGTTGTTATGTTTTATTGTTATATCCCGCTGCAGTCGTTACGTTGTATTGTTATATCCTGTTGTAGCCGTTTTGTTGTATTGTTATATCCCGCTGCAGTTGTTACGTTGTATTGTTATATCCAGCTGCAGTCGTTATGTTGTATTGTTATATCCCGCTGCAGCCTTTATATTGTATTGTTGTATCGTGCTGCAGCCGTTACGTTGTATTGTTGTATCGTGCTGCAGCCGTTACGTTGTATTGTTGTATCGTGCGGCAGCCGTTACGTTGTATTGTTGTATGGTGTTGCAGTCGTAAGACATCCGTTATGTTGTATTGTTGTATTATGCTGCAGCCGTTATGTTATATTTTTGTATCGTGCGGCAGCCGTACGACATCCGTTATGTTGTATTGTTGTATGGTGCTGCAACCGTCACGGCAGCCGTTACGTTGTATTTTTGTATGGTGCTGCAGCCGCTACTGCAGCTGTTAACGTTGTAGTGTTGTATCGTACTGCAGCCGTGACGTTGTATTGTTATATCCAGCTACAGCAGTGACGTCTCCTACCTATGTGTGTATAGACCCATGGCCAGCACTCACTGGCTGACTTGGTCAGTCTCCCACAGATCGCATTTATTTCTCAAGTAATTCTTGGCACCGATTTTGCACCGTGCCCACCAGGTAACCCAGGTCTGTTATAAAAATTTCAAAATAGCCCAGCTGGGGATCGATCCTTTAACCTTCGGAATGGCAGGCTGGTGTGGAACCAGGACGCTACCGATGCTCTCCTTTATAAAACAAATTTTTTTTTCCCCCCTGCGGTTCCATCCTGTTTTCAGGATATTGCGGTCAACACCAGCATCTTTCAACTGTATGTTGATTTCTAGGCTAGATTACGCTCATCAGCACGCCACGACTTTCTGAGCGACCGGCTCCAGACTCTCATAAGTCACTGGCGCGACTCGAACCACTTCTAATTCTCGTGCGCTCACGTCAACCACGAGAGTATTCGGGGTTAACGGAGAAAGCTGCTAACCCCTCGGCCAGAGAGCCGGCTCCTTTATCAAATGCTTTGGTATAATCTATAAATCCACAGTCTGTGTGTTCCCCCATGTCTGTGCTGATCTCTGTATTGTTTGTAATATCAGCTGTTTGTACCTTTCCCTTCCACAAAACCACAATGTTCTTCCCTAATTTTCATAGTTGTTGTATGTATTATTCTTTAATTACAGTTCTGAGTAAACGTTTGTTGCCAGGGTTATGTTCTTTCATTACAGTTCTGAGTAAACGTTTATTGTCAGCATCATGTTCTTTCATGACAGTTCTGCGTAAACAGTTGTTGCCAGGATCATGTTCTTTCATTACAGTTCAGAGTAAACGTTTGCTGCCAGGGTCATGCTCTTCCATGACAGTTCTGAGTAAACGTTTGTTGCCAGGGTCATGTTCCTTCATGACAGTTCTGCGTAAACAGTTGTTGCCAGGGTCATGTTCCTTCATGACAGTTCTGCGTAAACAGTTGTTGCCAGGGTCATGTTCCTTCATGACAGTTCTGAGTAAACGTTTGTTGCCAGGATCATGTTCCTTCATGACAGTTCTGAGTAAAGGTTTGTTGCCAGGGTCATGTTCCTTCATGACAGTTCTGAGTAAACGTTTGTTGCCAGGATCATGTTCTTTCATGACAGTTCTGAGTAAAGGTTTGTTACCAGGGTCATGTTCCTTCATGACAGTTCTGAGTAAAGGTTTGTTGCCAGGATCATGTTCTTCCATGACAGTTCTGAGTAAACGTTTGTTGTCAGCATCATGTTCTTTCATGGCAGTTCTACGTAAACAGTTGTTGCCAGGATTATGTTCTTTCATTACAGTTCTGAGTAAACGTTTGTTGCCAGGATCATGTTCTTTCATTACAGTTCTGAGTAAACGTTTGTTGCCAGGATCATGTTTTTCATGACAGTTCTGAGTAAACGTTTGTTGCCAGGGTCCATGAGGTTGATGGCCAGCATGTGTAGCATTCAGTTGATGCTGGTCTTTTGTTTTACCATCGTTACTGTTACCCTAAAGTTTATTATCTTTACCGTGACTGAATACGCTAATATTTATTATCGCTACAGTGACTAAGTTAATATGTATTATCTCTACTCTGTAGTGCATTCTGTGCACTACTGACGAGCTCAAACGAGAGCGAAACTCGAGTATAGTGCTTCCATATTGACGTGGATAGGCCTTAGGTTCATACCGGAATACGATCAGCGTTGCCAGTGTGGGTTGTGCTCAATATTTAAATTTCAAATCCCGAAACAACCAAATAATCAAAATGATTTATTACACAAAACGTTCTTCTATTTAATGTTTGCAGAGAGATAAGACGGATGGAATGTCACATGGGCCTGCGTGACCAATTCTTAAATCATTGAAAATAAAGTTCGTTCTTTCATTCTACCTGTCTGCCTCTTTCTTTCTCTCTCTCTCTCTCTCTCTCTCTCTCTCTTTCTCTTGATATCCCCCCCCCCCCCCAAACACACACAGGCACGTGCGCGCCCAGACGATTCAAACATATCTAATAAAACTAAAACGTCTGCGACATGTTGGTCCTGGACACAATGTCACGGGAACCAGTTCTGTTTACTATAGTGAACCGGAAATAAACCAACCAGCCAATCAGAATACATCACAAACACGGACATTCCTGGCAGAATGGGCACCGTACAAGAACCTCGACTGATACCTGCAGAGTTTGGAAGAGCCCATTATCGATTCCAGAAATGTATCAGCAGTCTCCCAACCCCTCCCCACCACCCTTCAATGCTGAAATGATATTTGTAAACAAAATATAATCTGATGCCAAATATAATTCTACCCCTAACGGCTTGCCTTCAGCAGCGAGACAAAGGTTGTTTATTTCTTGCTGCAGGTAGCCACGGGTGGTGCCATTCTTCCGTCTGGTTTCTGGTATTTTAGTCCCGATACATGAGTGGATTTTTTGTAGGCCTTTGCTGTGGCACAGGGGCGGTAAATGCGTTTAACAATTCCCCGACACACCGAGTCGAAGGTTCGAAATCAGCTGCAGACATTTCGAAGCAGACATCCTGGCCTGGCGTTGGTTTCGATCGTACGGTAAATAGTAAAATAGTAAATAGAAAACATTGGCACAATGCTGATCGTTAATATTGCCTAGCAAAGTACAAGCAGCCAAATAATACAAAGGCTGACTGCAACGTCCTGTAAATGACATGCAACTAACAGAAATTGAAATGTTTAGCCCAGGACAGACACAATATGTGGGTTACAGTTTAACACAGGACAGACACAATATGTGGGTTAAAGTTTAACCCAGGACAGACACAATATGTGGGTTACAGTTTAACACAGGACAGACACAATATGGTAGGTTACAGTTTAACACAGGACAGACACAATATGTGGGTTACAGTTTAACACAGGACAGACACAATATGTGGGTTACAGTTTAACACAGGACAGACACAATATGGTGGGTTACAGTTTAATCCAGGACAGACACAATATGTGGGTTACAGTTTAACACAGGACAGACACAATATGTGGGTTACAGTTTAACACAGGACAGACACAATATGTGGGTTACAGTTTAACACAGGACAGACACAATATGTGGGTTACAGTTTAACACAGGACAGACACAATATGTGGGTTACAGTTTAACCCAGGGCAAACACAATATGGTAGGTTACAGTTTAACCCAGGACAGACACAATATGGTAGGTTACAGTTTAACACAGGACAGACACAATATGGTAGGTTACAGTTTAACACAGGACAAACACAATATGGTAGGTTACAGTTTAACCCAGGACAGACACAATATGTGGGTTACAGTTTAACACAGGACAGACACAATATGTGGGTTACAGTTTAACCCAGGATAAACACAATATGGTAGGTTACAGTTTAACAAAGGACAGACAAATTATGGTAGGTTACAGTTTAACACAGGACAGACACAATATGGTAGGTTACAGTTTAACACAGGACAGACACAATATGTGGGTTACAGTTTAACACAGGACAGACACAATATGTGGGTTACAGTTTAACACAGGACAGACACAATATGTGGGTTACAGTTTAACACAGGACAGACACAATATGTGGGTTACAGTTTAACACAGGACATACACAATATGTGGGTTACAGTTTAACACAGGACAGACACAATATGGTAGGTTACAGTTTAACACAGGACAGACACAATATGTGGGTTACAGTTTAACCCAGGACAAACACAATATGGTAGGTTACAGTTTAACCCAGGACAGACACAATATGGTAGGTTACAGTTTAACACAGGGCAGACACAAAATGTGGGTTACAGCTTAACACAGGACAGAAACAATATGGTAGGTTACAGTTTAACACAGGACAGACACAATATGTGGGTTACAGTTTAACCCAGGACAAACACAATATGGTAGGTTACAGTTTAACCCAGGACAGACACAATATGGTAGGTTACAGTTTAACACAGGGCGGACACAAAATGTGGGTTACAGTTTACAGACACAAAATGTGGGTTACAGTTTAACACAGGACAGACACAATATGGTGGGTTACAGTTTAACACAGGACAGACACAATATGTGGGTTACAGTTTAACCCAGGACAAACACAATATGGTAGGTTACAGTTTAACCCAGGACAAACACAATATGATAGATTACAGTTTAACACAGGACAGACACTATATGGTAGGTTACAGTTTAACACAGGACAGACACAATATGTGGGTTACAGATTAACCCAGGACAAACACAATATGGTAGGTTACAGTGTAACACAGGACAGACACAATATGGTAGGTTACAGTTTAACACAGGGCAGACACAATATGTGGGTTACAGTTTCATCCAGGACAGACACAATATGTGGGTTACAGTTTAACACAGGACAGACACAATATGTGGGTTACAGTTTCAGCCAGGACAGACACAATATGTGGGTTACAGTTTCATCCAGGGCAGACACAATATGGTAGGTTACAGTGTAACACAGGACAGACACAATATGGTAGGTTACAGTTTAACCCAGGACAGACACAATATGTGGGTTACAGTTTAACACAGGAGAGACACAATATGTGGGTTACAGTTTAACACAGGACAGACACAATATGTGGGTTACAGTTTAACACAGGACATACACAATATGTGGGTTACAGTTTAATCCAGGACAGACACAATATGTGGGTTACAGTTTAACACAGGACAGACACAATATGTGGGTTACAGTTTAACCCAGGACAGACACAATATGTGGGTTCCAGTTGAACACAGGACAGACACAATACGGGGGTTACAGTTTAACACGACAGACACAATATGTGGGTTACAGTTTAACACAGGACAGACACAATATGTGGGTTACAGTTTAACACAGGAGAGACACAATATGTTGGTTACAGTTTAATCCAGGACAAACACAATATGTGGGTTACAGTTCATCCAAGGACAGACACAATATGTGGGTTACAGTTTAACCCAGGACAAACACAATATGGTAGGTTACAGTTTAACCCAGGACAGACACAATATGGTAGGTTACAGTTTAACACAGGGCAGACACAAAATGTGGGTTACAGCTTAACACAGGACAGAAACAATATGGTAGGTTACAGTTTAACACAGGACAGACACAATATGTGGGTTACAGTTTAACCCAGGACAAACACAATATGGTAGGTTACAGTTTAACCCAGGACAGACACAATATGGTAGGTTACAGTTTAACACAGGGCGGACACAAAATGTGGGTTACAGTTTACAGACACAAAATGTGGGTTACAGTTTAACACAGGACAGACACAATATGGTGGGTTACAGTTTAACACAGGACAGACACAATATGTGGGTTACAGTTTAACCCAGGACAAACACAATATGGTAGGTTACAGTTTAACCCAGGACAAACACAATATGATAGATTACAGTTTAACACAGGACAGACACTATATGGTAGGTTACAGTTTAACACAGGACAGACACAATATGTGGGTTACAGATTAACCCAGGACAAACACAATATGGTAGGTTACAGTGTAACACAGGACAGACACAATATGGTAGGTTACAGTTTAACACAGGGCAGACACAATATGTGGGTTACAGTTTCATCCAGGACAGACACAATATGTGGGTTACAGTTTAACACAGGACAGACACAATATGTGGGTTACAGTTTCAGCCAGGACAGACACAATATGTGGGTTACAGTTTCATCCAGGGCAGACACAATATGGTAGGTTACAGTGTAACACAGGACAGACACAATATGGTAGGTTACAGTTTAACCCAGGACAGACACAATATGTGGGTTACAGTTTAACACAGGAGAGACACAATATGTGGGTTACAGTTTAACACAGGACAGACACAATATGTGGGTTACAGTTTAACACAGGACATACACAATATGTGGGTTACAGTTTAATCCAGGACAGACACAATATGTGGGTTACAGTTTAACACAGGACAGACACAATATGTGGGTTACAGTTTAACCCAGGACAGACACAATATGTGGGTTCCAGTTGAACACAGGACAGACACAATACGGGGGTTACAGTTTAACACGACAGACACAATATGTGGGTTACAGTTTAACACAGGACAGACACAATATGTGGGTTACAGTTTAACACAGGAGAGACACAATATGTTGGTTACAGTTTAATCCAGGACAAACACAATATGTGGGTTACAGTTCATCCAAGGACAGACACAATATGTGGGTTACAGTTTAACCCAGGACAGACACAATATGTGGGTTACAGTTTAATACAGGAGAGACACAATATGTGGGTTACAGTTTAACACAGGACAGACACAATATGTGGGTTACAGTTTAACACAGGACAGACACAATATGGTGGGTTACAGTTTAACACAGGACAGACAATATGTGGGTTAAAGTTTAATCCAGGACAGACACAATATGTGGGTTACAGTTTAACACAGGAGAGACACAATATGTGGGTTACAGTTTAACACAGGACAGACCACAATATGGTAGGTTACAGTTTAACCCAGGACAGACACAATATGGTAGGTTACAGTTTAACACAGGACAGACACAATATGGTAGGTTACAGTTTAACACAGGACAAACACAATATGGTAGGTTACAGTTTAACCCAAGACAGACACAATATGTGGGTTACAGTTTAACACAGGACAGACACAATATGTGGGTTACAGTTTAACCCAGGATAAACACAATATGGTAGGTTACAGTTTAACAAAGGACAGACAAATTATGGTAGGTTACAGTTTAACACAGGACAGACACAATATGGTAGGTTACAGTTTAACACAGGACAGACACAATATTTGGGTTACAGTTTAACACAGGACAGACACAATATGTGGGTTACAGTTTAACACAGGACAGACACAATATGTGGGTTACAGTTTAACACAGGACATACACAATATGTGGGTTACAGTTTAACACAGGACAGACACAATATGGTAGGTTACAGTTTAACACAGGACAGACACAATATGTGGGTTACAGTTTAACCCAGGACAGACACAATATGGTAGGTTACAGTTTAACACAGGGCAGACACAAAATGTGGGTTACAGCTTAACACAGGACAGACACAATATGGTAGGTTACAGTTTAACACAGGACAGACACAATATGTGGGTTACAGTTTAACCCAGGACAAACACAATATGGTAGGTTACAGTTTAACCCAGGACAGACACAATATGGTAGGTTACAGTTTAACACAGGGCAGACAGAAAATGTGGGTTACAGTTTACAGACACAAAATGTGGGTTACAGTTTAACACAGGACAGACACAATATGGTGGGTTACAGTTTAACACAGGACAGACACAATATGTGGGTTACAGTTTAACCCAGGACAAACACAATATGGTAGGTTACAGTTTAACCCAGGACAAACACAATATGGTAGATTACAGTTTAACACAGGACAGACACTATATGGTAGGTTACAGTTTAACACAGGACAGAAACAATATGTGGGTTACAGATTAACCCAGGACAAACACAATATGGTAGGTTACAGTGTAACACAGGACAGACACAATATGGTAGGTTACAGTTTAACACAGGGCAGACACAATATGTGGGTTACAGTTTCATCCAGGACAGACACAATATGTGGGTTACAGTTTAACACAGGACAGACACAATATGTGGGTTACAGTTTCAGCCAGGACAGACACAATATGTGGGTTACAGTTTCATCCAGGGCAGACACAATATGGTAGGTTACAGTGTAACACAGGACAGACACAATATGGTAGGTTACAGTTTAACCCAGGACAGACACAATATGTGGGTTACAGTTTAACACAGGAGAGACACAATATGTGGGTTACAGTTTAACACAGGACAGACACAATATGTGGGTTACAGTTTAACACAGGACATACACAATATGTGGGTTACAGTTTAATCCAGGACAGACACAATATGTGGGTTACAGTTTAACACAGGACAGACACAATATGTGGGTTACAGTTTAACCCAGGACAGACACAATATGTGGGTTAAAGTTTAACACAGGACAGACACAATATGGTGGGTTACAGTTTAACACAGGACAGACAATATGTGGGTTACAGTTTAATCCAGGACAGACACAATATGTGGGTTACAGTTTAACACAGGAGAGACACAATATGTGGGTTACAGTTTAACACAGGACAGACCACAATATATGGGTTACAGTTTAACACAGGAGAGACACAATATGTGGGTTACAGTTTAACACAGGAGAGACACAATATATGGGTTACAGTTTAACACAGGACAGACACAATATGTGGGTTACAGTTTAACACAGGAGAGACACAATATATGGGTTACAGTTTAACACAGGACATACACAATATGTGGGTTACAGTTTAACACAGGACAGACACAATATATGGGTTATATTTTAACACAGGACAGACACAATATATGGGTTACAGTTTAACCCAGGACAGACACAATATGTGGGTTACAGTTTAACACAGGACAGACACAATATATGGGTTACAGTTTAACACAGGAGAGACACAATATGTGGGTTACAGTTTAACACAGGAGAGACACAATATATGGGTTACAGTTTAACACAGGACAGACACAATATGTGGGTTACAGTTTAACACAGGAGAGACACAATATATGGGTTACAGTTTAACACAGGACAGACACAATATGTGGGTTACAGTTTAACACAGGACAGACACAATATATGGGTTATAGTTTAACACAGGACAGACACAATATATGGGTTACAGTTTAACCCAGGACAGACACAATATGTGGGTTACAGTTTAACACAGGACAGACACAATATGTGGGTTACAGTTTAACCCAGGACAGACACAATATGTGGGTTACAGTTTAACACAGGAGAGACACAATATATGGGTTACAGTTTAACACAGGACAGACACAATATGGTAGGTTACAATTTAACACAGGACAGACACAATATGGTAGGTTACAGTTTAACACAGGACAGACACAATATGTGGGTTTAGTTTAACACAGGACAGACACAATATGTGGGTTACAGTTTAACACAGGACAGACACAATATGGTAGGTTACAATTTAACACAGGACAGACACAATATGGTAGGTTACAGTTTAACACAGGACAGACACAATATGTGGGTTACAGTTTAACACAGGACAGACACAATATGTGGGTTACAGTTTAACACAGGACAGACACAATATGTGGGTTACAGTTTAACACAGGACATACACAATATGTGGGTTACAGTTTAACACAGGACAGACACAATATGGTAGGTTACAGTTTAACACAGGACAGACACAATATGTGGGTTACAGTTTAACCCAGGACAGACACAATATGGTAGGTTACAGTTTAACACAGGGCAGACACAAAATGTGGGTTACAGCTTAACACAGGACAGACACAATATGGTAGGTTACAGTTTAACACAGGACAGACACAATATGTGGGTTACAGTTTAACCCAGGACAAACACAATATGGTAGGTTACAGTTTAACCCAGGACAGACACAATATGGTAGGTTACAGTTTAACACAGGGCAGACAGAAAATGTGGGTTACAGTTTACAGACACAAAATGTGGGTTACAGTTTAACACAGGACAGACACAATATGGTGGGTTACAGTTTAACACAGGACAGACACAATATGTGGGTTACAGTTTAACCCAGGACAAACACAATATGGTAGGTTACAGTTTAACCCAGGACAAACACAATATGGTAGATTACAGTTTAACACAGGACAGACACTATATGGTAGGTTACAGTTTAACACAGGACAGAAACAATATGTGGGTTACAGATTAACCCAGGACAAACACAATATGGTAGGTTACAGTGTAACACAGGACAGACACAATATGGTAGGTTACAGTTTAACACAGGGCAGACACAATATGTGGGTTACAGTTTCATCCAGGACAGACACAATATGTGGGTTACAGTTTAACACAGGACAGACACAATATGTGGGTTACAGTTTCAGCCAGGACAGACACAATATGTGGGTTACAGTTTCATCCAGGGCAGACACAATATGGTAGGTTACAGTGTAACACAGGACAGACACAATATGGTAGGTTACAGTTTAACCCAGGACAGACACAATATGTGGGTTACAGTTTAACACAGGAGAGACACAATATGTGGGTTACAGTTTAACACAGGACAGACACAATATGTGGGTTACAGTTTAACACAGGACATACACAATATGTGGGTTACAGTTTAATCCAGGACAGACACAATATGTGGGTTACAGTTTAACACAGGACAGACACAATATGTGGGTTACAGTTTAACCCAGGACAGACACAATATGTGGGTTAAAGTTTAACACAGGACAGACACAATATGGTGGGTTACAGTTTAACACAGGACAGACAATATGTGGGTTACAGTTTAATCCAGGACAGACACAATATGTGGGTTACAGTTTAACACAGGAGAGACACAATATGTGGGTTACAGTTTAACACAGGACAGACCACAATATATGGGTTACAGTTTAACACAGGAGAGACACAATATGTGGGTTACAGTTTAACACAGGAGAGACACAATATATGGGTTACAGTTTAACCCAGGACAGACACAATATGTGGGTTACAGTTTAACACAGGACAGACACAATATATGGGTTACAGTTTAACACAGGAGAGACACAATATGTGGGTTACAGTTTAACACAGGAGAGACACAATATATGGGTTACAGTTTAACACAGGACAGACACAATATGTGGGTTACAGTTTAACACAGGAGAGACACAATATATGGGTTACAGTTTAACACAGGACAGACACAATATGTGGGTTACAGTTTAACACAGGACAGACACAATATATGGGTTATAGTTTAAAACAGGACAGACACAATATATGGGTTACAGTTTAACCCAGGACAGACACAATATGTGGGTTACAGTTTAACACAGGACAGACACAATATGTGGGTTACAGTTTAACCCAGGACAGACACAATATGTGGGTTACAGTTTAACACAGGAGAGACACAATATATGGGTTACAGTTTAACACAGGACAGACACAATATGGTAGGTTACAATTTAACACAGGACAGACACAATATGGTAGGTTACAGTTTAACACAGGACAGACACAATATGTGGGTTACAGTTTAACACAGGACAGACACAATATGTGGGTTACAGTTTAACACAGGACAGACACAATATGGTAGGTTACAGTTTAACTCAGGACAGGCACAATATGTGGGTTACAGTTTAACACAGGACAGACACAATATGGTAGGTTACAGTTTAACACAGGACAGACACAATATGAGGGTTACAGTTTAATCCAGGACAGACACAATATGGTAGGTTACAGTTTAACACAGGACAGACACAATATGGTATGTTACAGTCTAACACAGGACAGACACAATATGGTAGGTTACAGTTTAACACAGGACAGACACAACATGTGGGTTACAGTTTAACACAGGACAGACACAATATGTGGGTTACAGTTTAACACAGGACAGACACAATATGGTGGGTTACAGTTTAACACAGGACAGACACAATATGGTGGGTTACAGTTTAATCCAGGACAGACACAATATGTGGGTTACAGTTTAACACAGGACAGACACAATATGTGGGTTACAGTTTAACACAGAACAGACACAATATGTGCGTTACAGTTTAACACAGGACAGACACAATATGTGGGTTAAAGTTCAACACAGGACAGACACAATATGTGGGTTACAGTTTAACCCAGGACAAACACAATATGGTAGGTTACAGTTTAACCCAGGACAGACACAATATGGTAGGTTACAGTTTAACACAGGACAGACACAATATGGTAGGTTACAGTTTAACACAGGACAAACACAATATGGTAGGTTACAGTTTAACCCAGGACAGACACAATATGTGGGTTACAGTTTAACACAGGACAGACACAATATGTGGGTTACAGTTTAACCCAGGACAAACACAATATGGTAGGTTACAGTTTAACAAAGGACAGACAAATTATGGTAGGTTACAGTTTAACACAGGACAGACACAATATGGTAGGTTACAGTTTAACACAGGACAGACACAATATGTGGGTTACAGTTTAACACAGGACAGACACAATATGTGGGTTACAGTTTAACACAGGACAGACACAATATGTGGGTTACAGTTTAACACAGGACAGACACAATATGTGGGTTACAGTTTAACACAGGACAGACACAATATGTGGGTTACAGTTTAACACAGGACATACACAATATGTGGGTTACAGTTTAACACAGGACAGACACAATATGGTAGGTTACAGTTTAACCCAGGACAGGCACAATATGGTAGGTTACAGTTTAACACAGGGCAGACACAAAATGTGGGTTACAGTTTAACACAGGACAGACACAATATGGTAGGTTACAGTTTAACACAGGACAGACACAATATGTAGGTTACAGTTTAACCCAGGACAAACACAATATGGTAGGTTACAGTTTAACCCAGGACAGACACAATATGGTAGGTTACAGTTTAACACAGGGCAGACACAAAATGTGGGTTACAGTTTACAGACACAAAATGTGGGTTACAGTTTAACACAGGACAGACACAATATGGTGGGTTACAGTTTAACACAGGACAGACACAATATGTGGGTTACAGTTTAACCCAGGACAAACACAATATGGTAGGTTACAGTTTAACCCAGGACAAACACAATATGGTAGATTACAGTTTAACACAGGACAGACACTATATGGTAGGTTACAGTTTAACACAGGACAGACACAATATGTGGGTTACAGATTAACCCAGGACAAACACAATATGGTAGGTTACAGTGTAACACAGGACAGACACAATATGGTAGGTTACAGTTTAACACAGGGCAGACACAATATGTGGGTTACAGTTTCATCCAGGACAGACACAATATGTGGGTTACAGTTTAACACAGGACAGACACAATATGTAGGTTACAGTTTCAGCCAGGACAGACACAATATGTGGGTTACAGTTTCATCCAGGGTAGACACAATATTGTAGGTTACAGTGTAACACAGGACAGACACAATATGGTAGGTTACAGTTTAACACATGACAGACACAATATGGTAGGTTACAGTGTAACACAGGACAGACACAATATGGTAGGTTACAGTTTAACACATGACAGACACCATATGGTAGGTTACAGTTTAACACAGGACAGACACAATATGAGGGTTACAGTTTAATCCAGGACAGACACAATATGGTAGGTTACAGTTTAACACAGGACAGACACAATATGGTAGGTTACAGTTTAACACAGGACAGACACAATATGGTAGGTTACAGTTTAACACAGGACAGACACAACATGTGGGTTACAGTTTAACACAGGACAGACACAATATGTGGGTTACAGTTTAACACAGGACAGACACAATATGGTGGGTTACAGTTTAACCCAGGACAGACACAATATGTGGGTTACAGTTTAACACAGGACAGACACAATATGTGGGTTACAGTTTAACACAGGACAGACACAATATGTGGGTTACAGTTTAACACAGGACAGACACAATATGTGGGTTACAGTTTAACACAGGACAGACACAATATGTGGGTTACAGTTTAACCCAGGACAAACACAATATGGTAGGTTACAGTTTAACCCAGGACAGACACAATATGGTAGGTTACAGTTTAACACAGGACAGACACAATATGGTAGGTTACAGTTTAACACAGGACAAACACAATATGGTAGGTTACAGTTTAACCCAGGACAGACACAATATGTGGGTTACAGTTTAACACAGGACAGACACAATATGTGGGTTACAGTTTAACCCAGGACAAACACAATATGGTAGGTTACAGTTTAACAAAGGACAGACAAATTATGGTAGGTTACAGTTTAACACAGGTCAGACACAATATGGTAGGTTACAGTTTAACACAGGACAGACACAATATGTGGGTTACAGTTTAACACAGGACAGACACAATATGTCGGTTACAGTTTAACACAGGACAGACACAATATGTGGGGTACAGTTTAACACAGGACAGACACAATATGTGGGTTACAGTTTAACACAGGACAGACACAATATGTGGGTTACAGTTTAACACAGGACAGACACAATATGTGGGTTACAGTTTAACACAGGACAGACACAATATGTGGGTTACAGTTTAACACAGGACATACACAATATGTGGGTTACAGTTTAACACAGGACAGACACAATATGGTGGGTTACAGTTTAACCCAGGACAGGCACAATATGGTAGGTTACAGTTTAACACAGGGCAGACACAAAATGTGGGTTACAGTTTAACACAGGACAGACACAATATGGTAGGTTACAGTTTAACACAGGACAGACACAATATGTAGGTTACAGTTTAACCCAGGACAAACACAATATGGTAGGTTACAGTTTAACCCAGGACAGACACAATATGGTAGGTTACAGTTTAACACAGGGCAGACACAAAATGTGGGTTACAGTTTACAGACACAAAATGTGGGTTACAGTTTAACACAGGACAGACACAATATGGTAGGTTACAGTTTAACACAGGACAGACACAATATGTGGGTTACAGTTTAACCCAGGACAAACACAATATGGTAGGTTACAGTTTAACCCAGGACAAACACAATATGGTAGATTACAGTTTAACACAGGACAGACACTATATGGTAGGTTACAGTTTAACACAGGACAGACACAATATGTGGGTTACAGATTAACCCAGGACAAACACAATATGGTAGGTTACAGTGTAACACAGGACAGACACAATATGGTAGGTTACAGTTTAACACAGGGCAGACACAATATGTGGGTTACAGTTTCATCCAGGACAGACACAATATGTGGGTTACAGTTTAACACAGGACAGACACAATATGTGGGTTACAGTTTCAGCCAGGACAGACACAATATGTGGGTTACAGTTTCATCCAGGGTAGACACAATATGGTAGGTTACAGTGTAACACAGGACAGACACAATATGGTAGGTTACAGTTTAACACATGACAGACACAATATGGTAGGTTACAGTGTAACACAGGACAGACACAATATGGTAGGTTACAGTTTAACACATGACAGACACCATATGGTAGGTTACAGTTTAACACAGGACAGACACAATATGAGGGTTACAGTTTAATCCAGGACAGACACAATATGGTAGGTTACAGTTTAACACAGGACAGACACAATATGGTAGGTTACAGTTTAACACAGGACAGACACAATATGGTAGGTTACAGTTTAACACAGGACAGACACAACATGTGGGTTACAGTTTAACACAGGACAGACACAATATGTGGGTTACAGTTTAACACAGGACAGACACAATATGGTGGGTTACAGTTTAACCCAGGACAGACACAATATGTGGGTTACAGTTTAACACAGGACAGACACAATATTTGGGTTACAGTTTAACACAGGACAGACACAATATGTGGGTTACAGTTTAACACAGGACAGACACAATATGTGGGTTACAGTTTAACACAGGACAGACACAATATGTGGGTTACAGTTTAACCCAGGACAAACACAATATGGTAGGTTACAGTTTAACCCAGGACAGACACAATATGGTAGGTTACAGTTTAACACAGGACAGACACAATATGGTAGGTTACAGTTTAACACAGGACAAACACAATATGGTAGGTTACAGTTTAACCCAGGACAGACACAATATGTGGGTTACAGTTTAACACAGGACAGACACAATATGTGGGTTACAGTTTAACCCAGGACAAACACAATATGGTAGGTTACAGTTTAACAAAGGACAGACAAATTATGGTAGGTTACAGTTTAACACAGGACAGACACAATATGGTAGGTTACAGTTTAACACAGGACAGACACAATATGTGGGTTACAGTTTAACACAGGACAGACACAATATGTCGGTTACAGTTTAACACAGGACAGACACAATATGTGGGTTACAGTTTAACACAGGACAGACACAATATGTGGGTTACAGTTTAACACAGGACATACACAATATGTGGGTTACAGTTTAACACAGGACAGACACAATATGGTAGGGTACAGTTTAACACAGGACAGACACAATATGTGGGTTACAGTTTAACACAGGACAGACACAATATGTGGGTTACAGTTTAACCCAGGACAAACACAATATGGTAGGTTACAGTTTAACCCAGGACAGACACAATATGGTAGGTTACAGTTTAACACAGGGCAGACACAAAATGTGGGTTACAGTTTAACACAGGACAGACACAATATGGTAGGTTACAGTTTAACACAGGACAGACACAATATGTGGGTTACAGTTTAACCCAGGACAAACACAATATGGTAGGTTACAGTTTAACCCAGGACAGACACAATATGGTAGGTTACAGTTTAACACAGGGCAGACACAAAATGTGGGTTAGTTTACAGACACAAAATGTGGGTTACAGTTTAACACAGGACAGACACAATATGGTGGGTTACAGTTTAACACAGGACAGACACAATATGTGGGTTACAGTTTAACCCAGGACAAACACAATATGGTAGGTTACAGTTTAAGCCAGGACAAACACAATATGGTAGATTACAGTTTAACACAGGACAGACACTATATGGTAGGTTACAGTTTAACACAGGACAGACACAATATGTGGGTTACAGATTAACCCAGGACAAACACAATATGGTAGGTTACAGTGTAACACAGGACAGACACAAAATGTGGGTTACAGTTTAACACAGGACAGACACAATATGGTAGGTTACAGTTTAACACAGGACAGACACAATATGTGGGTTACAGTTTAACCCAGGACAAACACAATATGGTAGGTTACAGTTTAACCCAGGACAGACACAATATGGTAGGTTACAGTTTAACACAGGGCAGACACAAAATGTGGGTTACAGTTTACAGACACAAAATGTGGGTTACAGTTTAACACAGGACAGACACAATATGGTGGGTTACAGTTTAACACAGGACAGACACAATATGTGGGTTACAGTTTAACCCAGGACAAACACAATATGGTAGTTTACAGTTTAACCCAGGACAAACACAATATGGTAGATTACAGTTTAACACAGGACAGACACTATATGGTAGGTTACAGTTTAACACAGGACAGACACAATATGTGGGTTACAGATTAACCCAGGACAAACACAATATGGTAGGTTACAGTGTAACACAGGACAGACACAATATGGTAGGTTTCAGTTTAACCCAGGACAGACACAATATGGTAGGTTACAGTGTAACACAGGACAGACACAATATGTGGGTTACAGTTTAACCCAGGACAAACACAATATGGTAGGTTACAGTTTAACAAAGGACAGACAAATTATGGTAGGTTACAGTTTAACACAGGACAGACACAATATGGTAGGTTACAGTTTAACACATGACAGACACAATATGGTAGGTTACAGTTTAACACAGGACAGACACAATATGTCGGTTACAGTTTAACATAGGACAGACACAATATGTGGGTTACAGTTTAACACAGGACAGACACAATATGTGGGTTACAGTTTAACACAGGACATACACAATATGTGGGTTACAGTTTAACACAGGACAGACACAATATGGTAGGTTACAGTTTAACACAGGACAGACACAATATGTGGGTTACAGTTTAACACAGGACAGACACAATATGTGGGTTACAGTTTAACCCAGGACAAACACAATATGGTAGGTTACAGTTTAACCCAGGACAGACACAATATGGTAGGTTACAGTTTAACACAGGGCAGACACAAAATGTGGGTTACAGTTTAACATAGGACAGACACAATATGGTAGGTTACAGTTTAACACAGGACAGACACAATATGTGGGTTACAGTTTAACCCAGGACAAACACAATATGGTAGGTTACAGTTTAACCCAGGACAGACACAATATGGTAGGTTACAGTTTAACACAGGGCAGACACAAAATGTGGGTTACAGTTTACAGACACAAAATGTGGGTTACAGTTTAACACAGGACAGACACAATATGGTGGGTTACAGTTTAACACAGGACAGACACAATATGTGGGTTACAGTTTAACCCAGGACAAACACAATATGGTAGGTTACAGTTTAAGCCAGGACAAACACAATATGGTAGATTACAGTTTAACACAGGACAGACACTATATGGTAGGTTACAGTTTAACACAGGACAGACACAATATGTGGGTTACAGATTAACCCAGGACAAACACAATATGGTAGGTTACAGTGTAACACAGGACAGACACAATATGGTAGGTTACAGTTTAACACAGGACAGACACAATATGGTGGGTTACAGTTTAATCCAGGACATACACAATATGTGGGTTACAGTTTAACACAGGACAGACACAATATGTGGGTTACAGTTTAACACAGGACAGACACAATATGGTAGATTACAGTTTAACACATGACAGACACAATATGTGGGTTACAGTTTAACACAGGACAGACACAATATGTGGGTTACAGTTTAACACAGGACAGACACAATATGGTAGGTTACAGTGTAACACATGACAGACACAATATGGTAGGTTACAGTGTAACACAGGACAGACACAATATGTGGGTTACAGTTTAATCCAGGACAGACACAATTTGTGGGTTACAGTTTAATCCAGGACTGACACAATATGGCGGGTTACAGTTTAACTAGACGCACTGACCGCCAGTTCAAGTGGCGTGTTTGGTCATTGTCAGGGCTGAGCGGTAGATTTTCTCAGTGTGATGCAAGTCTTTGAAATGGCGCCCCTTAATTATGTAATGCTCCCCGCCCCCCTTTTTCCGCTGCTGATGCCGCCCCCTTACGGTGCGGCCTGGTGCGGCCGCCTCTCCGTATCATAGCACGGCACACCCTGGTCGTTGTCGTATGCCTGGCTAGGGATGAACTCTTGGCAATGGCACAGCTGTTCCTCACGTCACACACCATTATACTATGAATGGCCGGGCATAAGCACGAGCTATCGGTGTGTGTAGTACGAGTTTAGTGTCTGCTTCCATTCATGAATCTGTATGGTGTGTGTGATATTCTTTATATGTAGAACTCCGAATATTCAGTCAGCCATGTGTCGTCTCCACGCAATGGGTCTACATGTTCTTTCACTCGGTCTGGTTTTACACTCCGACATTCTGTGGTTCGTCCATCTCATGATAACATTCTCATTGTCTGCCTCTTGCTCACTGCTCACCACTTGTCCCTCCAGCGTGGTGTTTATGAGTGTGCCATGACTGTTAATTTGACTTGTCTCGTTTTTAATGGTTCTATTAGCTCCATTTCCATGTCCAGATATTTTAGGCCTTTGGTATTTGTTTGCTTCGATCATTCTTTTGTACCCCTACACATATAGGATGTCTATATTTCTTTGTTTTGATCCAAAGAAAACCGACCTATTCTCATGCATATCCACATTTCCAGACATTCTATATTTGAACACAGAAACTACAAACAATATTTTGCTGCATCTCGTCAGTTATATATCATAGTATACAGTGAATAAATTAATCATACTTGAGCTTACAACACATAGTCACAGGTATTGGTAATATATGGAATATGTCATAGTATACAGTGAATAAATTAATCATACTTGAGCTTACAACACATAGTCACAGGTATTGGTAATATATGGAATATATCATAGTATACAGTGAATAAATTAATCATACTTGAGCTTACAACACATAGTCACAGGTATTGGTAATATATGGAATATATCATAGTATACAGTGAATAAATTAATCATACTTGAGCTTACAACACATAGTCACAGGTATGGGTAATATATGGAATATATCATAGTATACAGTGAATAAATTAATCATACTTGAGCTTACAACACATAGTCACAGGTATTGGTAATATATGGAATATGTCATAGTATACAGTGAATAAATTAATCATACTTGAGCTTACAACACATAGTCACAGGTATTGGTAATATATGGAATATATCATAGTATACAGTGAATAAATTAATCATACTTGAGCTTACAACACATAGTCACAGGTATTGGTAATATATGGAATATATCATAGTATACAGTGAATAAATTAATCATACTTGAGCTTACAACACATAGTCACAGGTATTGGTAATATATGGAATATGTCATAGTATACAGTGAATAAATTAATCATACTTGAGCTTACAACACATAGTCACAGGTATTGGTAATATATGGAATATATTATAGTATACAGTGAATAAATTAATCATACTTGAGCTTACAACACATAGTCACAGGTATTGGTAATATATGGAATATGTCATAGTATACAGTGAATAAATTAATCATACTTGAGCTTACAACACATAGTCACAGGTATTGGTAATATATGGAATATATTATAGTATACAGTGAATAAATTAATCATACTTGAGCTTACAACACATAGTCACAGGTATTGGTAATATATGGAATATGTCATAGTATACAGTGAATAAATTAATCATACTTGAGCTTACAACACATAGTCACAGGTATTGGTAATATATGGAATATATTATAGTATACAGTGAATAAATTAATCATACTTGAGCTTACAACACATAGTCACAGGTATTGGTAATATATGGAATATGTCATAGTATACAGTGAATAAATTAATCATACTTGAGCTTACAACACATAGTCACAGGTATTGGTAATATATGGAATATATTATAGTATACAGTGAATAAATTAATCATACTTGAGCTTACAACACATAGTCACAGGTATTGGTAATATATGGAATATGTCATAGTATACAATGAATAAATTAATCATACTTGAGCTTACAACACATAGTCACAGGTATTGGTAATATATGGAATATGTTATCCTCGCAATAATTTCAAATGTAAAAGGAACTGTTTCTGTTTGCATAAACACGGCTGGAATCGCCTAAGTTTTAACGCCTCACTATATTTGAGCAATCGTTTATTGTTCGTCCACATACAATATACGAAACACGTTTTCTTCGTTAACGTTAAGGTAATAGTTTATGAGTTGTTGGAAAATCAAAGAGGAGGGCGTTTTATAGCCTTTGGACTGCACAGAGATTCCTGAAGACTGATTAACTCTCTTTTCCACCCACACTGGTATATGTTCAACAACTCCATTTGCTAATTGCCTTTCCCTTCTACCTATGTACGTTGTTTTAGAGCTGATCATTGGTTCACCAGCAAAAAATTTTTGGTTTACAAATGTTTTAAGCCGATTGTGTATTCGTTTAATTACTACCAACTGTAGATCTAATTATATGTTCACTGTACAATGAAAATAAAACAGGAGACATTAAGCAACCGTATCTGACTCCCCTCTTTATACAATGGAATGTTCCTACCAGGTTATTGATTCTTACATCTGATGTGATACAGCGAAATATACCAGGCAATTAATTATGATCCCTATTGTTTGTGTCTTCTGTCTTGACACAAGATACATCAATAACAATTGTTTTCTGCATGTCCACAGATTCACGTTCAGAGACCAAAAGCCCGGAAGTGACTTCAATAGCCTGGGGTCGAAGCCACTGCTACACTCTAAGCAGTGTCCGGAGAGCCATCATCCTCTGCGGGAGTCCTAAATGTACCCGCCTGCATGTGTTTGTGACTTTGATTGTAACATTTAGTAACTCATGTTGATTTAACACACAGGACACATGTTATACTTGTACATATCTCTACACCACCAAATGACACTTAACCATCTCCCCGTTTCCGGACAAGAAATACCTGAAGCAAGTTCAAAATGGCCGTAGAAAGACTGATTCATTTCGAAGATTAGACACCAAAAATATGTTCTCCACACCCAACATTTTTACAGATCACCCTGGTCTGGCAACTTTTACTCCGTATATGTCACGTGATGAACTCATGTTTGCATACGGCTTACCGTCATGTGCAGTTCTTGGCTGGAATGGACATCATAATAGTTAGTTAGTTAGTTAGTTAGTTAGTTAGTTAGTTAGTTAGTCGACAGATCATCCTCATTGCACATCGCCCCATTCAGTCCATGAGTGCTCGAATCCCCTCCTCAGTAAATCCAGCAGTGCGTAGCGGCTCACGACACCAGTTCTGTGTTGGTTTATTAATCTTCTTTGGCTTCCTGCGCAGTGTTCTTCTCTGGCCACTCCTCTTTTAGCTTGCTGTTCCTTCAGTCTGACCATGGTTGTAGATTCAGTCATTACTTGGTTCTCGCAAAAGTCTTACTTCTCGTAGAGCCTGGTACATGGCTCGTCCGCTTTCTACAGTAGCCTTAACTGCAAGCCTGTCAGCCTGTTCATTTCCTTGTACACCCGCCTGCCTTAGCACAAAAATGACAATAATCATTGCCAGTCGAGACCGCTCCAGAGACACCAACCACTGTCTTCGGATCCAACCCATCTCTATCTTCCTTAGCATACTCACTGAGTCACTAAGGAAGCATGCCCGAGTGAAGATCTGTGTCTCGAGCCATGTTAATGCTGTACTTACTGCCATGACTTCCATAGTCAGACTGCTTGTGGTCAAGGCAAAAGCACCTGAATCATAATATTACGAGTAAATCCCTAGATGCTCCATCCCCGCCTCGAATCTAATGTACAGGTGCTGATCATTCCAGTTACAGTATCAAACGGGATGTGAGCACATCGGCTTCGTCCCCTAATCCAAGACCCTTGCAGGAACCACACATGGAATATAACTTCAAGCAACCGTCACCAGGTCACTGATATCACTTGTTGTTTCCTCATATAGCGTCGTTCAGTCTCCAAAGCCCGGTCTACCATGAGTGCTCCAACTATTGGTGCTCATGAAGCCAACAAAGGTGCGCATTTGTTGTCTCACACGCAAACATCATTCACCCCCCCCCCCACACACACACACACACAATATACCCAAGTAGGTCCTTACAACAGCCACAATATACCCAAGTAGGTCCTGCCAATAGCCACAATATACCCAAGTAGGTCCTGACAATAGCCACAATATACCCAAGTTGGTCCTTACAACAGCCACAATATACCCAAGTAGGTCCTGACAATAGCCACAATATACCCAAGTTGGTCCTTACAACAGCCACAATATACCCAAGTAGGTCCTTACAACAGAGGTGCTCACTTGTTGTCTCACACGCCAACATCATCCCCACAATATACTCACGTCGGTCCTTACAACAGCCACAATATACCCATTAGGGGGCTGAGTGGTCTCGAGATATGGTGTCCGCCTCGAGTGCTGCAGGTCAATTCAATTCAATTCAATTCTATGTTAAAAGGGTTAGTTTATATTATACATGATAAAATCAAGTGGTATTCAACTGATAATATGACAGATGAGAATACACAGACATATGGATTAGCATGTTAGGTGACATGCGTGCGCTCAACTCTCTCTCTCTCTCTCTCTCTCTCTCTCTCTCTCTCTCTCTCTCTCTCTCTCTATTCTTTCATGCACACACACTCACACACATGCGCGCACACACACACACTAACACATCCACTCTCCCACTATCTCACTTTCTCTCTCTCTCTCTCTCTCTCTCTCTCTCTCTCACACACACACACACACAATTTCCCTCATTCATTCACTCTCTCCATCTTCATTCACTCTATCTCTCGCTCTCTTACTCTCTCTCTCTCTTACTCTCTCTCTCTCTCTCTCTCACACACACACACACACACACACACACACAGAGAGATAACACCCTTACGCTTCACTCAATGTTTCACTCACTCTCTCTTACCGTAGCGCACTCACTCACTCTCCCTTTTACTCTCTCTCACTCACACACACACACACACACACAGACTCTCTAACACTCTTTCACACACACACACACTCACTCACACATACGCATGAACGCACGCACGCACTCCCTCACTCACTCTTACACATACACGTACGCATGCATGCACTGACACATTCCCACACCATTTCTCGCTTACTCACTCTCTCCCACACACACGAATGCACGTGCGCGTCCACACATTCACTCTCTCTGACACCTACTCTCTCTCTCTCTCTCTCTCTCTATCTCTCTCTCACGCACACACATAGATAGTGAACAATTATAGTTAAACAATTATAATGAACAATTATACCAGCAGATGAATTATGGCGGCATATAGTCGGTATGGATTAAGCATTGAAAGAGTTTTCGGTTAAATGTGTAGGGACTCATTGGAGTTTTCAGATCTGGAGGAAGATCATTCCATAAGTGAGCACCAGAATAGGCGAAGCATGTTTTGTATAGGTTCAATCTAGGCTTTGGGACATGTAACAAATTTAAACGCTTGCTGTTCATTGCAATAAATTGAATCAACGGTAGAAGATACTCTGGGATATTTTGAGATATAATTTTATTCACTAATTTGGCTTTGTTAAAAAGGAAGCGCTATCGAAGTGGTAGATGACTGTATACATTATTACTTTAAACGTGCTTTATGCTAGAAACTAGACCTATAGCGCGGTTTTGTAGAGAACATAGTCGTTTCAAATTAGATTTAGGGCAACCATCCCAAACTGTGGAACAGTAATCGAGATGTGATTGGATATAGCATACCCCTGTATCGTCAGGGGAAGGATAGAGAGGAGGTTGCTGTGGAACTACAAACCGAACTCAATCGCATAAGTACTTGGTGTGATGAAGCTGGGGCAATGGTCAACCCAACAAAGGCAACAGTGACTTGGTTCTCGTTGAATAATCATATTGTCAACACTCCAACACCAACTGTAATGCTGTGTTCAGAGACGGTGGAAAGAACGCAGGCAATGAATTACCTGGAGATACGGTTTGATCGAAGCCTTGCTTATAATGTGCACATAGACCAGGTGATAACAAAGGCCAAGCGGGGTTTGGCAGCGATGCGGGTGATGGCGGCAGCAAACTGTGAGCAGCGCCATCTATGTCTTCTGTACGAGGGGTTGGTCATGTCTGTTTTGGAGTATGCAATGGCAATCCTGACTCTCAGCCATAAGCAGATAGAACGGATGGAAAGGATACAGAATGAAGCTATGCGCATTGTTCTTGGATGTACAAGAGATACAGCATGCAGGGCGATGCGCTACCTTCTTGGGTTTCCAACCATTGAAGAGAGAATACAAGATTGCAGGGCACGCGCCTACCTCAGAATTAACGCAAACACACAACATCCACTGCATAGTGAAATTAGGAAGGTGAAGGGCAGCAGGTTAAAAAGGGGACGGTCGTGGATGGGTCAAGCCGAAGACATTCTTCAACAGGTGTGTTCACTTGAGGACTTAGAACCTGGCGAGGAGTGGGTGCAAGTGCCAACAGACTTCTGCACATCCTTTTCAGTTTGCATCCAACTTGACAGAAAATGCAGACAAGAAAATCCGGCTGCTGTTGAGGCTGAAGTACAAGCGTTGATTTTCGAGAATTCGCTAGACGGTGACGCGGTCATCTACACAGATGGGTCGGTCGTCCGACATGTGAGAAGCTCATGGGCCTTTACAGCTCGGGCCGGAGGGAGAATTGTGAAGGAGGACTCTGGTGCTTTTACTGAAACCACAAGTAGCCTGACCATGGAAGTCATGGCAGTAAGTAAATCAATAACATGGCTCGAGACACAGACATTCACTAGGGCTTGTTTCCTTAGCGACTCAATGAACATGATCAAGAGGATAGAGGAGGGGTCGATCCGAAGAGAATGGTTGCTGCCTCTGGAGCGGTCTCGACTGGCAAAGATTAGTTTCATCTTCGTGCCAGGGCATGCGGGAGTACAAGGAAATGAGCGGGCTGACAAGCTCGCAGGTGAGGCTACTGTGGAGGGCGGACGCGCCATGGACCAGGCCGACATTATGAATGCTCTACGAGAAGTAAGACTTTTGCGAGAACCAAGTGATGACTGTGAATCTACAACAATGGCCAGACTGCGAGAGCAGCAAATTAAAAGAGGTGTGGCCAAACAAGAACACTACGCAGGAAGCCAAAGAAGATTGATAAACCAACACAGAACTGGCGTCGTTAGCCGCTACACGCTGCGGGATTTGCTGAGGAGGGGATCCGAGCACTTATGGACTGAATGGTTCGATGTGCAATGAGGATGATCTGTCGACTAACTAACTAACTATAGCATTGGATATAGAATATTTTTCGTGTGCTCCCGTCCAGGAAGTGCTGGATTTTAGCAAGTTGGTAAACTTTTTGTGCTATTTTCTTGGTAAGAACGTGAACCTGAGAGCTCTAGTTCAAATGACTGTCAATTAAAAGACCTAGTGTTTTATGTTCATTCATATTAACGATAGGTAACGCGTCTATGCGGAGTTCGAGCGGTGCTCCAGGTATGGCTAGAGTCTGTAGTTTTTGTCTGGTCGTTATTAGCATGTGTCAGGTCTTAGTCAGATATGACTGAGTATAACAGCATGGATTTGGTTTTGTCGATGTTAATTTGTATGCGGTTTTCATTGCTCCATCTAGTAAGATTATCAAGTTCCTTTTGTAAAGAATTATCTAATTCACTACAGTTTGTTTTCTTGACTAGTATATATAGTACAGTCGTCTGAAAATAGACCACAAGTTGTATTTATATATAAAGGAAGATCATTAATAAAAACTGCAAAAAAAAAAAAAAAAAAAAAAACAGCGGACCTAGTATTGAACCCTGAGGCACACCAATATTAAGCTGTGTGGGTCTTGATAGACAGTTGTTGAAGGACACGACTTGTTGTCTGTCGGATAGAAATGACGTAATTATGTTCTCCATATTGGGGCTTGTCTTCATTTGTTTTAGTTTTCTAATTAAAATATCATGATCTACCATATCAAAAGCTTTTTTAATGTCTATAAACACCGCTCCACAAATGTTGCCGTTGTTGATGTTTAAGTGCTAGTTATCTGTCATCTTTGTGAGAGCACTATTGCAAGAATATTTAGGCCGAAACCCAGATTGACTGTCAATTATTAGATCGTTGTTAACTAAATGATGTAAAGTTATTTTATGTATGTGTTTTTCTAGTGGCGTTGATAGCGACGATAGTAAGGGGATAGGTCTATAATTACCCAAAACGCTATTATTGATTGAGCCATTTTTAAGTAGAGTATACACTTTAGCAATTTTAAATGCAGATGGAAAGTAGTTTTTCGCCAGACACTGGTTATATATGAACGTTAGGGGCTCACTAATGACTGGAGCAGCACAACGAAGAATTCTATTACTGATACCATCTAGCCAGTGTGAATTTCTTGCTTTGAGGTTTGAGAGATATTTATATACTTCTGCAACAGACATTAAGGGAATCTCAGCGGAAATATTTCTGGTGCACTTCTACTCACAGAATGATGACAGTGAACTTAAATTACATGATAAGTCTGGTATTGAAGACTTTACATTCTCTATTTCTGATTGAAAGAAACAACTGAAATCATCGCATGTTATAGAATTTGCTATTGCTGATTCTGAAGGGCGTTTCTTATTGGTTAGCAAGTTGATAGCCTTCCATATATTTGTGATGTTTGAATTATCTACAATCAAGTTTTTAAAATGATCTTTTTTTATCCTACGAATTTCATATTTAACTTTATTCCTTAGTCTGCGGTAATTGATGAAGTCTTTATTTTTGTGTGCTGTATCGCCCTATCATGATTTCCAGAACTTCACTAGTGACCCATGGGGATTTATGTTGATTTTTGACTCGAACTTCTTTGACTGGCACGTGTTTATCGAACACATTGTAGACTGTCTTCATCCAGAAAGCTAATGCATCGTCCGGGTCAGGAAGCTGGTAAACATGATCAAGAGTTGCTTTTTTAAATCTTGCAAAAATAAATCTTGGTTGAAAGCTTTAAAATTTCTAAATTTGATGCTTAAATGTTTATTTTTAAGAGTTTTGAATCCAATTTTCGACCATGTACAACATACAGGGTAATGGTCACTAATTGTATAAACAGGAACAGAACATTTAATAATATTATCTGGGAAAGTAACATATATATGATCAATTACAGTTGAGGAGGTGCTTGTAACCCTTGTGGGACGGTTCATTAGTTGTTTGAAATTGTAGGATAGAATGATATCGTCCCAGGTCTGGTTGGATTTACTAATATCTATGTTGAAGTCACCTAGTATCATAACTTCTATACCTGCTGTAAACACTCTATCCATCATTGTAGTGAAGCAGTCATACCAGCTGTACCCGGCACAGGTCCTATATAGGTATCCAATGAGAAACGGTTGTTGGCTGACTGGCTTCACCTCTAACCAAACACATTCTATCCCTCCGGTCTCGAGATCACTTCTACGGGAACAGTTGAGGGAATTGGAAATGTATACAGCAATATCTGTCTCTAATTTTTTATTTGAATCTCTCCGAATTACTTTAAACTCCTTAAGAGAGATTTCGGAGTCGGTTATTTTGTCGTTAAGACAACTTTCTGTGATTTCAGACACATAGAACTGTTTAGACAGTATTACCGTAGGCTCAGGCATTTTAATGAGCAGATGAAAGATGTTGAAATGGCCTATATATAGACCAGTTTTGTTGGGCCACTGATCATGCTTGGCGAACATTACACAATGAAAGGAAGATGTCAATTGTGGTATAAATTACAAGGTTTTTGAAAGTTTATTTAGTTGTAGTTGGGACTGTTAGAGGGAGTAGGAAAATGTCTTTGTTGGAGTGACATCATGAAAGCTTGGTGCGGGACTGCAGGGTTGTACTGTATTAGCTGCTGAAGTTGACGGTTCCACTGAAAGGAGTGTAGATTACCATTCAACGAGGGACGACTGCTATAAGTGTCACTGGAAGTGGCTACATTGGAAGCAGGCATCGGGGGCACAGCACCATTATTTAACAGTGTCCCTTTTGACATGATAGAGAGAGATTGCTTTACGGACAAAGGAGGAAATAAAATTTCATAGTTAGCAACATTGGGATTGGAGCTTGAGTTGCTGTTCACGGTATTGTGTTCTTTGGGTGTAGGCAGATGTGGTTTTGGAAGAGATGGGAGTGTTTTCTGAACACTGAAAGAGGGCTGTTGCCGGAGGTGAAGCTCGGCTAACTCCTGTCACTGGTGCTGATTGTTGTGCACTTCGGGATATTTTATGTTCTTCGCTAGTATGCTACTTCCTAGCTTTGAACAATGTATTTGATCTCTGTATAGCCTTTTCTTAGGAGCCCCAGACGGGGGTGTAAAATATGGGGTATTATTAATGAAATTAATGTTGTTATCTTTACAAAACTTATATAGAGCTAGATTGGCAGCATCGTTCCCATGCACATTTTAACCTGCATATATTAACGCCAGGTTTATTTCTGCCCTCTTGTTTCCGTGCACATTTTAACCTGCATACATTATGCCAGTTCTATTTTGCTCTCTTGTTTCCGTGCACATTTTAACCTGCATACATTATGCCAGTTCTAATTTTGTGTTCTTGCTTTTAAAAGTGATCGCTCGCTTTGAACTCAAGCTTAGTCCATGCACGTGCTACTACTTCTGGTGCACTGGGCTGATTTTTGCCTGTGGGTTAGTTTTCCATTTTACTAGTGTCCCTCGCCATCACGCAGACCTCATCTCCCTAAAGTGATCTGATGTGAAGTAAGGATTGTGACAACATTCCTGCAGATATGTTTACATGTTCAGCTCAGTTTAATCAGAACACAACCAAGCTTGGAATATCAGCTGCCCTAGAAGGTGATGCCCTTATCTGCTGCCCAACATGTCTGAGATTACAACCCAACAAGGGCACAGTGACAGCTGCTGCAATGTCTGCTGGTGATGCACGGTTCTTCTTGTTGTTTGACCATGACAGTAAATGTTCTTTAACCAAATGACAGTGTGTATTGTCAGTTCTTCATCGTCTATTGTCTCAGATAGTGACAATAGTTCAGTCAGAGTTCAACAATGTGTGTTCTAGGCCATCGTCGCCGATTGGCCACAGTGAAATACACACACTGGGTTAGCCACATTTGAGGGGAGTTCATGTCCCCATTATCATGCTCTTTCTCTCTTTCTTTGTCTGTCTTTCTCTCTGTCTCTCTTACACACATTGTCTTGTCTGTCTCTCAGTCTCTCACACACTCACTGCCTGTCTCTCTCACTGTTTCTCTCTCTCTTTCTCACTGCCTGTCTCTCCCTCACTCACTGTCTGTGTCTCTGTCTGTCACTCACTCTCTTTCACTCTGTTTCTATCTCTCTCACTATTTCTCTGTCTGTCTGTCTGTCTGTCTGTCAATTACTCACTCACTCTTATTCTGTTTCTTTCTCACACACTGACTGACTGACTGACTGACTGACTCATGGTAACATTGTTTATGTTTGCAACATTAAATTGACAATGCTTTTTTTCTATGTGAATGTAACATGCACAAATGATGAATGAAAGATGAGTGATTGGAATGGCCGAATGTAAGACGGGCCTGCGTGCCCAATTTGTCACCCTTTGAAAATAAAGTTTGTTCGTTAGTTCACTCACTTACTTACTTACCCACTATGGATGGATTACCAACTACCCATCAAGTTAAATATCAATTCATCAACTGCCTGGCAACGATGTTAGGAACAAAATTTGTCCTCACCAAAGCTCTGATGTACAGACACCAGACCATTTCCATCAAGTTATACATGCGATTATCAGCTTTCTATCAAGTTGTACACAAGATGATCAACTGCCCATGAAGTATTAGATGGGATTATCAACTGCTCAAGTTATTCACGAGATGGTATTTTCCCTTCTTCTTCTTCTTGTAGTCCATGTCATGTGGTGTAGGTTATCATGTCTCACTCTCTCACTCACTCACTCCACTCACTCACTCCACTCCACTCACTCATTCACTCACTCAAATACAACATTGAAATCAAACACATTCCAACAAATCATTAAAGTGGCAAAGCAGATCAGATAATTATCAAGTGTTTAATATATCCTACACACAGTCTGTGGTAGTCAGTACTAGTTGCTCATGCTGTTACTGATACAACCTGAGTATTTGTACATGCATACTGTCAACAGACATACAGTCAGTGATAATACACCCATATGTAGCACATGGCTGTTTGTATGTCCTATGCCACATATGTAGCACATTGCTGTTTGTATGTTATGTCACATATGTAGCACATGACTGTGTGTGCTATGTCACATATGTAGCACATTGCTGTTTGTTATGTCACATATGTAGCACATGACTGTTGTGTGTGCTATGTCACATATGTAGCACATTGCTGTTTGTTATGTCACATATGTAGCACATTGCTGTATGTTATGTCACATATGTAGCACATTGCTGTATGTTATGTCACATATGTAGCACATGACTGTGTGTGCTATGTCACATATGTAGCATATTGCTGTTTGTATGATATGTCACATAAGTAGCATATTGCTGTTTGTATGATATGTCACATATGTAGCATATTGCTGTTTGTATGATATGTCACATATGTAGCACATTGCTGTATGTTATGTCACATATGTAGCACATGACTGTTGTGTGTGCTATGTCAGATATGTAGCACATTGCTGTTTGTTATGTCACATATGTAGTACACTGCTGTTTGTGTGTGCTATATCACACATGTAGCATGTTACTGTGTCACATATGAACATAACTACTTTGGTTGTTGCTCACATATGCATCATATAAAAAACGTGTACACATACGTTAAATGCCATGATCACCAAACATATACGACTTGTACAACCATCAGCCATCACATGTAATAGTGGACATAAACAAAAACATCACACACATTCAATACTGCACATCATTTGTACACACCCATACACATCCCATATAAACTTGTAGGCGTACATTGCTGAAATATTATCAGTAGTAAGTACACACCAACAAACAGACATCTCTCACTCACAGATTATGTACAGAATGTTCTAATGAGCACATCTCTCGCTGGAACGAACGAATGAATGAATGAACAATCTTTTTTTCAAAGGGTTAAGAATTGGGCACGCAGGCCCGTTTGACAATATGCACTTCTCTAATTCCTCTCATACATTATTTCATTCAACATCACATATGAAGCAAATCTTAGACAACAAAAGAACAATAAGCATTGAAACGTATGAAAACTAATCAATAATACATGACACACTGAGGCAATGTTTAATATGGGCATTATAAATACCCAAGGAAGGTGTAACGTGCCATACATATGGGAATGTTTATTAACTAGTTGTCCAAACTAGTGATGAATAAACTAAGTGATGACTGAGAATCTACAACTTTGACCAGCTACAACTTTGACCAGCTACAACTTTGACCAGCTACAACTTTTGACCAGCTACAACTTTTGACCAGCTACAACTTTTGACCAGCCTAAAGGCACAAGAAGAGGAAAGGGATGAAGCCAGACAGGAACCTGTTCATGGAGACAAAGAAGAACAGTAAATCAGCACATCACTGGTGACATCAGCTGCTACACGCTTGGGGAGATCACCAGGGGAGATGTGAGCACTTATGGTCTTAATGCTTGGATGTGTAGTAAGAATACTCTACCAAATAACTAACTAGAAAGCTCTTATTACTTGGACATGTAGTAAGGATAATCTGCTGAATAACTAGCAAGCTCTTAATGCTTGGATGTGTAGTAAGGGTAATCTACTGACTAACTACCAAGCTCTTATTGCTTGGATGTGTGGTAAGGATAATCTACTGATTAACTAACTAACAATCTCTTATTGCTTGGATGTGTGGTAAGGATAATCTACTGATTAACTAACTAATAATCTCTTATTGCTTGGATGTGTGGTAAGGATAATCTACTGATTAACTAACTAACAATCTCTTATTGCTTGGATGTGTGGTAAGGATAATCTACTGATTAACTAACTAACAATCTCTTATTGCTTGGATGTGTGGTAAGGATAATCTACTGATTAACTAACTAACAATCTCTTATTGCTTGGATGTGTGGTAAGGATAATCTACTGATTAACTAACTAACAATCTCTTATTGCTTGGATGTGTGGTAAGGATAATCTACTGATTAACTAACTAACAATCTCTTATTGCTTGGATGTGTGGTAAGGATAATCTACTGATTAACTAACTAACAATCTCTTATTGCTTGGATGTGTGGTAAGGATAATCTACTGATTAACTAACTAACAATCTCTTATTGCTTGGATGTGTGGTAAGGATAATCTACTGATTAACTAACTAACAATCTCTTATTGCTTGGATGTGTGGTAAGGATAATCTACTGATTAACTAACTAACAATCTCTTATTGCTTGGATGTGTGGTAAGGATAATCTACTGATTAACTAACTAACAATCTCTTATTGCTTGGATGTGTGGTAAGGATAATCTACTGATTAACTAACTAACAATCTCTTATTGCTTGGATGTGTGGTAAGGATAATCTACTGATTAACTAACTAACAATCTCTTATTGCTTGGATGTGTGGTAAGGATAATCTACTGATTAACTAACTAACAATCTCTTATTGCTTGGATGTGTGGTAAGGATAATCTACTGATTAACTAACTAACAATCTCTTATTGCTTGGATGTGTGGTAAGGATAATCTACTGATTAACTAACTAACAATCTCTTATTGCTTGGATGTGTGGTAAGGATAATCTACTGATTAACTAACTAACAATCTCTTATTGCTTGGATGTGTGGTAAGGATAATCTACTGATTAACTAACTAACAATCTCTTATTGCTTGGATGTGTGGTAAGGATAATCTACTGATTAACTAACTAACAAGCTCTTATTGCTTGGATGTGTGGTAAGGATAATCTACTGATTAACTAACTAACAATCTCTTATTGCTTGGATGTGTGGTAAGGATAATCTACTGATTAACTAACTAACAAGCTCTTATTGCTTGGATGTGTGGTAAGGATAATCTACTGATTAACTAACTAACAAGCTCTTATTGCTTGGATGTGTGGTAAGGATAATCTACTGATTAACTAACTAACAAGCTCTTATTGCTTGGATGTGTGGTAAGGATAATCTACTGATTAACTAACTAACAAGCTCTTATTGCTTGGATGTGTGGTAAGGATAATCTACTGATTAACTAACTAACAATCTCTTATTGCTTGGATGTGTGGTAAGGATAATCTACTGATTAATTAACTAACAAGCTCTTATTGCTTGGATGTGTGGTAAGGATAATCTACTGATTAACTAACTAACAATCTCTTATTGCTTGGATGTGTGGTAAGGATAATCTACTGATTAACTAACTAACAAGCTCTTATTGCTTGGATGTGTGGTAAGGATAATCTACTGATTAACTAACTAACAAGCTCTTATTGCTTGGATGTGTGGTAAGGATAATCTACTGATTAACTAACTAACAATCTCTTATTGCTTGGATGTGTGGTAAGGATAATCTACTGATTAACTAACTAACAAGCTCTTATTGCTTGGATGTGTGGTAAGGATAATCTACTGATTAACTAACTAACAAGCTCTTATTGCTTGGATGTGTGGTAAGGATAATCTACTGATTAACTAACTACCAATCTCTTATTGCTTGGATGTGTGGTAAGGATAATCTACTGATTAACTAACTAACAATCTCTTATTGCTTGGATGTGTGGTAAGGATAATCTACTGATTAACTAACTAACAATCTCTTATTGCTTGGATGTGTGGTAAGGATAATCTACTGATTAACTAACTAACAATCTCTTATTGCTTGGATGTGTGGTAAGGATAATCTACTGATTAACTAACTAACAATCTCTTATTGCTTGGATGTGTGGTAAGGATAATCTACTGATTAACTAACTAACAATCTCTTATTGCTTGGATGTGTGGTAAGGATAATCTACTGATTAACTAACTAACAATCTCTTATTGCTTGGATGTGTGGTAAGGATAATCTACTGATTAACTAACTAACAATCTCTTATTGCTTGGATGTGTGGTAAGGATAATCTACTGATTAACTAACTAACAATCTCTTATTGCTTGGATGTGTGGTAAGGATAATCTACTGATTAACTAACTAACAATCTCTTATTGGGATGAGCTCCTCTTCTACAGGTGCCTGCTCTGTAGCAGACACTGATGATCATCATCAGCTCATCATCACCCTGATGTCTGATGTTTTAAAGAAGCTGGTATTGCTTATACTGCTATCATCACCCTGCTGTCTGATGTTTTAAAGAAGCTGGTATTGCTTATACTGCTATCATCACCCTGCTGTCTGATGTTTTAAAGAAGCTGGTATTGCTTATACTGCTATCATCACCCTGCTGTCTGATGTTTTAAAGAAGCTGGAATTGCTTATACTGCTATCATCACACAGCTGTTTAAGCTGCCCACATACAGCCTCTCTTGTCTGGTATTTGCCAACACAAGTCTCATTTCTCTATTCCACCTCATCTGTTGATTTTTTTTTTCCACGTTTCCATCCTGTTTCAGGATATTGCGGTCAACATCAGCATCTTTCAGCTGTATGTTGATTCCTAGGTTAGATTACGCTCATCAGCACGCCACGATTTTCTGAGTGACCGGCTCCATACTCTCATAAGTCACTGGTGCGACTCGAACTACTTCCAATTCTCGTGCACTCACGTCAACCACGAGAGTATTTGGGATTACAGAGAAAGCTGCTAAACCCTCTGCCAGGGAGCCGGCTCATCTGTTGATGTTTCTGATAAATGTCATTTGTCTTTCCCTCCTGGTTCAGGTGAGTGATTGTGTAACACCTGCTGCTCTCAATCCTCAGCCTTTGTTGTCTTCTCTTATACCACATCTCTGCTGCCTCCAGTTTCTTCACCATCTCACTGCCCAAGCTGGATAAAGTGTTTCTTCCAGGCACCATGTCACCAGAGATGTTTGTAAGTCACTTCATGTCTCCATGCCTCCAGAAATGTTTGTAAATCACTTCATGTCACCAGAAATTTTTGTAAGTCACTTCATGTCTCCATATCACCAGAGGTGTTTGTAAGTCACTTCCAGGCTCCATGTCACCAGAGGTGTTTGTAAGTCACTTCCAGTCTCCATGTCACCAGAGATGTTTGTCACTTCCAGTCTCCATGTCACCAGAGATGATTGTCACTTCCAGTCTCCATGTCACCAGAGATGTTTGTCACTTCCAGTCTCTATGTCACCACAGATGTTTGTAAGTCACTTCGTGTCTCCATGTCACCAGAGATGTTTGTCACTTCCAGTCTCCATGTCACCAGAGATGTTTGTCACTTCCAGGCACCATGTCACCAAAGATGTTTGTCCCTTCCAGGCACCATGTCACCAAAGATGCTCTACTTAACTGGAGTCCTAAACAGGCATTTAAAGGCAGAGAATGTCACAGTGATCCAATGAAGGACATTCAAAGAGAAATCAATGGGCCAAATGAAGATCAACAACAGATATTCAGGGCCAGCAACTGTCAGTAACATACTTAAGGGAGAGCATCAAGAACCAACTGTGATCCCAGTAATGGTAATAATATTTATAGTAATGGTGTTGACACTGATCAAATACTACATGAATCAGAAGACAAGATTAAACAAACCTACAGACTTCTCACAAACACAAGAGAATGGAACCAGAAACTATTATACCTGGCACCGGGACGAGTGTACAATAAGCTATTATTGTTGCCGTTCTTCAAACAATACCAGAGATATTGATCTCAGCTGTAAAACTATGTGAAGCCTTGTAATCAATGCAGCAGCTCTCTTCTCTGTGTCAGTGCCACTTTTACATGACTGAATGACTGCACATAAAGACCCGTGACTGTTTGCCTCACCACATGTGAACAATAGAGGTATGAGGTCTAGCACTTGAAGTCACGCATGGACACGTCAGCCTGTCTCGGGTTATTGTTGTTATATATGTGTCTAGTGACATTAGAAGATCAGCGGTTTGTCTTGCAGGTGTTTGACAGACAACACACACATCCTCATTATCATCATGTGTCATGCCAACTTTGAGAGAGTGATCAATGTTCGCCACATGACAAACAGATGTGAGACGTGGACCAGGTCAGTATTCTTGTCCCCATTATGCCATTAGGTCAAACCATCCAGATATGTGTCTCTCGATTTGTTCACCCATCAAGTTTGCCAGCTGTCACTGAGTTGTCTAGTGTGTTTCTCATGGTAACATGCCCAACAAATCTTGGATAGTTACATCTTATTAATCTAATCAATTTGCAGTTTTTATCGGCTTCTAGAAGAACTGCTTATTTGTTTTCTGTCCTTCCAAGATCACCTTGCAACATGACTTGTACCTTTGATGCAAGGATGTTTACATAGAGCATCCATTCAAGGCATTTATCTTGTTGAATCATAATGTTCTAGGGATGTACAACTGTGATTTCCCCTCGTCTTCTGGTGTGTGTCTACTCTGAACTCCTCCAGCCTCTGTACAAAGAGACAGACCCCACAAGGCATCTAAGTACAAGTCAATACTCCTGTCCATGCCTGTAAGTGCTGAATATGTTATAGGTCAGCCGGCACTCAACGGGTCATGTGATCAATGTGCCACTGGTCACATGTCCCACCCAGAACATGTCCTGGTACCCATGTCAGAACAGGTCAAACTCAGGACCCTCATGCCATCAGGTAAGCGTGCTAGCCACTGCACCCCTGTCTCTTCCACCAGACAGCATGCAAACACATACATCTAAAATACAGTTAGCTACCAACAGACTACATGTGCTGAGGGAAAACTGGCATTCAGTTACAATAAAATAAAATAATGTAGCAAGGGCAGATAGGGCCGAGACCTTGGATGGAATCTGTCTAGTGTAAGCACACCTAACACAAATACAGGCTGCAGTTGGACACACTGACCTGTGAGGTCTATAACTAGGTGTGACAGACTTCTCTCCAAAGAGGAAAGAAGAAGAAGAAATAGAAAGTAGCCCTCACATATTGATGAAGCATCTACTGTCTCCATTAGGCCCACCATAGCACACACAACACAAACAGTCATAGCCGGCAGCCTGCTACAGCACACTCATACCTCTGGCATTGCCATCTACTGCCTTCAGTTGTACCTTGCTGTGTAGGACAGGTAGGTCTTGTGGTACCCCAGTTGTATAATACTTCAATCATGAATTTCTACAAGTCCTACACAAAGATTACAAACACAACCACACAATCAAACATGTGTTCTCACAAATGCCAGCATCTGACCAGGCAAAGACATCACAAAACCACTCTGAAAGACCTTGTTGTTCAGGAGTTTGTGCAGGTCACTCCCACTCCGCAGCAACACTGGACCACTCATCATCCTCCACAAACAACTTGTCCACACATCTGCAACAAGAAGAAAACACCTCAGTAAATTCCACATGTAGCAATCAGTTATCTAACACCAATAACACTAAAAACATCTTTTCCCCTGCTATGATTACCAAACAATACCTGTAAATATACACATCAATGGATCTCGTGATCTCAGACTGAACATTCACCATTTCTCTGTGATGAATGTCACCAAAATTAAACCCACCAATCATAGACTTCAAATGTTGGCAGTTTAATAGCCACCTTCAGCATTTCACTGGTTTGTTATCTGTCCTATCCACATTACTAACAATGGATGCAATTGGATTCTGACCAATCTACTAACTGTTTACTGTGGTGGAAGACTGACCTGACCAGTGATAATATAGTTACTGGTTCTGGGATATGGTACATATGATGATATAGGTGTTGGTTCTGGGATATGGTACATTTGACAATGTAGATGTTGTTCTAGGATAATGGTAGACCTGGCCAGTGATGATATAGTTATTGGTTCTGGGATATGACTCCAGACCTGGTCAGTAATGATATAGTTAATGGTTCTGGGATATGGTACATATAATGACATAGGTGTTGGTTCTGGGATAATGGTAGACCTGGCAAGTGATGATATAGTTAATGGTTCTGGGATCGGGTACATATGTTGACATAGGTGTTGGTTCTGGGATATGGTACATATGTTGACATAGGTGTTGGTTCTGGGATATGGTACATATGTTGACATAGGTGTTGGTTCTGGGATCTGGTACATATGTTGACATAGGTGTTGGTTCTGGGATATGGTACATATGTTGACATAGGTGTTGGTTCTGGGATATGGTACATATGTTGACATAGGTGTTGGTTCTGGGATCTGGTACATATGTTGACATAGGTGTTGGTTCTGGGATATGGTGCATATAATGACATAGGTGTTGGTTCTGAGATATGGTACATATAATGACATAGGTGTTGGTTCTGGGATAATGGTAGACCTGGCAAGTGATGATATAGTTAATGGTTCGGGGATATGGTACATATGTTGACATAGGTGTTGGTTCTGGGATCTGGTACATATGTTGACATAGGTTTTGGTTCTGGGATATGGTACATATGTTGACATAGGTGTTGGTTCTGGGATATGGTACATATGTTGACATAGGTGTTGGTCCTGGGATCTGGTACATATGTTAACATAGGTGTTGGTTCTGGGATATGGTACATATAATGACATAGGTGTTGGTTGTGGGATAATGGTAGACCTGGCAAGTGATGATATAGTTAATGGTTCTGGGATCTGGTACATATGTTGACATAGGTGTTGGTTCTGGGATATGGTACATATAATGACATAGGTGTTGGTTCTGAGATATGGTGCACATAATAATATAGGTGTTAGTTTTGGGACAATGATGATATAGTTAATGGTTCTGGGATATGGTACATATGATAATATTGGTGTTGGTTCTGGGATATGGTACATATGATGATATAGGTGTTGGTTCTGAAATATGGTACATATAATGACGTAGGTGTTGGTTCTGAAATATGGTACATATAATGACGTAGGTGTTGGTTCTGAGATATGGTACATATGATGATATAGGTGTTGGTTCTGGGATATGGTACATGTGATGATGTAGGTGTTGGTTCTGGGATAATGGTAGACCTGGCCAGCGATGATATAGTTATTGGTTCTGGGATATGACCTCAGACCTGGCCAGTGATGGCATATTTTGGGCAGTCTGGGATATGACTGACAATATCTAGTGAATCACCTATTTACAATTGATGTCTAGAAAATCTCCCCCTACAACTGATATCTAGTACATCTCCCACATGCCACGTACATCTCCCACATGCCACGTACATCTCCCACCTACAGTGGTTGTTGAGTTAATCCCCACTTACAATCCCTATCTTCAAACATTCTGTGCGGACATAGACTTACTGCAGTAGTTCCTTTCCATCAATTTTTATTCTCCTCTGTCAATGTCACCTGCATCCATGCCAACTAAATCTCCTTGACTGCTTCCTCACTGAATCTTCCCTCCCTCTATCTTGACCTGCTCCTTTCAACATGCATCATAAAAGAGATCAATATATTTGTTTCCTTTCTTGTCATCACGCGAGCGCCGGTAGAATGTCATTGTTTCCACTTTACTTTCTCTTCCTGCGACAGATTCCAGATTTGTGCTCGGTGAACCCTGAAGTTCTATTCACAGCCCATATTGATTCTTTCCCTCAGAAGTTACTTGTTTAAAATACAAGTGCATTCAGGTTTCAGCTGATTGGTTAAGACAGGAAGTGAGACATCACATGGTGTGGAATGATTTTCACCACTATTTAGACTTCATGTCATTTTTATTTCTTTTTATGGTGCAGGCATGGAAAATGCAAGCAGACGTAAGGAATTCAAAGTCGACATGAGTAGTTTCAAGCAGACATAAAGAATCTCAAGCACAAGGATAAAACATTAACTCAACTGAGATTGTTTTCTAGACATATGACAAATCAATACAAAGTTAACATTTAATGCAAAACATGTGCCAGATAAAACATTTTTTTAAATATGGCTCTGAATAAAATCAAATAATGTTGCCAAACTTACAACCACTGCAAACATTGGTTCATCAGTCACAATCAATTGTAAAACAATATTATACTTGCAACATTGTCTGGCATAATTAAGATGTTTTGTTAGATCAAATCGATATGCTGCAAGTATAATTCTGTCTTGTGACCAGATCTCCCACTATATATGAATGGAGTGGTCACACAAATTTTGTATGACCAGCCACGGCAATAATTCAGTGCCTCAAATTAGATTTGAAATGTTCAAGAGTAAGACAACAGAACAACTTTAAAAGAGATTCAGATAAAATGACACGGTTAAAACACAGGGGGATGCACAAAAGAACATCAAATGTTTAAATACATCTCACAAAAGAACACCCAAATGTTTAAATACATCTCACAAAAAAACACATACTTAAACACATCTCACAAAAGAACACTTATATCTAACCACATCTCACAAAAGAACACCAAAAACACATACCTAAACGTATCTCACAAAATAACATATGCCTAAACACATAGGTCTCCCTGTCCAAGGAGTTAGCAACATTGTTCGCAATCCCATTTATCTACGTGGGGAAAACAGCAGCTGCGAGAATTAGCAGCAGTTCGCGCCGCGCTGGTAACTTACGGGGGTATGTGAGCCGGTCATTCAGAAAGCAATGGCAAACTACTGAAGTAAAAACTTGCTTAATACATCAACAGCAGCTGAAAAATGCTGGTGTTGACTGCAACATCCTGTAAGGGATATGCAACATTAAAAAAACATATCTCACAAAAGAACACACATGTTTAATCAGATCTGAAAGAAGAACACATGCTTGAACAGATCTGACACAAGACTGAGAACAATAGTATGAGTCTGGTTCTTTACAGAACAGTCATGTATCTGTTCATTTATAGAACAAATCTTCTTTCTATTGATTTATAGAACAAATCTTGTGTCTAGTGATTTATAGAATACTAATTTTGCCTAGTGATTTATAGTATAATAGTTTTGTTTCTCATGATTTACATAACAACAGTCTTGTATGCAGTTATGTATAGAACAATAGTCTGGTGTATAATAATTTATAGAAAAATAGTTTTGTTTGTAGCAATTTAAAGAACAATAATCTTGTGTGTAGCAATGTATAGAACAAGGGTCTTGTGTACAGCAATTTATAGAACAATAGTCTTGTGTATAGAAATTTATAGACCACTAGTCGTGTGTGTAGCAATGTATAGAACAAGGGTCTTGTGTACAGCAATTTATAGAACAATATTCTTGTGTGTAGCAATTTATAGAGCAATAGTTTTGTGTGTAGCAATTTATAGAACAATAGTCTTGTATGTAGAAATTTATAGAACACTAGTCTTGAGTGTAGCAATTTAAAGAACAATAGTCTTGTATAAACAGTTGTCTTGTGTGTAACAATGTATAGAACAATAGTCTTGTGTGTAGCAATTTATAGAACAGTGATCTTGTGTGTAGCAATTTATAGAACAATAGTCTGTGTATAGCAATTTACTGTCACAGTAGGAAACTAACTTTCCTACAACCAAAGCAGATACTTATTTTTGGCGGCAAACAGAGTCCAATGTTAGATTAATCCAAAACGCCGACTTCAGGAAACATAAGATGAAGTTATTTTTAATTTCCGAAGTTCAAGAACTTAGACCCTGGATGGTCCCATGAATTCTTGGTCAACTACACTAGAACTTAGAGGCACAAATAGATGGGAACCCTGTAAGGAGATGCAAACTGAGATGGATGCATTGTGTCAACGTGTCACGAACAATAGAAAAGCAAAGGATGTCTCGATGTTTATGGAGTCAGGCACGCCTATTGGCCTGTATCCCCCCATGTGAACGTGAACTTGGATGTTTGGTAGGTGTATGCCCTGAAGGTGAATTGTCTACATTGAAACAATACGCTATGCAAAGTCAGCCTAGGGTAATGTTTTAAGCGGTGAATGCCCCAAGTTTTTAGTGGGAAAGTTGGATATATATGGATTCACCCTAGCTACTCAAGGGGATTACTAGCGAGTTTGTTAGCAGAACTGGTCCAGGTGTACATGCCATAGGACTGGGTCGTACGCAGACTTAACGAAAATTGCTAAGTTGAAGGATGGTTCAGGCACACAAAACCAGAGAACCGTATTGGAAAGCCATTTGCAACATACAACTAGTTATAGCAACGGAGGACTGCTAGCAAGGAAATTAATGGCTAAAGGTGGACAAGCCTAGGAAAGCTGCATGTAAGACACAGCTACTGCTAGTCAAGGGACCCAGATCACGAAGGAACTGGCAGACCACTGCCCTATGTGGAAGTCTGGGACATAAACTAGCACATCTGGTCAATCACTCTGACGATTGTAGTCGAAAAGACTGGGAAAAGCCGGGTGACGTACAGACTTGCAAACAGCTGCTAACAAAGGAGCTCACATAAGTTGTCATATGTTAATTACAAATTAAGCACTCTGCCAGATTGTGTGTAAGCGGAGGTGACAACGGTCCAGTTCAGAAAGCAATGGCAAACTACTGAACATAAACTTGCCAAGAAATCATAAACAGCTGACAAATGCTAGGGTTGACTATGATGTCCTGTAAAGGATACGCAACTAGCTAACCAACTAACAAGTTACTATGGGTCTGATTTATTAGCTATAGAAGTAAGAGATCCATCCATCCATCCACCATGTGCCATGCCGATAAGCGTGGGCGGTCATGTTCTGCCATCTCACTCGATCACCAGAGTCATGTATCAGCTCTGTGTTCCTGTCTCGACCATGCCACGTGGCCAAGCCATCCAGGTATTTACTTCTCGGTTTTCCTCTTGGTCTGTTCCCTTTGATCTTGCCAGTCGTCACCAAGTTCTCCAATTCATTTCTTCTCATAACATGCCCAAAAAATTTTGACTATGTCTATCTCTAATCAGTTTACGATCTTCATGTGTTTCTTGAAGGACTTGTTCATTGGTTTTTCTGTCTGTCCATGGTATTCTTTGCACCACATTTCCACAGCCATCAGCTGTTTTTCAGCTTGACTGCTTATTATCCACGCTTCACATCCATATAAAAGTATAGGTTCTATGTAGCACTGCAACACTCTAAATTCAAGTAAGAGATAGAGAAGCCAAATATCTAGCTAAGTAATAGTTTATACAGTTAATCTAAGGTAGTCTGGCACACAGCCACAGGACATTATGGGATAAGGAAATTGGAAGGAAAGCAAAACATGCAGAAAGGTGAGCCTAAAAAACAAAGAAGGGGGGGGGGGGCATTTACTGGGTCAACCAGTTGGTAGACTAGGTCGTAAATTAGCCTGAGGCACTGTGTAGAACACAGAATGTATTGTATGCTCAACAAGAGAGGTCAACTCAGGACGGCGTAGTTATCTGCTGAGTGTAGTGACTGACAAACTTGCCTGCCGACCTATGGATCATGGATTCAGATCTCCACAGAAACTCGAAATAAAGGCTTACATGAATTTCCGGCTTAGAATAAGGCTAGGGGATGCGTTTAGAAGTAAAGGCGACCAGTGCGAGGCTGGTTGTACCATAATTCAAATCTTAACTGGTATAATAGGTATACAGGGCTTGCTCCATACTCCTGACATGCCCCACAAACTTTTGCGTTATAGTTGAGACTATAAAATGATAGAAGGAGGAACAAATTTCATGCTTAGCCTGTCTGATCCTCTAGACGTATGTTCTGTGTGATGAGGGATATTCATTTAGATGTTAAACAGTTCTAAGCAACGGTGATCAGGTGATACGGCGGACTATAACTGACCATGCTTATCGACATGGTACATGATGATGATGATGGTACATGGTTATAATGATGATGGTGGTATCTAGAATGTGTAATTAAGGAAATGAGGGTAGACGCTAGGGGCTTTTAATAGGATAATATGCAGGTGTTTGAGTTCATGAATAGTATAATCTATTATTGTTAGTTTATGAGTGTTTCTGTGCCTATCAGAGATATTGTTGTTTGTCATTTACAGGAAGGACAGCCACTTTCCTGGGTAAATCAGTCGGTCGTTAGACTGTGGTCGATGGTTATACCTTACAACCTTACATTTCTTTAATAATATGTTGCGCTGTACATTATTAGGGGATCTTCAGACAGTTGTGTCTGTCATTCAAATAGAGGGGTGTTGACAACTCAATGCAGTCTAGTAGAGTAGAGTTTAGCACAGGTAGCATGTTTTTATTCTACCCTAATGACCAATCGTTTTATTTGTATGCTGCATTTGTAATACAATCTATTGAGTGCGAGCTGCGTTGTGGTAAATGCTCCCAAGGCGGCCAGAGAAATGCTTTACAGACACTCTGAAAATCTCACTGAAAGCTTTTGGAATTCATCTTGATACCTGGGAGACTGCTGCTAAAGACCGTAATTCGTGGCGTACATAATTACATAAGGGTGCAGTCACTTGTGAAGCAACCAGGACTGCAAGAGCTGTGAAGAAAAGACTGGACAGAAAAACCACTGCAGGGGATCCTCCTCCTGGAACATCAAGCATTCTTTGCCCACATTGTCAAAGAACATTTCGAGCTAAAATAGGCCTTATCAGCCATCTTAGAACTCTCGGCTCCATACCTTCAATCCCACTGGATGAAATGAATGGTCATCATCATTCTTGATGGACAAACAACATTGAGTGCATTCTAATGTAATAGGCATTGAAGGTGAAATAAACTCAAATTTGTGTTGTCTTTTATTTGACTTATTAGACTAAGATCCTGTAAATCGGTCTGTGGCTCTTGTAGTCTGTATACTCGTTTATTTGACCTTCACAATACAAAAGCAAGGGGGTTACATCATCCGTAGCCATCCCCACGCCGGAAAGGAACACTTCTTTTATCTTCTCTCTTTCCTTCTCTCTCTATTTATTCCCCTCTCTCTCTCTCTCCCCCTACTCCTTTCTCCCCCTCTCCCTATATATTGTAGCAATGAAGAAAGCATTTGACCACAAGAAAAACAACAAACAGTATCTCTTCCCTTTTCTCTTCCCCTCTCTTCTCTGTGTTTACACACACTCTCCTGCCACCCTTCTCCTCTCTCTCCTTCCCCCTTCTCTTTCACACTATCACATTATGAAAAAGGTCTTGTGTGCAGTGACTTATAGAACATTATTCTTTTGTCAAATGATTTACAGAATTCTAGTTTAGTTTTAGTGATTTATATATCAATAGTCTTGCATGTAGCGATTTATAGAACAACATACTTGTCTGCAGTGATTTATAGAACCTTGTGTATCATGATTTAATGAACATTAGTATTGTATGTAGTGATTTATAGAACAACTGTCTTGTGAGTAGTGATTTATAGAACAAGTCTTTATTTATAGAATCTTGTGTATCATGATTTAATGAACATTAGTATTGTGTGTAGTGATTTATAGAACAACAGTCTTGTGAGTAGTGATTTATAGAACAAGTCTTGCATGTAGTGATTTATAGAACAACAGTCTTGTGTGTACAGATTTACAGAACAATAGTCTTTTGTGTAGTGATTTATAGAACAACAAACTTGTCTGTAGTGATTTATAGAACAATAATCTTGTGTATTATGACTGATAGAACAACAGTCTTGTGTGCATTGATTTATAGAACAATAGCCTTGTGTGTAATGATTTATAGAACATTCTTGTGTGTAGTGATTTATAGAACAACAGTCTTGTGTGTAGTGATTTATAGAACAAGTCTTGTGTGTGGTGATTTATAGAACAACAATCTTGCGCATAGTGATTTATAGAGAAAGTCTTGTGTGTAGTGATTTATAGAACAACAGTCTTGTGTGTAGTGATTTATAGAACAAGTCTTGTGTGTAGTGATTTATAGAACAACAATCTTGTGTGTAGTGATTTATTGAACAAGTCTTGTGTGTAGTGATTTATAGAACAATGGTCTTGTGTGTAGTGATTTATAGAACACATATTTTGTGTAGTGATTTATAGAACAACAGTCTTGAGTGTAGTAGTGATTTATAGAGGAAGTCTTGTGTTTAGTGATTTATAGAACAACAGTCTTGTGTGTAATGATTTATATAACACATACTGTGTACAGCGATTTATAGAACAACAGTCATGTGTGTAGTGATTTATAGAACAAGTCTTGTGTGTAGTGACTTATAGAACAATAATCTTGTGTGACGTGATTTATAGAACAAGTCTTGTGTGTAGTTATTTACAGAACAGTAGTTTTGTGTGTAGTGATTTACAGAACAACAGTCTTGTGTGTAGTGATTTACAGAACAGTAGTTTTGTGTGTAGTGATTTACAGAACAACAGTCTTGTGTGTAGTGATTTATAGAACAATAGTCTTGTGTGTAGTGATTTATAGAACAACAGTCTTGTGTGTAGTGATTTATAGAACAAGTCTTGTGTGTAATGATTTATAGAACAATAATCTTGTGCGTAGAGATTTATAGAGAAAGTCTTGTGTGTAGTGAGTCTTGTGTGTAGTGATTTATAGAACAACAATCTGTGTGTAGTGATTTATAGAACAGTCTTGCGTGTAGTGATGTATAGAACAACAGTCTTATGTGTAGTGATTTATAGAACAATAGTCTTGTGTGTAGTGATTTTTAGAACAAGTCTTGTGTTTAGTGATTTACAGAACAATAATCTTGTGTGTAGTGATTTATAGAACAACAGTCTTGTGTGTAGTGATTTATAGAACAACAGTCTTGTGTGTAGTGATTTACAGAACAATAGTCTTGTGTGTAGTGATTTATAGAACAACAGTCTTGTGTGTAGTGATTTATACAACAAGTCTTGTGTTTAGTGATTTATAGAACAACAGTCTTGTGTGTAGTGATTTATAGAACAAGTCTTGTGTGTGGTGATTTATAGAACAACAATCTTGTGTGTAGAGATTTATAGATAAAGTCTTGTGTGTAGTGATTTATAGAACAACAGTCTTGTGTGTAGTGATTTATAGAACAAGTCTTGTGTGTAGTGATTTATAGAACAACAATCTTGTGTGTAGTGATTTATAGAACAACAGTCTTGTGTGTAGTGATTTATAATAGTCTTGTGTGTAGTGAATTATAGAACAGTGGTCTTGTGTGCAGGACTAATACGTTTGATTCTGTAGCCAGGTGGTATGTCTCCTGAGTTGGAGGAAGAAATAATGATGATAATTCTAACTATAGTCATTAGATACATATTCATGAAATGATGTTCTCATTTCTTCATCTGTTCATATATTGTGCTATCTTGTTTGACAAGAGACTAATACATATGCTGGCACTGCCCTGCCAACAATTTCAAAATGAGTTTTTTTTTCGCACATCCTTTACAGGACATCGCTGTCAACAGCAGCATCTTTCAGCTGTCTGTTGATTTCTTGGCTAGATTACGCTCAGTAGTTTGCCATTGCTTTCTGAGCGGCTGGCTCAGTTATCCCGCAAGTCACCAGCGGGGGACGAACCGCTCCCAGTTCTCGCCCACTACGAGACTCTGCGTGATAAACGGGATTACGGAGAAAGTGTTGTAACCCCTCGGCCAGAGAGACCGGCTCAAAATGAGTACATGTCCCCAAATGAGAATATTTAGAGTCTTCAATGATTTTGGTGTTGACACTGACCACCACCCTGCACAACCTCAATGGAGTTGTGTCCCAATGACCTTCCAGGTTGTGGAGAATACAGGATGCACTTCTTACAGATGTGCTGCATGTTTGCAAGCATTTAAAACACATTTCATATTCAGCTTTTTAAAAAATGTATTTCTTGAAATTCTCAGTAGTGTTTAATGTGTGAACATGAGCGTAGGAAAAGAGCTTTCGTTCCTGTTAAATGAGCTACCAAAGTATGTACAGAGAGTAGACAGAGAATAGACAGACACCAAACTATAGACAGAGAGTAGACAGACACCAAACTATGGACAGAGAGTAGGCAGATATCAAACTATGGCTATTGAGTTGGCAGATACCAAACTATGGATATATTTAAAGTAGGCAGATACCAAACTATGGACAGAAAGTGGGCAGTTAAAAAACTCTGGACACAAAGTAACCAGATAATGCACACCTGACACAAAGTAGGCAGATACCAAACTATGGATATAAAGTAGGCAGATACCAAACTATGGATATAAAGTAGGCAGTTAACAAACTTGGACACAAAGTAACCAGATAACGCACTGTTGACACAAAGTAGGCAGATATCAAACTATGGACAGAAAGTAGGTAGATACCAAACTATGGATATAAAGTAGGCAGCTAACAGATTACAGACAGAAAGTAGGCAGTTAAATTCTGAACACAAAGTAACCAGACAACACAATGTGGACACAAAGTAGGCAGATATCAAACTATGGACAGAAAGTAGACAGATACCAAACTATGGATATAAAGTAGGCAGCTAACAAATTATAGAAAATAGCAGGCAGTTATCAAACTATGGACACAAAGTCGGCAGATACCAAACTATGGACAGAGAGTTGGCAGATATCAAACTATGGACAGAGAGTTGGCAGATATCAAACTATGGACAGAGAGTAGGCAGATATCAAACTATGGCTATTGAGTTGGCAGATACCAAACTATGGATATATTTAAAGTAGGCAGATACCAAACTATGGACAGAAAGTGGGCAGTTAAAAAACTCTGGACACAAAGTAACCAGATAATGCACACCTGACACAAAGTAGGCAGATACCAAACTATGGATATAAAGTAGGCAGATACCAAACTATGGATATAAAGTAGGCAGTTAACAAACTTGGACACAAAGTAACCAGATAACGCACTGTTGACACAAAGTAGGCAGATATCAAACTATGGACAGAAAGTAGGTAGATACCAAACTATGGATATAAAGTAGGCAGCTAACAGATTACAGACAGAAAGTAGGCAGTTAAATTCTGAACACAAAGTAACCAGACAACACAATGTGGACACAAAGTAGGCAGATATCAAACTATGGACAGAAAGTAGACAGATACCAAACTATGGATATAAAGTAGGCAGCTAACAAATTATAGAAAATAGCAGGCAGTTATCAAACTATGGACACAAAGTCGGCAGATACCAAACTATGGACAGAGAGTTGGCAGAAAGGAGTGCTTTCCTTCTATGGAGATCGAGGCTGTCACTGGTGCAGATTCTCAAAGTGCTATAGTGGAAACATCATGGGATCGACTGTGGCACTGGGTGGATGAAATATGGGATCTAATTTAGCACTGTGTAATTACAACATGGGATCCATGTGGTACTGAGTTGACAATATATAATCCAACAAAGTACTGGGTGGAAATGACATGACAGGATGTCGCAGATGTGCACTTGTGCACCATATACCTAATAACCTCAGGGCATGAGAGGGGCGCTTTAATTTACTTATTTACCTTCTCTAATAAAAAACAACTCACCTGATCATAAAGTCACCACATAAGATACATTCCGATGCCACAAGTTCGTCGAGCATGGTCTGAGGAACAATAAACACACATTTCTCAGCTACACAAACATGGCATTGACAGTTTCAAACTTACTTGCTTGGTCAATATTCAACACACACATTTTATAGCAAACAAAACATGCTGAAGTAATCTACCATTTGATAAATACGGCGCTGATATTTTCATAGCCATCATCCATGTTGACACTAGAGGAAGTAATGAGAAGTTTGCCAGGCAATAAAGGAAGTAAAAGAGCAAGTTTGCCAAACAAGGAAGGAAGTAATGAGAATGTTTGTCAAGCAAAGAAATAAGTAATAAGAGAAGTTTATCAAGTAAGATTTGAAGGAAGTAATGTGCGGAACAGAGTCTCGTAGCGGAGCGAGAGCTGAGGCGGTTCGACCCCCGCTCGTGACTTGCGGGATACTGAGCCGGCCGCTCAGAAAGCAATGGCAAACTACTGAGCGTAATCTTGCCAAGAGATCAACATACAGCTGAAAGATGCTGGTGTTGACAGCTAAGTCCTGTAAAGGATATGCTAAAAAAAAAAAAATTTGCGGAAGCTTGCCAAATAAGAAAGGAAGTTATCAGTAAGTTGTCAAGGAAGGAAGGAAGTAATGAGAGTTTGGGAGGAGGGAGGGAGGAAGGAAGAAAGGCAGGAACAATTTTGTCTAGGAAGAAAAGAAGTAATGTGAAGAAGTTTGCCAAGCAAGGAAGGAAGAAATGAAAATTTTGTCACGTACGGAAGGAATGACAAGAAATTTGCCAAGCAAGGATTAAGGTAATGAGAAGAAGTTTGCCAACCAAGGAAGGAAGTAACAAGAAGAAATTTAGAAAATCTGATATGTACATTTTGGACGAGCCAGCGAGCAATGAGTGAAACTACGCTAACCTTGATATCAATGTCCTTGAGACCAGCTACAGCTCCTGTCAGCTTGGCAATGCTACTGACGTCACCTTCTGCCAGCTTGCGCTGTAGGCTCTCCACCTGGCTTCTCTTGGACGTTGGTAAACTCGGTAAGACCTGGAAAAGGCAAGGCAGCACGCATGCCTTAACATCATCACCAAAACTATCATTACCATGACACCATCTTAAAAATTATCATTAACATCATTTCCACCATCCACCAATACTATCATTACCACACCATCATTACTAAACCATCATTACCACCATAATCATTAACACACCATCATTACCATACCATCATCATAAACACACCATCATTACCACCAAAACCATTACTGCGCCATAATGATCACATCATCATTACCACACCATAATTATCACACCATAATGATCACATCATCATTATAACCCCCATCATTATCACCATCATCAATAACACACCATCATTATAACCCTCATCATTACCAGACCATCATTACCACACCATAATGATCACATCATTATAATCCCCATCATTACCACAACATAATAATCACATCATCATTACAACCCCCATCATTACCTCACCATAATTATCACCATCATCATTATCACACCATCATTATCACCATCATCAATAACACACTATCCTTACCACCATCATCATTAACACACCATCATTATCACCACCATCATTTCCACCATCAACATTACCACCATCATCATTAACACACCATCATTATCACCACCATCATTAACACACCATCATTAATCACATGATCATTATCAACAGCATCATTACCACTATCATCATTATCACCATCATCATTAACACACCATCATTATCACCATCATCATTAACACACCATCATTAATCACCACTATCATTACCACACCATAATGATAACACCATCGTTATAACCCCCATCATTACCACACCATCATTGTCACCACCATCATTATCACACCATCATTACTACACCATTATTATAACCACGATCATTACCACACCATCATTATAACCACCATCATTATCACCACCGTCAATATAACCACCATCATTAGAACCACCATTATTATAACCACCATCATTATAACCACCGTCATTACCACACCATCATCATCACCACCTTCATTACCACACCATCATTATCACCATCAACATTATCATCACCATCACTACTACACTATCATTATCACAGCATTACCACAACAACAGCATTACCACAACAACAGCATTACCACACCATCATTACCACACACCATCATTATCACCGTCATCATCATCACCACCTTCATTACCACACCATATCATAACCACCATCATTAACATCACCATCATTAACATCACCATCATTACCATCACCATCATTAACACACCATCCTTACCATACTATCGCTACCACCATCATCATTAACACTCCATCATTACCACCATCATCATTAACACACCATCATCATTAACACACCATCATTACCACATCATCATTATCACAGCTTTACCACACCATCATTATTACCACCATAATTACCATACCATCATCACCATCACAACGAGCTGAAGAAGCCCTACTGCCCAGGTCACACCGGTGTACTTTGACATGGAAGCTGCTTGTATGTGTGTTGCTGTCAAACCACTTTCTGCTCAATACGCTGATAATTTAGTGGAAGCAGCTTGTATGTAAGCTGATGTCAACCCACTCTCTGCCTAATGTGCTGATAACTTAGTGGAAGCTACTTGTATGTGTGCTGCTGTCAACCCAGCTGCCTGCTGTGTATCTACTGGACTGTGGTGACATGACAGATACAGGCAAACAATCTAAGTGCTCTATGTCAAGTGAATGAATCTCATCTCATCTCATCATATTCCTCTTGTACCTTGAGATATCGAGGTGAAGTATAAACAGCGGGAGAGTGCCCGCTTATGGACTTCATGTATCGATATTCCCTTGGACTTTGTTATTCCCTGCATCCATTGTTTACGTGGTCGGCCTCTTCCTCTGTTTCTCTCTGGTCTGTACATCATTGCTTGTTGTGGTATACTGTTAGTTGGTAACCTACTTGTATGGCCAAACCATTTGACTTGCTGCCTTCTAATAACATCTAGTGCAGCTATAACCCCCACTTTAGTCCTGATTTCTTAATTTCTGATCTTATCTCTTCTTGATACATTGAGAATTTTTCTCAGGAATCTCATTTCTGTTGTTGTGATTTTTCTTTTCTTTTTTTTCTGTCATTGTCCAGGTTTGGCATTGGTTGCATAGAGTTGGTAGGAAGATTGTGTTGTAAAGTGCTTTCTTAATAACTATTGATACATGAGTGAATGAATAAATCACTAAAACACCACAAGTAGACAGTGGAAGCTGTAGAACACGATTACATGTAACCAAATGGATGTTGCAGCCCAAGCCTTTGTCATGACAGAATAAACAAACACAATCCAACACAACTACATGACAAACATTACATGATAATATAAATAAATAGTTACTTATCTGTATTCTTGTTGTGGGCTGGACACATCTTTAAAAGGATCGCCATGTATGAAGACAATGAAGTAAATGTAAAGTGACATTGATGTATTCTGAGGAATGAAAACTGACTGTAAACACAAACCTCTGAAATTAAGCAGTCCATGTGGAACTTGTGGCCGCATGGGAACAGATAGAAAGCCCGTGACATCAGTGGATACGAACAGGTGGAACACTTGTCTTCAGCTCGGACAAAAGCGTATCTGACGAGGCACAAATGCTGTAATTAGGTCATAACTTGAAGAGGAGGCTGTATTCAAGGACAAGTTTAGTTTAGTTTAGCTTAGTCGACGGATCAACATCATGGCCCATTGGTTTAAACCATAAGTGCTCCGCTCTACTCCTAAGTCAAGCCTGAGGCTGGAGAAACTCAGCTCAGTGCACGAACTCCATAGCATCGGTGAGGATCCTGAAATACTTTTGGGTAGATTTTTAACTCAAAATTTTGCCCGGGCAGCGCCGTTAGGCTACCCTTTTTTTTAATTTCCAACCGCCAAGGGATTTTTTTACGTGCGCAACAATACACATGGGCATCCGATCTCACTACCCAGAGACTAGGGGAAATTTTGTTACCAGAAGTCTACGTGAAAAAATTCCGGCCCTCACCGGGGCTTGAACCCAGGACCTCCAGCACTTGAGGCGGACACCATACCTCAAGACTACCCCCCCCCCCCCCCCAATAAAAAAGGACAAAAAAGGTTAAGGACAAGTAATATCTAAAAGTGATACCAGAGTGAACCATTGGAGGGCACCTGCCTGCCTGCCTGCCTGCTCGGGGGTCGTGTGTTTGAATTCTCATGGAGACTCAGATATCTGACAACTGACCTGTACCCCCACATCAACCTGGTGTAAAATGGGTACCAGAAATATTCTAGGAAGTAAAGGTGATCAACACGGTGCTGACCTGACCACCCATTGAGTGTAGGCTATTGTATACAAAACCATATACCCGCCGGTCTCTCTGGCCGAGGGGTTACAACACTTTCTCCGTAATCCCGTTTATCACGCAGAGTCTCGTAGCGGACGAGAGCTGGAAGCGGTTCGACCCCAGCTGGTGACTTGCGGGATAACTGAGCCGGCTGCTCAGAAAGCAATGGCAAACTACTGAGCGTAATCTTGCCAAGAAATCAACAGACAGCTGAAAGATGCTGCTGTTGACAGCTATGTCCTGTAAAGGATATGCAAACCATATACCCAATCACACACTTACAACACATGATAGCAAACATACAAGTTATGTCAGACATACAACACATTATAGCAAACATACAAGTTATGTCGGACATAAACACATTATTTAGAGAAATTAGACGTAGACAGTCAAAATGTTTTGGACATGTTATGAGAAGAAATGGATTGGAGAACTTAGTGACAACTGGCAAGATTGAAGGGAACAGACCAAGAGGAAGACCGAGAGGAAAATAACTGGATGACTTGGCCACATGGCATGGACGAGAAAAAACACTGAGCTGTTCCACGACGCTGGTGATCGAGTGAAATGGCGAGTCATGACCGCCCATGCTTTCCAGCATGGCACATGATTGATTGAAACACATTATAGCAAACATACAAGTTATGTCGGACATACAACACATTATAGCAAACATACAAGTTATGTCAGACATACAACACATTATAGCAAACATACAAGTTATGTCAGACATACAACACATTATAGCAAACATACAAGTTATGTCAGACATACAACACATTATAGCAAACATACAAGTTATGTCGGACATACAACACATTATAGCAAACATACAAGTTATGTCGGACATACAACACATGATAGCAAACATACAAGTTATGTCAGACATACAACACATTATAGCAAACATACAAGTTATGTCGGACATACAACACATTATAGCAAACATACAAGTTATGTCAGACATACACATTATAGCAAACATACAAGTTATGTCAGACATACAACACATTATAGCAAACATACAAGTTATGTCAGACATACAACACATTATAGCAAACATACAAGTTATGTCAGACATACAACACATGATAGCAAACATACAAGTTATGTCAGACATACACATTATAGCAAACATACAAGTTATGTCAGACATACAACATATTATAGCAAACATACAAGTTATGTCGGACATACAACACATGATAGCAAACATATAAGTTATGTCAGACATACAACACATAATAGCAAACATACATGTTATGTCGGACATACAACACATTGCACCACACACAAAGCATGCAACAAGTATTATCAAACATATAACAAGTTACATCAAACATACAATAATTTATATCACACATAAAGGTACATCAAACATGCAACAAGTTACATGAAACATTAAAATAAACACATCACCATACAAGTATGATATGTTTGAAATCTACATTTAACAATGGAATGAGCGCTGGCTGTTCAGAAAGCCATGCAAACTAGTGAATGGAAGGAAAACTGCCTAAACAATCACAGACAGCCGGTAACATGCTGGGACTGACTGTGTCGTCCTGTACAGGACATGTGACTAACTTCACAATACATGACACAGCCTCAAGGACACCACGAATAACTAACTTAATGACTCCAAGACTGAATGATTCGATGACGCCTTCAATGACTGACTCGATGATGCCTTCTATGACTGACTAAATGATGCCCTCAATGACTGACTCAATGTTGTCTTCAATGACTGACTCGATGAAATATTCAATGACTGACTAAATGATGACCTAAATAACTGACTCAATGTTGTCTTCAATGACTGACTTGATGAAATGTTCAATGACTGACTAAATGATGACCTAAATGACTGACTCAATGTTGTCTTCAATGACAGACTCGATGAAATATTCAATGACTGACACAATGACCTGAAAGTGAAGTGAGATGGTCTTACTTGTTCCTGAAGCTCTGAATTTCTCTCCGGATCTCCTCGGCACTCTGCGTGGCTTCCTCCATCTCCTCCTTGAGACTGTCGATGTGCTGATTGTACTCTTGCAGGGAGGATATGATGGCATCCTGAGGAGTGAGGTCAGGCACACGTGGGGACAAACATGACATTTGTGTAAACAACTCACATATAATGGTGATCATGGACAGAGATGATGAAATGGTGATCATGGACACAGATGATGAAATGGTGATCAACATGCACAGATGATGAAATGGTGATCATGGACACAGATGATGAAATGGTGATAATGAACACAGATGATAAAATGGTGATCCTGGACACAGATGATGAAATGGTGATAATAGACACAGATGATGAAATGGTGATCACGGGCACAGATGATGAAATGGTGATCACATGCACAGATGATGAAATTCTGATCACATGAGCAGATGATGAAATGGTGATCATGGACACAGATGAAGAAATGGTGATCACATGCACAGATGATGAAATGGTGATCATGGACACAGATGATGAAATGGTGACCACTTGCACATATGATGAAATGGTGATCACATGCACAGATTATGAAATGGTGATCATGGACACAGATGATGAAATGGTGATCACATGCACAGATGATGAAATGATGATCATGAACACAGATGATGAAATGGTGATCACATGCACAGATGATGAAATGGTGATTGTGGCGGGACAGCCCCGGCAACATCATAATTACACAAGTTTTCAAGGAATTACAGGCCCACATTATTTTTCTATCATTCTCTAAAAGCGTAAACGTCCACCAGAAAATGATAGAAATGCAATAAACTTGAAAACAAGAGGAAAATACATTTTGACCACGCACGCCCCATCATTTCTGTAATGCTAGGTCTGAGAAAGCTTTGATGTCCAGATCAAAGTTAAAACCCAGACACCACGGCACCAGTCGGGGCGGGCTGCTATCAAAGGTTGAAAACTCATTGTTTTCAGTACAAGGGACGAGAAAGACAAAGTGTGGAATCTAGGCTGGGGCCGACGGCGTTGATACATCGTGGAGCCAGTCAGTTGAGATTGACGTGTTAGTTTACAAGCCTGCGGTTGGAATAGACACCTAACACCTTAGTTCAACAGAACCCCGTGTGATCCAAAGACGGCAATTTAATGCAGGCCTAACACCTATCTAAAAGTCCAGACTTTGTGGAGCCGGGACGTCTGTAATTGCCACCACAAAGGAGCAATTAGGACCAGACCAGCAACCGGGAAGGCTGGTGTTACCAGCCTATTGGAATGTAATGACGCAACTGCATTGCCGCCAAAGCAGGTTTAATTGTTTCAGGCGTGGGGGGCATCGGTCAATTTGATTGACAGATGAAACTACCCTTCACAGGAAAGGAGGAGGGGTGAAAAGAATTTGGCACTTAATCCATCTAGGTAAATCATCTTACATGGAAAAATAGGTGGAGCTAACAGGAACTTGGACATATTAATTAACCAACCTGGAAACTAGCCAGGAATTGAATAGAATAAAACTACGAGCAGTGGCCAGCAAGACTTCAGACGCATTCACAATAGTGTACCAGGGAAGCCGGAATTTTAATTTCTGGTGAGAGATTACCCTCTCGTTTTGTTACTTCGATACAATGTCGTATGACAGGATTTCCTAGCTATAACCCAGGTAATACCATTACTCTGATTAGTTTGTCTGCTAGTCTGAAGGCTTGTGTAGTTTCGTGTTCTGCATATTCTCCCAAACTTTACACTGGTGGATTTTCCTTGTACTTAATGTTCCAGTTCTAGCTTTACGATTTCACTGAGAACTATTTTCGTCTTTCATTCACCACTTGGTTGTCTGATTTGTTGTATGTGATAATTTGGAGAAATCCATTATCCAAGCTACATGAGCGTGTGGCTTATGCATGTACAGGAGATACATTTAGATTCATCCTGTATGATGTTAAACATTGGGGAGACTGACTACTTAGGAGAAATTCCTGAGAGCTACCAGTCTCTTGATAGCGTCCAATTAACATTGATTATTTGGACCAACACTTTGAGTGCCTACCAAGATTATGGTGAAACCACTTGGTTTGAGGAATGGCACCAGTTCACCTTGTCTGCATGATGTCTGCATGAGGACAGACATGACTTAGGACATTCAATACCCCAGACAGATTCAGGGAAGGCATTTAATGTTCGACAGGACTGTGCGACCAGCCCTTCCGACAAGACAGTATGAATGAATCAGAAAGGGAAAGAGTAAGTGAGGTGAACTTATATGGGAAACACTCCATTACATAAATGGAGGTGATTGTGTATGTTTTGAGCTATAGATGTTCCAAATAGTTTTATGAATATATACATATATATTTATTTATTTAGAACTGATATATGTTATGTAACATGCCATCATATATATCATCATACCATCATATATTATGACTTGAATGTATGTTTATATGAATGTATAGACATATGTGTTTGAGATGTGTAGACGTAGATACTACCCATCTCCGTTCGTTTCATTCCAGATCTCTTAGGAGCAATGGACAGTCAACAACCCATATCCGGAAGTGACTTAGCCTTGTGAAGGGACCAATTTGGACTCCTTCAATCTGACAGTGAACTGCGTCTCACTGGGGGAAGCATGACCTATGTGCTTCTGAGCTTTTCAGCCAGATGAGTTACGTATACCATAATATAATCATCATCATCATATGATCATCAATAGCAATAATAAACACAGTTGTTGTATTTTAAAACTCAATTTGTCCGTATAATTCTAAATGTTTATAAATGTTTGTGTAGCTTAATCAAGTACACACATTATTGTATCATTTAGTGGGGGTTCGCACATATTATCCAGAAGTGGGAATCTATGTCCGGGAGGTATCTTGCCTATGCAGTCATAAGTAACCAGATTACGTTGCATGTCTTAACTCCTCCTTTCTCACTTCTGGTGATACCAAGTACAGCCAAAACTATATAGATATATAATATTCTATCTTCAACGAGCCACTTCTTGGCTGTTTTCTTGAGTATCAGGGACAGTGTCTTAAATCAGCATAAAAGACATTAGTTCCACGTTTTCTCTCTGGGATCTGGGTGGTAACTAGTCCCTTCTGACAGAGTTAGGGGATCTTAAACTGCATCCAGAACTAAACACCAGTAGAAGAAAATGATTTTGGCTGAGTGGTTGCCCCTCTGGGATCTAACCCCAGCCAGTTGGTGACATATTGGGACGGCTCGTCCGCTATAGAATCCGGGAGTAAACCCTAGAGCCTATTGGTCTGCTCGCCCGCTATAGAATACGGGAGTAAACCCTAGAAAACTTGGTTCGCTCGCAAGGAACGAACCTATTTCAAATCTGTTAGTCTGGTATTATTCCGGTCTTGCCCATGGATAGAACCTAGGTCATTCTCACTTACATTCTTAGCAGCATTAGTTAGTTATAATTTATTTCTAATGTAATAGCTTGCTTGATTGTAGGCAAGATTTTGACACATTAGGACTTCTCATCCATGATAGAATCAGAGAATAAATTCTAGACTATTGATTTTCATAAACCATTCTTTCATTCTTCACCCATTACATTTGCTAAGTATTAACTTAGGAATTTGTTTCTAGGGAATTCTGTAGAATTTAAATAACTTGTTAAAAAGTTAATAATGGATAATATCATATGAGTTAATTTACATCATTCACCACTGTAGAATTAATAATCACATTAATTAGTGATATTAATTAGTTTATTGATGATTTACTTGATGATTTTTTGATTACATGCTTTATCATTTGATTTAATCATGAATAATTTGATAATGCTTAGTTAATTCAGTGTATGACGGACTGCTTTGCATCAACTTTCTCACTCTAATTCACTACTATCATTCTCATAGCAGTGTCTGTTCCTCTTGTCACTATCCTGCTCTAGCATAAATCTAACTAGCTCTGTGTAGGGTAATAATATAATTACTTGCCTGAGTTAAGCTGAGAAGAGATCATGGATGCACGCACAGATTTCTTAGAGTCCGCTAGAGGATGGGGCATAAGGCTCGGCTTAGTAGGAGAGAAGCTAGAACTATTTATTAGAGAAGAAATGGATTGGTGGGACAAAGAAGATGAGCAGATGATGAAAAGAGTTGCAGAATTAGAAGCAGATATGCGTCACAAAGCTGAAGAAGATGAGATGAAGAAGAAGCAAATTGAAATACTGAACGTGGAGGAATCTACCAGCTCGATTGAGGAAAAGCCAATCATTCAAGCCGAAACTCTGATAGAAAGCGGGGAAGCTGACCGTCACAAAGAAGAGGCATGCATTCCTTCGCAAATCCCCATGGCTCAGAAAAACAAAAACTTGCGCACAGAAAGGCAGATGCTTCCCTCGCCTATTCCTAAAAATATTAAAAATAAACGGAATAGGAATAAATGTACCAAGCGTTCGGTAAACAGTCACAAACGTGATAAATGTTTACACCGCAATGAAAGCGGATTAGCTGGCTTGGCAACCCAGCAATCTCAGGAGCTTCCTAAGACTTCCCAAAGGAGAAAAATCCAGGAGGAGGAGGACCTGAGGAAAACTATTAAAGAGATCGAAGGCGAGACCTTACCCGACTCTTTTATTCCCTTCAGTTCAGAGAAACTAAGAGTGGAAATGAATTCAACTGAGACCGGAATGGATGTAAAACAGGATTCCATTGTTTCTCACGGTGTGGCCACACAAGATGAAATAATTATCAGTTTGAATTACTTATCTCAGGTGGGATATGGCATTGAAAATGACATCCCACAACATTCACTTCTATTGGATTTGGAACAAGAAAACCAGACCAGGGAGAGAATACCTCAATTGGACTTGGCACAAGAGAGCCCAGCCATGGAGGACAAACAAGACACGGAGAATTCTTACGATGTCAGTATCTTGGAGTCTTTCGAAAAGGAAACTCAAGATACACAAAGCATTCATGTAGGTTATACCACGGACTCTGATTCAGGGACGATAAACATGTCTGCTAACAACAAAGAAGAAAATACTTCTTTGGACAGGATGAAGGTAATGCCTATCATCAACACAGCTGAAGCTAACAGGGGATCACAAATGATGGACTCTGCAGCGGAACAAAACCGGAGCGGTTGGTATACTCAACACTCAGGACCTTGTTTACCTTTCACTTCAACCAATGTTGGATGGGGAGAACAGCTGTTTATGTATACTTCTACAAGGAGTGATACAAATTCACAGTTCTTGGGGAACAACATGATTTCTCAAAGCTGGACAACTTCTACTAGCCTTATACTTTCAAACACAGATTCAAAATGGAACTCTGTTGAAGAGGAACGCACCTGGATAAATAATTATCGAAGGAAGAAAACTCTTAAATCAAGAGGTAGTAAACTGACATCCTACCAAGAAAGAGGCAAGTACGAGTTGAATGCACATCATAAAATTATGATGTTTAGCAAATTTCCTGCCAAAAGGAGGAGATTAAAGGATTTTATTATGATCTTTGGCCGACGGAGGAAAAGAAAATGGAGCAACAGTACTGCGACCAATTCTTTTAAGAAAACACTGATGGCACTTCCTCTGCTTATAGGACAAGGGCCAGAAATTGAGTGGACAATAGCAGTCTCTCTGCGGCGCAGGAGAATCTTGTTATACATTTTGCAATTTCCCGGCTGGGAAAAAGTAAAACCTCCAGAGGACAGGACATTACCGAGCAATAGCCCGGAAATCCGACACAACACCAGGAGCAAAGATTTGCAAGATTTATCCTGGGAGAATGGACATGGGATATTTCTTTTGACTCATAGAACATCCCACTGCCACAAAGAATATTGGGAACCCAGACTTGGAGGCAGTTGGAGAACGGAGAGAACTTAGATACATTCTTGAATGCTGCCGAGGCTCTGTTATAGGCTTCATTAATGAACCTACTTAAATTGGAGAGCTATGTGGCGGGACAGCCCCGGCAACATCATAATTACACAAGTTTTCAAGGAATTACAGGCCCACATTATTTTTCTATCATTCTCTAAAAGCGTAAACGTCCACCAGAAAATGATAGAAATGCAATAAACTTGAAAACAAGAGGAAAATACATTTTGACCACGCACGCCCCATCATTTCTGTAATGCTAGGTCTGAGAAAGCTTTGATGTCCAGATCAAAGTTAAAACCCAGACACCACGGCACCAGTCGGGGCGGGCTGCTATCAAAGGTTGAAAACTCATTGTTTTCAGTACAAGGGACGAGAAAGACAAAGTGTGGAATCTAGGCTGGGGCCGACGGCGTTGATACATCGTGGAGCCAGTCAGTTGAGATTGACGTGTTAGTTTACAAGCCTGCGGTTGGAATAGACACCTAACACCTTAGTTCAACAGAACCCCGTGTGATCCAAAGACGGCAATTTAATGCAGGCCTAACACCTATCTAAAAGTCCAGACTTTGTGGAGCCGGGACGTCTGTAATTGCCACCACAAAGGAGCAATTAGGACCAGACCAGCAACCGGGAAGGCTGGTGTTACCAGCCTATTGGAATGTAATGACGCAACTGCATTGCCGCCAAAGCAGGTTTAATTGTTTCAGGCGTGGGGGGCATCGGTCAATTTGATTGACAGATGAAACTACCCTTCACAGGAAAGGAGGAGGGGTGAAAAGAATTTGGCACTTAATCCATCTAGGTAAATCATCTTACATGGAAAAATAGGTGGAGCTAACAGGAACTTGGACATATTAATTAACCAACCTGGAAACTAGCCAGGAATTGAATAGAATAAAACTACGAGCAGTGGCCAGCAAGACTTCAGACGCATTCACAATAGTGTACCAGGGAAGCCGGAATTTTAATTTCTGGTGAGAGATTACCCTCTCGTTTTGTTACTTCGATACAATGTCGTATGACAGGATTTCCTAGCTATAACCCAGGTAATACCATTACTCTGATTAGTTTGTCTGCTAGTCTGAAGGCTTGTGTAGTTTCGTGTTCTGCATATTCTCCCAAACTTTACACTGGTGGATTTTCCTTGTACTTAATGTTCCAGTTCTAGCTTTACGATTTCACTGAGAACTATTTTCGTCTTTCATTCACCACTTGGTTGTCTGATTTGTTGTATGTGATAATTTGGAGAAATCCATTATCCAAGCTACATGAGCGTGTGGCTTATGCATGTACAGGAGATACATTTAGATTCATCCTGTATGATGTTAAACATTGGGGAGACTGACTACTTAGGAGAAATTCCTGAGAGCTACCAGTCTCTTGATAGCGTCCAATTAACATTGATTATTTGGACCAACACTTTGAGTGCCTACCAAGATTATGGTGAAACCACTTGGTTTGAGGAATGGCACCAGTTCACCTTGTCTGCATGATGTCTGCATGAGGACAGACATGACTTAGGACATTCAATACCCCAGACAGATTCAGGGAAGGCATTTAATGTTCGACAGGACTGTGCGACCAGCCCTTCCGACAAGACAGTATGAATGAATCAGAAAGGGAAAGAGTAAGTGAGGTGAACTTATATGGGAAACACTCCATTACATAAATGGAGGTGATTGTGTATGTTTTGAGCTATAGATGTTCCAAATAGTTTTATGAATATATACATATATATTTATTTATTTAGAACTGATATATGTTATGTAACATGCCATCATATATATCATCATACCATCATATATTATGACTTGAATGTATGTTTATATGAATGTATAGACATATGTGTTTGAGATGTGTAGACGTAGATACTACCCATCTCCGTTCGTTTCATTCCAGATCTCTTAGGAGCAATGGACAGTCAACAACCCATATCCGGAAGTGACTTAGCCTTGTGAAGGGACCAATTTGGACTCCTTCAATCTGACAGTGAACTGCGTCTCACTGGGGGAAGCATGACCTATGTGCTTCTGAGCTTTTCAGCCAGATGAGTTACGTATACCATAATATAATCATCATCATCATATGATCATCAATAGCAATAATAAACACAGTTGTTGTATTTTAAAACTCAATTTGTCCGTATAATTCTAAATGTTTATAAATGTTTGTGTAGCTTAATCAAGTACACACATTATTGTATCATTTAGTGGGGGTTCGCACATATTATCCAGAAGTGGGAATCTATGTCCGGGAGGTATCTTGCCTATGCAGTCATAAGTAACCAGATTACGTTGCATGTCTTAACTCCTCCTTTCTCACTTCTGGTGATACCAAGTACAGCCAAAACTATATAGATATATAATATTCTATCTTCAACGAGCCACTTCTTGGCTGTTTTCTTGAGTATCAGGGACAGTGTCTTAAATCAGCATAAAAGACATTAGTTCCACGTTTTCTCTCTGGGATCTGGGTGGTAACTAGTCCCTTCTGACAGAGTTAGGGGATCTTAAACTGCATCCAGAACTAAACACCAGTAGAAGAAAATGATTTTGGCTGAGTGGTTGCCCCTCTGGGATCTAACCCCAGCCAGTTGGTGACAGTGATCATGGACACAGATGATGAAAATATTGATTATGGACACATATGATGAAATGGTGATCACATGCACAGATTATGAAATGGTGATCATGGACACAGATGATGAAATGGTGAACACATGCACAGATGATGAAATGGTGATCATGAACACAGATGATGAAATGGTGATCACATGCACAGATGATGAAATGGTGATCATGGACACAGATGATGAAAATATTGATTATTGACACATATGATGAAATGGTGATCATGGATACAGATGATGAAATGGTGATCATGGACACAGATGATGAAATGGTGATCACAGACATAGATGATGAAATGGTGATCATGGTCACAGATACAAATGGGAAACACGGACACGTGATAATAAAATGGTGATCAACGACACAGATAATAATAATGATGGTGGTGGCAATAAACAATAAAATGACCAACCTTGAAATGGTCAATGGTCACAAAGTCTGGGAAAAACGGGAGAATGTCTTCTATCTTCAACCTATCACACTCGTGCAGAAACTCCATGGCTCTCTTGATGTCCTTCTCCTCCTCAACGACATGCCGGGCTGAAAGTTAGCACAGAAACATTAACACGCTGGGATGTCTACTGTTTGTACTGACACAACTGGATACTGTTTGTCCTGACACAACTGTCCACTTTTTTGTACTGACACAACTAATCACAGTTTTCTCTGACACACATGTCTAATGTTTGTACTTGTCCACTGTTTGTACTGACAAACACATATATTGTCATTTCAGGTTGTCATCCAACAAGTCTGTGTTTCCACCTGCATAAAACTTTCCTATCAAGATAAAGAGCACCTTTCAGTGACATATATATATATTGTCATTTCAGGGTGTCATCCAACAAGTCTGGCTGTGTTTCCACCTTACAGTTATACCTAGCTAACACCACCAGTCAAGTCCAGTGTTGGACACATTCTATATTAGTGTAATCTTCTCCTAAAATAAACGGGTCATCTGTCTTGTCTTGTCTGGTAAGGCTTAGGTCAGTGAACTCTCTCTGACATGTTGATATTAGGTGTCTAACTCTTGATCTATTCTCTCTCTCTGTGTCATCTAACTGTAGTATGGACTGTGACAAAGTGTACTGTTTGCACTGACACATCTGAATACTGTGTACATCTACCAGTGACAATAAATATTTCTGACATTGGGTGTAAAGTAAATGATGTCCTACAGCCTACAACTTTAAGATGGCCACCATGATACTGACCGAGTGATAACTAGTCTATAAAATTCTGGGTTAGCAACATATGCTCAATACACCTCAAGGTGTGTACAAAGTCCATTGCTTTTTCTGTTTTGTTTGTTTACTACAATCTAAGATTATTTATGTCATCTTGTCAACATATTTAACACAACAGTTTTTGCCAGATTGTAAGTCTTATCTAACTAAGCCAGCCAAATTATGCAGTAAGACTGTCCAGTCTTCGCTGGTGTCCACCTACCTATCCGGAGCCAGAGTTTTTTGCGCATGTCTTTATCATCTTCGTCTGGTTTATCTGCTTGCTGCTTGGCCAGCTCAACATCCACCTGCAAGATAATGTCCGTTTAGCAAGATATATGTCAGTTTAGCAAGATATATGTCAGTTTAGCAAGATATATGTCATTTTAGCAAGATATATGTCAGTTTAGCAAGATATGTCAGTTTAGCAAGATATGTGTCAGTTTAGCAAAATATATGTCAGTTTAGCAAGATATGTGTCAGTTTAGCAAGATATATGTCAGTTTAGCAAGATATATGTCCATTTAGCAAAATAAATGGGTCTAGTCAGAAACATTCCTTTCAGGGAGATATATATCAATTTAGCAATTCCAAATATTGTCACTCCATGCACATAAATTTAAGATTACATACATACGTATGCAGCATTCATTTAGGAATTTCTTCTTTTGTTTTTACTAGCACATAGCAGTGTCTGGCATGTAGATAATTGTCATGCAGTTGACAGAGTAGTTGTGTAGACTATTCTCATGCAGTTGACAGAGTAGGTGTGTAGAATACTTTCATGCAGTTGACAGAGTAGGTGTTTAGATAAGTGTCACACAGTTTACAGAGTAGGCGTGTAGAATATTCTCATGCAGTTTACAGAGTAGGCATGTAGAATATTCTCATGCAGTTGACTGAGTAGGTGTATATATACGTATCACGCAGTTTACAGAGTAGGCGTGTAGAATATTCTCATGCAGTTTACAGAGTAGGCATGTAGAATATTCTCATGCAGTTGACAAAGTAGTTGTGTAGAATTCTCAAGCAGTTGACAGAGTAGGTGTTTAGATAAGTGTCACATAGTTTACAGAGTAGGCGTGTAGAATATTCTCATGCAGTTGACAGAGTAGGTGTATAGATAATTTTCATGCAGCTAACAGAATAGGCTGCAGTAAATTCTAACATGATTGACAAACTATCCATGTAGATAATTCTAGTATGACTGACAGAGTAGGCATGTAGATAATTCTAGTTATGGTTGACAGATATGGTGTGTAGATAATTCTCTTGCAAGACAAGAAAAACTAGAGATGATGACAGCTTCTGTAAACCTTTTTGTAAACCAAACATTCTACCCCCTTCCTAGACATGTTTGAATGGCTCTCTGCTAGCTCTGTGAAATACTCACCTGCAACGCCATATCAACCGCCTCCTCGTAGAGGCCCATGAGTGAGTAAATGTGCACACAGGCCCTCTTGTGGTTGTACTCAGCACACAACCGCAGGGCATACTTCACATCATAGCTGATCTCATGTACTTCCTGGCAACAAATTGTAATTAACAAAACATCACAAGATAAAGCCGACATTTGTCATTTGATCACAAAAGATTTGGGCTATCAAATCTGGAAGAAGTCACAATATGTAACTACTGATGCATGGTTGCATACCATAGGACTGCCATTATACCACGACCTTTCCCCTGGGCATTGAGTTGGGGATGCACTGAGAGTGAAACACTTAAACCAGTGAAGGAAACATGACCAACCTCAGCCTGACCCCGCCTGTCTGTCTGTGCTGTGCTGAACCCTGACCTGGTTACATGTTAATGTACCTCTCTGCAGACGTGAAGATCCAGAACCAGTCTTGCAACCCATTAAATACCCTAGCCTGTGACACACACACAGATGTCTGACCCGGTCTCACTCCGACCGTATTTCATAGACTGTGTTCAACAAATACATGCACAGACACAAGAATCTTCACATATTCTCTCTTCAGAACAGGTTATCTTAAGCCAAACACTGAATCAGTATGTCCAACATGAGTTGTGTTACATTAAATACCCTAAGCAGTATGACTGACATCTGTTGTGTTATGCCACATCATCTTTTGGTTTTGTTGTTGACTAACTTTGAACTCAAGAGTAGTCTACATATGTCCTACTACTTATAGTGAAATGGACTGACTTTTGTGATGATTAGCTTTCCCTAATACCAGTGTCCCACATCATCGAGCACACCCACTCTGATTTCAGAGATACTTGTAATTTACATCCCCAAGTCAAGAACGAGGAGTAATCATTTTATTCCAATGACCAGTATATGGGTTGAACCCACAATCTCGGCATCAGCACACTGGAAGTTTAAGAACAAGTGCTCTTATCCATTTGGTCCTGTTCACCTGCACCAGATATCCTGATTAACATGTCAAATACTTTGACTGGGATGTCAAATACTGGCACTGGTATATCAAATACTTTGACTGGGATGTCAAACACTGGCACTGGTATATCAAATACTTTGACTGGGATGTCAAACACTGGCACTGGTATATCAAATACTTTGACTGGGATGTCAAACACTGGCACTGGTATATCAAATACTTTGACTGGGATGTCAAATACTGGCACTGGTATATCAAACACTTTGACTGGGATGTCAAATACTGGCACTGGTATATCAAATACTTTGACTGGGATGTCAAATACTGGCACTGGTATATCAAATACTTTGACTGGGATGTCAAATACTGGCACTGGTATATCAAATACTTTGACTGGGATGTCAAATACTGGCACTGGTATATCAAATACTTTGACTGGGATGTCAAATACTGGCACTGGTATATCAAATACTTTGACTGGGATGTCAAATACTGGCACTGGTATATCAAATACTTTGACTGGGATGTCAAACACTGGCACTGGTATATCAAATACTTTGGCTGGGATGTCAAATACTGGCACTGGTATATCAAACACTTTGACTGGGATGTCAAATACTGGCACTGGTATATCAAACACTTTGACTGGGATGTCAAATACTGGCACTGGTATGTCAAATACTGGCACTGGTATGTCAAATACTGGCACTGGTATATCAAATACTTTGACTGGGATGTCAAATACTGGCACTGGTATATCAAACACTTTGACTGGGATGTCAAATACTGGCACTGGTATATCAAACACTTTGACTGGGATGTCAAATACTGGCACTGGTATATCAAATACTTTGACTGGTATGTCAAATACTGGCACTGGTATATCAAATACTTTGACTGGAATGTCAAATACTGGCACTGGTATATCAAATACTTAGACTGGTATGTCAAATACTGGCACTGGTATATAAAATACTTTGACTGGGATGTCAAATACTGGCACTGGTATATCAAATACTTTGACTGGTATGTCAAATACTGGCACTGGTATGTCAAATACTTTGACTGGAATGTCAAATACTGGCACTGGTATATCAAATACTTTGACTGGGATGTCAAATACTGGCACTGGTATATCAAATACTTTGACTGGTATGTCAAATACTTGATGGCCAGCACCATATGTCTAAGGCACCTCAGGGCTATAACGAGGATCCTTTACTAGTTTTTAACTAGAGTGTTGTATGACTCACCTCTCCCTGGAGTTGGAGGTAGGTCATCAGGTTTTCTGGCTGCAATTTAGCGTAGAGAGATAACAGGTAGTTGTGTATGGCAAGATCTTTGTTGTCTAACTTTTGCACACAGAACTCCAGGTATCTGATGGCTTCATTACCCTGCAACACACAAAACAGTAATAACACAGGCACACCATTTACAATACAGTGAAAAAGATCATCATGGCCTTCATATCATACAACATGATAAGATACACAGTCTACCATATATAAGGTCTGGCCAGGAAAAGTGCAATTACTGACCTGGAAGTCAAATCCCCTTTAGACTACTCCTCTGGACTGTACACACTTCTATCAGCAGAGGCACCTTGTTGAAAGCATTTCAGGAAGGCCTTTTTTAGAAATGCAGTATAGAGCGATGTCACATTCCATATAATGGTTTCTCGTGACTTAAACTGGGTCCTTTCAGGGACATTTTAAGCTTGGCGAATGCTAAAAAAAAAATCACAAGGAGCCATGTTGAGAGAGTAGGGAGACAAACAAGAGGAATACTGTGATTAGCCATGAAGGTTTTCATCACATGTGAAGAATGGACAGGGCCATTGTCATGATGGAGCTGTCCAGCTCCCATTACTCACAGATCCATCCATGTACATTCTTCGTATCTAATTCAGACTTTCTTGGTCAAACACAAAAATGGAAAACATAGAAATATCTCAGAAGCTGGAGTTCTACAATAAGTGCATCAGATTGTTGAAGGACCCATTTCTCGGTACATGACTTGACTTCTTCATACTAACATGCACAACTTTTCGCCCAGCCCTGGTAAATTACAGAGATTGTGCTTTGCCCATATTTCCTGTGGACCAGATTTCGTTTAGGATGCTGCTCAAAGAGAGATCATACTTGAAATGCAAATATCAACACAAGGCTGGTGCTTCATTCCTGCAAGCTGTGGGATACATCAACACAAGGCTGATGCTTCATTCTTGCAAGCTGTGGGATACATAGACACATCAACACAAGGCTGATGCTTCATTCTTGCAAGCTGTGGGATACATCAACACATCAACACAAGCCTGGTGCTTCATTCCTGCAAGCTGTGGGATACATCAACACATCAACACAAGCCTGGTGCTTCATTCCTGCATGCATGTGAGATATATCAACACATCAACACAAGGTTGGTGCTTCATTCCTGCAAGCTGTGGGATACATCAACACAAGGTTGGTGCTTCATTCCTGCATGCATGTGAGATATATCAACACAAGGCTGGTGCTTCATTCCTGCAAGCTGTGGGATACATCAACACAAGCCTGGTGCTTCATTCCTGCATGCATGTGAGATATATCAACACATCAACACAAGGTTGGTGCTTCATTCCTGCAAGCTGTGGGATACATCAACACAAGGTTGGTGCTTCATTCCTGCATGCATGTGAGATATATCAACACAAGGCTGGTGCTTCATTCCTGCAAGCTGTGGGATACATCAACACAAGGCTGGTGCTTCATTCCTGCAAGCTGTGGGATACATCAACACAAGGCTGGTGCTTCATTCCTGCAAGCTGTGGGATACATCAACACAAGGCTGATGCTTCATTCCTGCAAGCTGTGGGATACATCAACACAAGGCTGGTGCTTCATTCCTGCAAGCTGTGGGATACATCAACACAAGGTTGGTGCTTCATTCCTGCAAGCTGTGGGATACATCAACACAAGGCTGATGCTTCATTCCTGCAAGCTGTGGGATACATCAACACAAGGCTGATGCTTCATTCCTGCAAGCTGTGACATATATCAACACATCAACACAAGGCTGATGCTTCATTCCTGCAAGCTGTGGGATACATCAACACAAGGCTGATGCTTCATTCCTGCAAGCTGTGGGATACATCAACACAAGGCTGATGCTTCATTCCTGCAAGCTGTGGGATACATCAACACAAGGCTGATGCTTCATTCCTGCAAGCTGTGGGATACATCAACACATCAACACAAGGCTGGTGCTTCATTCCTGCAAGCTGTGGGATACATCAACACAAGGCTGATGCTTGATTCCTGCAAGCTGTGGGATACATCAACACAAGGCTGGTGCTTCATTCCTGCAAGCTGTGGGATACATCAACACATCAACACAAGGCTGGTGCTTCATTCCTGCAAGCTGTAGGATACATCAACACAAAGCTGATGCTTCATTCCTACAAGCTATGGGATACATCAACACATCAACACAAGGCTGGTGCTTCATTCCTGCAAGCTGTGGGATGTCAGGAAAGCCACAGAGCTAGTCTAGATCAGTACGATGCCAGATTATGAAACAATCATTCAGTGTGGGCATAACAGTGCTAACATGAAAGTTCAAGGACAGTAAATGAGTATATCAACAAATACAGAACATGACATTGATCAGCTTTACATGAGCACAATCACAAGTGACAGAAAATTGATGCTTTGGCTAGAAAGCTTTTATCAGTGACACAAAAACAGACCAAAAATAAAACAAAAAGATACTGATCCATCTACTTTAAAAATTTATTTACAGTCAAGTAACTTTACATACAGAGACGAGAGCAGTAACAAAGAACAAGTGAATAAAACAAACACAAAGACAATCAATACTTTTTAGTCTGTTCACAAACAGTTTGCATCAGCTGGCCATCATGAGGACAGAAGGCATGGTACAAGCAACATAAGTGAAAGTAGGAATGGTAAAACCAGAATGGATGAAAGCAACATAAGTGAAAGTAGGAGTGTTAAAACTAGAATGGATGAAAGCAAGATTAGGGAAAGCAAGAATAATGACAATAAGAATAATGAAAGCAAGAATCATGAAAGCAAGAATACTGAAAAACCAGACCAGGTAAAAACAGGATCTCTGGTACCTGTTCACGGAACCTTGTGTGATCATACTGGACTAATGCTGGGATGAGTTTCTTGGGGTCAAGCTGCTTTCCCTGTCTGATGCAGGCATCGACCGTCTCCTTGGGTGTGTACTGCATCAACAGAGGGCAGAACTTGTAGTACAGCTCCATGTCCGACTGCAGAAATCAGAACGCTTTATCATCACTCAATTCCAGGTAAACAAACAAACAAACATCATCACTCAATTCCAGGTAAACAAACAAACAAACAGATTTTCAGAGGGTTGAGAACTGGACACACAGAACTCGCCTAACATTCTACCATTCTTATTTGTCACTTTTCCTACATAATTTCATCATCACATCTCTGATCAGATCTATTTTAAACAATAAGAGATATATGAATATATAAAACATACAATAATCAAATGTTTAAATTAATATTTTTTAAAAAGTAAAATTAAATATATTTTGTCCTAAGCAGTTTCTTACTATGGGTTTGTAATGTGATAGTGCCACATTTTTAGGCCTGAATGCACAAATGAACAGGTAGCTAATTGTTCCTTCATTTTTTTTAGGTGATGAGCCCATGCATCTGTATCTCCTCTCACAATGTCAAGCATGTGCTGACAGCATCTGTCCCCTCTCACAATGTCAAGGATGTGCTGACAGCATCTGTCTCCTCTCACAATGTCAAGCATGTGCTGACAGCATCTGTCCCCTCTCACAATGTCAAGGATGTGCTGACAGCATCTGTCCCCTCTCACAATGTCAAGCATGTGCTGACAGCATCTGTCCCCTCTCACAATGTCAAGCATGTGCTGACAGCATCTGTCCCCTCTCACAATGTCAAGGATGTGCTGACAGCATCTGTCTCCTCTCACAATGTCAAGCATGTGCTGACAGCATCTATGTCCCCTCTCACAATGTCAAGCATGTGCTGACAGCATCTATGTCCCCTCTCACAATGTCAAGCATGTGCTGACAGCATCTATGTCCCCTCTCACAATGTCAAGGATGTGCTGACAGCATCTATGTCCCCTCTCACAATGTCAAGCATGTGCTGACAGCATCTATGTCCCTCTCACAATGTCAAGGATGTGCTGACAGCATCTATGTCCCCTCTCACAATGTCAAGCATGTGCTGACAGCATCTATGTCCCTCTCACAATGTCAAGCATGTGCTGACAGCATCTATGTCCCCTCTCACAATGTGAAGGATGTGCTGACAGCATCTATGTCCCTCTCACAATGTCAAGCATGTGCTGACAGCATCTATGTCCCCTCTCACAATGTGAAGGATGTGCTGACAGCATCTGTCCCCTCTCACAATGTCAAGCATGTGCTGACAGCATCTATGTCCCTCTCACAATGTCAAGGATGTGCTGACAGCATCTATGTCCCCTCTCACAATGTCAAGCATGTGCTGACAGCATCTATGTCCCCTCTCACAATGTGAAGGATGTGCTGACAGCATCTGTCTCCTCTCACAATGTCAAGCATGTGCTGACAGCATCTGTCCCCTCTCACAATGTCAAGGATGTGCTGACAGCATCTGTCTCCTCTCACAATGTCAAGCATGTGCTGACAGCATCTGTCCCCTCTCACAATGTCAAGCATGTGCTGACAGCATCTGTCCCCTCTCACAATGTCAAGCATGTGCTGACAGCATCTATGTCCCCTCTCACAATGTCAAGCATGTGCTGACAGCATCTATGTCCCCTCTCACAATGTCAAGCATGTGCTGACAGCATCTATGTCCCCTCTCACAATGTCAAGGATGTGCTGACAGCATCTATGTCCCCTCTCACAATGTCAAGCATGTGCTGACAGCATCTATGTCCCTCTCACAATGTCAAGGATGTGCTGACAGCATCTATGTCCCCTCTCACAATGTCAAGCATGTGCTGACAGCATCTATGTCCCTCTCACAATGTCAAGCATGTGCTGACAGCATCTATGTCCCCTCTCACAATGTGAAGGATGTGCTGACAGCATCTATGTCCCTCTCACAATGTCAAGCATGTGCTGACAGCATCTATGTCCCCTCTCACAATGTGAAGGATGTGCTGACAGCATCTGTCCCCTCTCACAATGTCAAGCATGTGCTGACAGCATCTATGTCCCTCTCACAATGTCAAGGATGTGCTGACAGCATCTATGTCCCCTCTCACAATGTCAAGCATGTGCTGACAGCATCTATGTCCCCTCTCACAATGTGAAGGATGTGCTGACAGCATCTATGTCCCCTCTCACAATGTCAAGCATGTGCTGACAGCATCTATGTCCCCTCTCACAATGTCAAGGATGTGCTGACAGCATCTATGTCCCCTCTCACAATGTCAAGCATGTGCTGACAGCATCTATGTCCCCTCTCACAATGTCAAGGATGTGCTGACAGCATCTATGTCCCCTCTCACAATGTCAAGCATGTGCTGACAGCATCTATGTCCCTCTCACAATGTCAAGGATGTGCTGACAGCATCTATGTCCCCTCTCACAATGTCAAGGATGTGCTGACAGCATCTATGTCCCCTCTCACAATGTCAAGCATGTGCTGACAGCATCTATGTCCCTCTCACAATGTCAAGGATGTGCTGACAGCATCTATGTCCCCTCTCACAATGTCAAGGATGTGCTGACAGCATCTATGTCCCCTCTCACAATGTCAAGGATGTGCTGACAGCATCTATGTCCCCTCTCACAATGTCAAGCATGTGCTGACAGCATCTATGTCCCCTCTCACAATGTCAAGGATGTGCTGACAGCATCTATGTCCCTCTCACAATGTCAAGCATGTGCTGACAGCATCTATGTCCCCTCTCACAATGTGAAGGATGTGCTGACAGCATCTGTCCCCTCTCACAATGTCAAGCATGTGCTGACAGCATCTATGTCCCTCTCACAATGTCAAGGATGTGCTGACAGCATCTATGTCCCCTCTCACAATGTCAAGCATGTGCTGACAGCATCTATGTCCCCTCTCACAATGTCAAGCATGTGCTGACAGCATCTATGTCCCCTCTCACAATGTGAAGGATGTGCTGACAGCATCTGTCCCCTCTCACAATGTCAAGCATGTGCTGACAGCATCTATGTCCCCTCTCACAATGTGAAGGATGTGCTGACAGCATCTATGTCCCCTCTCACAATGTCAAGCATGTGCTGACAGCATCTATGTCCCTCTCACAATGTCAAGGATGTGCTGACAGCATCTATGTCCCCTCTCACAATGTCAAGGATGTGCTGACAGCATCTATGTCCCCTCTCACAATGTCTCATAACACGAGGAAAGTATCAATATCTTTTCTTATAGTGCTCCAGTACGTACTGTGGCATCTCTTACATCCAGACAATAACAATATCACCACAATTGTAGAGGACAGGATGAGAAAGTCAACAGAAGAACATACAAGAGAGTCTATGATGTAGAGGACAGGCAGGGCAAGTCAACAGAAGAAGATACAAGAGAGTCAGTGATGTGGAGAGTCAACAGAAGGAGATACAAGCGAGTCAGTGATGTGGAGAGAATGAGCTACCTGTTTGGTCAGCACCTCCAGGGCACCCCTGTAGTTGTCATGCTGGATGTGATGGCTGATCACCCGTTCAAAGTCTGGGGAGGGTCACCAGATTTACACGTATGTGATTTACATCTATTCTAGCCAGACCACATTTATGTCATATCTAATCTAGACAGGTCAAATTCATGTCACATCTAATCTAGAAAGTCAAATTCATGTCACATCTAATCTAGACAGGTCAAATTCATGTCACATCTAATCTAGACAGGTCAAATTCATGTCACATCTAATCTAGACAGGTCAAATTCATGTCACATCTAATCTAGAAGGTCAAATTCAAGTCACGTCTAATCTAGACAGGTCAAATTCATGTCACATCTAATCTAATCGGACCAACTTAATGTCACATCTAATCTAATCAGGCCAACCTGAAGTCACATCTAATTTATCCAACCTAATACTATCACTCTAATCTAGCCAGACCAAATTCATGTCACATCTAACCTTGATAGGCCAAATTCATGTCACATCTAATCTAGACAAGCCAAATTCATGTTGATAGTATTAGAATATAACTTTTCCTAGTTGTAGTATAACCTTCTCCTAAATGACAGTAATGAAATATAACCTCCTAGTTGCATTAGAGTACTACCTTCCCCCTTGTTTACAATTTCTGAGTTCAGTAAGCATCATCTCATGATTACTGCCTTAAACCTGCACACCTTTCATTAGGACAGCAAAGAAAACCAGATCCTCCACGTCACCATGGCCTGCGATCAAGTCATAGACAACACTCCTATTGTGGGTCACACATTCCTGGAACAGATGCAGCATACAATAAATAAAGATTGTCTGAATGTGTTCAGCATGTAACAAATATTTCATTGTTTTGTGACCCAAAGACATCAAACAAGCTCAAACCTGTGCTGAATACATAACATCTGCACATGTGTATTTAAGAAGAGCCTGCAGATGGGATAAATGTCCACCTGACACTTCCTGGGAGAGGTACTGACTGGCCGATGGTCATGTGTTTACATTCCCATTAAAGTGGATTTATACGAATGGAAATGGGGTCCCAGGTTGACCCAGCCTATGACAGGTACCGGGGGATGTCCCTGGAAGTGAAGGCAACCAGCATGACACTGACCACATCATCTGTCCAGGGCCAGGTGGTTTACACACAGGAGGCTTGCTATATGTACCTAACATGCCTCACCTGGGTCTGTGGCTTGCATGTGACATGTGCTGGGTTCTATGTCAAGCTCATCACTGTGAGAACAATCCTCTGTTGTACAGTTTTTCTGGGTCTGTGGCTTGCATGTGACATGTGCTGGGTTCTATGTCAAGCTCATCACTGTGAGAACAATCCTCTGTTGTACAGTTTTATTTTTGTTCACTCGCTTTCAACCTAAGCGTAGTCCATACTTTCCCTATTACCAGTGTCCCTCGCCTTCAGGCGAACCCACTCCGACTTCCGAAGTACTTGTAATTTACGTCCCCAAGTCAAGGACGAGAAGTCAACATTTTAGTCCAGCTGTCCGTTGTAGGGGTTGGACTCCTTACCTCTGCATCAGCACACCACATGTTTACGAACACGCGCTCTTACCCATTCGTCCATGCTGATCTCGGCTGTACAGTATATTGTGATTATTTGGGCAAGCAACCATTATTACTCAGCTTGGGAAAAAACTCCCGCTACATACCAGCAATGGGATGTCGTAATGACAACAAACACACAGCAACAGTTTTATTTTCCTCAACGCATCAGGAAAGGAGATGAGTACAACAGAGGACAAGATTATTTGTATTCATCATCATCATCAAGGCCTGCTTCTCCACATCTGGCTATCTCCAATAGAATGCATTAATTCATGCACTGTCAGCTATCACAAATCTTCTACCTTTGTTTTCTTCTATCTCTTTTTTTCTATAAATGTGTCCAGTTGTCACAACATGTTCCACTTATTCTCTTCTCATAATCTGGTCAACAAATGACAACTTCTTCTTTCTGATGTTTGAAATAATAAGTTGTCTTTGTGTCTGAGCCTCTTTCATCACATGTAGATTACTCATTTTGGCTGTCCAAGTGTCATCATTCTATAAACCAGATCTCTGTGGCCTCATTAGAATCATGTTGTTGATTGTTTACTATTGTTCAGGATTCACAGCATATGTTAAAACTGGTTGTATTGTAACATTAGTGTCAGGTCTCAGTCAGATATGATTGAGCTACTGCATGACAGTAGAAAGTACTATCTGCTTTCTGTTAGTGCTGAATGTTGAGCGGCACTTACCAAACCCGACACCCACATTGTGCGAACAGCTTCAGGCGGAGGAGGTTACAAGCCATATCCTGATATGAGGAAATGCAACCTAAAGACTAAAGTTTGTGGCAGTGCAGACCAGACACAATGTAACATGGTGCCAGTGTAGTGTGTGTAGTGTATTGTAACATGGTGCCAGTGTGCAGTATGTGTAGTGTGTTGTAACATGCAGGAAATCGATTTTTGAACTCCATTGGAGGATTTACTAGTAAGATGTTCTTCATTTTATAAATGGCAGTGTTTTCTCGCCCTTTTTTGTTCTTCATCTCTGTGATACATCTTCCATCTGATGATATTTATGTGCCTAGATACATGAATTTCTATTCTTGTCCCAATTTAACACCACTGACTTATTTGTACATTTAGGCATGATCTGTTTCTTTGATATTCCTATTACTTATGTCTTCTTATTATTCAAGATGATACCTATTTATTCACTTGTTGCAACCACTGTGTCTACCAGTTTCTGTAGTTCCTTCTGACTTGTTGAAATCAAGATGATGTCATCAGCATAACATGTGTTTTTCATATTAAGACCACCAATTATGATCCTGATATATGTTCTACAGATTTCATTAAATGATCACTGTATATGAATATGAAATCATGAATCAATATCATGGCAATCAGGACAGACCACATGCCCCATTCCCTCCTGCAGCAGCCAACAAAGAATACCCAAGCTGATGGTACCAGTGGCAGCCTGACTGAATTTCCTGGTCATATCCCCAACCCTTTTTGAATCAGTCTATCCTTTGTTTTGTTGCACTTTCCACTGGAGCCCAGAGAGCCTTCACCACATCAGCCACCTAAAGCAGCAGCAGCAGCAGCAGCAGCAGTCAGTCTATCAGTATCTCCTGGTACACCCGCATGTCATGGACAGATAATCCATGATATGCTCTTGATCTTTGCCTTTTTGGGCAAGGTAAGCCACTCCACATACAAATATGAGTTTCTATTTTATGTAGCATGCTTTGCAAACAAGAAATAATATTGTTCAATCATACAAAAAGGCATGGCATGAACTCTGGAGGGAAGCTGATAATAAGGCTGAAATTAAAATAGGATGACGACAAAAAAGGCTTATATTTTTAAAAGTATTTCTCAACAGCTAGAGCAATGTCTAAGGAGTTTATTCTGGTTTCATGAGACAATGTGACAACTGCCATTTGTTCTACCATGTAATAAGAAAAGACAAAAAGAAGAATTCAGAAAGACAAAACATCCCCAAGGCAGACAACTGACACAAACAGTTAACAGATTATCTGCTCATTGTGACCTTGACTTTCTGCTGTGTGAGAAACTTGCGGAATTCCTCCTGGGTGTTCTCATACTCAGATGTGTCATCCTGCCCCTGCTCCTTGAGTTCTCCTAGCTGGTTGAGAAACAGCTCAATCATCCAGGTCACCAGCATCGTCATCTGGGTCTTGTCCTGTCAGAGAACAAGTGATCTCATTTACATGTGGGTCATTCTTAGCACACAGCACACAAGTGAACAGGTTAAGGATGTACACACTCTGGGCCTAGCTGTACAGCTGTTTTACATACAATCACACATAACACACTGATTAGTATACTTGAATAATAGTCAATCACACGTGGCATATTGATTTGTACACATAAGGAACAGTCAATCACACATGGCACATTGATTAGTGTATATGAAGAATAGTCAATCACACATGGCACATTGATTGGTGTACATAAAGAACAGTCAATCACACATGGCACATTGATTGGTGTACATGAAGAATAGTCAATCACACATGGCACACTGATTGGTGTACATTAAGAATAGTCAATCACACGATGACTCACTGATTGGATTGGTGTACTGAATACTGAATTAAGAATCGGCATCAGTGACTTGGGAAATTCCTTCCTGTCTCCCCTTTAAAAGCCACCAAAAAAGCTCATGATGATTATTCCTATTTGACCAAAAGTCCACCTTATGAAGAACAGTCAATCACAGATGCCACTGTGATTGGTACACATGACAGTCCTAGATCAAACTAGAGGTACTGGGAATCTACATAGAACTGAAGGAAACAAGTACAACAAGAGACACTTTTAACAACCATACCAGAAGCAGAAGTTAATGGCAGCAAGAAAGAGGTAAAGTACACCAACAGGAAAATAAAATAAGATATACATGAACAGCAGTTTCACAGAATGTGCAGTCAGAGTGAGAGACAGAAAGTGGTGATGATCCATTATTATTTCATCATTTAAAAAAAATGTGTTTGGGTTATTTGCATATCCTTCACAGGATGTGCATTCAACCCCAGCATTTTTTCGGCTGTTTGTGATTTCTTGGCAAGTTTATGTTCAGTAGTTTGCCGTTGCCTTCTGAATGACCAGCACTCATACCATTTGATGAAAACCAACGCAAGGCGGTCTGCTGCCATATCGCCCGCAGTTGTGTTTCAATCACGGTATGCAGGATTATGAATTGCATCCGTAACCCCTTTGCCACAAAGTTGTTAGCATCATGAAATGTCCCCATGTCTGCAGTACTTCCTTACATCCCTGTCAACCACAACATCATGAAATGTCCACATTTCTGCAGTACTTCACTACATCCCTGTCAACCACCACAACTGGACACATACCTGTGGTTTGAGGGCCGCCAGTTTTCTATGCACAAACATTTTGAGGGCATCATTCTGGGGTAGTTTGATCAGCTTCAGTGCAATCTCTTCAAAGGAGGTCTGTGTCAGGGCATACATGGCTGCACTCTCCTCATACCTTTCCAATGGTGGGAAGACAAAGAGAAACCGTCACACATGGGAAGACAAAGGGAAACCGTCACATAATGTCATTTTATTTGCTTTTTGTAAATGATCACTTTCATAGCCCAAAGATATCTCCATAAGTGCTTCAGTTTTCTCCCACTGACCACAAAAGGAGAACTTTATTTCAGTGCATCAACTCCATAGCACCAGTAATTATCTGTATGTGAGTACACCAGACCACGTGGACAAATAAAAGTAAGATTAAAGAGAGGGAAAAAAATGGTTAGGAACGTGAGACTTAATAAAGAGGTTCTGAAAGTAGATAAATTCAAGAACAATACAGAGTGACTGTGAAAAATAGGTACAATGCAATAGCTAAAATACAGAGTATAAATGAACAATGGGAAATGTTAAGGGACTCCATTCATCAAACTAGCAAAGAAATATTACCAGAGAGAAGCCAAATAGCTAAGAAAAAAATGGATGAATGAAGAAATCTTAATGCTGATGGACAAAGGAAAACAGAGTAAAAATGACAAACAAGAACACACTAAGATAAATAAAGAAATATAAAAGAAAAATGTGGGAAGGCAAAATAAAGTTGGTTAAATGAGCAGTGCAAAAAAATTGAATTAAATGCCATAAAGATACAAAAGATATGCACAGACAAATCAGTGAGCTCACAGGAAGAAAAATAAGAATAAATACAGGGTGTTTGAAATCAAAAACAGGAAAGATATTATTGGAGGAAGGTGCTATAATGAAGAGGTGGAATGAGTATATAAGAGAATTATATGATGGAGAAAGGGAAGAATTAACAGAAGAAAGTAACTTAGAAGGTCCACCTATTCTAAAAGAAGAAATCGATGACGCTATGAAACACATGAAGAAAGGAAAAACAGCTGGGCCAGATGAAATCACAATAGAAGAATTAGAAGTATTGGGAGAATTTGGAGTAGATATATTAACCAAAATGTTGAATGATATTTACAACAGTGGATATGCTGAAATCTGTATTTATAGCTATACCAAAAAGACCAGGAGCAATTGAATGTGAAGATTTTTGTACAATTAACCTCATAAACCATATCACTAAGCTTCTACTCAGAATCATAATGAAAAGAACTAGAAAGAAAATAAAAATGAAAATTAGTGAAGAACAGTATGGATTTGTGGAGGGAAAGGGCACAAACAATGCAATATATACATTACGGACACTAATAGAAAGGTCAATATAGAAACAGAAAGACATATATTTGTGGTTCATAGATTATACTAAGGCATTTGATAAAGTAAAACATGATCAACTGATTAAAATGTTGGAAGATATCAACATTGATGGGAAAGATTTAAGAATAATAAAGAATATTTACTAAAACCAAGTAGCAGCAATTAAAATGGGAAATAAAGAGGGTAGTTATGAACAGATAAAGCTACGAGTATGACAGGGGTGTGTCTTGTCATCAGATCTCTTCTCCCTATATAGTGAAGTAATAATGAGAGAGATCAAAGAGATGCCAGGAATACTAGTTGAAGGTTATAATATAAATAATATACATTATGCAGATGACACAGTATTGGTGGCGGATAAATCAACAGACCTACAACAATTGTTGGACACTGTAGTAACAGAGAGTGCAAGGAAAGAACTCTCCTTGAATATCAAGAAAACAGTAACAATGGTGATATCAAAGAAAATGGTGACACCAAATTGAGATACAGAAATAGAAGGAACATTTCTTAACCAAGTGGATAATTTTAGATACCTAGGGGCATTTACAACATCTGATGGAAGATGTACAACAGAGATTAAGAGCAGAATAGGGCAAGCAAAAGCCGCATTTCAGAAAATGAAGAGTATCTTATGCAATAAGTCACTATCACAATGTAAGAAAGAGAGTGCTGAAATGCTATGTAAAATTAGTATTGCTGTATGGCAGTGAATCTTGGAATGTAAATGAACAAATTAAGAAGAAATTAGCTGAGACGAATGTTGCAAATTCCTTTGACTGCCAGAGTAACTAACAACGACTGCCTGAAAGAGGCTAATGAAACTAGAACATTATATTCAACAATAAGAAAGAGAGAAACATCTTTTTTTGGTCATGTGATGAGAAGAGAGGCATTGGAGAACATCGTGACAACTGGAAAGATCGAGGGAAAGAGAGGCAGAGGCAGACCAAGAGAAATGATGCTGGATGGATTAGACAGTGGCATGGAGGAATATCAGCAGCAGAGTTGATCCAGAAAACCAAAGACCGAGATCTGTGGAGAGCCTTGAACGCCTATGCCAGCTGGCAGGGCACTTGATGATGATGATGATGATGAGTACAAGAGAATCACACATGCTGTAAATATTATGACGTGGGTTGGTTTTGGAATTTTGAAATTCAGCTTGGACAGCAGCCAATTTGGCGTGATCTTTAAATGTGCGAGTCTTAATGTACTCAGGGAGTACAAGGATTCACCTAGTTTTTCATCCTTATCAAAGAAAGCGAGACGTGTGATCCACTACCACAGCACAAGGCAATAACTTATGTAACATCTCATGAAACAATGTAACAATTTATCTGATCTCATGAAACAATGTAACAATTTATCTGATCTCATGAAACAATGTAACAATTTATCTGATCTCATGGAACAATTAACAATTTATCTGATCTCATGAAATAAGGTAACAATTTATCTGATCTCGTGAAACAAGGTAACAATTTATCTGATCTTGTGAAACAAGGTAACAATTTATCTGATCTCATGAAACAAGTAACAATTTATCTAAGAAATGAGGTCTGTGAAGACACAGCCTCTTCACCAGCCAGTCAGAAAGGTAGTAGAAAAAGCTGCAGCAGGAGAAATAAGATTAACAGCAGCAGAGGCAACACTAGGAGGAAGCATAAGAGGAAATCAGAGCAGCAGCAGCAGCAGCAACAAAATAATAATAATAATAATAATAATAATAATAATAATAATAATAATAATAATAATAATAATAATAATAAAAATAATAATAATAATAACCATCATGAAGAAGAAGCCATAAGGACAGCACAAACACCGTGTCTGACTACACAGAGGTCACATACTTGCCCTTGGAGAAGAGGAACTCTGCCTGTTTGGTGATGACCATGTCCAGGTGCATGGGGTTGTCCTAGAGGTGAGACACAGAGATGACCAACAGTTACCACACCGTGCTAAAACATCTCAAGTCTCAGCTACATGGTAGAAACAGATCATCAGCATACATGCTCATGTACATGCAACTGCATATCCACATATTTGTTGCATGTACTCATTCACACATATATCTAACATATCCACACATATAAACAAGTGATGGACAGTGCTTGACCCATATGTGTATAGACAATCAATACTCACTGGGTGATGTGATCAGTATCACAATGGCTGCCTTTACTTCCCTAGACATTCCCTGGTACCCATGTCCGGCTGGACCAACACAGGAGCCCAGGTCAATTTTCAAGATCCACCTAGATGCAGTCGGAACCCGTGACCTCCAGCCGGCATGCCAGCATCTAGCCGCTTCTACGTTACTGCTGCTCTCGACCCATACATAAGTATGTCCTTAATCAACTCTAAATGTACACAAACATATATATCTAACCTATCTATATGCAGATACATATACAAGTACGTACAAATGCCCGGCCACGCGGTAGCATATACAGGTCCTCCCATGCATATACATACAGATCTATGTGCACATAAACATGAACAGAAATGTACAAGAGTATGTACATCTGTAAAAGCTAGTGTCTAAGATTCAGCCAACGGGGTGTGAAAACATCAGGTTTTCACATATTCTAGGCCATGTCATTATGAAGTGCAGTGTCCAGTTTCCTTCCTCACTGCTTGTCTGTCCCAGACAATTCTTCAACTGTCTGGCACCCATCTTGGCAGGCTGAGTCAACCAAAGAGTCACACCGGTAGAAACAAATAACCCTGTCTGGCACCCATCTTGGCCAGGCTGAGTCCACCAAAGAGTTGCACTGGTAGAAACAAATAACCCTGTCTGGCACCCATCTTGGCCAGGCTGAGTCCACCAAAGAGTTGCACTGGTAGAAACAAATAACCCTGTCTGGCACCCATCTTGGCCAGGCTGAGTCCACCAAAGAGTTGCACTGGTAGAAACAAATAACCCTGTCTGGCACCCATCTTGGCCAGGCTGAGTCCACCAAAGAGTTGCACTGGTAGAAACAAATAACCCTGTCTGGCACCCATCTTGGCCAGGCTGAGTCCACCAAAGAGTTGCACTGGTAGAAACAAAAAAAAAAACCTGCCTCTGCTGAGGATTCAACCCAACCAGTCTTGGCAGGCCAGCTCACAAACCATTATGGCACTGCCATTCCTGTATATCTATACACACAAACCACTATGCCACTGTCACTCCTGTACATCTATACATACAAACAACAGTTTAAAAAAGAAGATATTCAACACAACGTTTTCACAATATGAATTGGAATAATGACAACACAAACAACAGGGCGCACAATTTATTGCCTGGCACATTTCACTGCATCTCATCAGCTACCTGCTGCAGGCATCACTCAACACAAAGCTGAAATACACAACACACGTATTCCAACAGTAATTTAAACTGTCTACCACAATAATTTTACACTGTCTATCACGTCTTTTTGTTTACACAACAACGGCTGGCAGTGAAATATGGCAGGCAATAAACTATGCAATGTACTGCTGGTGTTTTTGTGATTAAAACGAAGATTTGTTTCTTATTTGAGAAAACTGATCAAGTGTGGACACAGAATTTACCTTGCAATATTCCTTGGCCATTTCAAACTCTCCCTTGTCAAGGTACATCTGCCAGACATCCCTAAAGAATTATAACCAGATACTGGATAAGTCAACTCTGTACCTGGCATATATGTGGTTAGAGACTGACCACCTAGGGATTTACTCTGAGTGCTAAGGAACAAGTCACAAAAGCATCTATGGAACAACAGCATTTGTGCAAAATATGTATGCAAATAGGTGTCCTTGTGCACATCACTGAGGCACAGAATGTGTTTTATTCCAGACAATTCATCAAAACACTAAATTTGTGATTGCAATTATGTCTGTGCTACACTCCTGTAAGCTGCAAAACTATGCATTCAGTGCTAAGATTGTATTCAATCATTCCTGTATGTGCTATCTTAGTGGCCTCAAGTGTTCTGCAAAAATTGGCATTCTGTATCCTGAGATTGTATTTAATCATTCATGTATGTGCTATCTTAGGGCCTCACAGGTTCTACAACAATTGATATTCAGTATCCTAAGATTGTATTCAATTACTCCTGTGTCCTGGCATTGTATTCAATCATTCCTATATGTTCTATCTTAGCGGCCTCACAAATTCTGCAAAAATTAATATTGTGTATCCTGAGATTGTATTCAATAATGCATGTGTCCTGGCACTGTATTCAATCATTCCCCTGTCATGAGATCTTACTCATTCATTCTCGTTTGTTTCAGTTCTATCACAAAACAACCTAATGTATACTGGGTATTCTACAACAGACAGAGATCAAATGCTGACATTACCTGTCCTCTTTGGTGACCTTGTACTTGAACACAGAGCTGGGTGTGTATGTCCATATGGACCCCTTGATGACATCCTTACAGGTGCCTTTCAGTGCTCCCATTCTCTGAAAGCACACAAGGAAATGATGTACATCAAATCATCTCCACGAAACAATGGTGACGGGCACATGAGAAGGCAACCCCATGCTACTGCTTTGGGGTTAAGAAGTGTGCTGTCTTCACATACACTAGGTCATGGCATAATGAGCTGGAGTGCCCAGCTCTGATTCTCACCATTTTCTTTTCTTCAGTGCACTTAAAACTATGGCTGCAATGGACATAGAGCAGAGAATGCTTTTCACACTATACCAGCACTTGATCCTCTCAGTAATTGATTATGGATTAGGACTGCTCACTGTCACAAAGAGTCATCTGGTGAGATTGGAGCGCATACAGAACAAGGCTATGTGGGTCATTCTGGGATGCACCAGAGACACCCCAGTGGTGTGTATGTGTTACATCCTTGGTTTGCCGACTGTTGCTGGTAGGCTCAAGGTGATGCAGGCGAAGGCATACCTCAGAGTAGCTTCTGACACAGATCACCCGTTGCATGAGGCGCTGGACGCAGTTAAGGGCCAGTGACTGATAAGAGGGAAATCATGGATGGCTCAGGCGGAGAATACGATCAGACAGGTGTGCATCTTGGAGAACATTAGGTGAGGAGAGGAGTGGGTCAGAGTGCCAGCGGAGCAGTCAGACTTGTGCAGAGTTATAATCACATTGAGCCGGGAGTGCAGGGAGTGGCCAGCAGGGGCCATGGAAGTGGAAATCCAGCAACTAATTCAGGATAATGCTCGCCCGGGTGATGTGATTATCTACACAGATGGTTCGGTGTTGAGAGGTAGTAGAAGTGCCTAGGGGTTCTTGGCAAAGGCTAATGGTCGACGTTTGGTGCAGGAGAGCCTGGCATATGATACCACAACATCTAGCTTAAGAATGGAGGTGGAGGCAGTCAGTGCAGCTTTCCGTTGGATGGAAAATACGATACACACACACATCGTGATTGTAACTGACTCAAAAAACATGCTGAGTAGGGTGAGGGCAGGCAAGCTCCGTGCAGAGTGGCTTGCTTCGCTTCGGAAGTCACGGGTGGCAAGCATCGTCTGGATCTTTTCTCCGGGGCATGCTGGTGTGCTGGGAAATGAACAGGCAGACAGATTGGCTGGCTCTGCAAACCTTGGTGGAGTATTGATGCATGATAAGGCAGACGTGGTTGCGGCCTTGTGGGAGCACGTGTACACCTCGGAGGAGCAAATGGATCACCATGGTCTGGCAAGAATGCGACAGCGAAGCGTGACGAGGGGATCTGGTCGATGCTCGACGCTTAGAGGAAAGGCGAGATGCACTTACAATCAGATAGCTACTGGTACTATTGGGGTTGGAACTCTTCGCTGGCTTCTGAGGATGGGGACGGAGCGCTTATGGGAATGCCCCGAATGCTGTGATGTCGGTTCCTAAATCAATCAATCAATCAATCAATCAATCAATCAATCCATACCAGAGTATGGCAATGCTGATGGAAAGGGACACAAGAGCCAACAAAAAAACAGAACATTGTGTGGTAATGTGGTTCACAACTGGCATCAAGAAAAGAAGTGATAAAGATCACTAGACACCAAGGCTTGCGGTGAGACATGATAACCATTCCAGTTGACATGAAGCCTGAAGAAAGCTTTCCTAATATTTAATGCTCTTTACTTCTCTCTACCTGTCCATATTTCTGTGTCTTTCACTAGCTGTCTTTCTCTGTGCTTGCCTCTGTGTTGTTATGCCTCTCTGTAAGTATGTCTCCCTGAACTCCTTACGGTTAAATACCAACAACCTAACCATGGGGTACTCACATACCAACAACCTAACCATGGGGTACTCACATACCAAGAACCTAACCATGGGGTACTCACATACCAACAACCTAACCATAGGGTACTCACATACCAACAACCTAACCATGGGGTACTCACATACCAACAACCTAACCATGGGGTACTCACATACCAACAACCTAACCATGGGGTAATCACATACCAACAACCTAACCATGGGGTACTCACATACCAACAACCTAACCACGGGGTACTCACATACCAACAACCTAACCATGGGGTATGCACATACCAACAACCTAACCATGGGGTACACACATACCAACAACCTAACCATGAGGTACTCACATACCAACAACCTAACCATCAACTATCTAACCATGGGGTACTCACATACCAACAATCTAACCATGGGGTACTCACATACCAGCAATCTAAACATGGGGTACTCACATACCAACAATCTAACCATGGGGTACGCACATATCAACAATCTAACCATGGGGTACTCACATACCAACAATCTAACCATGGAGTACTCACATACCAACAATCTAACCATGGGGTACGCACATATCAACAATCTAACCATGGGGTACTCACATCAGGATATTGATCATCATAAACCAGTTCCTCATTGAGAGAGCACAGGGCCTTCATGCTGAGGATAATGTAATACACAATGTAAGACAATCATTATGTAAGGTAATGTAACCATCCATAAAGTAAAATATTACCCTCGTGTAACATAAGATAACATAGTATACAATCCATCCATTGGCACCTTGCCGTCTTGACAGACGATAGTGTGCTTTAAAAAGGCATAATAACTTTTAACTATGGCGGTAGCGAATGTGACTGATAAGGCCAATTTGCACTGTAAATGTCCGTTCACAGTGGGTGCATCTGAATACGTGGTCATTTCCACCATCATGCACCATCTTACGTCTCAAACGCTTGGTGTGTGACTTTTCTGCAATAATTTTCTCCTTTGACTTTATTCCATTTCTGATATTTGCCCTCCATGCAACACGTTCAGCGGCGACTTGCTCCCAATGTGCATTATCAATGCCTGTATCAATCATGTCCCGCTTACACACAATGTATACAATGTAACATTGCCTAATCCACAATGTAAGATATCACAATAATATAAGATTCCATAATAAACTGTAATTATTACACAGCTGCAAAAGTTGTAATTATTAAACAGCTGGAAGAACTATAATTATTCAACAGCAGCAACAGTTGCAAGAACTGTAATTATTAAACAGCTGCAAGAACTGTAATTATTAAACAGCTGCAACAGCTGCAAGAACTGTAATTATTAAACGCTTGTTACATCTGCAAGAACAGTAATTATTAAGCAGCTGCAAGAACTGGTAAGTTATTAAATGCATATATACTATAACAGCTGTAAGAACTATAATTATTAAACAGCTTTAAGAATTGTGATTTTAAATAGCTGCAAGAACTGTAATTATTAAACAGCTGCAAAATTTGTAGTAAAGTTATTAAACAGCTGCAAAAACTTTAATTATTAAAGAGCTGAGAAAACTGTAGTTAAGTTATTAAAAACAACATTAGTTAAGCTACTAAACAGCTGTAACAACAGTTGTTAAGTTATTAAACAGCTGCAACAACAGTTGTTAAGTTACAAAACAGATACAATAAGAGTTAAACATTACTGACCTGCCAGGGTAGAGAACCAACATGTGGAACTCTGTGAGCACCATGGACAGTGGTTTATCTGCCCTGTCATCATCTTTCATGTATCTAAGCATTAGTTCAGGAACAATCTTCAACCAGACAAACAGACAAACAAACAAACAAGCATGTGTGTAACTCAGTCTGCCCTCAGGACTATATATAGATGTTAAGTTTCATGCACATCAGTGAGCAAAACTGTCCAGCCTGCCAGCCAGTCAATCAACCAGTCAGCCAGTCTATCAACCAGCCAACCAGCTAGTCTGCCATTCAATCAACCAGCCAGCCTGCCAGCCAACCAACTAACCAACCAGCCAGTCTGCCAGCCAACCAGCCAAGCAAACAATCTCAACCAGCCAGTCAACCAGCCAGTCAATCAACCAGTCAATCAACCAGCCAGTCAATCAACCAGTCAATCAACCAGCCAGCCAACTAACCAACCTGCCAGCCAGTCAATCAACCAGCAAACCAGCCTGCCAGCCAGTCTGTCAACCAACCAGCCTGCCAGTCAACCAACCATCCAGTCTGTCAACCAATCAGCTTGCCAGCCAGGCAACCAACCAACCAGCCAGCCTGCCAATTAATAAGCCAGCCTGCCAACTAAAATTAGCCTGCCAGTCAGTCAATCTATTAACCAGCCAGCCAGTCTGTCAACAAACCAGCCTGCGAGTCAACGAACCATCCAGTCAGTCAACAAACCAGCTTGCCAGTCAACCAACCATTGAGTCTGTCAGCCAACGAGTCAAACAACCATCAAGTCTGTCAACCAACCATTCTGTCGATAAACTAACTAACTAACTAAACTAACTAACTAACTAACTAACTAAACTAACTTAACTTAACTAACTTAACTAACTAACCAACTAACCAACTAACCAACTAACTAACTAACTAAACTAAACTAACTTAACTAACTTAACTAACTAACCAACTAACCAACTAACTAACTAACTAACTAACTAAACTAAACTAAACTAACTAACTAACTAACTAACTAACTAACTAACTATCTAACTAACTAACTAACTAACTAAACTAACTAACTAACTAATTAACTAACTAACTAACTAACTAAACTAAACTAACTAACTAACTAACTAACTAACTAACTAAACTAACTAACTAAACTAACTAACTAACTAACTAACTAAACTAAACTTTAACTAACTAACTAACTAACTAACTAAATAACTAACTAACTAACTAAACTAACAAACTAAACTAAACTAACTAACTAAACTAAACTAACTAACTAAACTAAACTAACTAAACTAAACTAACAAACTAAACTAACTAACTAACTAACTAACTAACTAACAAAACTAAACTAAACTTAACTAACTAACTAACTAACTAAACTAAACTAACAAAACTAAACTAAACTAACAAACTAAACTAACTAACTAAACTAACTAAACTAAACTAACTAACTAAACTAAACTAAACTTAACTAACTAACTAAACTAAACTAAACTAAACTAACTAACTAACTAACTAAATAACTAACTAAACTAACTACACTAAACTAACTAAATTAAACTAAACTAAACTAACAAACTAAACTAAACTAACTAACTAACTAACTAACTAACTAAACTAACTAACTAACTAACTAACTAACTAACTAGCTAGCCAGCCATCTAGCTAGCTAGCTAGCTAACTAACTAATACAGAATAAAAGGATACGGCAGTAATTTGGCATTGGCCAGGACTGAATTTGGGCCAGCTGATCCTTTCACATTGATGTCCCCATAATAAATACCAGGTCCTGTAAAAGTAAAGACACACATACAGCAATACAATAACAATAACAATTTAAGTCCATAATGGCAGCAGACTGCCTTGCGAAGGTTTTTTTACAAAATGGTATAGGTGCCAGTCATTCAGAAAACAATGGCAAATTACGGAACATAAACATGCCAAGAGATCACAACAGCAAAAAATGCTGGAGTTGACTGCGACGTCCTCTAAAGGATATGCAACTAACTTAAGTCTATAAATAAATTGGACCTAGAAAGTCAATTAGGATGGTTCACAACAGGAAATCCTCAGACTAGTTATATGGCGTCCACAGAAATGAGTGGGCCAGCCATTATAGTTATTAAATATATCATTTTGTAGGAACTGTGTGCAAATAGTGCTCTCTTAGTGTAATTCATGGATGAGACAGGTAGAATACCAGCAAAATCTTAATGTATATATCAGTGCATTGTTGTCACTGATAATTACGGAGGTGATGCAGTCATGGAAAGAATACAATTATCAAACCAATCCATCACCACTTATGTGGATACAAGTACGTCATCCTATGCAACATCATCTATTTAGTCCAGTGCTATATAACACAAAAGGACGTAAACATGGCCAAACTGATAAAAGTGCATGGTCTTAAACTTCCAGTGTGCTGATGCCAAGGTAGAGGGTTCAACCCCTACACTGGTTAGTTGGACTAAAATATTGACTTCTCATCTTTGACTTCAGGGTGTACATTTTTTACAAAGTACCTCAGAAGTCGGAGTTGGTTCGCCTGACAGAAAGGGACTCTAGTAAAAGGGAAGTCTAATACACACGCAAAAACAGCCCACTGCACTAGAAGTAGCTGCACATATATGGACTTCACTTGAGTTCAACGCGAGCGATCGCCCCAAACATCTATATATAATACAAAAGTGTCAAGGGGTTACAGGCAACAATAAATGATGTGCCAGTGCAAGGTCAGGATCTACTCAGGAAGTTCCCACAAGATGAATATATCAAAATGAAATATATGAAAGATTACCACCCTGAGATCTACGACAGACCCCCGACATCGCACCTCCTTCCCAGACAATTCTCAGAAAACTGTTATCACAGACATTCAACAAGTTTATAACAAGCAAAGACATTCAAGAAGAATATAACAACCACAGACATTCAACAAGAATATAACAACCAAACACAGAGACATAGTTACAGCACCCAGCAACATCACACAGAAAATGGTCTACAAATGTAATTACACAAACAACGGCTGATAAATTACCTGCCATCCAGGCAAACTTGGTGGCCTGTTGTCGGAACTTGGGAAAGAACAGATGCAACTCACTGTAGCCAAAGTCCCCAGGCAGCTCAAGGAACTGGGGGTGCTCTGTAACAGATGGAGATCAGATCTGTAAGCATACAGCTGGGAGTAAAAGCACTGAGCAACATAATGTGAGGTTTATTATTCAATAGACAGGGGAGGGGGAGGTCTCCGTGACAGACACGATCTGTAAACATACAGCTAGGAGTGATAGCACTGAGCTGCTCAACATAATGTTAGGTTTATTATTTAATAGACAGGGAGGGGGGGGGGGGGGTGTGTGTCTCTGTTACAGATGGAGATCAGATCTGCAAAACATACAGCAGGGAGTGAAAGCACTGCGCAGCTCAACATAATGATAGGTTTATTATTAAGGGAAGGGGGGGGGGGGGGGGGTCCTCTGTGATGAAGTGGCCAAGCCGCCTCCCTCACACTATGAGTGGATTCATTTCCACAATCTTCCATTTGGTTCATGGGTGCTAGTTTTTTTCAGGAGAAGGGTTCAATGTCCAGTTACAGAGTTTGTGCTCTGTGTGATGTTTCTAGCAGGCCACGCTGCAGACAGAGGCCTGGTGCAATGAAATTGACCCTCCTGCCTTTAACCCTCTTTGTTTACAACAGACAAGACATGTGTGTACAGACAAGACATGTGTGTAGGCAACTCAAGCATCATATCCCCTTACATACAGACAACAGATCTAACTCAACAGACAAGACTACACAATATTTGTACACAACTCAAGTATCATATCCTCTTACATGCAGTCAACAGATCTAACTCAACAGACAAGACTAAAATGTTTGTAGAAAATTCAAGCATCATATCCCCTTACAAACAGTCAACAGATCTAACTCAACAGACAAGACTACACAATGTTTGTAGACAACTCAAGCATCATATCCTCTTACATACAGTCAACAGATCTAACTCAACAGACAAGGCTATAAAATGTTTGCATCATATCCTCTTACATACAGTCAATAGATCTAACTCAACAGACAAGACTACAACATGTTTGTAGACAACTCAAGCATCATATCCTCTTACACACAGTCAACAGATCTAACTCAACAGACAAGGCTATAAAATGTTTGCATCATATCCTCTTACATACAGTCAACAGATCTAACTCAACAGACAAGACTACAACATGTTTGTAGACAACTCAAGCATCATATCCTCTTACATACAGTCAACAGATCTAACTCAACAGACAAGGCTATAAACTGTTTGCATCATATCCTCTTACATACAGTCAACAGATCTAACTCAACAGACAAGGCTATAAAATGCTTGCATCATATCCTCTTACATACAATTAATAGATCTAACTCAACAGACAAGACTACAACATGTTTGTAGACAACTCAAGCATCATATCCTCTTACATACAGTCAACAGATCTAACTCAACAGACAAGGCTATACAATGTTTGCATCATATCCTCTTACATACAGTCAACAGATCTAACTCAACAGACAAGACTACAACATGTTTGTAGACAACTCAAGCATCATATCCTCTTACATACAGACAACAGATCTAACTCAACAGACAAGACTACAACATGTGTGTAGATATCTCAAGCATCATATCCTCTTACATACAGTCAATAGATCTAACTCAACAGACAAGACTACAACATGTTTGTAGACAACTCAAGCATCATATCCTCTTACATACAGTCAATAGATCTAACTCAACAGACAAGACTACAACATGTGTGTAGACAACTCAAGCATCATATCCCCTTACATACAGTCAACAGATCTAACTCAACAGACAAGACTACAACATGTTTGTAGACAACTCAAGCATCATATCCTCTTACATACAGTCAATAGATCTAACTCAACAGACACGACTGTAAAATGTCTGTAGACAACTCAAGCATCATATCCTCTTACATACAGTCAATAGATCTAACTCAACAGACAAGACTACACAATGTCTGTAGACAACTCAAGCATCATATCCTCTTACATACAGTCAATAGATCTAACTCAACAGACACGACTGTAAAATGTCTGTAGACAACTCAAGCATCATATCCTCTTACATACAGTCAATAGATCTAACTCAACAGACACGACTGTAAAATGTCTGTAGACAACTCAAGAATCATATCCTCTTACATACAGTCAACAGATCTAACTCAACAGACAAGACTACACAATGTCTGTAGACAACTCAAGCATCATATCCTCTTACATACAGTCAATAGATCTAACTCAACAGACAAGGCTATAAAATGTTTGCATCATATCCCCTTACATACAGTCAACAGATCTAACTCAACAGACAAGACAACATGTTTGTAGACAACTCAAGCATTATATCCCTTACATACAGTCAACAGATCTAACTCAACAGACAAGACTACACAATGTTTATAGACAACTCAAGCATCATATCCTCTTACATACAGTCAATAGATCTAACTCAACAGACACGACTGTAAAATGTCTGTAGACAACTCAAGCATCATATCCTCTTACATACAGGGAATAGTTAAGTTAGTTGCATATCCTTTACAGGACATCACAATCAACCTCAGCATTGTTTGGTTGCTTTTGATATCTTAGCAAGTTTACGTTCAGTAGTTTGCCATTGCTTTCTGAATGACCGACACTCATACAATTACATGAAAACTAATGCAAGACAGTTGCTTCCAAAGGGCCTGAAGCTGTGTTTCAAACTAAGTGCATTCATAACCCCTTCACCATAGAGCTGGCGAAAGTGAACAGATCTAACTCAAAAGCAATTTCTGGTGATAATGTGAACTATGGGACAGAATAAAGCAGTCAACAAAAGATAACAGCATAAATCACCAGGCAATAAATCAGTGATACATTGCCAAAGATACAAACCTGCTCCTGTCTCATACTGCTGGAACAATGACAGGAACATGGGAGGCTCTGATACTTGCGACACTTGACCTATGAACTGGTACAATCGCCTGTAATAAATCAAACACAACTGACAATGTAATCATCAATACATATATCTAAGTCACAAATCACAACACAGACTGGTGCAGTTTTACATGTATTCTTCAATATCGGATGGCACAGATGCACAGACAATGAAAATATAGTGAGAGGGTAAAACTGAAGGTTTTGAAATATGGTTATATGGACAAATAGGAAGAATTAGCAGGCAGCAGAGGAAAGCATAGAAAGAAGTATTACATAATATGGGACTGAAGGAAACACTGAAGGGCAGACAATTAAGATACTGCGGCCCTGTCAGGAGACATAGCTGTTTGTGAAAGGATACGCTGGGAGAAAAAATGGAAGGGAAGCGTGCAAGAAGAAGACAATGTCACATGTGTGTGGACAACATGAAGTGATGGACTTGAAGAAGTCTACATGAGTGCTCTGTGAAGATGTAGAAAAGGGGGCATTGGAGACTTAACAGTCGACCTTCACTAGGGAGATGGCATTTGATGATGATCACAATGCTTTTATAAATATATATACAAAATTATTTAAAGATGAATTCCTATGCACCTAATTCTCAGCCATGTGTTAAGGGAAACAAAGAACAGAGACTCTGTAATCTAACATGCATGTCATGAGAGACACATGAGGGGAATTGACATGGCTCTGGACACCCCATCCCACAGAACACTAAGCGCACAACTGCAACCAACCATGAATAAGTCTAAAGACATGGACAGACAATTTGCTCCGTCAACCAAGATGGATGGAGGCTCTTCATGTAGAAAAGCATGAGACACAGAGAAAGACGTTAGGAGACTGGATTGCTGACTCACCTGCTTCCAGCTAGGATCATCTCCAGAGCTGCTAGCTCAAATGCTAGGGCTATGACAAGGGGAAGGCAGGTAGTAGGTGACATGAAAAATAATATTTGCATTATGAGATTATAGACAACAAGATGGAATGCTGCAGGCAAAAAGCTTCTAAACACGGGAAACATTGCTGTTTTCAGGTCATACAGGAAAATGCCGCTCATGATGAAGGAGTGGCCATACTGCTATCTAAAGAGGAAGAAACAGCACTAATATAGTGGGAAACAGGAAGTTCTAGAATAAAAGCAGAAACACTGGGATGGAGGTTCAGTGAAGAGTGCACTAATCCTGATGTGGTCGAATGTAGGGTAAGAGAAGAATGAACTTACCCTGAGGCAGTATAGACAGTATGTCAGACAGTAAAAAATGGACTTACCCTGGGACAGTAGGATGTCAGACAGTAAAGAATAAACTTATCATAGACAGTAGGATGTCAGACAGTTAAGAATAAGCTTACCATGGGACAGTAGGATGTCAGACAGTAAAGAATAAACTTACCATGGGACAGTAGGATGACAGAAAGTAAAGAATGAACTTACCCTGGGACAGCAGGATGTCAGAAAGTAAAGAATGAACTTACCCTGGGACAGTAGGATGTCAGACAGTAAAGAATGGACTTACCCTGGGACAGTAGGATGTCAGACAGTAAAGAATGAACTTACCCCGGGACAGTAGGATGTCAGACAGTAAATAATTAACTTACCCTGGGACAGCAGGATGTCAGAAAGTAAAGAATGAACTTACCCTGGGACAGTAGGATGTCAGAAAATAACGAATGGGCTTACCCTGGGACAGTAGGATGTCAGACAGTAAATAATGCACTTATCCTGGGACAGTCGGATGTCAGACAGTAAAGAATGGACTCATCCTGGGACAGTAGGATGTCAGACAGTGAAGAATGGACTTACACTGGGACAGTAAGATATCAGATCAGTGAAGAATGAAATTACCCTGGGACAGTAGGATGTCAGATCAGTAAATAATGAACTTACCCTGGGACAGTAGGATGTCAGACAGTAAAGAATGAACTTACTCTGGGACAGTAGGATGTCAGACAGTAAAGAATGGACTTACCCTGGGACAGTAGGATGTCAGACAGTAAAGAATGAACTTACTCTGGGAGAGGAGGATGTCAGACAGGGAAGAATGGACTTACCCTGGGACAGTAAGATGTCAGATAGTGAAGAATAAACTTACGCTGGGGAAGTAGAATGTCAGACAGCAAATAACAAACTTACCTCAGGACAGTAGGATGTCAGATCAGTAAATAATGAACTTACCCAGGGACAGTAGGATGTCAGACAGTAAAGAATGAACTTACCCTGAGACAGTAGGATGTCAGATCGGTAAATAATGAACTTACTTTGGGACAGTAGAATGTCAGATCAGTGAAGAATGAACTTACCCTGGGACAGTAGGATGTCAGACAGTAAATAATAAAATTACCCATGGAGAGTAGGATGTCAGACAGAAAATAATGAACTTACCCTGGGGCAGTAGAATGTCGGACAGTAAATTATGAACTTACCCTGGGACAGTGGGATGTCAGATCAGTAAAGAATGAACTTACCCTGGGCAGTAGAATGTCAAACAGTAAATAATGAACTTACCCTGGGGTGGTAGGATGCCAGATCAGTGAAGAATTGACTTACCCCGGGGTGGTAGGATGTCAGATCAGTGAAGAATGAACTAACCCTAGGGTAGTAGGATGTCAGATCAGTGAAGAATTGACTTACCCTGGGGTGGTAGATTGTCTGATCAGTGAAGAATGCACTTACCCTGGGGTGGTAGCCAGGATGTAATATTTGTACATGTTCATGTCCACGTGTGGCATGCGGTCAAACTCCAGTCCAGTCACTGGTTCAGGCTTGTCTTTCCCCTGGAGTCTGAACAACTGTGGACCAGGCATGTACGTCAGACATTAACTGGACACTACTCATCACTCTCATCACCGTTACCAACATCATCATCATCATCATCTAACCTTAATCAGACATCTCATGATCCTGACCACTGCACATGACACAACATCACCATCATGACACAACATAACCACCATCACACAACATCACCATCATGACACAACATCACCATCATGACACAACATAACCACCATCACACAACATAACCATCATTACACAACATAATCATTATTACACAAATGAAACTGATAGGACATATCAACAGAAGAAGTAGAAAATGAGCCTTCTGTGAAGTGAGGACATACCAGGCAAGAGTTGCACAGCAGACAGGCACAGATGTGTGAGGACAGCTAACATTGCTGGGCAACAAATCATACACACAACACAAAACTTCATCAAAACATCAGACAACATAGATGGCAGAGGAGTTGTGATCCCCGAATCCAGACCAGGCCCCTGAAGAAGCATGGAGAGTCATCGTTGTTTTGGACTTCAGAAAATTGTCCATCATTTGCTTCAGATTGACAATTTGATTTGCCATGCACTTCCTCTGCTGTCATCTGCTTGACTTCTGTGATCAAGTAACAGAAAGTCAAGGACCGACATCACTTACCTTGATGGCTGTTGGGTATGTGGTGCTATCCCCATATGTTTATAATCATCATGTGGTCAGCACATAGAAATGTTCAGTTTTTACATCAGTGTATTCCAACAACACACAGAAATGTTCAGTTTTTACATCGATATATTCCAACAGCACATAGAAATGTTCAGTTTTTACACCAGTGTATTCTAAAAGCATATAGCAATGTTCAGTTTTTACATCGGTGTATTCCAACAGCACAAAGAAATGTTCAGTTTTTACACCAGTGTATTCTAACAGTGCATATACATGTTGGGTTTATACAAAGGTGTTCTCTAACAGATAAATGTTGATCATGTGTTTACACCAAACATGATAAATATATTACAATATCAAGAAGAAAACATGAATGATGGCACATGAAGTGTAATCTATGAAAAACAGCATTAAATTTCTTCTTCTTCTTCTTCTGCGATCATCCGGAGTTTTTTTTTCGGATGTGATTGCGTTGTGCCTGTTTACAGCAGAGCTGCGTTCTTGCGCCGTTAGGCCGACACATCCGACTTCTGCGGGCATTTGTTGACCGGGTTAACCTTCCCGGAGCATTAAATTTGATCAGAAAGAAGTCAATGAGGCATACACTGCTGTTGCTGATGAAACAATCAAATAGTTAATGCCAAAGAAATGAAAGTGCACATACAAACTTACAATAATGCATTCAACAAAACACAATATCAACATAGTAGAAAGAACAGAATCTGTCTGCACAGAAAGTTAAACTTTTCACTGGTAAATATAGAATGAATTAAGCAAAAAACATGATAATGTCATCAATGAGAGTGAGGAATCAGGAATCAGTTGGACTAGACTCTAGGTGCTCTGATCACCAAGGCAAATCCATCAGTTGGACAAGTCCCTGAGTGCTCTGATCACCCAGAGAAATCCATCAGTTGGACAAGTCCCTGAGTGCTCTGATCACCAAGGGAAATCCATCAGTTGGACAAGTCCCTGAGTGCTCTGATCACCAAAGGAAATCCATCAGTTGGACAAGTCCCTGAGTGCTCTGATCACCCAGAGAAATCCATCAGTTGGACAAGTCCCTGAGTGCTCTGATCACCCAGGGAAATCCATCAGTGTAGAGGTGCCCTCTGGAACTGGAGCCTGTTGACAATGACATATCTAACACTAATTTAAAAACAACAGACTATGAGACATGACACTGGAAGAGAGCAACCACTGCATCCAGATACTCCTTAGGTGATGTATGGGGCTTATATGTACACAAATGCTTTCTAAGACAGCATCTAAGCTCTCAAAGAAGACAAAAGAGGACAGGTGTTATTGGGTGCTGATGGGAGATCATTTGTCCAGCAAAAGAAAATAAATATATGTGACAGAAATAAAGACGATTCAGCAACATAGGCCAGATAAATGTACGACACCGACCACCGTCAACTCACCTCGTATGGTCTGTAGGAGGATTTACGCTTGCAAGGAACACAAAAATCAATGATCAGATCACACAGGGGTATGTGTCAAAGGTATGCATGACTGGTCACACACACATAAAAACACATTCATTTGTTAATGAGTCCCCAATACCTTCTTCTCATATACTACACTCCTTTCATTTTGTGGTGAAAAATGACAATATTCTATAAACATTACCACACAATCAAGTGTGTGGGCTGCTTGTGTGCAAAAACATGTGTGGAATCTATGTTTCACAAGCACTACCACAGTCAAGAGTGAGGGTTGTCTGTGTTTGAAGGAAGGTGTACGAGATCTATATTCACCTGGGGGGGGGGGGGGGGGGGGGTTGTGTGTGTGTGTGTGTGTGTGTGTCACTTGTGGGGGGAGGGGGTGTGTCACTTGTGGGGGGAGGGGGTGTGTCACTTGTGGGGGGGGGGGGGGAGTTTCACCTATGTGATGGATCTGTTGAATCAGAATGTGTACACGTGGTATTGAGAAAGTTTTGGGCATCATTGGGATGATGCAGAGGATTGGATCGAGCTCAACGGTGGTTCCAGCAAGAACACACATCAAATAACTCTATCCTGGCTGAAAGTGCGTTTTTCAGGACAGACTGTTCAGCATGAAGTGTGACTTGGTGTGGGCACCGCATTCACCTGACTTGAACGCCCTAGATTTTTATCTATGGGGGTATCTCAAGGATAATGTGTACCAGAACAACCCTCAAAGAACTGGTGAACAGTAATCACAGCAAAGATCAGGGAAATCCCTACAGAGGAATGACAATTTAATGCAACGTATGCAAGTGTGGATCCAACGCTGCGGAGACCATTTAGAGCATATTTTGGAAAGAAGATACCTTTTATGCAAAGTGACTGAGGTAACTGAAACTTTTGGAATTGATTCTTCACAGACTGAAGTTTACGTTCATCAAATTAAAAGAAATTTGCTTGACCTTTGTAGAATTTAATAAACGTTTTATGGGGAGGGAGGGTGTTCACCCCATATATCTCCATCCCAGGGTAGAAAAGGAAAGACTAAACAAGACCATCAAAAACCTCTGCACCCGAAGGTAGAGGGGGAAAGATTAAAAAAGTCTTGTAAGGTACATTTGTATATGGATGACTGAATTTGTGTGCTTTTCCATTTTTTATGTGCGGAGAAGGGTGAAGACAGGCATGCTTTGTGCAGAGTGGCATTTTTTTTTCCCGCGTTTTCCATCCTGTTTCAGGATACTGCGGTCAACATCAGCATCTTTCAGCTGTATGTTGATTCCTAGGCTAGATTACGCTCATCAGCACGCCACAACTTTCTGAGCGACCGGCTCCATGCTCTCATAAGTCACTGGCGCGACTCGAACCGCTTCCAATTCTCGTGCGCTCACGTCAACCACGAGAGTATTCGGGGTTATGGAGAAAGCTGCTAACCCCTCGACCAGGGAGACTGGCATGCAGAGTAGCATGATTCAATTAAAATATCAAAGATAGGAAGCATCTGTTAACTCTTTTCCTCAGGATATGCTGGTGTGTGGGGAAATGAGCAGGCGGACAGATTAGCTAGGTTTGCACTGCTGGGTGGGATATTGGTGCACAATATAGCAGATGTGGTCATGGCCCTCTGGGATCATGTGTGCAGTGTGGAGAACAGATACATTATCACACCTTGGAGAAATGGTTTGGCAGGGAGTGACTAGAGGATCTAGTTGAAACTCAGTTCTCTGAGGAAAGGCCAGACAGACACATAATCTACTGCAGCTGGTATTAGGACTTTTTGCTGGTTGTTGAAGATGAAGACTGAGCATGTATGGGAATGTGTCTAGTGCTGTGATGTCAGCTCTTGACTCAACTCAGCTCAACTTCTACTTCACTAGAAAATGCTCCATTTTAACTGAATAAAATGTTGTTATGTTCTTGATGAATTCAACCTACCTGTTTCAAATATTGTTCAATGTTTGCTTGAAAAAATCTGCTGTCTTCATATGCTGCAAGATCTGTTTCAAAGATCAAACCTGCAGAATATTCACAGAACATATCTTAATGAGAGTATCAAGATGCTACTTTCTGGGTGAACATCCACACAATCATGCCAGACAAAAACAATGTGGCACTCTGACAGACTCAGAAAACACAGAGGTTTATCAACGTGGGGAACACTTTCAGGCCACTAAGACAGTTCATCAATAAACACATGTGAAAACACAGATTGTTGCAGAAGATTATGCTGGTATTTTACTACAACACTGAGGAGTGGGTGAACCAGGGGTCATGAAGTTCACACTATACAACCTGGCACCTTCAACCGTTGATAAGATTGGAGGATTTAAACAAAATCCTGTCCTGTACATGATGCTGTGACTTTTAGGGCAGGTGACTTGTATTCCCCAGCCCAGTAAACATTCTTCAGGTACACACAGTAATAGTATGGGTACCATAATGAACACAAACAAAGACACTGAATATGTGTTATTTTATGTATGCACATTTATATATTTTCTGTGTTTATACACCTGTGCGTTTTTATTCACAATTTTATTTTATTTCATAAGTTTGTTCACTGCTGTTATTTTATCTCCATAAACTTGTTCACTGCTGCTCTTCTGCTCATTTACCTCCATAATCTTGTTCAACCGCTGCTCTTTTATCTCGATAATCTTGTTCAACCTCTGTTCTTTTATCTCCATAAACTTGGTCACCACTGTTCATTTATCTCCACAATCTTGTTCAACTACTGTTCTTTTGCTCATTTATCTCCATAAACTTGTTCACGGCTGTTCATTTATTTCCATAATCTTGCTCAACTGCTGTTCTTCTGCTCTTTTATCTCCATAATCTTGCTCAATAGCTGTTCTTCTGCTCATTTATCTCCATAATATTGTTCAGTGCTGTTAATTTAACCCCCAGTAGAACACAGGCTCTCAACAGCTGACACCAAGCCCTCCTGTCCTATGCTGCATACTCTAGTCAAACAAATAGCCAAAAAAGTATACTAACTTGCCAAAATTAAAAATTCCCTTGACGAAAACACAAGAAAGATATTCTATACTTCCCACATAAAAACACATACTGATTATTGCTCCACAATCTGAGATGGATGCTCCAAATCAATAACAAAATGCCTTTATTCACTCAAGAAAAGGACAGTGCGCTTAATTAATGGTGAAAAGCTTACCGGAAATTCTAACCTACATGAATGTCTTCAATTACTGCCACTCCACAAACGCCTACTTTTTAATAAGGCTAAACTAATTTACAAAATCCTATTTCAAAATGCTTCAAGCTACCTTTGGCCATTGTTCAAATATAATGCAAGACAGCGAACAACTAAATATACTTCATGTCCCTAAACCTAGGATAGACTTATTTAAAACAAGCTTAGCATACTCTGCCGCTCAGTTGTGGAACAATCTTCCAAAAGAAATAAAAAACACCACCATCATTATACATACAGTCGCAACCTGTTTTAATACTACCTCCGTACAGACTACATGCCCCCTAAAAATAATAATGGTAAATTATCTCAAACGACAACTAGCCAATAAACATTCCCATATGTATGGCACGCTACACCTTCCTTAGGTATTTATAATGCCCATGTTAAATATTGTCTCAGTGAGTAATGTATTATTGATTATTTTTCATGCATATTAATGCTTATTGTTCTTTTGTTGTCTAAGGTTAGTTTCATAAGTGATGTTGAATGAAATAATGTATGAGAGTTAAATAGAAAAGAAGGGCAGAATGTCCAACAGGCCTGTGTGCCCAATTCTTAACCCTTTGAAAACAAAGATTGTTCGTTCGTTCATATATAGACACCAAGTCCTGTTGTCCTATGCCATATGTTAACACCAAGCCCTGCTGTCCTGTTATATGTTGACATCAAGTCCTGCTGATCAAGTCATCCTGTCCTATGCCATTTTTTGACATCTATGCCATATGTTGACATCAAGTCCTGCTGATCAAGTCATCCTGTCCCATGCCATTTTTTGACATCTATGCCATATGTTGACATCAAGTCCTGCTGACCTATGTCTTATGCCATATGTTAACATCAAGTCATCCTGTCCCATGCCATTTTTTGACATCTATGCCATATGCTGACATCAAGTCCTGCTGACCTCTGCCATATGCTAACACTCTTTGCACACCTTTCAAATATACTCATTACTGTTTCTAATTTTTCTGTCACCTTGTGCAGACCAGACACAAAATATGAGTGCCCTATATTACCTGCCTACATACAACAGCAACATGATGAAACTGAACACTTACCTTTGCTAGTTCCATAGCCAACATAACAACAGCAACATGATCAAACTGAACACTTACCTTTGCTAGTTCCATAGCCAACATAACAACAGCAACATGATCAAACTGAACACTTACCTTTGCTAGTTCCCAGCAAGATAGCGCTAGTTGTATTATCACTGGTATTTTGCCAGTTCCAACCCACAGACTCGATCAGGTGACCCTGTTCGAACACACACACATACAGATACAAGAATATTAGTAATGTGGATGATAATATTCAATTCTGCAAGACTTCTGACTGCTAAAGTCAAGTTATCTCCACCTTCTTGACAGTCAGCAGTGCTCTTCCCCCACTGGAACAGATGTGCCCAGGTTCAGAAAGGTCTAATCAGCTGCCTCCAAACACACTTTGGGACTAACAATGACACACAAGGAGTCAACCATATGTACTTTGAGTTTCTTTAAATGCACTGTCCATGAACATCTAAGACTAATCACTGTGTTTTCACGTAGCATTCTGAGCTTTACTTCAACACTAGAGAACAGGACATTCTGATGGCTTTGTTTAATCTTTGCTTTTCAACACTGTTTAAATCTTTGCTCTTTTGTCATGTCTTTTGGAGGTCAATTATGATCATGTTATCTTCTTACCCAGGTGACAGGTCAGCAGCAGACATCAGTTGTCATGACTCTCCAAACCTCTCTGTTATCTCATATGTTGATGGAGTTGGTGTTGCTTATATCACTATTAGGTGCCCAGCTGTTTCAGATTTCAATATGTCTTTCTCTGCCTCTCTTGCCTCGTATTTTCCACACACAATTTTTCACAAGTGGAGTTTTGTACTCGTGATATTTCTGTTTTTCATGACATTGCTCTGATTAGTATAAGTCTTTGATTATGATAATCTATCCTAGTTGCAAAATAACAGGGTTTAATAGAATACAGATTTCTTAAAATCAAATAGACTGCACATCTTTTTCCACAATGTTTCTTTTACTTGTAAAGTCAGTACTTCAGGCATCAAGTCTGGGAAATTACCTGTGCTCTGGACACTACTACCTTTACTAGGCAGCCAGCATAAGGTCACCATACAGTGGATATCGTCACACAACGAAGTGCCCGAAAACGAGAGTGTATCAGCTAGCTAAGGAAGGAGTAAAAGAAAGACAACCTGATGTACTTGTCCCGTACCACCAAAAGAAAAGAATCATCAAATCAATCAGAAAGCCACCAAGAACAGTGCAAGATGATCACCACTTTATGGACAGACCAGAACAATTTATTATTCTGCGCCTCAGAACAGAACAGATTACATAGCCACATATATACACAATTAAAGATTAGCAATATACGCAAAATTAAAGATTGGCAAATCAGCCATGTGCACATGTGGATTGGTGCCACAGGCAGCAGAGCACATGCACCAATACTTCCCCAAATACAACATATCTAGGCAAACTTTCTGGCCTAGAGAAACAACAGTGGAAGACAATCTCTATGGACCACTGAGTGAACTAAGAAAGACTAAAGAAACAACAAGAGGCAACATTGCAGATACAGACAATACATTTCAAGCCAATGGAAAAAGAAGGCAAAGAAAGGACATAAAGAAGTAAAGTTGGGTGGTCATTTGGTTGACTGGATTTTGGCTGGCAGGTTGATTGGCTGGCTGGCTGGATGCTTGGTTGGTTGGTGAATTCATTGCGTGACCGAGTTGTAACTCTGAAGTCCGACCCTCAGGTTGGAAAGGACTTGCATCTACTAGAGTGATGTGGGTGTAGAGACTTCCCTCCCAACCCTGTACCAACATACCATCTCCACAAGGACTTGCATCTACTAGAGTGATGTGGGTGTAGAGACGTCCCTCCCAACCCTGTACCAACATACCATCGACTAGAGTGGTGTGGGTGTAGAGATATCCCTCCCAACCCTGTACCAGCATACCATGTAATAGAGTGATGTTGGTGTAGAGACGTCCCTCCCAACCCTGTACCAACATACCATCGACTAGAGTGGTGTGGGTGTAGAGATATCCCTCCCAACCCTGTACCAGCATACCATGTAATAGAGTGATGTTGGTGTAGAGACGTCCCTCCCAACCCTGTACCAACATACCATCGACTAGAGTGGTGTGGGTGTAGAGATATCCCTCCCAACCCTGTACCAACATACCATCTACTAGAGTGATGTGGGTGTAGAGACGTCCTTCCCAACCCTGTACCAACATACCATCTACTAGGGTGATGTGAGTGTAGCGACGTCCCTCCCCACCCTGTACCAACATACCATCTACTAGAGTGATGTGGGTGTAGAGACGTCCTTCCCAACCCTGTACCAACATACCATCTACTAGAGTGATGTGGGTGTAGAGACGTCCCTCCCAACCCTGTACCAACATACCATCTACTAGAGTGATGTGGATGTAGAGACTTCCCTCCCCACCCTGTACCAACATACCATCTACTAGAGTGATGTGGGTGTAGAGACTTCCCTCCCCACCCTGTACCAACATACCATCTACTAGAGTGATGTGGGTGTAGAGACTTCCTTCCCAACCCTGTACCAACATACCATCTACTAGAGTGATGTGGATGTAGAGACTTCCCTCCCCACCCTGTACCAACATACCATCTACTAGAGTGATGTGGGTGTAGAGACGTCCCTCCCAACCCTGTACCAACATACCATCTACTAGAGTGATGTGGGTGTAGAGACTTCCCTCCCCACCCTGTACCAACATACCATCTACTAGAGTGAGGGGGTGTAGAGACTTCCCTCCCCACCCTGTACCAACATACCATCTACTAGAGTGATATGGGTGTAGAGACTTCCCTCCCCACCCTGTACCAACATACCATCTACTAGAGTGATATGGGTGTAGAGACTTCCCTCCCCACCCTGTACCAACATACCATCTACTAGAGTGAGGGGGTGTAGAGACTTCCCTCCCCACCCTGTACCAACATACCATCTACTAGAGTGATATGGGTGTAGAGACTTCCCTCCCCACCCTGTACCAACATACCATCTACTAGAGTGATATGGGTGTAGAGACTTCCCTCCCCACCCTGTACCAACATACCATCTACTAGAGTGATGTGGGTGTAGAGACTTCCCTCCCAACCCTCAACCAACTAGAGTGATGTGGGTGTAGAGACGTCCTTCCCAACCCTGTACCAACATACCATCTACTAGAGTGATGTGGGTGTAGAGACGTCCCTCCCCACCCTGTACCAACATACCATCTACTAGGGTGATGTGAGTGTAGCGACGTCCCTCCCCACCCTGTACCAACATACCATCTACTAGAGTGATGTGGATGTAGAGACTTCCCTCCCAACCCTCAACCAACTAGAGTGATGTGGGTGTAGAGACGTCCCTCCCAACCCTGTACCAACATACCATCTACTAGAGTTATGTGGGTGTAGAGACGTCCCTCCCCACCCTGTACCAACATACCATCTACTAGAGTGATGTGGGTGTAAAGACGTCCCTCCCCATCCTGTACCAACATATCATCTACTAGCGTGATGTGGGTGTAGAGACGTCCCTCCCAACCCTGTACCAACATACCATCTACTAGAGTGATGTGGGTGTAGAGACTTCCCTCCCCACCCTGTACCAACATACCATCTACTAGAGTGATGTGGGTGTAGAGACTTCCCTCCCCACCCTGTACCAACATACCATCTACTAGAGTGATGTGGGTGTAGAGACTTCCCTCCCCACCCTGTACCAACATACCATCTACTAGAGTGATGTGGGTGTAGAGACGTCCCTCCCAACCCTGTACCAACATACCATCTACTAGAGTGATGTGGGTGTAGAGACTTCCCTCCCCACCCTGTACCAACATACCATCTACTAGAGTGAGGGGGTGTAGAGACGTCCCTCCCCACCCTGTACCAACATACCATCTACTAGAGTGATGTGGGTGTAGAGATATCCCTCCCCACCCTGTACCAACATACCATCTACTAGAGTGATATGGGTGTAGAGACTTCCCTCCCCACCCTGTACCAACATACCATCTACTAGAGTGATATGGGTGTAGAGACTTCCCTCCCAACCCTCAACCAACTAGAGTGATGTGGGTGTAGAGACGTCCTTCCCAACCCTGTACCAACATACCATCTACTAGAGTGATGTGGGTGTAGAGACGTCCCTCCCCACCCTGTACCAACATACCATCTACTAGGGTGATGTGAGTGTAGCGACGTCCCTCCCCACCCTGTACCAACATACCATCTACTAGAGTGATGTGGATGTAGAGACTTCCCTCCCAACCCTCAACCAACTAGAGTGATGTGGGTGTAGAGACGTCCCTCCCAACCCTGTACCAACATACCATCTACTAGAGTTATGTGGGTGTAGAGACGTCCCTCCCCACCCTGTACCAACATACCATCTACTAGAGTGATGTGGGTGTAAAGACGTCCCTCCCCATCCTGTACCAACATATCATCTACTAGCGTGATGTGGGTGTAGAGACGTCCCTCCCAACCCTGTACCAACATACCATCTACTAGAGTGATGTGGGTGTAGAGACGTCCCTCCCAACCCTGTACCAACATACCATCTACTAGAGTGATGTGGGTGTAGAGACGTCCCTCCCAACCCTGTACCAACATACCATCTACTAGAGTGATGTGGGTGTAGAGACTTCCCTCCCCACCCTGTACCAACATACCATCTCCACAAGTGCTGTGTTGCAGAGCCCTCCTTTCTTTCTCCAAGCTCAGAAACTAGAGGGGTGTGCAAGATCAGTAGTGAAACTTAACATCTGTGAGAGAGGTATATTAGGCTGTGAAATAAGTCCATCATTCAGCACAGCACATACATACTGGATGGGATCAGGCCTGGGCTGGGAGGAGCCATGGCTGAAAGGATACCGTCGACCTTGGAGTTAGAAGGTCATGGGTCAAATCTCAGCACAAGGCTAGGCATTTGTCCAAGTACCACTTGTACCTGATGATATCACATGTCCCCTTGATATATTGGGTAGTGTGATCAAATACTTAATGTTATCAGATAAGAGCAACAAAAAAAAAAGAGCATTCCATGTGAAAGTTGTGATTTTAACAATTAATTAGATGAATTATTGTTTGGCTGAAATATGTAACACACATTTCCACTGACACCGTGTGAATGTGGAGCATTTATTCCCATGGTAATCACAGATTTACTGTAAAGACTTTGTCTCTTACATAACTAATGGCTGAATCCTCAACACATCTGAGAAATCTTTTATTGTATGTCAAAAAAAATATATGAAACGCCTATGCTTTTTGGCCACAATTTATAGGGTGAGAAATGGGTCAGGTTGGGATTTTATGGCCTGTCAACTGCATGAAGTTTCCTGAAGATTGATTACTCTCTTTTCCACCCAAGCTGGTGTATATTCAGTTACACTTGATTTGCTAAGTGTTGTTCCGTTCTACCTATATAACATGCTTGAATTTATAAATATAGCTTTATATGTTGTATGGAGACAATAGTTTTTTCACAGGTGGAGTAGGTATTGAGGTGGTACTTATGTAAGTTGCTTCCCATTCACACTGGAATTTATAAATATAGCTTTATATGGTGTATGGAGACAATAGCTCTTTCACAGATGGGTTAGGTATCGGGGTGGTTTTGTATCTGATCATTGGTTCAGCAGCAAAGAATGTTTGCTTTACTGATGTTCTGAGTCAATCATTTATTCGTTCCATGATGTCATCCCCTTGAAATTTAGCTGAAGAAACACTTGAAGTTTGAGGAATGATCTTTCTGTAGGGTTAGGTTTGGAGGGCTGGCAGTGACACTTGATGAAACCAATTTGATGCCCATTAGAATCAAGGGTCTGGTTAAGAGTGTCTAGTTCTTCTACTAGTGTCGTCAGAGCAAATCTTTCTTGCTCAATTGAATAGATGTCTGCTAGAATGAGACCTAGAGGAAAGCTTCCCAAGGCCACTATATCAATTTGGCGGTATAATTTGTTAAGGAAGTTCAATTTAATGTTATATGTGCACAGTGATAGAAGTCTCTCAAGTTTAGATGTGGGCAGGTCTAACTTAAGGTTCTTCTCTTGTATGCAGTCATAGATGATCTTCGCTTTTTCTTCAAAGGAAAAGTTTGTTGGTATGAATACTTTGCCTAAACAAACACTACTCTGTAAACAGGACAAATATAAATGAAGATGAGCAGATGCATACCTTCATTTTTGCGATAAGTTTCGGCTTCTTCCAGTTCCTAGACAGGTAGAGATTATCCTGAGAGGTCATGGAAATAATCAGGTGTCTGCCAGCTGGATCCAGAAATATCTTGTGAATGCTGTCATCGACAGCTCGAGGCAGTTCCACCTCTGCACAAATTATTTATATTTTCAATGGAATCGTATGATGAGCCATGACTAATTTGACTTAAGAAAAAAGAATAGTTCAAACAATGTACTGATCAACAGATTTCTGCAATAGGAACTCACTCTCTGTCATTGTACTGAACAATGGATTTCTACAAAATAACTTCTTGTCCATTACTTGTACTGTGTGTTTGTGTTTTTCTTCCACTTATGCCATTAAGCGTCGTGGGGAGGGGTAATTGAAGTTCCAGCGCCTGTGACTAGCACCTTTCCTCCAGTTTCCTCCATTAATCTCAAGCAGAATTTCTAGGATCAAGTAAATTCCCTACCGGTTTGCTAGAGTTTGCTAGACCAGTCATAGGTTCCTTACCTACTTAACCCTTGTATATTTGCTACTGCCTGCTGCCTTCCTTGGATGTGGTAGCCGTTTCTCATTCTCCCTCTACTGAAGAACATATTTATACAACATGACTTACTGTCCATTACTTGTGCTGAACAATAGATGTATACAATATAACTTACTGCCCGTTACTTGTATTGAATAATAGATTTCTGCAACATAATTGTTCATTCATGGTTAGCTTTCTTAAAACCGCCTACTGAAGCAACTATAGCATTTGGACACAACTAGAAACCTTAAATACTACTGTTAATTATGGATCAATTTTTCTGCACTAAGACCAAGTCCACAGGTACCCAGTCTCCATGATTCTTCAACATATATTGTAGAACAACTGGTCATATTGCTACATTTGTTGTGGAAACATGTAATATTTATATCCTTGGTCGTATTGTGATATCAGTTGTGTCGCTTCTCAGTTCTCCTGCCTCATTGGCACCTTATCGTTCTAATCTATAGTCTAATCCATCCATCCATCCATCATATGCCATGCCGGTAAACGTGGGTGGTCATGTTCTGCCATCTCACTCAATCACCAGAGTCGTGGATCAGCTCTGTGTTTCTGTCTCAACCATGCCACAAGGCCAAGCCATCCAGGTACTTGCTTCTAGGTCTTCCCCTTGGTCTGTTCCCCTCGATCTTACCAGTTGTCACCAAGTTCTCCAAATCATTTCTTCTCATAACATGCACAAAAAATTGTGACTGTCTACGTCTCTAATCAGTTTACGATCTTCATTTGTTTCTTGAAGGACTTGTTCATTGGTCTTTCTGGCTGTCCATGGTATTCTTTGCATTTTCCTCAGAAACCACATTTCTACAGCCATCAGATGTTTTTCAGCCTGACTGCTCATTGTCCAAGCTTCACATCCATATAAAAGTACAGATATATTCTAATATGATAGTTTATTACATTGTGCTTTAAAAAAAGGTATAATAACTACAACACACGGCAGTTAGACCAGGCTTGTAGTTACACCTCTCCATAGCACAAAGCATTAACTGAATTGCACTGACCATGAGTTACCTATGCAGCATGATTCCTCTCTCAGCCTGCCTAGTTTACTCCAGAAGAAAAATAACACCAATACATCTGGAACAAGACAAGCTGCAGAAGCTGCCGGATCAGCAAAACAATGCTGTGACTGTCAGCCTGTCGGAGTTTCCATCCAAGACCAGTTACCAACCAAGACTTAGGGCGTGGTCTGCTCTGCCATGACATTTAGTCTTAGGTTGTATTTCCTTGCACCAGGATAAGGCTTGTACCCTCCCAATTCAGCTCCTCCCTAAGCCATTGGGACAATGTAGGGTATCAGGTTTGGTTAGCGCCGCCCACATTTGGCACTAATAGAAAGCAGCTAGTGATGTCTACTATCATAATGTAGCTCAGTCATATCTGACCGAGACTGAGTTCACAATTACAAAATATACCCATCATAGAACATTCATAGTATGTACAGATTCTGTTCACGTACACATAGTGAGATACTCTCTGGTGCCACAGACTTTGTGCACTAAGCCGAAAATCTTATAGTATCATCAATAGAGTATCAGTGCATTGATACAGTTGCACACTGCCACTGTCTTCTTCTTTCTCTTATTTTTTGATGGTACACCACAACCTCAAGTCTGAGAATGGAGGTGGAGACGGTTACTGCAGCTTTCCTCTGGTTGGAGAACAAACTATATACGTATGTTGTGACTGTGACTAATTCACAAGGCATGCTGGCAAAGGTGAAGACTTTTCTCCAGGATACTTTGGTGTGGTTGGAAATTAACAGACAGACAGATTGGCTCATGCCGCATCATTAAGGGGTAATGTGATGCATGATAAGGCACATGTGGTGAAGGCCCTCTGGGAGAATGTGATTAATGAAGAAAAACAGATAGACTATCATGGTCTAGACAGAATGAAACAGCAAGGGGTGGTCAAAGCATCTGGTCGACAGTCTTCACTCAGAGGTAAAGCAAGACGGACATATAATCAGATTGCAATGGGCACCATAAGAATTGGAACTCTATGCTGGCTATTGAAGATGAGCTTATGGGAAAGCTCCGAGTGCAGTGATGTTGGTTCTTGACTCAACTCAACTCCATTCATTGTTCGATGTTGTTCTAGAAACATCTACACAAGAAGTCCAGTTTTATGGATGTATGTTAACAATGGTTATATCTAAGAACACGATAACACCAAAATGGCATATAGCAAACAATGGGAAAATGCTTAACCAAGTTTGCAAATTTAAATACCTAGGTGCGATCATAACATTAGAATAAAACTGTGTGATAGAGATTAACTTTCTCCGTAATCTCGTTTATCACGCAGTCTCGTAGCAGGGCGAGAGCTGGGAACGGTTCGACCCCCCCTGGTGACTTGCGGGATAACTGAGCCGGCCGCTCAGAAAGCAATGGCAAACTACTGAGCGTAATCTTGCCAAGAAATCAACATACAGCTGAAAGATGCTGATGTTGACAGTGATGTCCTGTAATGGATATGCAAAAAAAAAAAAAAAAAAAAAAAAGATAGAGATTAAGAGCAGAATATGCCAATAAAAAGCTTAATTTTAAAAATTGGCAACCATCCTACACAATAAATCACTACCATATGCTGGGGGGAGGATCTGAGCACCTATGGACATGTCCGGAGTGCAACGAAGATACCCCAACTGATAAATAACTAACTAACTAACTAACTAACTAACTAAATCACTACCATTGAATGTCAGAAAGAGAGTACTGAAATATTATACAGAACCTGGTCTGATGTGTGGCAGTGAATCACAGAATGTGAATAAACAAATTAGGAAGATCTTGGAAGCAACGGAGATGTGGTTCATGAAAATAATGTTGTGAATAACTTGGACTGCCAGAATAACTAACAACAACTGCCTGGAAGAAGGAAATGAAACTAGAACATTATATACAACTATAAGGAAAAGACAGTATTCTTTGGACACATGATGAAAAGAGAAGAGTTGGAGAACATTGTGATGATTGGACAGATCAGCAGTAGAAGCAGCAAAGACCAAGAGAAATGATGCTGGATGGTCTCAGACAATGACATGGAGGAATCTATTCAGTAGAACTGGTTCAGAACACCAAGGACTGAGATCCGTGGAGAGACATGAGCACCACGCCATTTGCAGGGAACATGATGACAATGATGTAGTTGTAAACTGAAAGCTCACTGAGATTCTTAAATAGCTGTGTGAATGTTTGTCCTGCAGGCCAGTGTTCAGTGAGATTCTTAAATAGCTGTGTGAATGTTTGTCCTGCGGGCCAGTGTTCAGTGAGATTCTTAAATAGCTATGTGAATGTTTGTCCTGTGGGCCAGTGTTCAGTGAGATTCTTAAATAGCTGTGTGAATGTTTGCCCTGTGGGCCAGTGTTCGGTTCACAACTGACAAAACATGAGATAGTCTTGAAGGGTGTGTTTGGCTATCTGTTCTGCCTGTCCACAAGTGCACTGGGGTAAGAGTGCCATGAAACTGGTTCTTGAATCCAATTAAGAGTGTCGTTTTATGTTGCTACTATTTCACTATTGGTAACACTTAAGACTGATAAATATCATACCATCAGGTTCATCTGGGTGATCAAGGTCAAGCCGCATCAGAAGGTTACTGCTCATGGCCATAACCAGGAAGTTATTTGCCACGACCAGGTGAGTAATTTGGTCAGGAGGCCTGGTGGTCATAGAAAATAAAAAATAAAAAAAACATTCAGAAGTATAGATGCTAAACTAATACAGCAACAGTGGTTTAAATATCTAACCTATACCACTGTGATGAAGATGTTATGAATAACTTATCGTCTACGACTATATAAAAGTATCATAAAGTGAATGTAAACAATATATAATAACAAAATAATGCAGCTTTACATAACATAATTACGACACATACAGGATGTTGTGGCGTCTAGCCTTCATCAGCAAACAAATACATACACAAAACACAACATATAGTCACGGAGAAGACCCTCCAGTAACTACATTAAGGCGTAACGATGGGATGAGAAGAACAATGAGATGAAAAAATTAAGCAATGAAGAGAAAATGAAAACTTTAAAAAACTGTTCCTACTTTCCTCAGAATCCCAAGCTGTGTATTGCCACGAATGTCACCGTTATCTTCTTTTATACACAACCGAGGGAGATAATGGTAACATTTGTGGCAATACACAGCTTGGGATTCTGAGGAAAGTAGGAACAGTTTTTTCAAGTTTTCATTTTCTCTTCATTGCTTTCATATTTTCATCTTTTTGTTCTTCTCATCCCGTCGTTATGCTTTGATGTAGTCACAGGAGGGTCTTCTCCATGACTATATGTTGTGTTTTGTGTATGTATTTGTTTGCTGATGAAGGCTAGTCACCACAACATCCTGTATGTGTCATAATTCTGTTATGTTAAGCTACATTACTTTGTGTTATTTTATATTGTTTACATGTTCACATCGTTACCACAGTTGCACCAAATTTTATTCATAAAGTGAATGATGCTGAATTGTTTTCCCAAACCTTCCTGAGCCTTTGGCTATCCCTAACCTACCAGCTAAGCAATTCATTTCAGTGTTGTTTGTATGCTCCAGCAAGGTTATGCCAGCATTTGGAGGTATCAGGTTCAAATTCCGATGGAGTCATATAACTTTAATTTTTTGCTGTCTAGTGCATGCTCCAATATCTCTTCTGTTCTATGTCTTATGAGAATGCCCATGGTTGATCGGTTGATTGCCCATGTTTTTCTCTATGGGAGTAAGTTTTAGCTCCTAATTCTGATGCACTGATGCTCAGGTCATCTGAGTTCTGAATGGACTTGCATCTAGCGCTGTGAGGCTGGTGTGGAGACCTTCCCTATGACCCCAATGCTGTGAGGCTCTGGTGTGGAGACCTTCCCTATGACCCCAATGCTGTGAGGCTCTGGTGTGGAGACCTTCCCTATGACCCCGATGCTGTGAGGCTCTGGTGCGGAGACCTTCCCTATGACCCCGATGCTGAAGTACCATCTCTATGGGGACTGTGTTGTATAGTTCTTCCCCTCTCCAAGTTCAGGAACCAACAGGGTGTGCAAGACCAGTAATGCAACTTCACATCTGTGCAGAGGCATGGCAAGCCTTGGGACATCAGCCAGATGGAAGAGCCAATCTGTGGATAGTCCACACCAAGAAGTAGTGTCCCAAGATCATGACCAGTGTGGATGCTGATCCCAGGCATGTGACCTCAGAGACCCATGGACGTCCATCAATATGTGGCCATTTATTTCTCATGACTGAACATTATTTGCCACCCATTTTATGTACTCTAAGTTGGTATTCATTTCTCTAAGGTTATTCTTGATACCATCACATTATAGATAGTATTATTACAAGATGGCTTCTATGTGATCTTTCCCTTGCTCTGGATACATTATATTTACATAAAATCTCCTTGTTTCATATTGGGCATCTCTGTGTAGACAGTCAAACATTCTTGCCAGCCAATCGTAGATTCATCTTTATCTGCACACTTCTCCTCATGAATCAGTATTAATGGCTGCAGCAAGGAACATCACCCAGCTGGCAAATACAGGAAACACATTAGGCTGGACTGAACTGTGCAAATGAAGGCTCTCACATGAAGTGTGCCATGACCACTGGCAAGAGAGAAGTGCTTGGTCAAAAATGCCCTCTCCTTAAACAATGGCTCCATCATATGGTGTACAGTTTCCTTCCATACAGGTTGACCATGCATGCAGTCACTCACAAACATACACTCCTGACACAGACCAGAATTCCAACCACTGACAATGATGGACATGAAACTTACTTGAAATTCACCTTCTTCTTGAGAAATATTGGAACATCAGTCTCCAGTCTTGCATCAATGAAGCCAGGACCAATCTACAGGAAGAACATGCAATGGTCAGACAAATGTTATGATCAATGCGTCACTCTGAGTGGAGGGGAGGCCAGTATTTGGGCCATATATCTCCCAGCATTCATAATGAAGTGCCCAGTTTTTCCAATAATATATCCCAGCATTCATAATGGTATGCCAGTGTTTGGGCAAGCAAAGATACTACATCTATAACAAAATTACCATACCTATAGCAAATATGCCATGCCTATAGCAAAGATGCCAGGTCTAGACCAAAGATATTGTATCTATTACAAAGATACCATTTCTATTATAAAGATACCATATCTACTACAATGATACCATGTCTACAACCAAGATACCATGTCTTTAACAACAATACCATGACTATACAAAAATGCAATGCCTATAACAAAGGTACCATGTCTATAACAAAGGTACCATGTCTATAACAAAGGTACCATGTCTATAACAAAGATACCATGTCTATAACAAAGATACAATGTCTATAACAAAGGTACCATGTCTATAACAAAGGTACCATGTCTATAACAAAGGTACCATGTCTATGAAAAACATACCATTTCTATAACAAACATACCATGTCTATACAAATACGCACACAAAACACAACATATAGTCACAGAGAAGACCCTCCGGTGACTATGTGACTACATTAAGGCATAAGGACGAGATGAGAAGAATAAAAAAAATGAAAACATAAGAGCAATGAAGATAAAATGAAAATTTGAATAAAATGTTGCTACTTATCTCAGAATCCCAGGCTGTAATACTAATACAAATGTCACCTTTGTCCTCTTTTATACACAGCAGTATGAGTATGTGGGTCATGGGAACTGGGGTGGGGAATAGTAACAGTTCAGTGAAGATCCCAGGTAAATTAATGGTAGTGATACGTGAAAAAAGGAGATCGTAAGGCAGGAAACTGGAAGCAATGGGGATGTGATAGTTGTCCGAGAGTGAAAACTAAAGAGTCCCAGTGGACGTACGTACAATGCATGAGTCGGTGCCAGTGAATGGGTTGGCCACAGTGGATGAACATTAAAGAGCAATGGTGTGTGTACCTAAGTATGACGGTGATACTAACAAAATTAATTTTCTGTGCTCCTTTATGTGTGTACGAAGTGAGTCCTAAAGTCTGGGTGGAATTATATGTGTGAGCTCACATATATACATCTACACACATCAACAAACATTCATACAATAGTATACATACACATGTATATGGTCTATAACAAGCATACCATGTCTACAGCACAGATGCCATGTCTATAACAAAGATGCCATGTCTATAACAATGATGCCACGTCTACAACAAAGATGCCATGTCTATAACAAACATACCATGTCTACAACAAAGATGCCATGTATCCAACAAAGATGCCATGTCTATGATAAAGAGGCCATGTCTATAACAAAGATGCCATGTCTATAACAAAGATGCAGTGTCTACAATAAAGATGCCATATCTACAACAAAGATGCCATGTCTATAACAAAGATGACATGTCTTTAACAAACACATTATGTGTAGCCTATAACAAACACACCATGTCTATAACAAACATACCATGTCACCAGCAACTTGATTTGGTCGTCTTACAGCTGCTCGATTAGACTCCTCCTCATACTGGTCTAAAATGGATGCCATGGTGACACAGCTGTCACAAATTTACCAAACAACAATGCAACACACCGGCACACCAAGAGCTCCACTGGACTCAATGTATCTGCAATAAAACACATGCTCGTGATAATATCTTAGTAGATACTGCTATAATAGTCACAATCCAAGGATGGTGAATGTGCACACATGCAAGCAGACAGGCAAGCACACATACATGCATACATGTTTGTACACGCACACATGCACGCACGCACGCATGCATGCATGTACACGTGCACACACACACACATGTATACATACATACACACACATACATGACATTAAAAGCACCCTGGGCATGAAAAAACATGAGGCACTCATTCCCACACAAGGTTGCAATAAATGTAACACAAAAGTAGCACTCATTCCCACACAAGGTTGCAATAAATGTAACACAAAAGTAGCACTCATTCCCACACAAGGTTGCAATAAATGTAACATAAAAGTAGCACTCATTCCCACACAAGGTTGCAATGAATGTGACACAAAATGTAGCACTCATTCCCACACAAGGTTGCAATAAATGTGACACAAAAGTAGCACTCATTCCCTACAAGGTTGCAATAAATGTAACATAAAAGTAGCATTCATTCCTACACAAGGTTGCAATAAATGTGACACAAAATGTAGCACTCATTCCCACACAAGGTTGCAATAAATGTGACACAAAATGTAGCACTCATTCCCTACAAGGTTACAATAAATGATTGTTTCATTGCTTACATTTGCCCATACTACAACCTCTGACACTCAAGCATCATTTATCTTGATCTGCCTCTTCTTCCAATGATCTTCCTATCTGTCACAATGCTCTCCAATGCCTTTCTTCTCATTATATGACCAAAGAACAGTTTGTACCTTTCTTATAATTGTGTATTAAGTTTGACTTTCAACAGTCTCTTTAAGGCAATCATTGTTAGTTACTATGGCCACTCAAGGTATTTGTTTAGTCAAATAGTGTAATAGAATGTGGGGCTAACACCATTTACCCGATACCCAGAAATTGGACTGTTGCTAGGGTGGAGTAACTTATGATGTCCACCTCTAACTCATGCAGACATGGTTCAATTCACTGCTTACCTTTTTCAATTCAATGCTTAAATTTTACAAGATAAGAAAGGTGAAGAATCTACCCACCCGATCCTATAGTAGTGGATCAGATGTCTAACATTCTCAGACAAGGGCTAAACACTTGGAAGACACATGTGAAAATTGGGCACAATAAAAAAATCCCCTGGAGCTGAAAATTGAAAAGAGCAGATGGAATAGGCCTCTGCCAAGGCTAAATTAGAAACCCTACCAAAGAAAGAATATGTACAGCATGTACCATTCTGATATATACACATGTGGATCCTTACCAGAGTCATGGAGTTTGTGCCCGGTGGTGAGCTTTTCCTAGTTCTAAATCTGGGAAATATCAACAGGGGAACCCTTTGAGGCCACTAAGACAGTTCAGAAATAAACATACATGTATTGTTTGGTGCCCATAGAAATGAGAAGAAGGAAGTGGAGACTAGACAATGCACTAGACAACATCAAAACTGAAAGTTATCTGGCAACTATAGCTTTCAATTTGTACGTTGTATAGTGCACCCTCTAGTCTCTACTTCCTTCTTGTCACTTCTATGAGTGCCAACAATAAATGTGTGTTTATTTATGAACTACTATGTCTGGGAAAAGACTTGAGCAGTGTTGGAGATATGTGATATGTGTACAATGAGAGTGGTGACATACAGACCAAACCAAACCATGTGGTATTGAATTGTGGAAGTAATTTGTATGGACGTTTTTGATTACTGTCTTTGCTGTTGTCAACGTGTTAATATTAATGAATACTTTCCCTTCTGGTCTTTCCTTCCCTATTGATTGTTGGTGTCAGCTGATGTTTATGATTGAGTAACATGCTGATAAATGAATGAATAACATGTATAAATAGAATGTAATGACTCAATAACATTAATAACATGCTGATAAATGATTGAATAGCATTCTGATAAACGACTGAATAACATAACATGCTGATATACACGATTGAATTAACATTCTGATAAATCATTAAATGATTGATTCATTGAATAACATCATGTTGATAAATGATTGAATAACATGCTGATAAATGATTGAATAACATGCTGATAAATGATTGAATAACATGCTGATAAATGATTGAATACCATGCTGATAAATTATTGAAAAGTATGCTTTTAAATGACAGAATGGGCCGCTGTATACTTTGTCACTGCTACTGGCTGGACATGGGCGGGGTAACCGGGTTCATAACAACACGGATTCGATTCCCTGACCTCAGTCAAAACCAAAACAAGGCCGTCGGCAATACACAGCAGACGACCTGCTAGACAAAACGTAAGCTAATTTAAATTTATAAACTCGCAAACATAGAGTAAAAATATAAATGTACAAGCCTCTTTACATTTGTTAAGCGGGTGTCTGCAACCGAGTTATTTAGAATGGTTTATTCATATATAATCCATGTCTACATTTCGTCTGCCATTTTGTGGTCACATGACCGAGACCGCTATAATCAACACAGCAGCCGCGTAGTCGAGTCAGCATTGACATATGGCCTTCTTATATTCCTTGCTGTGGGAAGGTGTCTGTCTTCGGCCTTCTGTACCATATACTGTCAATATTTCCTTATATCAGCGTCCCTCCATACCATGGTATCAAACTGCCTAGCATTTCCTCTCTTGGTGTTCCCTGCCTCTCTCCTTTCCAACTTTATTGTTGTCATGGAGTATTTCAGCATTCCCCTTCTCATGATGTGTCTTCTGATTTAGTCAAGAACATGACGTCACAGCACTCCGGACATTCCCATACCCGCCCCGTTAATTGCTAATTATCCGTGATTCACTTCCGTATATAAGAATTGCCTCTAGGATTTAAGAACTCTTGTTCTCACCTCGACAGACAAATAATTAAAAGTGTGCATGTCCTTTGAGGGACATTGCCATCAACCCCATCCTTGAGTTGATTTACTAGTCGATTTCACGTTCAGTAGTTTCCCGTTGAAAGACCTTGTAAAACACGTATACCGTATCACCGTAAGCTAGAGCTCGACTTACGACCACGATCGGTTCCGACAGACCGGTCGTAACACGATTTGGTCGTAAGTTGAGTACGCTATGTGTACAGTAATGTGAAGTGATGTTATAAAAATATTTAAGTTAAATTATATCATAAATTTCTTTTATTATTGTTATAAATCATAATTTTCGATGTTCATTTTGTGCCATTTGTATCATCTCTACACCATTTTGTTTCTTATTTTTACATCGTCAGGTTTAAGAAAAACACTGCATTAACTGTAGCCTACATGTACAACTGGTTTAATATTTGCAAAACATACACAATACAGGTGTGGAAAATACTATAGGAAACATTTTCCCAATCGCAAAACACATCAAATTGTCATTGACATCAAAATATATAAATATGTACGAAACATTTTATTGGCCACGGTGCTTGGCTGCAGATCATTAATGTCGTCATCTAAGGCAGCATTTGGGGGTACCGGAGTTGGTTTTTTCATAAACATCTTGAGCTTTGTCTGAATTGTATGTTTCTTTTTTTTTTCATCATAAATTTCACGATACGGACGAAACACATTGTGCGCCATCCGTTCAATCCTTGCAAATCGTTCGATGTTTGGGTTCATAGCTTCGAAATGTATAAGAAGTTTATTCAGTAAAGATAAACCTTCTGATAATCCCTTAGTGGTGAACTTTCTTTCTGGCTCATCTTCTTCTTTCTTGGCTTCTCTTCTTTCTTCTTCCGCCACTCTTTCTTCTTCCAGTTCGATTAACTCTTCATTTGTAAGTTCTCCGGATTCTTTGTCTAGCAACTCTTCGACATCTTCAATTTCACACTCCAAAGAAAGGTCTTTGGCGAGTTTTACTATTTTTTCCCGAATCGTTTCAAGTTCATGTTCACTGTCAAATCCATGAAAATGATTAACATGTAGCGCTTAACACAATTTTTCTAGATGCCATTCATGCACTTTGTCGTCACAGCCTCCCAGGCGGTAGCGATATTCTTGATACACATTAACATGTTTTAGTGTTTCCAAAAATCTCGCAATGTTAGTTCTGTGTCAGCATCTATTGCGGATATTGCTCGAACGAAGGTGGTTCGGAGATAGTTGGCCTTTACGATCGCAATCAAACCTTGGTCCATAGGCTGGATCAGTGAAGTCGTGTTTGGCGGAAGAAAAACAAATTTTACATCTGGATGGAGATCACCTAGATGTGGTGGGTGTCCAGGCGCGTTATCGAGTAGCAATAAAATCTTGAAAGGAATATCTTTCTCCAAACAAAAACAAAAAAAATCTAATATGGCTAGTGATTGTGGTCGTAAAGTTGAATGGTCGTAAGTTGCATAGGTCGTAAGTCGAGCACTAGCTGTATTGGAAACAACAAGCTGCTTTAATAAGGATTGATAAGGAAGTAGGTCAATATCAGCCTATTAAGAGAGGTGTGAGACAGGGATATGTAATGTCTCCATATCTTTTTTTCCCTGTACAGTGAAAATATTTTCAGAAATGTAGAAGATATGAAAGGAATCATCATTGGGGGACATAACATCAATAACATTAGATATGTGATGCTACAGTATTGATTGCAGACAACGAGCAGGATCTGCAACATTTAGTAAATGCGGTTGTTGCACACAATGAACAATTAGGGTTAGAATTAAATTTTAAGAAGACACAGATTATGGTCGTCGCTATGAAGAAGGAAATACCACAATGTGATATATAGAAGTAAATGGGAATATTCTTAAACACGTGAATCGGTACAATTATCTCGGAACAGTCATAGCGTCCGATGGTAGATGCCTTGAAGAGATTAGAACAAGAATCGCCTTATCGGAGGAATCCTTTTACAAGATGGGAAACATACTGACCACACACACACAAATGTTATTTGCTTGAATATTGAGCACAGCCCACTACTGGCAATGCTGATCGTATTCCGGTACGAACCTTGGACCTTGATCACTGTTCCAGTTCCATTTCAAAAACAAAAATTCCAAATTTGACCTCGTCTAACCTGCTTCATCAGCTGTGGTTATTATTGAGGTACATGGTTTTTGTGGGTTTATTCACCCTAATTCTTGTCTTGTGAGTCCTATCTCGGACTGGTTATGTAACGTTTGTGTCTGTGACGTCAGCAGTGGTCGGCGGCTATCCTTTATGCTCTTCTGTTGTTATGGTTTTCTTTGTTGGTGTAGGCTCCTGGCTCGTCTGGCTGCAGTCCTTATAAGGACTTTTCGTGATCACACTCCAGCTGGGGATAGGTCGGCGGCTGTCCTTTGTGCATGTTTCCTTTTGTTTTCGTTGTTGGTGCAGGCTCCAGGCTTGACTGGTTGCAGTCCTTAAAAGGACTTTTTATTTGGTATTCTGTCTCCTTTTTTGTGCATTTTCTGTAGGAGCTTTTCGACGTTTTCTTTTTCCTCCTTGGGGAAACAGTTTTCACTGTTTCGTTTGCGTATCTGCTGCCTAGCGTTTTCTTCCTCCGTGGTCAGCCATGGGACAATTTCACCGTCCTCGATATAGTACTCGAAGTCGGCCTCACAGTTGTAGTGTACTAATGGGTATATCATCGGTTTCCCCCGGAGTTTTTTAGGCTTCTTCTTTTCTTTTTCTTCCCAGCGCCTTCTGAATTCCTGGCGCTTGAGTTCCTCCTTGTCGACTGGGTATTCTGTGCCTCCTTCAGAGATCCGACGGTATAGTAGTTCCCTCTTGGGCGTTGTGGTTGGGCTGCTGGCTTTAGCTTGCTGTTCAGACTCGGTCTCTTGGGTTTCTTCTTGCGGTTTTTCTGTGAGTTCTTGTGTGGCTTCTGTTGGTTTGTTTTGAAAGAGTTCCATTTCAGCTCTATGCAGTTCTCTTTCGGTCTTGATAATTTGTAGGATTTCTTCGTTCTCCTTCTTTATCTCAGCCATGCGCTGAATCTCTTGTTTGATGTTGAGCTGGATTTCTTTCATGTCGGCCAGCAGCTTCTCATTATCGCTGGTCGGAGTCGTCGTCAGCAGTGCCTTGACTTGTTTCTTCAACTCGTCTATCTGCTTTTGAAGTTGATCTCTTTCAGCCTGTGCTATACCCGTGGCTGTCTCGCCCCTCTGCATTGCTTCCTTGAATGGTGTCTGTGATGATGGCGATCTTTAAGACGTCTCTGTGTCTCTGCAGGTACGGACAGCCCAGGTATCTTGCTCCGTGTTTGCCCAGACAGTTGGCGCACTTTCTTCTGTTGTTAGGAGCTCGGAAGTCCGTATCCAGCTTGGCCAGCGGACACTCCTTGAAGGTGTGGTGATCGGCGCAGAATCGACAGATTTCCGTCTTACTGCGACACGTTGCTCTGCTGTGGCCGGCCCTCTGGCATTTTGAACATTGCGTGATTCTTGGTATGAATCTCTCTGGTTGCTGCAGTCTCTTGTTGAGTGATGCTGTGGTCGGCATTTCGCTGCCCTCCGATGTCACCACTGCCAGGGTTGTAGGTATCTTGGAGTAGGTGAGAAGTCGCTCCGCCTTCAAGAATCGGATGTGAAGATTCTCTTCACGTAGCTGCTTCAGGATTTCTTCATCTGTCAGCTCCACAGGAATCCGCTTGACAACCCATCGGACTGTTTTCGAGTCGGTGTTCCCGACTCTGGTGTCTTTCTCCTCCTTCTCTGCTGTCTTAGTTCTTGACTGTGTTGGGCTGTCAATCTTCTCCCTCGTAGTAGCTTCAGTAATAGCTGTAGTATCAGGCTGTTTGATGCAGCTAGCAGGTGGGCTCTCGACGTTCTTCTTCTTGTTGTCGGCTCCCACGCTGCACATCTTGGCAACAGCGTGTTTCTTGTTGTTGGTCTTTCCACGTGACATTTTCCCGCTGATCAGGCTTCTTGACAGAATAATGCGACTTGACTTGTTAGCGCTCGCAGTGCGAATGACCTTGATCACGCCGGATTGGAAGCATTAGACTCTAGTTTCGCTCTCGTTTGAGCTCGTCAGTAGTAGGGATGCCAGATACGTGGGCACCAAAAGGAGGACATAATAAGACAAAAAGGAAGACAAAGGAGGACATAATAAGACAAAAAGGAGCACATATTGAATGTTTCATTTAAACCGTTCCAGATTAAACCCACAATCAGTACAATTTTATTACAATAGCTGCCAATACATTTTTTATCACAGCAGAAGGTTGGTTTACAGAAAGAAAATATTGTTTCAAAGCAGTAAACAGCCTCTCAACAGCTGGAAACAAACTGAGCCATCTAGTTTTAGAGTGATAAGTAGTTGTTGATAGTTAATGTTGACATAGTAAAAAAAATCCTTTAAAGTTTCTGTTCTCACAGTGTATATAGAAAATTGAATATCTTCAAGACAATAGATTCAACGTCAATCTACATTAAATCTGCGCCGTGTTGGATGCAGTTGTGCAGAACATGAGCAGAACATCCAACGCCTACTAATGGCTTGCTCAAGGCTTCCTTCAAATGCGAGAACACATTTCTACCTTCTCTTCTGTTAATGCCTCCAAAATTCACATTGGCATTGTCACCAGCAAAAGCAACACATTTGGAGTACAAATCATGTTTTTGGAGTGTCCTAAAAAACACTGTGGTATAGTTTCTGAGGTTTCATTTGGTGTGTTGTCTAACTCGAGAATCTTAGTTTAGATTCCACCTGCTTTCCAGTCAAAGTACTGAACAACGATCGGAAATATTTTCTGCGAACCGTGATTGCTAGCATCTGTCGAAAGACCGAAACATGAAATACCACTTAAAGATTTATCCAATTCATCAACAGTGTGTGTGTGTTTGGGGGGGGGGGGGTGTCAATCACCTGGTTTATTATTGCTTCAATCCTTGTTTTTGCACATGCAATATTTTTAGCAATTTCTGAATCGTCAAATAATGAATGTGTGCATCAAATCAGCTGTATAGGTCATTGAGTTGTAAGACTGATGATGACAAACTGTATGAAATGCCAAAGTTGCTTCAGCCGCATGCGCTTTCAGCAACACATTTGAGTACTAGGCTTGAAAAAAAAACACGTCAATGTGCTAGATGACGCGGACACTTTGATTATGTTTCTACGTCTCTCACTGTCAACATGGCAATGGACAAGTAACTATCGCAAATCGTACACTTTGCCTCATTCTCGTTGCGTCCTTGAACGAAGCATGGAAACTTATTTTTGATAGTGTTCGAGAATTTGCAGCCTCTCTTTGTAGAAGCCATTTTCATTCACATAGACGGCAACAATCACAAATTAAAAAAAAAAAATTTAAGTGGCGTCTCTGCTACCGGAACCGGAAATAACATTAACATTTTGACCATAGAGACTACAGCATTGTTAGTGTTGCCGAATAGAGCAACAGTTAGAATCAAACCATACAAATAATTGATGTTTCACATTTGGTATAGATAGGAAAATTAAATAAATATTATTCAGCAATGGGTTTAAATAAAGAATGTAGACACACGGTAGAATGTAGATACATTGTAAGTTGTAACAACAAAACATAAAAAATTATAACATACAATATTTAAAAAGCCGGATATTTTAAAGGTATTTAGCTTTGCCTGCCGGACGGAGGACATTAGGCTAAAAAGGAGGACATGTCCTCTATTTGCCGGACGTCTGGCAACCCTAGTCAGTAGTGCATATCCCTGACTGGACACGGGTCACGGGATCGAACTCCGGATCACTGGCGTGTAAGGTGGATGTGTAATCACTTGACTACGCGGCTCACGCTAGACGTGACCAAATTATCACACTAGAACATAACGTCACGCATCGTAGGCTATAGCTCAAAGTTTACCCGATCGCCGCGACTGACATCATTCAATCGACGTGGCTCCGAATGATCAGGTCTTCTCGATCTGTGTCGTAACTCTGTTATGTAAAGCTGCACTACTTTGTGTCATTTTATATTGTTTAAACTTTCACAGCTTTACCGCAGTTCCACCAAATTTTATGCATACTTTTCGATCTGGCAAGGCACACTGCTGTGAGTCAAATTGTAAATCATGGCAAGGTGAAACACAGTCACGCGGAAGGATGTGACAATCGTGGTTCTTAAACCACGAGAGGCACGCCGAGATCATCGCCGAAGCAAACACGCACGAGTCGCGAAGGTGACGAGGGCATTCAGATTCATTCTTGTTCGGGTTGTTGTCCGGTGCGGTCACACCAAGGTCTGAATATAAAAATGGTCTCAAAGAGCGCCGCATTTTATTTGGGTAGATATAAAAATATTGAATATCTGTGATGTAAAAGTATGAATATCAGATGGTAGTAATTACGTGAGTAAACTCGAGTGAAACTAATTCTGAGTTCTTTTAAGTATATATATATATATATATATTTACATTGGCACCTTTCCGTCTTGACAGACGATAGTTTGGTACATTGTGCTTCAAAAAGGCTTAATAACTGTCATATGGCAATAACTACGATCCATGGCGGTGGCGAGTGTGGCTGGTAAGGCCAATTCTTGCTGCAAATGTTTTCCCACAGTAGGTGCATGTGAAAACATGGTCATTTCCACCATTTTGCACCATCTCACGTCTCTCACGCTCTGTGTGTGCTTTATCTGCAATCATTTTCTCCTTTGTCTTTATTCCATTTCTGATAGTTGCCCCCCATGCTACACGTTCAGCGGCGACATGCTCCCATTGTGCATTATCAATGCCTGTATCAATCATGTCCCGCTTGCACACATCTTTGTATCGTAGTAGAGGCCGACCCTGAGATCTCCTACCCGTCTGTAATTCACCAAAAAAGATGTCCTTTGGTATTCTACCATCATCCATCCTCCTAACGTGTCCTATCCATCTAAGTCTACGAAGACTGAGCATGGAATACATATATATATATATCATACTGTGATTGTTCGGATGACTGTGGGGAGCATGGACATTGAATAATAGACATAGCCAGTTAAGATCCTCATTGATTTTAAGTGACGTCCTGAATATAGTCAGCGACGTGAGAACCCCATAGCCAAATATATAGTCTGTGTTCGGCAGAGAAAGATGAGCCGAAATCAACCACGGTGAGGATTGATTACTCGGCTACTATATATTGCAGTACCGAGAAAATATACTCCTAGGCGTCAAACCCATGCATCAAACAAACTATCACGCCATGGCACACACCAGACGCCTAAAGTCCATCGAGCAAAGATCAAATTGATTTATTTTGGTTGTTTCGGGATTTGAGGTTTGAAGATTGAGCACAACCCACCATTGAATCTCTTATCGCATTTCGGTACGAGTCTTGGGCCTTGACCACGTCGGATTAGAAGGACTAGACTTGAGTTTCGTTTGAGCTCGTCAGCAATGCATATACTTGACTGGACCCGAGATCGAACTCCTGATCACTAGCGTGTGAGGCGGGTGTGTAACCACTTGACCACGCGGTTCAAGCTAGACGCGACCAAATTATCATAGTAGAATATCACTGGTTCAGAGTAACACACATCAAGGTGTCATAGTGATCTACACTGATGGGTCAGTGGTAAGAAACGGACGTAGTGATTGGGGTTTCATTGCGAAGGTTAATTGGTTATCTTGAAAAGGGAGAGTCTGGCATAAGAGACTACGACCTCCAGCATGAGAATAGAGGTGGAAGCAGTCACAGCGGCTTTCCGTTGGTTAGAGGAGATCAATGCAACACACACTGTATTCATTGCGGACTCAGGGAGTGTGCTTAGTAGGGTGGAGAGGGGAATGTTTCGTGTGGAATGGCTCACCTCGCGTCAGAGATCTCGGATTGTGGCAATGGTATGGATTTTCTGCCCTGACCATGCGTGAGTACGGGGAACGGGGGGGGGGGGGGGTGTAGGTGAGCGGTCTGATAGGCTGCAGAGATGCACCTCTTGGTGGTAGATTGTCTATGGATGGGGGAGAGATGGTCGTGCGCCTATGGGACCAGGTAGAGATGGTGGGGGAACAGATTGAGAACCCGTATGTGGAAAGAATGAGATTGCGGAGCATCGGCAGGGGTTCTGGAGGAAATGTCAAAACTGAGAGGAAAAATCAGGAGAGCTTTCAACCAGATAGCTGTGTGAAGATTAAGTGTGTGACTCTTAGCTGGCTGTTGAACGAGGGGGCGGGGCGCGAATGCGAATGTCCTCAGTGCAGTGATGTCGGTTCTTAGCTCAACTCAACTCATTGAATGTGAAGGAACATATTAGGAAGGGCTTGAAAGCAACGGAGATGTGGTTCCTGAGACGAATGTCGTCAATACCTTGGGCTACCAGCGTAATAAACAACGATTGTCTGAAAGAGGCTAGTGAAAGTAATGCATTATGCTCAACTATAAGAGAAAAAAAACAGCGTTATTTAGTCACAAATGAGAAGAGAAGCATCGAAAAACGACGTATCGACTGGAGAGAGCATCGATAGAAGAAACAGAGGCAGACGAGAGAAATAAAGGTGGATGGATTGAGAATGTGACATGGAGGAATAACATCAAAAGAGTTGATCCAGATCTCCAAGGATAAAAATTTACGGAGAGACATGAACATCTAATTCTGTTGGCAGGGCACATGATGATAAATATGGAGATAATATTTTTTATCCGAGATTAACTGTCTAGAACTCCCTTTTATATCCCCCAGTGTGAGCGGATCCATTGTATTGCAACCATTGTGGATTCCTGACAGTCCACCGAGCGCTGTTCTAAGGTCAACTATTTTTGCACTGTTCCTGCTAGTTACTTCGCAGGCTGTTGAACGAGGGGACGGAGCACGTATGGGAATGTCTTGGGTGCAGTGATGTCGGTTCTTAACTCAACTCAACTCAACTCAACTACTATCGAAGCATCTGACTTCGCATCTGTAAAGAAAGCTATATGGTTTCTTTATTTTTGTCCGTCAAAAGCATTTCTACTGCTGTGTTCAATGCCCCTGTGTCTTCTTCGATTTTACATGAGCAGTTTCCAATAACGCATACAGATAAAACTGCTATGCAGAAAGCAATATATGTTAATGAGTAAAGATTGGAGGTGGTGGGCAATTTCCAATATCTTGGGTCATTGATTACCAACAATGGTGACACAATGAAAGAAATTAAACGACGACTATCAGTTGCTCTTCAAAGACTAAAACAACTGAATAAATTATGGAGTGGGACAGACAGAACTACAAAAATTAGATTTTTAAGAGCATGCATCTTTCCTATTGCAACATATTTCCGTGAGACCTGGACACTTACTAAACAAGCTGAACAGCGCATAAATGCTTTTGAATATAAATGTTATAGACGGGTTCTAAGAATATATTGGGTAAAGAAAAGAACAAATGCATCCATACTTTAAGAGCTGAATATTGAAGAAGGCGATATTAAAGACGATAAAACAAAGAAAATTGAAATATTTTGGTGACTTGAAACGTCATGAAAGTTTGGAGAGAACAATAATGGATGGGTATATGCCTGGGTAGAGCGGAAGAGGAAGGCCAAAGAGAAAGTGGGTGCAGGATGTGACAGATGATCTCCAGATGGATGTATCTGACGTGGGACATATTGCTTGGATCGAGAAGTTTTCCGGAAGGTTGTTATGGCAGCGAGGCTCTGCAAAGGACATACTACTGAATGAATGAATGAATAAATGAATGATTGATTGAATGAATGAATGAATGAATGAATGAATGAATGAATGAATGAATGAAGTTTCTAATTGAACTGACTTTTTTATGCTTCATTTGTTTAGATACAGGAGAATCACTATACACCAATTTTATGTTGAGTGTTTTTTTTTTTTTAAAAACAGATTCTTCAGCTTATGCATGGGTCCAGGTGTTAGCTAAGTAATGCTATTTTATGTATTGTACGAGGACGAGTCAATAAGTAAGTCACACAGTTCTGTGGGATAGCAGGTTAATGTAGTTGATGTTTTCTACAGGTGTCATTAGGTAACAGCAACATCGAAATTTATATTCCCGTTCGTCAGGTGGCGCTAGGTGTCTCATGTACATGCGCATAAACAAAATGGCGACTGTACTTACGGAGTGTACAATCAAAGAGGAACGTGCTGTTGTACGTTTTTTGTGGGCAAAAGGCCTGCCTGCAGAGGACATTCATAAGGAAATGCTTCCTGTTTATGCTGACAAATGCATGTCCCGTAAAGCGGTGCATAGTTGGGAAGAAAAATTTTCTCAAGGACGCCAATGATGCCTAAGTTGAATGTGAAGTGAAAACGTGGTTTAGAAAACAGAGAACGCAGTTCTATGCAGCCGGTTTGGTGGGACTGATATAACGATCGGATAAGTGCATCAATGTTGGTGGAAATTATGTTGAGAAATAAAGGGAAAATGTATGTATGAAAATAAACTGATTTCAAGTTGTTATCATATTTAGTTATTTTTCTACAGCCATTTGTGACTTACCTATTGACTTCCCCTCGTATAAAGCTTTTCTTCTTTCTGTTTCATTCTAAGTTTTCTTTTTCTCAATACCAGAAATGTTTTCAATCATTTCAGATAGGCGCTTTTGTCTGGAACTTAGATGGTCAATCAACTATTACAGAAATACTGCTTAAGTTGAGCTGTGTGCTGAGTTGAGCTAAGAACCGATATCATTGCACCCAGGGCATTCCCATTTGAGCCCCGTCCCCTCGTTAAACAGCCAGCGATGAATCACAGTACTAATCGCCACCACCGCTATCTGATTGAAAGTTCTCTTGGTCTTCCCTCTCAGTGTTGAGATTCTACCAGAACCTCTGCCAATTCCCCCCCCCCCCCCCCCCCCCCCCGCAATCTCATCATTTCCACATACGGGTTCTCAGTCTGTTCCTCCACCTTCTCTACCTGGTTCCAGTTCCACAGGCGCACGACCACATCTCCCTTGTCCATAGGTAAACGACCACCAAGCGGTGCATTTTCTGCCAGTCTATCAGCCTGTCATTCCCCCCGCACTCCCGCATGGCCAGGGCAAAAATCCATACAATTCTTACAATATGTGACCTCTGAAGCGAGGTGAGCCATTCCATACGAAACATTCCTTTCTCCACATTACTAAGCATACTTCTTGAGTCCGTCATGAAGACAATGTATGTTTCAGTGATCTCCTCTAACCAACGGAATGCCGATGTGACTGCTTCCACCTCCATTCTCATGCTGGAGGTCGTAGCCTCAAATGCCATACTCTCCTTTTTCAAGAATCGTCCATTAGTCTTCGCAATGAAACCCCAACCATTCCGTTTGTTTCTCACCACTGACCCATTAGTATAGATCACTGTGTCACCTTGATGTGTATTACCCTGGATCAGTTGTTGCACCTCAAACTCTGTGCGGCCCGCTGCCCATTCTCTGCACTCACAACCCAGTGTTAGGTTACTATTACATTGTGCCAGTCCATCTTGTCTGCCCACTCTTTTTCACTATTGATGGTCTCTAACACTGGTAAACACTCACATACCCATACACGTAAAGAGGGAGGGGAGAAGAGAAGAAAGAGAAGGAGAGAGAGATAGAAGGGGTGGGAGAGAAGGAGAGAGAGAGAGAGAAAGAAACAGAGAGAGAGAGAGAGAGAGAGAGAGAGAGAGAGAGAGAGAGAGAGAGAGAGAGAGAGAGAGAGAGTCTATGACAAGGTTGGTGACTAAAAGGGAAACAATGTGTAGAGAACTTCCCTCCTCGGTGATCGTTCCTGACCCGCCCCCTTGTTTACATCCGGGTTAAGCCTGCAGACTTGAGTTGTCTCTCAACGACCAGGCTGTTTAAATCCGCACCGTTTATCCAGATATTTATGTAGCTTTAAATCGCCTGCTGTTCAAGCTTTTGTTGTTATCTTCACGATATGTATGGGACATTACCACCAAGTGAGTATTTGTGATAACACTAACATAGTAAACACAGTTCTTTCCCCCGAATGATTGTCATTTAGGTTAATTTTTTTAGTTTGTTAATCATAAATTCATAATCATGTATGTATGATGTATCATGTACATGTACTGTAGTGATGTACATTAGTACATTAACATTGTCATCGTAAATTTAAATTCATAAGCATAATTCATAATCATAGTGATTAATTATTAATCAGATTACTCAGAGTGAGTAATAAATACTCTGTAGCGCACAGTTCGCATCGCTGTCCTGTTGTAGAGATGTGATGTAGATTAAATTTTAGTTTTTGCTACTGAGTAAACCAAAACAAAACAGTAACTTAAACTTACTGTTTTGTTTTATGTGCACTGTTTAACTACTTGCTGACCTTGATTGTAAAGCACACAACATATCTAGTTATATACATGAAATCACTATCACTTATAAAACCTGCTTTAAAAGGCTCCTTAATTTTATAATTTTGCTGGAGTTGTCTCGTTAACAAATAAATGTCACTTGAAAGGAAATAAATCAATCAATGGTAATAAGATTTCTCTTCAAGGACATCATCATTATGTGCCATTAGTTTATTAAATCACCTGGGTGTTAAGTTAGTTGCATATCATTTACAGACGTAGCTGTCAACCCAGCATTTCTTGGCTGTTCGTGATTCCTAGGCAAGTTTACATTCAGTAGTTTGCCATTGCTTTCTGAACAACCGGCACGCATACCATTTCATAAAAAAATAACGCAGCTGTGTCTTGAACGCAGTATGTGGGATTACAAACTGCACCCATAACCCGTCTGGGTGTACAAAGGTAATAAAGACGCAGATGAGCTAACAAATAATGCACCAGATCACATGAAAAGCAGCATGAACAGGGCTGGCAAATTCAGTGTAGTACGGACTCGGTTGGTAACACTGGCCTGATTACATGAAGTTGGGGATGAGGCACGTCTATACTGCCTTCGAGGGGAAGAGAGGAGATACCTTAACTAACTCCTTAAGGGAACAGTGAGCAGAAATAATTTAGGATGGCTGCTGTATCTGAGGACTGAGCTCGCATGGGAATGCCCAATGTGCTGTGACATCATTTTAAATAACATAACATAACATGTGCTATTAGTTTCTTTGTATTATTTGTTTTTTTCTGTGAAACAACTTCTTTGCCATTGTCAGCAGTTTTTCAGCTTATCTGCTTATTGTGCAGGTTTTCATGCATACAACAGCAGGTGTTCTATACTTAATGTTAGCATTATTTTGTTCTCTCTGTTTGACAACTTTTTGTTGCATGTTTTTCACCATGAAAAAGACTGTTTTTGCCTTGATAATTCTTGTTCTTTTCTCCATAACACATTTTCTATCCAGTGTTGTCAATGTAGCATGAAGAACCTATAACATAACATCAGCAAACACACACAGATTTATTATGTTGAGAACTTACATAATCCCTGTGGCACCATGTGAATGCTGTGCCAGTTTATAAACAAAGAACAAAGTTGAAGTTTTTTAACTGAAATGTTCTAGAACAAATTCTTAAAGTGTCGGAGATCAAGAAGAACAAAAATATCATGGACATTCTACAAAATCTGAATGTCGAAGACAACTGGCTGGTAAACAGTATCATGTCTCTGATATTAAAATACTGTGGCCACATCCAAGGTCACAGTGGGTTGGAACAAACAGAAATGGATGACATAGTTCCTGGAAGTTGAGGCAGGGGTCGATATACACAGGGGTGGGCACAAGACATTATAGACACCCTGGGCATGAACATGCAAGCAGCAGGGGAGCTAGTGAAGGATTGAGACATGCAAGCGACAGGGGAGCTGGTGAAGGATTGAGACATGCAAGCGACAGGGGAGCTGGTGAAGGATTGAGACATGCAAGCGACAGGGGAGCTGCTGAAGGATTGAGACATGCAAGCGACAGGGGAGCTGGTGAAGGATTGAGACATGCAAGCGACAGGGGAGCTGGTGAAGGATTGAGACATGCAAGCGACAGGGGAGCTGCTGAAGGATTGAGACATGCAAGCGACAGGGGAGCTGGTGAAGGATTGAGACATGCAAGCGACAGGGGAGCTGCTGAAGGATTGAGACATGCAAGCGACAGGGGAGCTGGTGAAGGATTGAGACATGCAAGCGACAGGGGAGCTGGTGAAGGATTGAGACATGCAAGCGACAGGGCAGATGGTGAAGGATTGAGACATGCAAGCGACAGGGGAGCTGCTGAAGGATTGAGACATGCAAGCGACAGGGGAGCTGCTGAAGGATTGAGACATGCAAGCGACAGGGGAGCTGGTGAAGGATTGAGACATGCAAGCGACAGGGCAGATGGTGAAGGATTGAGACATGCAAGCGACAGGGGAGCTGGTGAAGGATTGAGACATGCAAGCGACAGGGGAGCTGGTGAAGGATTGAGACATGCAAGCGACAGGGGAGCTGGTGAAGGATTGAGACATGCAAGCGACAGGGGAGCTGGTGAAGGATTGAGACATGCAAGCGACAGGGCAGATGGTGAAGGATTGAGACATGCAAGCGACAGGGGAGCTGGTGAAGGATTGAGACATGCAAGTGACAGGGGAGCTGGTGAAGGATTGAGACATGCAAGTGACAGGGGAGCTGGTGAAGGATTGAGACATGCAAGCAACAGGGGAGCTGGTGAAGGATTGAGACATGCAAGCAACAGGGGAGCTGGTGAAGGAATCTGTTTGCCAGGTTATGATGAGAACAAATAAAGCTAGGAGCATGACAGGGATGTGTTTTGTCACTGGATCTCTTATCTCTCTATAGCGATGTAATAATACGAGAGATTAAAGTGCAGCCAGGAATTCTAATCGGTGTTACAATATAAACAGTCTATGCTGTGCAAACATCACAGTATTGGTGGTGGATAATTCAAAAGATCTACAACAATTGTTGGACCATATAGTTAGTTAGTTAGTCGAGGTTCCAACTTCACGGCAATGGGTGTCCCCATTATGCCAGTGAATATTACACAAAATGCTCCCCACTGTCCAATGTGAAAAGTGGAATAGACAGGAGTCTCGGCAGTCAAACAGCTGTGCAGTCAACAGGTACACTATGCAAATGCCGCCGCCAGAATAGAATGCCAACACGAAATTCATCCACGAAAACCGCAGTTCATCGCCGATGGACTCGGCAGTCACCAAAAAGACCTCATTGACCCAAGTTTTCTCACATGGCCCAGTCTTTTACCGCAGGGCGAGCCGCCGAAAGCATCGCACAAAGCACGAACTCCACAGCTTCAGCGCTGACTCCCAGAAGTCTCCTGAAAAATGCACTCGTGAACCGAAAAAGCTAACATTATAGTAACAGAGAGTGCAAAGAAAGGACTCCCCTTAAATATCAAGAAGACAGTAACAATGGTGATATCAAAGAAAAAGGTCACACCAAAATGTGAAATGGAAATATAAGTGAAAATTCTTAATCAAGAGGATAATTTTAAATATCTAGGGGGTATTTAAACATCAGATGGAAGATGCACAACAGAGATTAAGAACAGAATAGGGCAAACAAAAGCTGCATTTCAGAAAATGAAAAGTATCTTATGCAATAAGTCACATTAATTGAATGTAAGAAAGAGAGTGCTGAAATGGTGTATAGAGCCTGTTTGGCTGTATGGCAGTGAATCTTGGAATGTAAATGAACAAATTAGGAAGATCTTGGAAACAACAGATATGATTCCTGAGACCAATATTGCGAATTCCTTGGACTGCTATAGTAACTAACAACGACTGCCTGAAAGAGGCTAATGAAACTAGAACATTATATACAACAATAAGGAAGAGACAAACAGCTTTCTTTGATCATGTGATGAGAAGAGAGGCATTGGAGAACATCATGACGACTGGAAAGATAATTAGTAAAAGAGTTAGAGGCAGACCAAGAGAAATGATGCTGGATGGATTGAGACTGTGGCATGGAGGAATATCATCAGCAGAGTTGATCCAGAACACCAAATAACAAGATATGTGGAGAGACATGAACACCAAGCCAGCTGGCAGGGCACTTGATGATGATAATGATGATAAGAACATTGTGCAAGATACTTACTGCATGACGATGATGTTATCACTGCACTATGGAAGTTGAAACGGACTTTGGACGCTATAACTGTTCCATGGTAGTTGAAATAGATCAACCAACCACATTGAACCACTCATGTACACATATTTTGCATTCTGGATTTTATTTCTGTTGGCGATCAAAGGTTTAAAAAAAACAACAGAAGTTAACTTGTCTGTCCTTTATATTACTATTGTTATTATTATTATTATTATATAAGCCATTATATAGCTGTTTGTGATCTACTAGGCAAGTTTATGTTCAGCAGTTTGCCATTCATTGTTGTCTGAATGACCAATGCTCATAACATTGTTATAAATCAAAACAAGGCTCTCTGCTTCCAAATCACCTGCAGCTGAATTCAGATGTGGTATATGGGATTTTATATCACATTCGCTACCCTTTCACCATGCGGAGATAATTTAGTTTTCAAACAGAGTGCATTAATAATGTATCCTACTCTCATCCCATTAAATGAATGATCACATGGTTCTACGCTCTCAGGTTACCACAAAAACAGTTAATTGTACCTGTAGGGTTGTTGTCTATTTTTAATTGTTATGTCTGGAGATGAGATTTGGTAATTTAAACATTCTGTTGCTGAAATTGCTGCATTAGTTAGTTTTATGCATTTATTTCACTGTTTCGCTCACTCTCTTTACAGTGAGATTGTAACAAATGTAAAATTAATGGAGGAATTAATGTTCTCAGATTTTCATGTAATTAGTTTGATTGTGTTTCAAATAATGTAGTGTTGTTTGTTTTCTAATATATCCATTTGCTGTAACAGGTAGATGGAATCTTTAATGAATTGAGGGATAGGGTGAGTGTGGGTTGATGGATGGATAGAATCTATGGATTCTTGCTCTTGTTGTTCCTCAGTTGAGGCGAGTCTGTCACACTTAATTGTGCATCTGTACGGTCAGCATGTCTGACTTTAGCATCCTGTTGTATCAGGTTTGTCTCCTCTAGACAGATTCAGTCTATGTAACCTACTCTATCTGTCCATGTGTAGATTTCCTTTAGACAGATTCAGTCTAAGCAACCTACTCTATCTGTCCATGTGTAGATTTCCTCTAGACAGATTCAGTCTATGTAACCTACTCTATCTGCCCATGTGTAGATTTCCTCTAGGCAGATTCAGTCTGAGTAACCTACTCTATCTGTCCATATGTAGATTTCCTCTAGGTAGATTCAGTCTGGGTAACCTACTCTATCTGTCCATGTGTAGATTTCCTTTAGACAGATTCAGTCTAAGTAATCTGTTCTATCTGTCCATGTGTAGATTTCCTCTAGACAGATTCAGTCTATGTAATCTACTCTATCTGCATATGTGTAGATTTCCTCTGGACAGATTCAAAGTAACCTACTCTATCTGCCCATGTGTAGATTTGTTTCCTAAAATGTCTGACTTTGGCATGCTTTTGTGTCAGGTTTGTGTCCTATATACAGATTCAGTCTAAGTAACTTACTCTATCTGTCCATGTGTAGATTTTCTCTAGACAAGATTCAGTCTAAGTAACCTACTCTATCTGTCCATGTGTAGATTTCCTCTAGACAAGATTCAGTCTAAGAAACCTACTCTATCTGCCCATGTGTAGATTTTCTCTAGACAGATTCAGTCTAAGTAACCTACTCTATCTGCCCATGTGTAGATTTGTTTCCTAAAATGTCTGACTTTGGCATGCTTTTGTGTCAGGTTTGTGTCCTATATACAGATTCAGTCTGAGTAACCTACTCTATCTGTCCATGTGTAGATTTCCTCTAGACAGATTCAGTCTGAGTAACCTACTCTATCTGCCCATGAGTAGATTTCTTTCCTCTAGACAGATTCAGTCTAAGTAACCTACTCTATCTACCCATGTGTAGATTTCCTCTAGACATATTCAGTCTAAATAACCAACTCTATCTGCCCATGGGGAGATTTCCTCTAGACAAGATTCAGTCTAAGAAACCTACTCTATCTACCCATGGGTAGATTTTCTCTAGACAGATTTAGTCTAAGTAACCTAATCTATCTGTTCATGTGTAGATTTCCTCTAGACAGATTCAGTCTAAGTAATCTACTCTATCTGTCCGTGTGTAGATTTCCTCTAGGCAGATTCAGTCTAAGTATCCTGCTCTATCTGCCCAGGGTAGATTTCCTCTAGGCAGATTCAGTCTAAGTAACCTACTCTATCTGTCCATGTGTAGATTTCCTCTGGACAGATTCAGTCTAAGTATCCTACTCTATCTGCCCATGGGTAGATTTCCTCTAGACAGATTCAGTCTAAATAACCTACTGTATTCACAAATCCTGGAAAAGAGCATAAAGGCAATAGAACTGAATTATTACAGAAACATTCATATAACACAATAAATTAAGAACAGGAACAAAATACTTGTATTCGTCTGATTTTCATAAAAAAATATATCTATAGAACGTATAGTGAGTTGGCCAGAATTGGATGAGTCAGGATGGCTGTCTTTGATGATGGTTTAATATAACCTGCATAGTTGGATACTCTTGAAAAACAATTCCAGTGGTACCTTATTAAAGTCTGTAGGTCAATTCTAAGCCGAGATATTAATGTTTGTGTGTCAGTTTATCATTTCATATGAACAAAGAGCAAAATACTATTTTACCCTTGATAAAATGTGACCTACACTCTCACACCACTGTTGATAAACACAGACATTAAGGGAGATTACAACTGCTGATGTTTTCTAACTAAAGAGAAGATAACTGCTTCCGATTATATATATACATACACAGTTACGCCATGCTGTGAGGAAAATGACACGTGGCAAGAACACTAAAAGACACGCAGTATCCAAGATGAGCAACGTGGGAGCCGACAAGAAGAAGAACGTGGAGAGCCTGCCTATGAGCTGTAACAAAGAAACTGAAACTACAGCTACTACTGAAACCACCACGAGGGAGACTGTCGACAATCCACACAGACAAGAGCCAAACCTACTGAGAAGCAGAGAGAGGAGAAAGACACTAGAGTCGGAAACACTGACCTACCGACAAGCAAGTGGGTTGTCAAGCGTATCCAAATGGAGCTATCAGATGAAGAAATCCTGAAGCAGCTACGAGAAGAGAATCTTCACATCTGATTCTTGAAGGCAGAGCGGCTCCTCACCTACTCCAAGATACCTACAACTTTGGCAGTGGTGACGACGGAGGGCATGAAATGCCGACCACAGTATCAATCAACAAGAAAATACAACAGCCAGAGAGATTCATCCCAAGAATAAATCAATGTTCCAAATGCCAGAGGGCCGGCCACATTGAGCAGCATGTTGCAGTAAGACGGAAATCTGCCGGTACTGCACCGATCACCACGCCTTTAAGGAGTGTTCGCTGGCCAAGCTGGACATGAACTTTCGAGTACCCAACAACAAAAGAAAGTGCGCCAACTGCCCGGGCAAGCATGGAGCCAGATACTTGGGCGGTCCGTACCTGCAACGACACAGTGACTTATTAAAGCTCGCCATCAACACAAAGACACCATACAACGAAGCAATGCGGAGATGCGAGACAGCCAAGGGTATATCACAGACTGAAAGAGATCAACTGCAAAAACAGATAGACAATTTGAAGAAACAAGTCAAGGCACTGCTGACGCCGACTCCGACCAGCGACAACGAAAAACTACTGGCAAAAATTAAGGAGATCCAGCAAAACATCAAGCAAGAAGTGGAACATATGGCACTAATAAAGAAGGAGAACGAAGAAATCCTACAAACCATTAGATCACAGCGAGAACTACAGAAAGCTGAAATGGAACTTTTCCAAAACAAAACAACAGAAGCCGTACAAGAAATTACAGAGAAATTGCAAGATGAAAACCAAGAGACCGAGCCTGAACCGCAAGCTAATACTGCCAGCAGCCCAACCACGACGCCCGAAACAGTCAAAGGAAAGCCAATATCCCACCAGACATCCGAAGAAAACCGAAATGAGCACCCTGACGACGGCAGAGAAGATGCCCCGATACCGCCAATATTTACCAAGGAAGAAATCACAGAGATGAACAGGGATCATGAACTCAGGAGCAAGGAATACAGAAGACGCATGGAAGAAAATGAAAAGAAGTACAAGAAACACAAGGGAAAACCAATGCCCTACCATACCTATAAAGAGTGCCCAGACTTAAACACGGATGACGTACACCCATGGGCATACTATATAGATGAGGGAGAAATCGTCCCATGGCTGACCACGGAGGAAGAGATCGAAAGGCAACAAAAAGTAAAACTCAAAAGAGAACAAAAGCACATGGAAGAAGATGAAAACATCGACAAGCTTCTACGGGCTATATACAAAAAAGGAGGCAAAAAGACCAAATAAAAAGTCCTTATAAGGACTGCAACCAGAAGAGCCAGAAACTGCCACTAACAAAAGAAACCACCAGGAGTCTGTAACAGCACAAAGGACAGCTGCCACCAACCCGCCAGCTGACGTCACAGACACAAACCAACATAACCAGTCCGAGATAGGACTCACTCGTAAGAGCGCACAAGACAAGAATCAGGGTGAATGAACCCACAAAAACCACGGCTCTCAACAATAACCACCGCTGAGGAAGCAGGTTAGACAGGACCGAATTTGGAATTTTTGTTTCGAAAATTGGAATTGGCCATGCTGTGATGACGTCACTCAGCACGCTCTGACGGCGCGTGCTGACTGTTGGCGCTGTCTGTCAGCGTGAGGCCGTGAAGATAGATTCATTTTGACCAGAGAATTTGCGTTAAAAAGTTGCAAAATTATCAACGGGTTTACTTACCTCTTAGAATAGGTAGTCTGGTTCTCCGGTATAACAAGGATTCCCGAAGCGCCAGAAATGCTGAACGCAAAACGGGGAGGGAAAAACTATATCAAGTAATCAGTGTATGTTTTAACGCGATCTTGAAATAATCGGGGAATTAAATGTCGTGTCCTCCTTTAAAGTGTCGTCCCTGGAGTGAGGAGATCCGACACCCACATTATAATATTATTTCCCTCTCAATATTCTGGAGAATCCACCAGCTTCCGTCCAACACACTCCATCAGCCTATGGACACCTCTTCCTATCACTCTCACACTGTCGTACTATGCCCCCTTCTCATACTTCCCCAACGCAACATACTCAACAACTCTTGCTTCTAGAAATTAATAAAGATTAATTTATTAAAATAAAAGTGTAACGTGTATGAGACGTGTATGCGAAGAAAATGTGTGACGTGTTCTATAAAGTGTGTAGACTCTGTCTCTCAGACATCAACTCAGTCAGCTGATCACAGCAAAGATAGACCACAGCACGTTACGTCAGAACAAGTACGTCTCACCCGTTGCCAGAACCATCTTGCCGGATAATGCTTTGCCTCTGTAGACCTCTGGTAATCCAATTTCATGAACATCCGAAATAGACACCGGTGGTATTAACAGTTAATCAGGGACCGGTTGCACTCTACCCAATGTCCGTTCCTAATGTTCCTAAACAAACTGCACAAGTCTTTTGCAGTGTGTACGCAGTTAGTTAGTTAGTTAGTTAGTCGACAGATCATCCTCGTTGCACATCGAACCATTCAGTCCATAAGTGCTAATTTCTAATGTTAATTGTTGCTGTACTAACACTAGGTACTCTTAGCCGGTTCTCGGTTCGTTACTACTGTCTGATGCTGTGTGGTGCATCAGTATGCATCACTCTCTTTGATGAATCAATTTCCTTCTAGCGTAAGTTATGTTTCTGTATGCAACTTTATTGACTCTTGAACTGGTGTTCTTCAGAATGGGTTTTTTAATTCTTTCCCAAAACTTGTAGAGTTTCCTTGGATCTGGTAGGGAACCTAGGATAGAAACAACACATCTGGTGATAGTACTAGTCACTGATCCTTTCGGCTGAGTGTAAGCCTATCACCTTGCTTAATGATCTTTAGCTAACTAGACTTAGTCATAGAGCAGATTAGCTACCCACCTAGAGTCGAATCAGGCGATGACAAAGAAAAAATATCAGCAAACAGAATGCGGAACCCCGCCCACCAGGGACACCTACGGGAAGATCCCAATTATCCCTCATTACTCAATTCTCAACTAGTAAAGCTTATCAACACTTCACTAATCTATTCTTAACTAGCAGAGTTAATATCACTATTCTACTCTAACTAGTTTCCACTAACAGTGCTAATCATCACACTATAGTTTAACAAGGCCACAGTCTATATTAATTAGAACTAATAGACTATATTGACTACCTTATGTAAAAACCGCCTCATTCCCGGGATGGCTACTACACTTTGCCCTAACGGCACATGCTAGCTAATGTGAAATTATTCTAACACTGTAGAGCTCTCCCACAAACACGTCCATCCTAATCCACGGGTTTTGTCAACTCCCCCCTAGTTGATCCCAACTCGGGTTTATATGGCAAACTCCTAAAATTGGTCACGTGATATGGGTGACGTCCTGCAGGTGTTATTTGCGCATATCATCCATTGTCAGGAAACTATTTTCCTGGCTTAAGTCCTGTCAAAGTTGTCAGTAATAGTTTAGATTCTCAAAACAAGCCAGCGAGTTGCTGTCGAGTTCCAACAAAGAGTTTTCCTCAACAAGCTGTCAGTAGCAATCTGCCCCTCTGAGTGATGTCCGGAAACTATATGACATATGGACTGTTTACTTCCTTGCTGAGTACTTCCGTTTTCCATCTGACTTGTCAAAACGATGTATGATTCAGCGCACTCACTTCCTCCTCACTCACCACCAAATGTGTATATGGGCTGACCCCACGGCTTCCATTTGTATTCAAATGTTGACAACCTTGTCAAGGCGATGTCGGGATTCGGCTCCCGCACTTCCGACAGTGGCCAATCCGTCAACCAGATGTACAAGTACAACTGTTATTTCTGCCCGACCTGTTTTGGAAACACGTGTAGCCACAACTATGAATGTTTTCTCTGTATTCGTTGAAACCCTTGTTGCTTAGCAGATAGTCCGGTTAATCAAAAAATCCTCCCTAACAATTAGCTGGATAAACGCACGGTTTCATTTTGTGACATAGGCCCCCTCTTAAGAGAGTAGTCCATCTCACTCTTCTCCACCGTGAGTTTAATCCAGATGATTCATTCTTCTTCTTCAGGAGCTGGGTGTCTTGATAAGAAATCCGCTCCAACATTTTCCTTCCCAGGAATGTACTCCACTGTGAAGTTATATGGTTGAAGTAACAACGACCACCGCATCAAACGTGCGTTGAGCTTCTGAGAAGTAGCCAGGAACATCAGGGGCTGATGATCCGACTGGACCCGAAACTTAACTCCATACAAATATGGCTGAAATTTTTGCACTGCCCATACGAGGGACAAGCATTCTCTCTCGACGGTTGAATAATTCCTCTCCGCCTGTAGAAGTTTCTTACTTGCGTATGCCACAGGTTTCAAAACCGAAGCATCGTCTTTTCCTTCCTGTAACAAAGCGGCTCCAATTCCAATCGCACTTGCATCCGTTCTCAACACAAATGGTTTGGAAAGGTCAGGGAGCTGTAATACAGGTTTGCTGACCAAGGCCTCCTTTAACTGACTATAGGCATTCTCACATTCTGGTGTCCAATTGATTTGGTCCGGGAATCCCTTTTTCAAGGTTTCCGTCAACGGAGCTCCCAGTTCAGTGAAATGTGGGATAAATTTGTGGTAGAACCCACACAACGAGAGAAAAGATCGCACATCCTTCTTCGTTTTTGGCCTTGGTGCATTTCTGATTTTCTCCAGGTTCTTCTCTTCTGGAACAATGTGTCCTGGAGTGATGGTGTGACCTAGAAATTCCAGAGTCTGGTAACCAATCATGCACTTGGTTGGACGAGCAGTAAGCCCTGCTTCCTTGAGCCTATTAAACACTCTCTCCAAGGATTGTAAGTGGTCATCCAAGCTGTCACTGGAAATCAGAATATCATCCATGAATGAGATGATGGACGGATCCTGTAACGGATCTAGTAAAGTCCTCATCATGCGTGTAAACACACTAGGTGCATTGCTGAGTCCAAAGGGCATGACCTTGAATTCGTAGTGTCCCCTGGGTGTACTGAAAGCTAACAGTGGTCGAATCTCCGGTTTGACTGGTATCTGATAGTACCCCCGACTCAGATCCACCTTTGAAAAGTACCGAGCCTTATGGAGCCTAGCGAATAACTGAGTTGGATTCGGCAAAGGTTCCACCTGAAATTGTGTGTGACTGTTCAGAAGTCGGTAGTCTATACACAACCGGTGTTCTCCACTTGGTTTGCGTAACAAAACTACCCCCGCATTGTATGGGGATGTGGATGGTGCAATCACGTCATCCTCCAGCAGTTTTTTTATTTCCTCCTCCAGGTCCTTTTCTTTAGAGAATGGCACTGGGTAAACCTTCTGACGAACCGGCTCCTGTGTGGTCAAAGTCATCTCTAACTCCACCAACCTCGTTCGTCCTGGTTTATCCGTCAGTATCTCCTTATGAGACTTGAGAACCTGGGTTATCTTTTCCCTCTCCTGTGAGGTCAGATCAGGGTTCACTTGTACATCCCTATAGGTTTCCTGGTGTACCAAGGGATATTCCCTGCCCTCGTTGGTTCCCACTTCTGTCTCCACTGCAACTGCCATTGCCATGAGGTGCGCTGCCTTGTCTCCGGGTCTCTCTTCATATTTCCGCAAGAGATTGATATGGAAAATCTTCGACTTTCCCTGGATCCGGATCTGATAGTTGGTTCTGGATATTACCCTTTCCACGGGAAATGGTCCTTGCCAACCTATCTCCAGTTTGTTGTTTCCCGTTGGGAGTAGCAACAAGACTTTATCTCCCACCTCTAGAGATCTTTCTTTAGACCTACGGTTGTAGTAAGCCGCATGTCTTTTCCTGGCCTTTTTCAAGTTTTGATTTGCCAGAGTCCATCCCTTGTGGAGTTTTTCTTTCAGTTCCTCCACGTATTGATAGGATGAGATCACTTCTTCTGACGTCCCCTCTTCAGTCCAACTCCTCAACATGGCTTCCAACGGTCCTTTGATTGGACGACCAAACAGCAACGTAGCGGGTGGTAGTCCTGTTGAGCCATGAGGAACTTCCCGATAGGCAAAGAGTGCTGCTGGGATATATTCATCCCACCTATCAGGTTTTTCCTGCGCTAGTTTCCTGAGCATTGTCATCAACGTGCCGTTGAAACGCTCTACTTGTCCATTGGCTTGAGGGTGGTAAGGGCTGGTATGTATGTGGTTAGAGTGAAACACCCTAAATACCTCCTCCATGAGTTTTCCACAAAACTGAGATCCATTGTCCGTCAGAATTTGATCCGGAAAGCCTAATCTGGTAAAGGCCTCCATCAGTGCGTCCGCCACTCTTTTCGAGTCAATCGTGGTCAACGGTATGGCTTCACCCCACATTGTACAGCAATCCACCATTGTGAGTATATACATGTTCCTCTTCCTAGTCCTGGGAAGTGGACCCACGATATCGATGGCTACCCTCTCGAAAGGAGAGTTCATGATGGGCATCTCACCCAACATCACCGGTGCTGTCCAGTGTTTCGGTGCCACCCTCTGGCACTCAGGGCAGGACTTCACATACCGACGCACATCATCTGTCATTCCCGGCCAATAGTAGTGGCAGGAAATCCGCTGCATGGTGGCGGCAATACCCATATGTCCACTAAAGGAGATGGTATGCCCCATATGAAGAATCTGGGACCTGTGAGCTTTTGGGACGACCAACTGACCGTATAGGTTGTCTCCCCTTCCTGCTCTCCTGTAGAGTATCCTATTCTTCATGTAGTACTGCCCCCGTCCTGGTGGATCAGCACTTTTCTGCAGCTTTCTGTAGCAAGGACGTAAAGTATCATCCTCACTCTGGGCAGTTCGTAGCTCCCCCGGCATTGGGTTAGTCACAATTGCGTCTGCCTCTTCCGTTCTCGTCTGAGAGCGAGTCTGCATTGCTCCCATATGGATTGGCTCCCTGGGCATTCCCAGAAAGACATACCGGCAACCTAGGATGACTGGAAAAATGGGATCGGTCAATACAGCGGCCTTGATGGTGCCGGTGACGTACCTTGACCGAATCTCCACATTAGCAATGGGCAACTTCATGGTTACAGCACTCTTCTGTGCAGGCTGTATATCCAATGTCTCACCTGTGAATTGTTCTGGATGTACCAGATCCGCAGAAATCACGGCCTCCCCGTCCAGTCCTGTGTCGTATAAACACTCCACTTGACGACCGTTAACCTCTACCAATTCCACTACCGGTGGTTTTTCCTGGTCTGGAGTCTCTTCCTCGGCCTCGACCTGTTCGGTGGGCTCCACCTTAGGTTTCCCTGAGCACACGACGAATTGAGTGTCTCCTGACTTTCCCCTGCAGTCAATAGCATTGTGCGTGTTTGACTTGCATTGGTTGCACCATTTCCCTGTCCTAGATTTTCTATTGTCGGACTTGAGTGAGCTCTCCTGGTGGCGAGCTTCCTTGTTGACCTTGGCATTTTCCGTGACAACCTCCTTGGAAGTCACTTGACATGCTGCGAAGTGAGGGTTCTTAGCCTTCGATTTGCAGTCCCTCTTATTGTGAGAGGGTGACTTACAAATTGAACACCACTTCTCCGACCACGGTCGTTTAGGTGTAGAGCTTGAAGTGCTCTTGCTTCCCTCCTTCTTCTTCTCTGAACTATCCTCTGATTTTTGCACATAAGGTTCCCACTTTTTTGTTCCTGAGTTTTTGGTTTTCTTCTTGTCATGTTTCTCTTGACTTTTGGAGTTGGTTGAAAGGTTTTCCCCTGCCTCCCCATGTACCTCGACGAACCGTTCTGCTAATTTATTCACGAGGTCAATACGTTCCGCTCCTTGTTCTCCCAGGAACGTCCTGAGAGGTTTAGACATTTGCTTCTTCAACTGGTCGACCACCATGAGCTCTTCCAGACTCTCATAGTCATGTGCGAATCCAGCCAAATCCATCCACTTGTGGAGATAAGATTTTAGACGCAAACTGTAGGCGGCAAACAACTCCCCCGGTTCTCGTTTCGCTGCTCGAAATTTTTTCCGGTAGGTATGTGACGTAACCTCGAATCGTTTCAGCAGAGCCGTCTTTAACTCGTCATAATTGTTCTCATGTCCTGGTGGCAGGCGAGTATAAACCTCGTAACCGGTCCCGCGTAATCCCTGGGATAGCTTAAGATTCCATTTGTTACGCTCCAGACCCATAGCAACTGACATAGCCTCGAAGCGTTGAAGGTATTGGTCAATCTTCTCTTTGTCCTCCTCGTAGACCGCCAAAGGAAACTTCATGGCATGGTACCCATGTCCACCTACTGGTGTTGAGCCTGGGATGGAGGAACCTCCAACTGCTCCCTCAGTTTCTCCATTAGATTGACTCTTGAGCTCGAGTTCCCGCATCCGGTACTCGTGCTCCCTTTTCTGTGCTTCTTGTTCAGCTTCTAATTTCCTAGCTGCTTGCTCAGCTTCAAATCTCCTAGCTGCTTGTTCAGCTTCCAATTTCTTAGCTGCTTGCTCAGCTTCCAATTTCTTAGCTGCTTGTTCCAACTCCATCCTTCTCAATTCCAGCTCGGCCTTTCGATCATCCCTTTCTGCTTGACGATACTCTCTCTCCACTTCCTGTATGTAATCCGTTAGAGCCGACCCCGCCAATCCCATTTCTTCCCCCTTTGCCTTTAATTCTAACGTGGTTAGTTTAGGGGTGGCCATTATACAGAGAGGTAAGCTAGCAGGTCGAGTACAATATAACTGCAAATTACTATATGAACAAGTACTATAAATCTAGATATTACCACGCACAGCACATTCACTCAGTGACAAGAGTAGAATCAGGACCACAGACCTATGCAGACGTGTGAAGTGTGAACAGGTAAGATATTAGTCCTAACCCCTATCCACATTCACTCTAGCTGGATTCTCCAAAATGATATCTCCCTTTTATAACTAAGGATCCCGTGTCAAAAGACCCCGTTGTCAGAAGATCCCGTTTACGAGAGATCCCGCTGTCCAAGGATTCCGTTTACGAGAGATCCCGCTGTCCAAAGATCCCGTTTACGAGAGATCCCGCTGTCCAAAGATCACGTTTACGAGAGATCCCGCTGTCCAAAGATCCCGGACGGGCCCCCAATAATGTCGTGTCCTCCTTTAAAGTGTCGTCCCTGGAGTGAGGAGATCCGACACCCACATTATAATATTATTTCCCTCTCAATATTCTGGAGAATCCACCAGCTTCCGTCCAACACACTCCATCAGCCTATGGACACCTCTTCCTATCACTCTCACACTGTCGTACTATGCCCCCTTCTCATACTTCCCCAACGCAACATACTCAACAACTCTTGCTTCTAGAAATTAATAAAGATTAATTTATTAAAATAAAAGTGTAACGTGTATGAGACGTGTATGCGAAGAAAATGTGTGACGTGTTCTATAAAGCGTGTAGACTCTGTCTCTCAGACATCAACTCAGTCAGCTGATCACAGCAAAGATAGACCACAGCACGTTACGTCAGAACAAGTACGTCTCACCCGTTGCCGGAACCATCTTGCCGGATAATGCTTTGCCTCTGTAGACCTCTGGTAATCCAATTTCATGAACATCCGAAATAGACACCGGTGGTATTAACAGTTAATCAGGGACCGGTTGCACTCTACCCAATGTCCGTTCCTAATGTTCCTAAACAAACTGCACAAGTCTTTTGCAGTGTGTACGCAGTTAGTTAGTTAGTTAGTTAGTCGACAGATCATCCTCGTTGCACATCGAACCATTCAGTCCATAAGTGCTAATTTCTAATGTTAATTGTTGCTGTACTAACACTAGGTACTCTTAGCCGGTTCTCGGTTCGTTACTACTGTCTGATGCTGTGTGGTGCATCAGTATGCATCACTCTCTTTGATGAATCAATTTCCTTCTAGCGTAAGTTATGTTTCTGTATGCAACTTTATTGACTCTTGAACTGGTGTTCTTCAGAATGGGTTTTTTAATTCTTTCCCAAAACTTGTAGAGTTTCCTTGGATCTGGTAGGGAACCTAGGATAGAAACAACACATCTGGTGATAGTACTAGTCACTGATCCTTTCGGCTGAGTGTAAGCCTATCACCTTGCTTAATGATCTTTAGCTAACTAGACTTAGTCATAGAGCAGATTAGCTACCCACCTAGAGTCGAATCAGGCGATGACAAAGAAAAAATATCAGCAAACAGAATGCGGAACCCCGCCCACCAGGGACACCTACGGGAAGATCCCAATTATCCCTCATTACTCAATTCTCAACTAGTAAAGCTTATCAACACTTCACTAATCTATTCTTAACTAGCAGAGTTAATATCACTATTCTACTCTAACTAGTTTCCACTAACAGTGCTAATCATCACACTATAGTTTAACAAGGCCACAGTCTATATTAATTAGAACTAATAGACTATATTGACTACCTTATGTAAAAACCGCCTCATTCCCGGGATGGCTACTACACTTTGCCCTAACGGCACATGCTAGCTAATGTGAAATTATTCTAACACTGTAGAGCTCTCCCACAAACACGTCCATCCTAATCCACGGGTTTTGTCAACTCCCCCCTAGTTGATCCCAACTCGGGTTTATATGGCAAACTCCTAAAATTGGTCACGTGATATGGGTGACGTCCTGCAGGTGTTATTTGCGCATATCATCCATTGTCAGGAAACTATTTTCCTGGCTTAAGTCCTGTCAAAGTTGTCAGTAATAGTTTAGATTCTCAAAACAAGCCAGCGAGTTGCTGTCGAGTTCCAACAAAGAGTTTTCCTCAACAAGCTGTCAGTAGCAATCTGCCCCTCTGAGTGATGTCCGGAAACTATATGACATATGGACTGTTTACTTCCTTGCTGAGTACTTCCGTTTTCCATCTGACTTGTCAAAACGATGTATGATTCAGCGCACTCACTTCCTCCTCACTCACCACCAAATGTGTATATGGGCTGACCCCACGGCTTCCATTTGTATTCAAATGTTGACAACCTTGTCAAGGCGATGTCGGGATTCGGCTCCCGCACTTCCGACAGTGGCCAATCCGTCAACCAGATGTACAAGTACAACTGTTATTTCTGCCCGACCTGTTTTGGAAACACGTGTAGCCACAACTATGAATGTTTTCTCTGTATTCGTTGAAACCCTTGTTGCTTAGCAGATAGTCCGGTTAATCAAAAAATCCTCCCTAACAATTAGCTGGATAAACGCACGGTTTCATTTTGTGACATTAAACACCACGAGCACGCGTAACGTCCTCATATCGGAGACACAAAAACAAATAACCGAAGGTAACCGCAAAACAATTTCGGTTAAATTCGGCAAACCTGAACCGTAGTGCCTATTTACAACGTACAATACAATATTGTTCTTCACAACAGAAATTCGCCACATCCGAGATCGCCGTAAGCGGTTTGAATTATACCTTGAGGTCCTCCACTTCTCCCACCCTACGTCTGAAACATACAAACATAGGTCATTGTGGGGATAATTGACACTTGCACAATGCAATGTTAAGCACGTGTCGTTGTTGGTTCAGTAGCCATCTTATTGACACAGCTGAGCCCGACATGATTCTGTTAGGTGAGTGTATTCCCTGCTGTCAGAACACAACCCGTCTGTTTATATACCGGGCCTGTACCTCAGCTACAGCCCCTGTTCACGTTCCCGTGATTGTATGACACGTCTGTAATCTTGTATCCCGGCTGTTGAGTTTTTCCGTCAACACATTGCTGTGTTCTTGTAGCCGGCGTTATGGCGAAGGGATTTTTCGATTCTCGGCCCGCATTTATACCGCGTTCGTAACACAACAGACAACCTTACGATCGTTTTCATACAATGGTATGAGTGCCGGTCGTTCGGAAAGCTGAGCGTAAACTGTCAGCGAGTGCCTAGAAATCACAAACAGCCAACAACAAAAAAAATGCTGGTATTGACTGCGACGTTCTGTAAAAGAATATGCAACTAAAATAGTGGTGTTGTTATGTTTTGATTGTGTCCCCTGCCGTTGTATCTTTATGTGCTTACATTTATATATTTAAGTTATGTAAGTGGGAATATATTCTCATTCATTCGTGCTAAAAACATACATGTAGGCATTGCACGTGTCTGTGGAGCATGTTTTTCCCTACCAGCTTCTGTTGGCATTCATTATTTCCAGGACAATCTGACTAAACGGTTTCATGTTGGGGTGATTTCATCGCGTAAAATACCGCTTAATTCTTAATAAGTGCGCCATCAATGAGCATCTGCCCTTGTGTTTTCTGGGCTGTCATATAAGTGAAGAATCTCTGTTGCACAGTAGCTACTGCGATTGCTTGCCAAGAAAGTGATCCAGGAGTGACAGGGTTCTTATTTCCGACCTGGGTTCGACCCTGAGAGTGTGAGAATCCCTGGAATAAAATGTTCAGGTGTTTAGTTTGCTTCACAGGAAGAACAGTGTTGGTCGTTTCATCAAGTGCTGCACGTCCACGAAGTGATGGTCGGTAATGTGATAACTGTGTGTGAGTGGCCCTCCCTCTCCAGTGTGATTAGTGAAGACCGTCATCATCGCACTCCAGACAGGTCCAAGGGTACTCCGATCTCACAATGAACACCCCTGCCAGCGTATACCGGCTGCTCCCGCCAGTTCTTTGTTGGTTAATCAAATGTGCTCTTGATAAAAATGTGCCTGTGAGGCGATCCGCCTCTCTCCAACCTCTCTTATTCTTAAGAAGGAAATGGATTACCACATGTCAACTGTTGGTATTGCTGTCCTATTGCGTTGGTGATGTCTCGAGTGTGTTCTGGTGGAGTTTTATGCAGGTGCAATTCAGTTTTAAGTCTGGAATGTGACACAAAACAGTGTTCACCTTTTAGTTACAACTCTTACGGCAGAAAATAACAGGCATTCCAAATCCAATTCCAATTTTCAAAACAAAATTTCCAAATTCGTTCAACCTGCCTCTTCAGCTGTGGTTATTGTTGAGGTCCCTGGTTTTTGTGGGTTCATTCATCCTAATTCTTGTCTTGTGCGCTCTTACGAGTTGGTCCTGATGCGGACCGGTTTTATCGGATTTTGTGTCTGTGACGTTAGCTGGGGGGGGGGGGGGGGGTGGCGGCTGTCTTTTGTGCCCGTCTCCCCTGGTGGTGTATTTTGTTAGTGAGGGCTGCTGGTTCGTCTGGCTTTTTTTATTTGGTATTTTTAGCCTCCTTTTTTGTGTATTGCATGTAGCAGCTTTTCGATGTTTTTATTTTCCTCATTGCACCGTTTGTCTCTTTCGAGTTTGAGTTTCTGTTGCCTTTCGATTTCTTCCTCCGTGGTCAGCCATGGTATGATCTCTCCGCCTTCTATATAGTACGGCTCATCGCGTTCGTCATAGTATATATCTGGGTATTTTACAGGGGTCTGGCGGTGCCTTGATTTCCCCTTGGATATCTTGTTTTCTTTTTCTTCCTTGCGCCTTATGAATTCCTTGCGCCTGAGTTCCTCTTTCTTGAGTTCCACTTTTCTGTCTATTTCTGCGATATCCGCCCAGGTAAATGGTCGGGGTGACGAGGTGTCCTCCATGCCGTCGTCGTGGTACTTATCTCGGTTTTCTTCAGATGTCTGGCGGAATATTGGCTTCCCCTTGAGTTTCTTGGGCGTCGTGGTCGGGCTGCTGGCTTTTGCTTGCGGTCCCGGTTCAGTCTTTTGTTGGGTTTCCTCTTGCGGCTTCTCTGTTGTCTTTTCCGTGACTTCTGTTGGTCCCTTTCAGTTCTTAGTTTTCTCTCTCTGCTTTGATTTCTTGTAGAATCTCTTCATTCTTCTTTGTCTTCTGTGCCATATGTTCCACCTCTTGTTTGATGTTTTGTTGGATCTCGTTTATTTCCGCCAGTAGTTTATCGTTGTCGCTGGTCGGAGTCGGCGACAGCAGTGCCTTGACTTGTTTCTTCAACTCGTCTATCTGTTTTTCCATGTGATCTCTTTCAGCTTATGATATACCCGTGGCTGTCTCGCCCCTCCGGATTGCTTCCTTGAATGGTGTCTTTGTGATGATTGCGATCTTTAAGGCGTCTCTGTATCTGTGCAGGTACGGACAGCCCAAGTATCTTGCTCCATGCTTGCCCAGGCAGTTGGCGCACTTTCTTTTGCTGTTGGGTGCTCGGAAGTCCGTGTCCAGCTTGGCCAGCGGACACTCCTTGAAAGCGTGTTGATCGGCGCAGTACCGGCAGATACGTCTTACTGCGACATGCTGCTTTGGTGTGGCCGGCCCTCTGACTCTGCAAAATTGGGTGATCCTTGGGATGAATCTCTCTGGCTTCTTCATTCTCTGGTTGATTGATACTGTGATCGGCATCTCGCTGCCCTCTGTCGTCACCACCGCCAAAGTTGTGGGAATCTTGGAGTAGGTGAGGAGCCGCTCCGCCTTCAAGAATCGGATGTGAAGATTCTCTTCGCGTAGCTGCTTCAGGATTTCTTCGTCTGATGGCTCCACTTGGATGCGCTTGACAACCCACTTGCTTTTCGATGAGTCGGTGTTTCCGACTCTGGTGTCTTTCTCCTCTCTCTCTGCTTCTCAGTAGGTTTGATTGATTGATTTAGGAATCGACATCACAGCATTCGGGGCATTCCCATAAGCGCTCCGTCCCCATCCTCAGCAGCCAGCGAAGAGTTCCAACACTAATAGTACCAGTAGCAATCTGATTATATGTCCGTCTCGCCTTTCCTCTGAGCGTTGAGCGTCGGCCAGATCCCCTCGTCACCCCTCGCTGTCTCATTCTTGCCAGACCATGGTAATCCATTTGCTCCTCCGAGGTGTGCACGTGCTCCCACAAGGCCGTAACCACGTCTGCCTTGTCATGTATCAATACTCCACCAAGTTCTGCAGAGCCAGCCAATCTGTCCGCCTGTTCATTTCCCAGCACACCGGCATGCCCCGGAGAAAAGATCCAGGCGATGCTTATCACCCGTGACCTCCGAAGCGAAGCAAGCCACTCCGCGCGTTTGGCTCTTGTCTAAGGTGGGTTGTCAGCGGTCTCCCTCGTGGTAGCTTCAGTAATAGTTGTAGTTTCAGGTTCTTTGATGTAGCTAGCAGGCAGGCTCTCCACGTTCGTCTTCTTGACAGTCTTGACGGTAACATGTGTGTTATTCTTTTATTTATAGCGAGCAGTGTGGCCCACAACCTCACATATTTCCTCTACACCTGTAGTGGAAGTACTTAGAGCTTTCATGGTCAGTTTCTGACCGGGCATGTCGTTTTCTCTTCTTCTTCTTCTTCTTCTTCTTCTTCTTCTTCTTCTTCTTCTTCTTCTTCTTCTTCTTCTTCTTCTTCTTCTTCTTCTTCTTCTTCTTCTTCTTCTTCCTCCTCCTCCACCTTCTTCTTCTTCGTTTTCTTCTTTCAGTTCTTCTGCTGCTGCCCCAGCCGTCAATCTTCCCAGGGAGCAGAACCCCCCAGCTAACTCAGCCATGTGTAGATTGCTACAGTTTTATAGTCCCACGCCAACGCCCATAATCGCCTCCTCTGACATGCCTAGTAGCTGGCAGTGTGACTATTCTTGGCTTCTCTGGAGGCCACCAGTCACACGAGGTCATGTTTCCCAATGACATAATCTCGGTTACTCCGGTGCTGTTGTTGCGTAATAAAGTTAGTCACGTGTCCTTTTACATGACGTGACAATCAATCCAGACATGATTTAGGTGTTTGTGATTTTCTGGACATGTTTACGTTCAGTAGTTTGCCGTTGCTTTCTGAACAGCCGGCACGCATACCATTGTGACAATCGAAGACAAGCTACCCGTGGCTGTTGTGTTATAAACAATAAAAGTAAAGCAATGGTAAAGCTCCTCCAGTAACGACTTAATAAAACAAAAAAGACATACTTAAAAAAACAACATAGACACACAAAAAAAAAGACATACTGGAAGTTAATGCTGGGCTTATGTTCTTGGAAAACGCGACTTTAAGTGAAACGACGTATAGTGTATAGCGAAACACTATTTCCCATTGAATTAAATGAAATACCATGTATTATGTAATGTTTATTTTGATGGTTGTTGATATTTATTGGCTAAATAGAGGTAGGTTGAATGGTTAATGGTAGAGTTATTGGGACGTAGAGGCCTCTTCATCTGAGGATGAAACTGTAACCTCTTCCTGGCTCTTCTCTGCTTGAACAAAAAATTTGTCCAGTGTCTGTTGCACAGTAACTACCCTCCTCAATTATGATCTTTAACTCTGCAGGGAAACGCTCTGCAGCTGCAGTATCAACACTCTCCGCCCTCACCTGTTGTCTGAATGTTGTCCAGGTGTAAACGCTTATTAAAGCGCTCAAACCAACCACGACTCGCTCCAAAACTATCACCACCCGCTTTCTTAACTAGATCTTCATAGAAAGACTTTGCTTCCTCTTGGATAACCATCTTGCTCACAGGCATATTCCGTTGGTTCTGGTCTTCAACCAGACGGCCAATAGTGCCTCCATGTTCTCCATAAGAGTACTTCTGGTACGAATGATCTTGGAAGCACTCAAAGGGGTTACGATTTTAGCACCCTGTTTGATTTTATCAGCACCTGTATGAATTGCCCTTATCGTGGTTGGAGGTAAATCATGGACTTTACCGATATCAAAAGCCCGATCGCCAGTCTCATAACGACGTTATGGCGAAACGTAGCGACGTAAAGTGAAGTTAATCCCCTATGTGACAACGACGTTGTAGCGAAACGACGTAAACCGAAGCGACGTATAGCGGGGCCTTCCAGTATACAGATGCATATACAAAAAAGAAAACTCACAACAGAAATGAGATTCCTGGGAAGAATACTCAATGTATCAAGAAGAGATAAGATTAGAAATGAAGAAATCAGGACTAAAGTGGGGGTTATAGCCGAGCTAGATTTTATTAGAAGGCAGCAAGTAAAATGGTTTGGCCATGCAACTAGGTTACCTGTTAACAGCATACCACAACAAGCGATGATGCACAGAGGAGATGGAAGCAGAGGAAGAGGTCGACCACGTAAACGATTGATTGAGGGAATAGCAGAGTCCATGAGAATATCGATACATGAAGTGGTCACTGTCCCGCTGTTTATACTTCACCTCGACACCGTAAGGTACAAGGGGAACAAGATGAGCTGATGAGACATATACCGATCTACTGGAGTATCAATTTAATGACACAAACGACATATACAGATCTACTGGAGTATCAATTTAATGACACAAACGACATATACAGATCTCCTGGATTAACAACTTAATGACACAAACACGGCGTAAACAGATCTTCTGGAGTAACAACTTAATAACACAAACGACATATACAGATCTGCTGGAGTAACCACACATACAGACACATCATTTTCTGTATTAGATTTAGTATTTGATGTTTCTCCATGGATTTAAACATACTTAATTTTTGTTTCATGTTGTATTGCCATATACAGCTGCCGTCACAATCTTTCGTACAGCGATAGCTTATTCTGCGATGAATGCGACACGTGGTGTAACTTGATGGTATAAAACCACGCCATTCATGTTCTGTCTCTGACGAAGACTAATTGTATTGACACGTTTTATGTAGATTGCTCGTTTTCATTAAATACTGGCATAATAATAGATCAGTTTTCCAATAGACCTGAATTTGAACAGTCGCAGTCATGTAATCGATGTGCTGTGTTTTATTAACGATAATATGTATTTATTTACACTTTCTGCACCCTCGAATTGGATGTCGCCAAAGAATGCCACGCGAATCGATATTATATTATGATTATTCTAAGAAAGGTGAATGTTTGCACTTGTAATGCAGAACGTGGCGTGAGTTCTGCCTATGGCTCTTAGTGCTGGTAATACGCTAGTTTGTTACTGGGAACTTAATGCAAGTGACAAGACTTGCTGGTTTATTTCGTGGACTACGGTAATGCCAGTATTCGCCGAGTGCCTATAACCGCCTGGGGATGCCTTGTGCTGTCTGGAGAACAGTTGTTAGTGAGTGGTTGCAAACACAACAATCTTCACATTTGATGTGTTGTTATCGCGGCAGGGGATTACAACTTGCTGCTGCTGCTGCTACTACCACTCATCCACCAACACCGCCTCCTCCTCTCCTACTCATCCTCTCCTCTCACTCCTCCTCCTACTACTGCTGTTGCTGCTACTACCGCTGTTGCTGCTACTACCGCTACTACAACTTCCACACCTGCTATTATTACTACTACAACTGCTGCTACTGTCGGCTCCGTGTTTAAGGCGTTACGGACAAAGTTCATAATCTTGGCTACCGCTGTTCGAAACACAGCTACGTTCGATTTGGCAACACGTTGGGTTTTTCATAAAATGGTATGGGTGCCAGTCGTTCAGAAAGCAATGGCAAACAACTGAACGTAAACTTGCCATGAGATCACAAACAGCCAAAAAATTATGAGGTTGACTGCAACGTCCTGTAAAAGATATGCAACTAACTTTAAAAAACTACTACTACTACTACTACTACTACTACTACTACTACTACTACTACTACTACTACTACTACTACTGCTGCTGCTACTGCTACTGCTACTAACGCTTCTACTACTGCTACTGCTACAACAACAACAACAGCAACAACAACAACAACAATGCTGTAGAATATGTTGGATATTCCCCCGACCTGTTGTCCTCGTACATCTGCAGGCAAGCAGTGGTGCGGATATTTCCGCTAATGGAAAGCTGTCTGGCGGGAGTGATGGTTGACGGGTTGTCATTGATTCAAGCAGACATGTCTGGTCTTCACATCCCGCTGTATAATCTACGTTCAGACCGGCCAAATACTGGGTCAAGGTTCATTATTGAATGTCTGCAAGTTCCCTGGATTTTTGTGTTTGGCGATCTGAATATTTATTTTGTTCATCGTCTGGTCTATTTGCTGTGGCTCAGCGCAACAAAGCGGATGGCTGGTCTGTAATAACACTTGAATGTTACCGCTTAAGTCTGAGCCGATGTTGGGCTTTTCGTGTGTTTGCTGCTGTAGTCAATCCTTCACTCCCCCGTCTGCCTGCCTGCCTGCCTGCCTGTCTGTCTGTCTGTCTGTCCCACCCTCTCTCTGTGTCTTATCTGTGTATATCTCGCTGTCTCTCTATATTATCTGTGTCAGAATAAACCACCCAAACTACAAACGACCCTAGATGGCACCAGAAGTCCAGGACACCTCGGTATTGTTTTCATGTGGCCAGATAATGTTGATGTGTCATCATTGACGTAGAATGTTGTTACCTACTCTGATGTTTTGTCATCCTTGACAGAGTGCCGCTAACAGCTCGGATGAGTTGTCATCATTGACATAGAGTGTCACTAACATCTCGGGTGTTTTGTCATGACTGACATTAAGTGTCGCTAACAATTCGGATGTTTTGTCTTAATTGACACAGAGTGTCGCTGACAATTTTGAAGGTTTGTCTTAATTGACCTAGAGTGTCGCTGACAACTCAATGTTTTGTTATCCTTCATAAAGAGTGTCGTTAACAACTCGGATGTTTTGTCTTAATTGACATAGAGTGTCGCTGACAACTCGGATGTTTTGTCTTAATTGATATAGAGTGCCACTGACAACTCTGACGTTTTGTCATTATTGACATTGAGTGTCCCTGGCAGCTCGGATGTTGTGCCACCAGTTTTTATCGTGTATAATAGGGAACATCTATGTGAAAGATGAGTGGTTGCAAGAGCCGAATGTATGACAGCCCCCCCCCCCCCCCCCCCCCAAACCAATTGTTGGCTTTTTGAAAATGAAGTTCATCTGTTCGTTGTCGGTAGGTTCTTCTCTTCTCCCCCTTCCCACCCCTGCTATTTTTTCTCCAGCTCAACCCGCTCTCCAGCTTCTTGATCTTCTTGTTTTAGTTGCTCTCCTCGTCTGCCTACCTCCTCATCTGCCTTCCTCCTCTTACCCTACTCCTCTACTACTCCACCCTCCTCATCGTACTCTACCGCCACCCCTATTTGTTCTTCATTTCTCTCCTTCAGATCACACTCCTCCTTCATCGTCTTCTTGATTTGATTGACATACGAGAGTAAGTTAACAAAACTAGCGTATTTTGATCATATCTGTGACAGTTGTTCAGCGCGGGAAGGTTATCTTCGCTTAGTACGTGCTGAAAGACACGTTTCCAGCCCAACACGCCGAACTGGAGCGAGACCTATAAATATGAGACTTAATTTATCTATACCAGTATGGTCATCTCAGCTTCGGCAGCCCACAATAGTTTGTCACGTGGTAGTAATGGATGGAGGTCGGGATGAGTTTCTTCCGACGTGCCGTATTGGCTTCCATCACTACCAGCTTCCTGTCGGCTTTTGTAACGTCCGATTTGTCTCCTGTTCTGGCGATGGCTCTTCGCGTCCCGAACGGAAATACATGTCTGGATGTGGCCCTCCAGGGCGGAGTGTGCTGCTGCTGGCCGTGAGATAGTTGACAGGCGAGACATTTGAGACTGCAGTGCTGAAGAATACTGTCGGAGATGGTGGATCGTTGTCAATAGCATAAGGTGGATTCCTACAACACAAATAACGTGCGAAATAAGGGATCTTCATTTCAAACACTCGCACTTGTTTCACGCCCCACCCAGCCTATGAACGCTATAAATGTCAGAATCTCATAAATTCTGTTTTATTGTCTACTGTAAATTGTCTAATGCCCCAGTCAATGAGCGCCATAAATGACAGATTCACACAAATTATACGTTATTGTCTGTTGTAGTTTGTGTCTCATGCCCCACCCAGTCTATGAGCGCTGTAAATGACAGATTCACACAAATTATACGTTATTGTCTGTTGTAGTTTGTGTCTCATGCCCCACCCAGTCTATGAGCGCTGTAAATGACAGATTCACACAAATTATACGTTATTGTCTGTTGTAGTTTGTGTCTCATGCTCCAGTCTATGAGCGTTGTAAATGACAGATCTCGGACGTCCTGATTTATTGCCTAGTGTAATTTGCTTCGAGCCCCATCCAATGGCCCTGTAGCTAGTGCATGCATCTGCCGGCTCTGGTGTTCAAGTGATCATTGTTGTAACGTAAGTGCACGGCTCTGGTGTTCAAGTGATCATTGTTGTAACGTAAGTGCACGGCTCTGGTGTTCAAGTGATCATTGTTGTAACGTAAGTGCACGGCTCTGGTGTTCAAGTGATCATTGTTGTAACGTAAGTGCACGGCTCTGGTGTTCAAGTGATCATTGTTGTAACGTAAGTGCACGGCTCTGGTGTTCAAGTGATCATTGTTGTAACGTAAGTGCACGGCTCTGGTGTTCAAGTGATCATTGTTGTAACGTAAGTGCACGGCTCTGGTGTTCAAGTGATCATTGTTGTAACGTAAGTGCACGGCTCTGGTGTTCAAGTGATCATTGTTGTAACGTAAGTGCACGGCTCTGGTGTTCAAGTGATCATTGTTGTAACGTAAGTGCACGGCTCTGGTGTTCAAGTGATCATTGTTGTAACGTAAGTGCACGGCTCCGGGGTTCATGGTACCAGGAAACTAGTTGGGACGTGAAGCTGCTGACGTGAGACTGACCCCACTGTCACCGCCTCACTGGAATATCTAGTAAAGGGCTGCAACTCCAGCCCAAGGGAAACCATTGAGTCGAGCAGGACCCAAGTAATCTAGAACCTTCTAGATAGAGATGGTCACCAAGTCCATGATTCCGTGGACACTGATGTGGCCCGCCTAATGCGGGGTCCACGAGGAACTCGGACAGAGTTACCGCCCGTGTCGGGTTAGGACACGCGGAGACCGGCAGAGGACGAATGGACTTGAGAGAGGCAACAGGGCCTGCCTTTGAGGGACTCTATAGATATCAATAGATATATAGACATAGGCTAGATAGTTTGCTAGACTGTTAAATGATACTTATATGTTTGATGTTTACTATGTGGGAGATGTAATCGAGCGCGGGTCTGTTTACCCATTGCGCCAACACATACTGTATATGTAGATACAATAAATAATTGATCTCATAACGACCAGATTTATTGTTGCCTGTATGAACCCAAGTTTAGTTATCTAGATACGAGCAAGACTATGACAGGCTTTTTGGGGGCTCGTTTTCCGGTTTTGGCATAGAATGTTTTCTTAAAAACCTGTTAAATGCCATGTAAAAGTAATTATTTAATCATATTACATTGATTGTTGATAAATCCGGAAGTGTATTCTGCCAAAACATGTGCGCCAACAGCATGTCCTAAAATGTCGTGACGATGCGGACTACAGATGTTTGGTCACGCCGACACGTGTGTTGATATTAACTAGGGAATTACAGACCGTGTTCTTATATTAATGCGCGAATCTCCAATTATGCTCTTACATGAATGAGGGAATGGCCGATCATGGTTTTGTATTAATCAACAGTGTCCCTCGCCATGAGGTGAACTCATTCCGACGTCTTCGAAACTTGCAATTTACGTCCCCTAGTCAAGGACGAGAATTCAACATTTTACTCCAGCTGACCGGTGTAGGGGTTGAACCCGCTACCTCGCCATCAGCACACCGAAACTTTAAGAGTGGCACTTATCCATTCGGCCATGCTGACCTAATATGATGTTATATAAATTATGGGACGGTGAATTATGGTCTTGCATAAATGAGGGAACAGCGAAGTGCACTCTTACGAATTAGGGAATAATGGAGGGAATACCCCTTTATATCCTTGTATCAATGAGAGAATAGATCCTCACGCACATTCTGTTTTATGTCTGTAGTAGTTTCTACGTTAATAAGGAAATAACCGTTGTACGTAAATGAGAAACTACCCGTTGTACACGAATGAGGAAATTCCCGTTGATATTCTTACATGAATGAAGGAATGCCTCGTTGACTCGTTCTGTTCTCTCATGAATGGGAGAATATCTTTCTATTCTTACACGTTTTCTAGCTAAGTCATTATCATCATCATATGCCATGTCTATAAGTGTTGGAGATAATTTTTCACCATGTTACGCAATCACCAGCGTTTCCGGTCAGGTCAGTGTTCTTGCCTCGACTGATGGCATCCATGAGGCCAAGCCATCCAGGTGTTTACCGCGTTGTCTTCCTCGCGCTCTTTTCCCATCATCAAGTTTCACAGCTGTCACTAAGTTTTCCAGATTATTTCTCTTGAGAACGGTCCCCAAAAAAATTTCGACTATTAAACGTCTAATTTCTGTAATCCTGTTTACGTCTTTTATCTGTATCTTGGAGGAGTGTCTTATTCGTTGTTCTGTCCGTCCATGATATTCTTTGCTAAGTACATGCAGTATTTACCGAACAAAAACAGCTGAATCGTGATTTCACTTGGTTCAGCCCGTATTTGCACAGTATATCTACCGCAGTATTGATTGTAGCACGCCCGACGTTGAAATAGACCCAAGTACCATCGCGTGACAGATGCTAGCTGGCTACGATGGAAACAACTGCAGAATTCCGTAGCGCACACGGACTTGCCTCAAGCTGGCTGTGCTTGGAGATGTCTTTCGGGGCAGGTGACGGAGCATCGCCAGCATCGGGACGGAGACTGTTGGCAATGAAATACTGACAACCCAGGAGGAAACATGACCAACCCAGGCTTACTCCCAGCCAGCCCGCCAGCCATGTGCTGAACCATGACGTGGCTACATTCTAATGTGTCTGTCCGCTGATCTGAATTTTCTGTACCCGTCATGCACACTCCTGGTTGTTGGACTTGGAAAGGGGAAACAGTCACCGTAGGTAGAGGAGCACACGCACCCCGATATACGTAAACCTTTGGTAGCGCTGAGGCCGCTTGAACACCACTGCATCGGATTTAAGAATTAATTAAAATCCACAGTCTTCCAAGCGACCCACAACCAACTTGCAAAATCAACCAAAGCAGCCCACCAACCAACGAACAAACCAACAAACGTGGATATTCTGTCTGGATCGTACGGGAGTGCCAACAAGCGAAGTGTCGTCTTTGTGGTCATGCATTGAACTATAGTCCATTTACTTTTGTCTGCCCCAATATAAAATTCCATATCTCAGTAACCAACTGAGGGAAAATGATGAGATTTAGCATATAACCTTGTCATGATGTCCACCCAACAAAACAACTTTTGTTCCGGATATTGTACAGCAGATTTCAAAGTTTGTTTATATGCGGTATATAATTTACGGGACGGAGATGAAGTGCACAATATTATAAGTATTACATCTTCACGAGGAAACATGAGCGTTCAATAGTAAATTTTCACGGGATTGGCCTTACGAAAAGAGCCTTGAGAAGTGAAACGGGGAGTGTTCAGTGGTGTCGCAGTATCTTCAGATGTGTGTCATTAATGTGGGTCCTTTCATATAAGGCTTCACGTTTAGAAAGTACAAGGGAGGTAGAAATATCATTTGCGAGCAACCGCATTTAGGAGCCACGAGAAGCAGATACCTACGTGAAATAAGGAAAATGCGCAATCAAGACTATGACATAGTGTATTTTGATGAAACCTGGATCAATGCGCACCACACAAGTGAAAGGGAATGGCAATCAGTGGACGGAAAGATAACGTGATATGTGCCCAGTAGTAAAGGACAGCGTTTCGTTATAGCCCATGCTGGTGCTGGTAGTACTCAAAATGGTTTACTACAGAATGCTGGACTCGTGTTCGTATCAAAGCATACAGACAGTAGGGATTATAATGAGATGAATGGCAATGTATTTAGCGATTGGCTCTTGAATACAGTGCTTCTATCCCTAGATAGACCGTCTTGTCTAATTATGGACAATGCATCATATCACAGTGTAGTTGCCCAAGAAGACAAAATACCTACGGCAATGATGCATGACAAGGCAGACGTGGTTGCGGCCTTGTGGGAGCACGTGTACACCTCGGAGGAGCAAATGGATCACCATAGTCTGGCAAGAATGAGTCAGCGAGGAGTGACGAGGGGATCTGGCCGAGGCTCGATGCTCAGAGGAAAGGCGAGACGGACATATAATCAGGTTGCTACTGGAATTATTGGTGTTGGAACTCTTCGCTGGCTGCTGAGGATGGGGACGGAGCGCTTATGGGAATGACCCGAATGCTGTGATGTCGGTTTCTGAATCAATCAATCAATCAATCTATTCAAATTATCTGACGTCAAGATACTAACCCAGACCGCGCTATTAAAAATTGATAAAAGTTGATGGAAAAAATGTGAGGACCATGTGTTGAAAGAGGAAGATGACTATTGGAGAAAGGATGGATTGAATTTTATGCAACCGATAGCAGTCATCAACCTACTGGAATCGTCCGACACCGATAAAGGTCTGGGCAGATCGCAGACATTAATCCACATGCACACCTACTGGGATATTTTGCTCCACATATTCAGAAGAATTGCAGGCCCTAAACATTACAGCATCGGCATAAACAATACAACTTGTTAATGGCAACAGTTTGTATTCCACAGTGATGAATTTTCAATTCCGTAAGCCCTCAACGGTGACAAACAACTGACATTGAAAAAACAAAAGGCTCTAGACGCACTGAATACCAACCGAAAAGTAATATTGCGGTGGGAACTGACATATTGTGGCATAACAAGAAACGTGAGAAGAAACACGTTGTCAAATGAGGGGACAACACACGAGCATACGAATAATTCTATAAACTTCAATGAAAAGAGGGCCAACATCTTGACCGTTAAGAGGGAAGCCCACTACAGAGACTTTCACATCTATATTCGTCGTGCAAAATAGGTAATCATGTTCCATCTCAGCAGAATAAACATTGCACCCACTCCCATACGAATCTGGATACGCCTTGTGTTTGTTATCCGAACTGGCGGGGGCATTGGCATTACTGTAAAACAAGTTTGTTAGCGAGAAATCACTAGTTTTCACCAGTACATCAAAGAAATGTCGCCGCTTTCTATGATATGATTTAAGTTGCTTTTGTACCTATCAAAGACATATTCCTTGGGTGGGGGTAAATATAAGACGGCAGGAAAAATTTCATAACGATGCAACAGACAGTTTTCAAAATAATTGATCACTTGTTCCTGGAACGAAACAGTTGAGGGCAACAAAGACTGTGGTGGCGACAAGTCTTCTTCAGCAAACAAAAAAGCTGTTGCATATCCTTTACAGGACGTAGCTGTCAACCCTTGCATTTTTTGGCTATTCGTGATTCCTGGGCAAGTTTACGTTCAATAGTTTGCCATTGATTTCTGAGCGACCGGCACCCATAACATTTCATTAAGAAAAAAAACCCACTAATGTAAGGCGGTCTGCTGTCAAATCGCCCACAGATGTGTTTCGTACGCGGGTATCCGGGATTACGAACTGCGTCCGTAAGCTCTTCGCCACGGTAGCAAGCAAACACAAGCAAATTCAACGCATAAACACGGGGAATGTATGAAAGTGTCTTCATTAAGGCATAATCACAAAATAAGAAACATAAATAGGAAACACCTTTGCTAAATACTTGCAGTATTTACCGAACACAAAAACATTAGAACCATGATTTAACTTGGGTTTTCTCCACTATTCTCTCGTATCAGAACGAGACCGTACACCGAGTTGCCATTGTAAACATAGTTAAGGTAGGAATAACATTAGTGGAACTGTGGTAAAGCTGTGGACATATACACAGTATAAAATAACAGGAAATATACGGCAGCTTTACACTCGTATTGTGAGTCTCTGCGTGGCAGCGGTGCAGATATGTGATCATCAACGATAACTCTTGACCAGGAGAGCCAACATCCCTGGCTTTGGTTCGTTGACCGCAGACCGGGTGGATTTGTGTGTGATATGCCTGGTTTATAGCACCACGCACAGAGGACCACGCTTGCATGAAATAGCAGGACCTATGTGGGTGAGGTGCCACGCTGACATGTTCTGATCTACTAGGCATTCAATAGGCCGCATGGTCAGCATCCTCGCCTTACACACACACACACGCGCGCGCACGCGCGCGCGCGCGCGCACACACACGTACACCGTCCCAAAAAAAAAACACGTTGTCTATTACACTTGTTAAGAGACTTGTCCACGTGATGCCGACAGGAAAACCCCGTCACTATTGGGAATCAAACTTTAAACCTCCAGTCACGTAGGGGTATACACCAGCGGTAACGCCACAGCGGTTCCTAACTTATTCGGTACCATGGACTCAACATGCGTATAAAAGCCATATATGGTGAATATTGTTTTATGGCAGTTCTTACTATACACGAACGACAGGGCTATGTGTTCACCCCCGTACTACTTCCTACTCGCTAGATCTGAGGATCGACCTCATTGTACCAGGTTTTATCCCATATGGCTCAGTCTCTTTCCGCAGGGGGACCCGCCGAAAGCGTCGCACAAAGCACGAACTCCGTAGCTCCAGCGACGACCTTCAAGAGTCTTCGAGAAAATTACAATCGTGAACTGTGTGATAGAGTCTGGAATCGAACCAACAACCCTCAGAGCGCGAAACAGGCGATTTAACCACTTCACCACTGTGACATCCACCCCTCCCAACCGTGTGTGGCAACTGATGGCGCGTTTATTATAGTTTATATACTAGACTGTCCCTTGTTGTAGCTGCCGCGAATGTCATTAGCAGTGGAGGCAACGACAGCCCGGGTTTCCGGTTTCTGGTGTCCAGCTGTGGAGGCAATGACAGCCCGGGTGTCCGGTTTCTGCTGTCCAGCTGTGGAGGCAATGACAGTCCGGTTTCTGGTGTCCAGCTGTTGAGGCAATGACAGCCCGGGTGTCCGGTTTCTGGTGTCCAGCTGTGGAGGTAACGACAGCCCGGGTGTCCGGTTTCTGCTGTCTAGCTGTGGAGGCAACGACAGCCCGGGTGTCCGGTTTCTGGTGTCCAGCTGTGGAGGCAATGACAGCCCGGGTGTCCGGTTTCTGGTGTCCAGCTGTGGAGGCAATGACAGCCCGGGTGTCCGGTTTCTGGTGTCCAGCTGTGGAGGCAACGACAGCCCGGGTGTCCGGTTTCTGCTGTCCAGCTGTGGAGGCAACGACAGCCCGGGTGTCCGGTTTCTGCTGTCCAGCTGTGGAGGCAACGACAGCCCGGGTGTCCGGTTTCTGCTGTCCAGCTGACGACTCGTTAGTTGCTGGATCACTCAATCACACACTTTTCTGTTGCTAGTGTTCAGTGTGTTCACAGGGAGTTTGTCAGACTGTCCGTCTTTCTTTCTTTCTTTCTTTCTTTCTTTCTTTCTTTCTTTCTTTCTTTCTTTCTTTCTGCCTGCCTGCCTGTCTGTCTGTCTGTCTGTCTGTCTGTCTGTCTGTCTGTCTGTCTGTCTGTCTGTCCTAACATGTCACATCAGTGCATATAGTTGTAGTAATCCTGGTAGGTTGAGGTCCCTGTATTATGTCATTACAGGTAAGTGTAGTATTCTGTGTCAGGTAAGAATAAGACTCTTCATGTTATGTCATTAGAGGAAATCGTAGCAAACAAGGTCGGTTGAAACTCCCCATGTGATTTCTTGACTGCAGAACGGATTTATTCTCTAGCGCTCAGGAAAGATAATCGTGTCAGTACAGCAGCAGCGATGCTGAACTATGGGGGACTTGGTCACATGCTCACTTGTGTAAAACATCACATAGGGTACTGGGGGACTTGGTCACATGCTCACTTATGTAAAACATCACAGAGGGTACTGTGACTGAATCACCAACAACGAGAAGTAGACGAGAGGGTAAGCTTTACCAGAACACCGTTACAAGTAACAAGATGTACGTTGCGGCCAAGTCACCACTCAAACAACAAACACATACCGATACAACTACACCAAAAACACTACATGAAAATACACAAAATTAAACGGAACACATATAGTCAATAATAAAGAAACGGACTGTAACATTTGACCAAAACTTGGCAAAAGCTCAGTCCTGTGTGAGAGTAGAAGAGACAGACCAAGTCAGGCATTTATAACTCGGCTGTGCACAGATATCTATCAGTGCAGACTTTCGCGGATTAGAAGAGAACGACACAGGACGCAATAGGAGTGGAACGACCAGAGCAGCTCAAGGGCTCAAACCCTTGAAAACAGTCACATATGTGTGTATTACAAGTTAGTCTCTGCTGCCGAGTTGTCTGCTCTTGGCATCCCAACGCTATTTTTCAGAAGGGACAGGGAATCTACAGCTTGTTCAGGGATCCATGATGCGGGCGTGTAACCGTTGAAGGCGGCTGTAGTAGCTTTCCCTGGCGCTTTTTTGCAGGGCACTTGTAGAGAAGATGGTCGGTTTGTGTCATAAGGCCGTGAACAATACCCGCGCATAGGTGCGTGTTGGGAGTGAATACGCTGTCGATAGCCAGTATATGCATGCCCTGTTCGAAAATTCAAAAGTGAGGCTGTGGGTTTTCCCCGGTAAGTCTGTTGATTTTTGTTATTGGCGTTTGTTTCGGACATTTCATCAGTTGAATAAGACTGAACAAGTTACTACTTTTAGAATAACAGAACACAGCGTGCTCAGTAGCCACATGTGGACAAAGCTGAAGATAGGTGCTACAGCAATGTGTGCCTGCGGACAATCAACTGGAACTGCAGGACACATATAGCAGCGGACCACTTGCAGCTGGACAAGGTGGATTCTATCTATGGCAGGATAACACAACCCTAGGTGCCCTTCATGCAGGAAATACAGTTACACATATAGGCTGATTCCAAGCGAACGAAAAGACGATTCTGAAATTTGCCCCGTGGTTCCCTTTGCCCACTTGTTCAGCCAATGTTCTCTTGTGTTGTTTCTGAGAATCTGTGGGGCTGTTCTCACACTACAGGGCTGTGTCTTGACCGATTTGCGGATCTTGCATTAGCAAGTCTGTTGGACTTCTAGTTTCTTCTGACACCACAATGACAGGAGTCCACTGTACTGTTATGCTGATGGAGTGGGGTGCTGCCAGGTTGTGGACTGTACCGCCTACTGGAGGTATGTCTTTGCTGTCATGTGCACGGTGACCATACTTTGGAAATAAACAACCGGGGCACCCATGAATATACAGCCTGCTATGGGGTGTGATGTGATAGACCAATCACATTGTGCAGGCCTGAATGTACCGATGATTAGATGACCAGTTGTTTTCCTCTGGTGGCGGACGACGAACGCAGTCAATCCGCATTTGAGCTGTGTCGAAGTAAAAAAATAAATATTGATCTGGGCTCCCACGTCTGCTCAGCCTAAAATAGGTGGCAGGAAACGTCTCCGGAAGTGAAGGCAGCCTGCGCGTGAAACCGACCTCATCACCCGCCCAGTGCCGTGTGGTCTGTACACAGATGGGTCTAGTTCCCCACAGGGCCAGTGCACCCTGGGCGTGTCAATGGGACCTTGGCGTCTTAGAACTACGTATGTCTGACAGCAGTTGTGTGGCATTTTAGACGAAGTTTTAACAGTTAACACATTTAGTTTAGTCCGGGGAATCTCAGCTCAGTGCACGAACTTCATAGCACCGTCGAGGATCCTGAAATACTTTGGGTAGATTTTTAACTCCAAAGTTTGCCCGCGGGCAGCGCTGTTAGGCTTTTCCGATTTCCAACTGCCAAGGGCTATTTTTACGTGCGCAAACAATACACACGAGCGTCCGATCTCTCTACCCAGAGACCAGGGGCAATTTTGTTACTAGAAGTCCACGTGAAAAAAATCCCGGCCCTCACCGGGGCTTGAACCCGCGATCTCCAGCACTCGAGGCGGACACCATACATCGAGACCATTCAACGCCCCTCCCCCCTCTCCAGTTAACATAAGAAAGATGAACAGGTGTTTCTACAGTCCATTAACTGAACTAAGGTGACGCCTGGCTCTTTTTATTGTTTTAGTAAATGCTCATTCAGCTGAATCTACGCTCTACACTTGCGTGGATACCAGGAAGCACAGCAAAAACTGAGATCGGATTACAAGGGTCAAGAGAAACAATATTGCTGCTCACTTGTCAGAAGCAGTTCGCTCTGGCGTGAACATAGTAATTCCGTCTTGTTCTTGACTGTCAATGAGTCTTTGCATTTTCAGAGGAACTTTATTTACATGTATAATTTCCATTACAAATTACTCAATTAAACTATTATTATTATTATTATTATGAGTATTGATCGATTCGTTTTTAACAACCGGGACATTTTCATGTTCCTTGAAAATGTTTCGGGACAGTGAGTAAAGAGTGTCCAGTGTGTGCTGCGTGGTTACACACCCGCTTCGCACGCGTGATCCGGGACTGTTTCCGGATCCGGTCAGGGATATGCACTACTGACGAGCTCAAATGAGGGCGAAACTCGAGTATAGTGCTTCCATATTGACGTGGATAGGCCTTAGGGTCATGCCAGAATGCGATCGGCGTTGCCAGTAGTGGGTTGTGCTCAATATTTAAATTTCAAATCCCGAAACAACCACATTATCAAGTGAGTAAAGAATCTAAAACAGGGACAGACCCAGTAAAACCGAGACGTTTGGTCACCCTGTTCATACTGAGCATTTCCTCAGTCTTCAGGACAAATCACAGAAAATCAGTCATCTCAGCACCCTTCCGCCACACCCTCCACTCCTCACCGTTTACGAACCTTATGTGTTGTAATGACCTTTACCCGTGACTCGACTTGTGTTTACAGATCACAGCCTGTTCTTGACCCGATTTCATGTAACGGTCTTAAAGGCTTAAAGGCCATCCTCTTCAACTAGTCTACTCCGCTGCGTGCTGTTTATGTTGTCATCCTCATTCGACTACAGATAGTCTAAATATAGGCACGCCGTACCAGCACTAGGCGGTACACACACGGACACGTGACAATCTGCTTGTGTTTACGTTTGGTAGTTAGTCGTACCAACTTGTACATGTATTCGTGGATTGTTTCTGCCGTGCCGTGTTCATTGGCTAATTGTGCGTGTTTATGTTCTGTTTGAGGTTTCTACGGATTGTTATTGTTGGCTAGGATGGTGTATATAAGAATGTGTTAATTTTAGCAAGGCGGTGCGCGTGTTTCTCGTCGGTGTTCCTGTCGTGGGATTAAGCGGTTGTTACTCAATGTCTTATTTTGTATGAGGTCTTGTAATGTTATTATGATCGACACCACTGCATATAGGATATTCTCATGCGTGCTCAGTCCTCTGATGCAGTGTCTCAAAGTGTCTCTACTCTCTGTTTCTAAGAGGTGTTGGCTGTAATGTCTCCTCTCTCGCCCTCGAGGACAACATTGACGTGTCTACTTAGCTTCATTCTCAGTTTGTGTAAAGGATCTTAATCAGTGGAGTAAAAACATTGTTGCATGTCCTTGGCAGGAAGTTGCTATCAACTCCAACTGCAGGTTGACATACTAGGACATTTACGTTCAGTAGTTTGCTCATACATCACATAAATGTACAGAAAAACTAATAACCTCAACCCAACAGAATAGTAAAACTCAACATAGCTAAAAACAAAGATAATGCATACAGATAAAACTAATATAGAGAAATAAATATATGTTAATGAGGAAATATTGGAGGTCGTGGAACATTTCGAATATTTTGGGTGATTAATTATCAACAATGTGTCAGACACACTTGTTTCTGAGGAAAATACAAAGAATACCATGGACAGCCAGAAAGACCAATGAACAAGTCCTTCAAGAAACACATGAAGATCGTAAACTGATTGGAGACATTAGACGTAGACAGTCACAATTTTTTGGGCATGTTATGAGAAGAAATGATTTGGAGAACTTGGTGACAACTGGTAAGATCGAAGGGAACAGACCAAGGGGAAGACCTAGAAGCAAGTACCTGGACGGCTTGGCCTTGTGGCATGGTCGAGACAGAAACACGGAGCTGATCCACGACTCTGGTGATCGAGTGAGATGGCAGAACATGGCCGCCCACGCTTACCGGCATGGCACATGATGGATGGATGGATGGTCAGACACAATGAAGGAAATTAAAAGACTACTATCTATTGCTCTTCAGAAACTAAAAAAAAAAAAAATAAACTGAATACATTTTGGAGGGTAAAAGATAGAACTCCACAACTTGGATTTTAAGAACATGCATCTTTCCCATTGATGCCTTGAAGAGATTAGAACAAGAATCGCCATGGCGAAAGTAGCCTTTAGCAAGATTAAAAAAACATACTGACCAATAAAAAGATGTCAATTGAAACGAGAAAAAGAGTGTTGAGGGGATACATAGAGCCTGTACTTTTGTATGAAAGTGAAACTTGGACAATGAACAGTCAAGCTGAAAAACATCTGATGGCTGTAGAAATGTGGTTTCTGAGGAGAATGCAAAGAATTCCACGGACAGACAGAAAAACAAATGACCAAATATTTTAGGACACAAATGAAAATCAGAAATTGATTAGAAAAATTAGACGTAGCCAGTCAAAATTCGTTTGACATGTTATGAGAAGAAATGAATTGGAGAACTTGGTGACAACTGGCAAGATCGAAGGGAACAGACCAAGGGGAAGACCGAGAAGTAAATTCCTGGGTGGCTTGGCCACATGGCATGGTCGAGACAGGAACAATGAGCTGATCCATGACTCTGGTGATCGAGTGAAATGGCGAGTCATGACCGCCCACGCTTTTCGGCATGGCACATGATGAATGGATCTTTTCCATTGCATCATACGCCTGTGAGACCTGGACACTTACTAAACAAGCTGAACAGCTCATAAATGTCTTTGGATATAAATGTTATAGACGAGTTCTAAGAATATCTTGGATACAGAAAATAACAAATGCTTGCATACGACAATGAATATTGAAGAAGATTGGCTATTAAAGACGTTAAAAAAAAAAAAAGAAGATATTTTGGTCACTTGAAACGTCATGAAAGTTTGGAGAAAACAATCATGGAGGTGTATATGCCCTTGAAGAGAAGAAGACGAAGGCCAAAGAGAAGGTGCAAGATGTGGCAGATGTTCTCTAGATGGATGTTTCGGATGCAGGACATCTTGCTTATACCGAGAAATGTGTTGAGCGTATGTTATGGGGAGTTTCTGCAAAGGACATATTACTGAATGAATGAATGAGTTCGCACATGTTTTGCGAACGAGAAGTCAACGTTTTAGTGCAGGATACATTTAAATATCTTGGGAGTGGGGAGAGGGGCGGAGGTTAATTTGACAGTATTACTTTTTATTTATCTTGTCATGCTTAACTGATTCAGCGCCAAACACAAAGTAGATGTGGACCACACGGTACACAATCAAATGAACACGTATTATAATGTAAATATACATCCACTGAGCAGTGCAATTGCGGAAGATGCCACAAAATAAAACAAATAACACGAGACTCAAGTATTGCGATTTAGCGTCCTTCTCTTCAATTGAGAGGTCATATTTTCAATATACGAGGGGAAGTCAATAAGTAAGTTACAAATGGCTGTAGAAAAATAACTAAATATGATAACAACTTGAAACCAGTTTATTTTTAGGCATACATTGTCCTTTTATTGCTCAACATAATCTCCACCAACATTGATGTACTTATCCCATCGTTTTATAAGTCCTCCCAAACCGGCTGGATAGATCTGCGTGCTGTTTTTCTAAACCACGTTTTTACTTCACTTTCAACTTCGGCGTCATTCGCGAAATGTCTCCAGCCAAGGTGGGGTTTCAGTGGACCAAAAAGGTGGAAATCGCTAGGGGCTAAGTCGGGGCTGTAAGGTGGATGTTCCAGAACTTAGTTGGTTAATTTTCTACTGAGTTAATCGAGCAGTATGTGGTCTGACATTGTCATGAAGAAGCAAAACTCCTCTAGTCAGCAGTCCTGGAGGTTTTCTTCTAATTGCATCATGAAGAATCGATAGAACTTCACAGTACGATTCAGAATTCACATTGTCACCTTTCTTCTTGAAATTGGTTAAAAGCACTCATTGACAATCCCAGAACACTGTCATCATAACCTTCCCTTCTGATGGCGTAACCTTGAATTTTTGGACACAAGGCGAAGAAGGATGTTTCTATTGCATTGAAGCACGCTTTGATTCGGGCTGGTAGTTATGCACCCATTAATCGTCCCCAGAAACAATCCTGTTCAGCATGTCTTCTCCTTCATCTTCATATCGACAGAGTTGATGCAAGGACAGGCCAAATCGGTTCATTTTGTGTTCCTCCTTTAATTGTCTGGGTACCCACATAGAGCACACTTTCTTAAATTTCAATCGATCGTGCATTATGCTGTATGCTGAACCATGTGAGCGCCCTATTGCAGATGCTACAGAGTCTATCGTTACTCGCCTGTCACTTCTAATCATCTCCTCCACCCGCTGCACGGATGCTTCTGTTGCAATCTCAACAGGACGATCAGATCGGATTTCATCAACAATATTAGAGCGTCCTTGCGAAAATTTTTCTACCCAGTTATGCACCGCTTTACGGGACACACATTTGTCAGCATAAACAGGAAGCATTTCCTTATGAATGTCCTTTGCAGGCAGTCCTTTTGCCCACACACACACAAAAAACGCACAACAGCACGTTGCTCTTTGGTTGTACACTCCGTAAGTACAGTCGCCATTTTGTTTATGCGCTTCGCATGCGCATGAGACACCCAGCGCCACCTGACGAACGAAAATATAAAGTTCGATGTTGCTGTCACCTAATGACACCTGTAGAAAACACCAACTACATTTACCTGCCATCCCACAGAACTGTGTGACTTACTTATTGACTCGCCCTCGTATTATTATTCGGCACTGAATCAATTGATAACCGTTCGGTTTAATATTCGTGAACGGGTTACAGTTAGGTGCATGTCGTTTACATGGCGTCGTAATCAAGCCCCGCATTTATTTGCAGTGTATGATTTACCAGGGACGATTTACGTTCAATAGTTGCATTGAAGTACAACAAAATATGGTGATCAGAAATTGTGTAAGGTCGGTTCTTGTGTATGGATGCGAATTCTGGACAGTGTGTAATCACCCACAAAGGGGATGGGATACACAAGCTAGCCTTATATAGGACAATACTGGGGAGGAGATGCATAGACAGACAGAGGTGTGTGTGTGTGTGTGTGTGTGTGTGAGAGAGAGAGAGAGAGAGAGAGAGAGAGAGAGAGAGAGAGGAAGGCTTAAAGAGTTGGGCAGTACCTAAGTGGTATACATAACACCAACCTCCTGAAAATATCGGATTAGAAGTAGGATTGGAAACTCGCGCTCGCCCATGTCTGCTGTATACCAGACACCCGAGCATACAAGACAGGATGTGCCTATGTGTCTGATGTTTGATGGCATCATTCTGTCTGTCTGTCTGTCTGTCTGTCTGTCTGTCTGTCTGTCTGTCTGTCTGTCTGTCTGTCTGTCTGTTTCTGTCTCTCTCTCTCTCTCTCTCCCTCCCTCTCTCTGACTTTCCATGTACTGTTACAGTTGTGAGGTCAGGTACACGCTAGTTTACAAACAATATTTTGTTCTAAACTGTTATAGAGAAATACTGAAGATGATAGCAGGAAACTACACACACACACACGCACGCATGCACACACACACACGCACGCGCGCGCACGCAGTCGCCCCTGGCAATGCTTCATCAATGCCTGTCTCTATGTACTCACGCTTGCCCTCCGTCTTGCTGGTCACGTGTCCGAATATCCGTCAAGGCGGGTAAAACAATGCTATGGGTGCCCAGGTGGACCCAGTGTAAAGTGGGACCCGGGGAATGTTCTGGCAAGGCTGCCTTTGTGATGTTGACATCCTAGCCAATTGGTGTAAACAATGATGGCGCTAGCACCATATACTCTGCTATCATCGAAGCGTGTACAAGGTCGTGTACATGTTTATTTACCTCCCCATGTGGCAAAGTGGGTAAGCCACTGGCCTCGCTCCCCGAAGGTTGCAGGTTTGACTCCGGATTCTGTCATTCGGTTCCCATGTTCAATCTTTTACGGAGATTCATGGGAGTCTGGTTTGGCCATGCAAGTAGGTTACCAACTAACAGTATACCATAACAAGCAATGATGTACAGACCACACGGAAGCAGAGGAAGAGACCGACCACGTAAACGATGGACAGAGGGAATAGCGGAGTCCATGGGAATATCGATAGATGAAGCCCATAAGCGGACTCTCTCCCGCTGTTTATACTTCACCTCGACACCGCAAGGTACAAAAGGAACATGATGAGATGAGATGAGACTCCTGGGAGTCGGCTCGAGCTACGGAATTAGTGCTCGATGCGACGCTTTCGGCAGCCCAGCCTGTGGAAAGAGATCGCGCCATATGGGTTAAAACACCGTGCAATGAAGTGGATCTTCCTTGTGTAAAACCTGTTCTTTAAGCTCTGCATGACTTCCCAGTGGCTGTTCATGCATCTGTGATCTGGCTTTCCTGCCCACGTCCAGCGCCGGGATGATATGGCCGTTGGGATCTTATCTTCTGGAACACTCTTGGTTTACAACATGCAACCCGCGGTCTGAAACCAGTTGGTGTCTGTCAGCGGTCGGCCGCGCCAGCCGTAACACTACACCACAACCTGTATTGATCTCTGAGCAGCGGCACTTGTTGACCGCCAGCAGGCTGCCCTCGACCTTACTGTGAGCATAGGAACCCCTTTGTCTAGCCATGCTTCGGGAGATACGGTTCAATTCCCAGCTGAGGACTTATGGTGCATTCAAGACTAGGGCTGAGTCCCTGATCACAAGGATGCGTCGGGAGAACGGTAAATCTGTTGATACGTGTGATTGTTTTGATTTCAAGTGACATGCTTTCTCTATCTTATTTAGGCGTCTGGCTAGTTAGGTATCAACATGTCCATGTTCTGCCCATGCTATGCACCCGTCACTGACTCTCTGTTTGGTCTCCCTCTCTTTCTTTTGCTGATTGGGTTCTGTTTGGTCAGAAGCTCGCCCAGTCATCACTTAGTTTTTCTCCGAAGTCGGAGAGTGTCTGCCTGCACGGCGAGGAACCACCAGTCTGCACACCAATAAGCCAGACATGGGACAACGGATACTCACGCAAACATCAGGTCATGTGTCATGTGGCAAATGACAGTGATGCAACTACCACCAGTCTGCACACCAATAAGCCAAACATGGGACAACGGATACTCACGCAAACATCAGGTC
>OY992876.1:143309381-143494381 GCA_963921405.1 Cepaea hortensis | reverse complement strand
GGTACAAATAAAAAGGAAAATAGAAACCTCAAGCTACGGCTTGCAACCTGGAACGTGAGAACCATGTGTCCAGGATTTTCCATTGACTTGACCAGTATTGACGATGTGAGAAAAACGGCTGTGATTGATGCTGAACTCAATCGTCTTAACATTGATATTGCTGGCCTGCAGGAGACTCGCCTCGCTGAGGAAGGGTCACCCAGGGAAAACAATTACACCTTTTTTGAAAAGGTAGAGGGCAGGCAGAGAAAGGCAACACGGTGTGGGCTTTGCAGTGAAGAATTCGCTACTGGGAATGATTGAAATTCCAGCAGGAGGAAATGAAAGACTATTATCCCTGCGCTTGGCAACCTCTTGTTGTTTTGCCACCATTATTACTGCATATGCACCGACACTCGATTCCTCTGATGATGTGAAGGATTCGTTCTATGAGGAGTTAGACTCCGTGATCAAGGCAGTTCCAAAATCTGACTACATTTATATGCTCGGTGATTTCAATGCTCGTGTGGGCAAGGACTCGAGCTCACGACCAGTGTGCCATGGAAAATACAACACCGGTCGCATGAATGAAAATGGGCAAAGGCTGCTGGAGCATTGCACCAGAAATGACCTATGTATTACAAACTCCTTTTTTAAAACAAAAGAGATGCATAAGGTCACGTGGAAACATCCAAGATCCGGCCATTGGCACCAGCTGGACTTCATCATCACACGGAGACAACATCTGAACCATATATCATTGACTCTAAGTTATCACAATGCTGACTGTGATACGGACCATTCTTTGGTTGTTGCAAGGGTTAGACTGAAACCAAAGAGAATCTACACGGCTAAACACAAATCTAGCCCCAGGATTAATATTATTAACACTCACGATCCTGAAAAGTGCTTTCAGTTTCAGCAGCAACTTGAAGACGCTTTCACTGATACACCAGAAAATTGTACAGTAAATGAAAAGTGGGGTCAACTTAAGGAAACTCTTTATAAAACTGCCGTAGGGGTTTACGGCACTGTGGATCATAAGAGGCAGGACTGGATTGCAGCTATCAGCGAGACTCTGCAGCCCTTGATTGATAAGAAGAAAATAGCTCTCTTAAGAAACAAGGAAAGACCAACGCGTAACACTCTTGAGTGAGCTAAGGCAAGGTAGGAAGGATGTGCAAAAGGCTGCCAGGCAGTGTGCAAATGGCTATTGGATCAAGTTATGTGAGTCCATTCAAATCGCAAGTGATAAGGGAACATAAGAAGCACGTATGAAGGAATAAAGATAGCCTGTGGTCCAATGATCAAAAGAAGTGCACCACTGAAAACCTTGACTGGAGAAATCATCACTGATAAGAAACAGCAGATGAGTAGAGCACTATTTGGAGCTTTACTCAAGTGAGACCAAACTAGCAGATGATGCCCTAAACGCCATAGAGGCTCTACCAACTCTTGACCACCTGGACACACTTCCCACCATAACAGAAATTAAGTGTGCTATAAATGAACTTGCATCTGGCAAGGCTCCAGGTAAAGATGGGATTCCAATATAGGTTATCAGGAGTGGGCAAGACACACTCACTCTACAGATCCACCAGCTAATAGAGCTATGCTGGCGAGAAGGACATGTCCCACAGGATTTCAAAGATTGAAGCATCATAACACTGTACAAGAACAAGGGTGATCGGAGCGACTGCAACAACTATAGGGGTATCTCACTTCTGTGTATTGTTGGAAAAATATTTGCCAGAATTGTTCTGCGCAGACTTCAAGTCCTAGGAGATCAAGTCTACGCCGAATCACAGTGTGGCTTTCGACAGAATCGGTCTACCATTGATATGATATTCTCATTGCGACAAATGCAAGAAAATGCCGTGAACAGAATCAACCACTGTTTATTGCCTTCATCGACCTCACAAAGGCATTTGATTTGGTCAGTCGTGAGGGTCTGTTCAAGGCACTAAAGAAGATTGGCTGCCCACCAACTCTTCTGTCCATTGTGGAATCGTTCCACACAGGCATGAAGGGTATAATCAAGTTTGATGGTGCAACTTCTGAAGAGTTTGAAATCAAGAGGGGAGTTAAGCAAGGTTGTGTACTAGCTCCCACCCTCTTTGGAATATACTTTTCACTTCTACTGAAATATGCCTTTCGTGATCAGGATGACGGTATATACATTCACTCACGCTCAGATGGCGGTCTCTACAATGCTCAGAGATTGAAGGCCAAGACCAAAATTAGGAGGGTACTGATCAGAGAGTTGCTTTTTGCAGATGATGCTGCAGTTACGACCCACTCTGAGGAAGAATTGCAATGTCTACTATCTGCATTCTCCAATGCTTGTTCTGAATTTGGTTTAACAATTAGCAAAAAGAAGACACAGATTATGTCACAAGGTGAACATGGGGTACCATCAATCTTTATTGACGACGCCGAACTAGAGATGGTAGACCATTTTACATACCTAGGATCAGTGGTAAATAGCAAATTATCCCTAGATCAGGAAATCAACATCCGGATTGGTAAGGCAGCAACAACAATGAATAGGTTAAGAAAAAGAGTCTGGGAGAACAGGAAGCTTACTGCCAAAACAAAAGTTCTTGTCTATCAAGCCTGTGTCCTTAGTACTCTTCTTTATGGCAGTGAAACCTGGACAACTTACTAACACCAAGAGAAACGTTTAAACAGCTTTCATACGTGTCTGCGAAGAATTCTTGGTATTTAGTGGCAAGACAAAATCACAAATACCGAAGTATTGGAAAGATCAGGTTGTGTGACGGTTTATTCCATGCTCAGTCTTCGTAGACTTAGATGGACAGGACATCTTAGGAGGATGGATGATGGTAGAATACCAAAGGACATCTTCTTTGGTGAATTACAGATGGGTAAGAGATCTCAGGGTCGGCCTCTACTACGATACAAAGATGTGTGTAAGCGGGACATGATTGATACAGGCATTGATAATGCACATTGGGAGCAAGTCGCCGCTGAACGTGTTGCATGGAGGGCAAACATCAGAAATGGAATAAAGACAAAGGAGAAAATTATTGCAGATAAGTCACACACCGAGCTTGTGAGACGTAAGATGGTGCATGATGGTGGAAATGACCACGTGTTCACATGCACCCACTGTGAACGGACATTTACAGCGCGAATTAGCCTTATCAGTCACATTCGCTACCGCCATAGGTAAAAGTTATGCCTTTTTAAAGCACAAACTATCGTCTGTCAAGACGGCATGGTGCCAATATATATTGAGAGAGAGAGAGAGAGAGAGAGAGAGAGAGAGAGAGAGAGAGAGAGAGAGAGAGAGAGGGAGAAAGAGAGATTCCACTGGTATGTTGACGAGTGTCCAGAGAACGAACGATCTTTATTTTCAAAGGGTTAAGAATTGGGCACGCAGGCCCGTCTGATATTCTACCCCTCTTCTCTAGAGAGAGAGAGAGAGAGAGAGAGAGAGAGAGAGAGAGAGAGAGAGAGAGAGAGAGAGAGAGATTCCACTGGTATGTTGACGAGTGTCCTGTCCTATCTATGCTAATGTGCCATCGTCAATCGGCGATAGCGCATTTCTACATCCACGCCTGTATCCCTGGCCTGACCAGCCTGTGACACTACCCGCTGTCACTGACAGCCCATGCTGTCACCTGCCCAGCTATTGTAGCACATTAACCCTCGCTGCACTTGAACTCAAAACCTACCAAACAGAGCACGCGCTATAGGCTGATCATTGGTGCCTTGTGTTCTTCTTACTACCGCGTTTCTCTTGAAAATTACCCTTTTTTTTTTTGAGTTGTCTGCAGCAGAACTGCTACATATTATGTTTTGAGCCGACACATTCCGCAGGGAGATTTTGCGTCTGGGTTCCCCCCTTTTGTACTAGACATTATTTTGTGGGTAGGTTTAACCATTTTGAGATTTTGCTGGAGCATCGGCACTCCTAACTAGGAGTATACCGCCCAGGGATTTGCAACTTTCTTTCTTTCTTTCTTTCTTTCTTTCTTTCTTTCTTTCTTTCTTTCTTTCTTTCTTTCTTTCTTTCTTTCTTTCTTTCTTTCTTTCTTTCTTTCTTTCTTTCTTTCTTTCTTTCTTTCTTTCTTTCTTTCTTTCTTTCTTTCTTTCTTTCTTTCCCCCTCCCTCTCTCTCTCACACACACACCCTCTCTCTCTCTCACACTCTTTCACACACACACACACACTCTCTCTCACTCTTTCACACACACATACACCCTCTCTCTCTCTCTCTCTCTCTCTCTCTCTCTCTCTCTCTCTCTCTCTCTCTCTCTTTCACACTTTCTTACTCACTTGTGATTTTCCATCACAGCATGGGTAATCATCCACTACAGTACCAGTGATCCTACATCGCAGCATGGGTAATCATCCACCAATGACATCAACCAGTTTCCTCCGGGACCAACATCAGTTATGCACCACAAAGGCAGAGCCTAACTCACCCCAGTCAAATATAATGCTCACACAGAGCAGCATCACCACTTTCATACACAGGTTCCCTCCCCTGGCATGGACAGTCAAACACATAAACATTGTAACAGTGTGATAATCGGGTGACATTAAGACAACTTCATGCACAGACATTGATAGTCTCCCCACAGCTGACAAACACCAGTGCATTGACATTGGGACAAACATAAACAACAACTCCGTTTGATTGTCCACACTGGCTAGGTTTTCCCTACACAAGACAGATAACACATGCACTGGTAACTGGACACCACATTCTAACAGTTGGGTTCAAGGGCCTCCAACAACACAACATCCCTGCCCCAGTGGCAGACAATATAATAAATAGCAACTGTAGTTTGACATACAACGCCAGAAATGATCAGACAACAAGATGGGACAAAGGTACTGCCCATAAATCAGACATAAGCAATGTATTGTTAAACTAAAACCCCTACCACAATATAATCTTTTGCATTGCATAAATTCACTCATGATTAGGGTACGGGCTCGTCCTGCACACATAACACTTGGCATATTAATAATATTGTTACCATATTAAATGTGCTACCACTGCCTTCATGTCAGCCTGAGGCTGTAACACTAAATTCTCCCTCATTATCGACATAGGCCACCATCATTGGCAATATAAATCCTCAACACAATTAACACATTCTAGGCATAGTAATTGATCCTAAACGCAGATCCCACTAGCAACTCCTATCTCCCAATGCGTTGTCTAATGTTAAACTAAGCCGTAAACCCCTATGCTTTTTTTATTTCCGATTTTTCGTGAAGGTTCCAACCCGGTCTCCCAAATCGCACGGCTGACCGATCGCTTGCCCTAACTACTGGATCACGGAACACGACCTCCTTTCCCCCTGTTTAATTCCTACCTCTACTGCCTTTTCTCCTGGGCGTGATTTAATTACCTGTCCTGGCCGGCTGACCTAATGAGTGCTTTCGGGTATATGCCGTCGACTATGTTTACGTTTCTAGCATGCAGCTCCCGTTCTACATTCATCCGTCCTGTGATGCTTTCCCTAATCGGTTATCAAATCAACTTGGATTACCTGCTATTATATCTAATATGTTTATCCCCTCTATTCTCTATTTCACAGTTAACCACTCCGGGTTTAAGTTCGTTGGCCAGTTGTGTGTTCTTTACAGAACGTCACAGTCAGCCCCAGCATTGGCTAATTGTTTGTGATTTCTTGGCGGGTTTATGTGTAGTAGTTTGCCATTGCTTTCTAAACTAGAGTGGCGCTGCATGCACCTGATTATCATCTAACACAAGTATTTAACTAGACCTTATGCCAACTTACATGCAGCTTGTTTGTCAACAGTTGATCGTTCACGACAGTTGATCGCTCGTCCAGGGCCTCACAGTTGATATTTCACAATTAATCGCTCGTCGTTGTTTTCACCTGAGTCTTCCAGTCCTATCTGACTATCAGTCTTCTGGGCGATCCTAACAAACTTGTTTCCTTTTCAGTCCTGTTCGACTTTTGCCATCAATTGCAATTTTCCAGCGGTCCCCTGTCGCTGTAGCAAGCACTGCTTCAACTTAAGTAGCCTTTTTCGTACCACTTTGTGAGTCTACCAGTCTGTGTTCTTTCTGCTCCTTAGGTTTATCTACCATAACAGATTCGCTATTGTTTCCCTCCTTAGGGTTATCTACCAGAACAGATCCGCTATTGTTTCCCTCCTCTTGTGTTCCAGATGACATATGGAATTGTGCGCCCGTCACCCATGAAGTCGTACTTCTCTTCTCTGGACCTCCTGGGTCCCCCGTATATATCCCAAAACTGTTGGCGTTTCCACTTCTTGAAGTCACTTTGGTGCCTTACCTTCACCGCGCCTCGCTGGGATCCTCCAATCAGCTCAATGCATCACTTTGACTCATCTGTATCTACAATTTTACATAACCCGTCTATGTCCTAGTTTGAGTTCATTGCTCCCCTTGGTAGAATTTAAGGTCATTGGGCGTCTCTAACCGCTGTAAATCTGCAACATTCTGTATCCTTTGTCTCTTGACAGTTCAAGACAAAGCCTACGTTAATTTTTGCTTCCTTTGCTTGGGAAACCCAGGTATCCAGACCAACGTCCTCAACTGCACGTTTAAAATTATCTCCGAGGTCGATGCCTTTTAACTTTCAATTTCTAACAATATAACGGTCAATGCCGCTCGGTAGTTTTGGCGGTTTGGAACACCATGTCCAGACTGCCATATGGACACACACAATATTATATTATCAGTTAGCACCACGAGACATCTACAAACTCCAATCACAACATAAGGCCGGTTTGTTTCATTTGTATAATTCACCTTTACGCATTTAAACAGTTTCACATTATCTTTTGTTGCACTTCAAGTTCATACATTTCACACGATTATATAGTCCCATAATCACTCTATCGCACTTGATTAAAATACTATAAAAAATATTAAAATATTTAAAAACTAGTTAGTACAGGGTGAATGCTGTCATTGCCACAGTCAATCTCAACCCGTCTAATTTGGACTGTGGTTGGCCTCTAAATCACGCTTTGAGGAGACGCTTATCTCCCGCACAGTGCATGACATCGTGTTTCACGCTATCAGGTGTTAATGTGATCAGGGCTCACAACTAGCTCACAACTGGGTCATGACAGTGGAATAATTCCTGGCTGGCTACCCTTGTCTTCCCTCACCGAGCGTAATTTTCAAACATCTAGTGCCATAGATCAAAGCCATCTAATAATATCCAAGTCATATCTAATAATATCCAAGTTATCTCAGAGACATCCCTATCAAAGACACAACATTAGGTGATAAGGAATTTCACATGCCATTTCATAGCTGTTTGAAGTAGAGTGGCCAGCTCCCTCTCGCCACTGTGCTCTGATCAGGAAATTACATGGCGTCAATTGCCATTAGTACATTCATATGGTAGACTGGAACAGACTCAGTTCTTATCTGATGTGGACGTGTGAGTGCTGTGTAACCAGAACAGCCATTGTACCAGGTAACCACGCCATGTACTGTCCAGAACATCCAGTAGTTTAGCCCTTAGTGTCTGTGATTCCAGTTCCTGGGCTACACGAGTTTTCACACTGTTCGCCGTTGTCTAGGTGTGGTATGTTAATTTGAGATGGGAGATAGACATCCCCAAATCGCTGTTGCCAACTATTAATTGAAAACCAGAAATGGCCCGCAAGGCTCCCTAGTACTGGATCAGAGACATCTGGTAAGATTCCACTAAGGTACCAGGTAAGGTTTTCTAATAGAAGGCCAAGAGAGCACAAGAAAAGCACTGCCTTCAGAGAGGAGAATGCTCACCCTTGTAAGCTGAAGAAGAGTGGTATCCCTGCCACACAGCTCTCCTGATCTGTTGTTAAGTGATGTAGTACTATCACTTTATTACTTAACACAATTACAAACACATAACTATGCCAAAAAATTCACTAACTTCCTATTGTAAAACTTAAAAGATTATTTTGGATGATAGAGGTGATATGAACAATAGGTATCCCAACATAAACATAATAATTAACACGACTGATTCTTAGACACAATGTAAATAATGTCAATTGTCTAAAAGAATCCACTGCCGGGTGTTGTCTTTGGCTTAACTGAAAATAGTTGACTGTCTTCGTTTCTGTAGCTAATCTATTTGCTGGAAACATTGTTGGCGATTGGTGAGAGGAGGTTAGTTGGTTTATACTCAGCTTCGGTTCAGGGTGGTACAGTTGCTCTTTGAGTGGCTAATGGCTGATTCCTGGTCGTCACTCCTCGCTGTATCAGGAAGGTGAGATCCAGTAGCCTTCACTGCTAAACCCTCTCGTAGACTAAACGTGAGCACCCCATTTAGGTACCAACATGTAGGCAACTCAACCACCACCATGTATGTTAAAAACATGAACAACAAACATGTACCAGCCCTCATAAGAAAGTTGTGGGGGTGTGTTGTTTTACTTTACATGTATAGGTTAGCCAGACCATTTTATGCTGTGTGATGTCGTTCCAAGGATTTAGGGTGATGCATATCCACACATAGATATAAGATACATGTAGCCAACATCTCATGTCTACAGGACATGCTTCCTCGTATCTTTACGATAAGTGATCCAACCATCCACACAGCAGATACCCAATTCACCTAAATTACCGTGCGCCTCTCGTTAATTATGATCTTCTCACCAAGTTCTGGTGATAATTTTTCTTCAGTGTAGATGGCCGCATATAATCACAACATGCTCACATTACACATAATTAGTATAATTGTAGAAGACCATGTACATTGTAATATATAAAAGGGGATTATAAAGTAATAGTGAAGAAAAATATCTTGGTAAATCTTCTCATTAATTGTAGAATAAGCAAAGTGGATACTGAAGTCTGATATTACTTCTTAATGAGAATTGCACCTTTCATCAAATGCGTGTAACAAGCAAAGAAAGATAACCAATATATCGTCAGAGTATTTCACTTAGTGAGACTAAATCACTAAACCCTATTCTAACATATAGAGAGAAGTACTACGGAAGGGTTCGAATCCTTCCTACAATAGTTACAACTAATATCTAAGTGTTCACTTACCCTGTATCCAGAGATCCTGGGGTCCAGAATTTCCCTGTAGATATACAACTAAAATGACCACAAACCCTTTCTGTTTAAAACCACATGTTGACTGCCACATAATGCAATTACGACTGTAGCTTATAACGTGTTGAAAATATTCCCTCTTGCCGAGTGTTAATTGCATTCCGCCTGACATCCATGGGGTAATGGTAATATCCCCGGACATCTCTTTTAGGCTTAGTCGGTTGTTTGTAATTAACCTGTCTGTCCAGTTAGTAAATTCTCCGGCGGTGTTTTCCTTGCACTGGTATAAAAAGGAAATTCCCGTTCATATGATGTATAACACATATTGCGTGGTGCGTTAGGGAATGTTTTATGAAGTTGCAGCATTTCTAAAACTGTCGTTTGAGAATGGAACTTATCAAGTTGTAGTTGGATGGTACATTGCAAATGTCACACTTGGTCTGTTACTCCATACATTGTGTTGTTTATTAGGGCAGTTTGTTGTTTAGTTGGTCTGTGCCTCCATTTAGTGTCTTGTTTAATTGGTCAGTATCTCCGTACAGCGTGTTGTTTAGTTGTTTCATGTCTCCATTGAGTGCGTTTAGTTGGTCAGTATCTCCATACAGTGTGTTGTTTAATTGGTCAGTTGGTTGGCGTGTTTTTTTTTTTCTTCTTTTCCATGTCTCATTGAGCGTATTAGTTTTTTTTTTTTTTATTCATGTCTCCATTGAGCGTTTTCTTTAGTTGGTCAGCATCGCCATACAGCGTGTTGAAGATGAAGGAATATGACTGTAGTAGTTGTTTCCTGAAGTAAGTCTGTGCAGGACACTTGACAAGGTTGGGAATTCTTGTGTGCGCCTATTGTACTGCAGTGTTTGCAGTTTGACGTACAGTTTTTAATCCACTCTGCGTAATTACTCAGGTTTTGATGCTATCTAGTAATGATGTGTTCAGTGATATATGTTCTACATGTCTAGGGAGGGAATGTGTTCACTGATATATGTTCTACATGTCTAGGGTAGGAATGTGTTCAGTGACAGATATTCTTCATGTCTAGGGAAGGAATGTGTTCAGTGACAGATATTCTTCATGTCTAGGGAAGGAATGTGTTCAGTAACATGTTCTACACGTCTAAGGAAGGAATGTGTTCACTGATATATGTTCTACATGTCTAAGGAAGGAATGTGTTCAGTGATGTATGTTCTACACGTCTAAGGAAGGAATGTGTTCACTGATATATGTTCTACACTGATATATGTTCTACACGTCTAAGGAAGGAATGTGTTCACTGATATGTGTTCTACACGTCTAAGGAAGGAATGTGTTCACTGATATATGTTCTACATGTCTAGGGAAGTGAGACAGTATGGAAAACGACTTTAGCAAATCGCCCAAGATTAGCGGGAGAACATGAACTGGAATATTTTTGGAAACAAAAAGTTCAAGGACCAGCTTGAGCGGGAGTGCATTGCTGAATAGCCGCAAGGTCACCTGCTATTGTTGACTAGCGGTTTCTCAGGGAGAGGAGTGCCAAATGTATTGTACACTTTGGGTTCAAGCTGTCAGAGGGACAATGGTGAACTTTGGAGGCAGCAGAATTTATGGGTACAAGGCGGCATTGGAAGGACCTTGGCTGTCAGAAGAGAACGCCACTCTCCGAATTTATGGTAGCGGGAAAAAGTACATGAACTTAGAACTGAACTTGGCCGTGAACTCCAGCCAACAATGTAGATTTGGGTTAATGATATGATGGTAGTATGCAAATTAAGCAGAGTACGCGAGGTACTGATTGGGTAGTCTTTCACGAGGTGAGAGAAGCCTGGTCACGTGATTCGAGAAAGGCGCCAACTCAAGAGGTGATATATACGTTGGATCCAGTCAGTTTAGACAGTGTGGAACGAGCAAGAGTGCGGTAGCAACAAGGCCGAGGGCTGGGCGGTCGCCCAGCCCAGGAGGAAGTGTGAGTTTGGAACTCCAGCAATGGTGATGTCTATATACCAGGCTGTTTAGTGTCCAGGAAGATGGAGAGGCAGTATTAAAGACGGAAAGGATGCATATATCACGGTTTCGTCTGGGCTGCCGAAGTAAAGTAGGATGGTCAAGGATCTGTGAACCATTTATTCCAGATAGATAAATCTGATGGAGTGGAACGCAAATTCCGAGGATCACAAAATGGCGTGCAAGCCATTTGAGAAGGACTGTTGGCTAAAGAAGAGCACTCAGTAGTTGCAGATGATGGATAACGTCAGATAGGACAACCACTAGTCAGACTGCGATCAGAATCACACGGGAGAGACTGCGATCGGAATCACACAGGAGACTAAGATCAATCGGAATCACACAGGAGACTAATGGCAAACATGATTGGAAAGGTCAAGTGGGATCCACGACAAACGAGAGGTGGAAGAGAGAAATCGAATTTCAACTATGGAACCCAGAAGATCGACTGGACGGCAGAAGAAGAATGTAAGTTGACATAAGACTTATACCTAATTAGTTTAATTGTATATTATAATCAGGTATCTTAGTTTAGAGAGCTATAGCAAACTACTGTAGGTGAACTTACCGCGTAATCATGAACGACCCGGCAAAGGATCAGGACTGAATGCGACGTCCTGCATATGACCTATATTTAAATGGCCGAAATAGAGTGATTGGAGTCAAATTAATCGGTTAGATAAGCAGAGTGTGGATAAACTATATATGTGCAGGTAAATTAAGTAAATAGACTAAAAGATTAATGATAACTAGGCGGGTCAACACGGCATATAAAACGAAAGGCTATTGCAAGAATATAAACACAGCGACCAAACACAGCAGACGGCAGAAGAAGATAGCAAGGCACTCGCGATCACTAGGTCAACCAGACAATGACAGGTGAGATCGTTGGCCAGAGACGGGGCGGGCACAGGAAGGAATGTTGTCTTTTGTTCGCTGGACATAGGTGAAAGGAGGTCGCGCTTCTGCGGCTGTGTAGCTAAGGTGTAGTTAGGCTGGCCTGGCGTGGTACAGGCAACGAGTTCAAATCTTCGGGTAAATGGTTAAATACTTAATGTTGGCTGTAGGCGGCGCGTCGGGAAATAGGCGATAATGATATTAGTTAAACATATGTGTTCACAATAAGGTTCTTAATTTATGTTATGGCTAAGATATACTAATACTAGTATAGATTAAGAAGCGATAGATGTTAAGGACTTTGTAGGTAGTGAAAGACTAAAGTTTATTTTGACATAAAACTCACGGGTATTGTTTTATAATGTTTCAGGCATGGCCTGTGTAAAATGGAGTTGCCCAAGCACACCGGGCATACTTGACTAAACAGATATCCATCTGAACAAATTAATCCCTGGGTATATGGATTGATGGATCAATCTATGGATCAATGGGTATTTGGGCTGAATATATGGACCACTAATAAGCCTACGGAAAGATAGTTACGAAACAAAGGCCGGTGTAATTCCTAGCTTTAGTCTTTTACTTCATGCGGTTAATAGGTGATAATAAGTGGCATTCCCCTAACATCCAGTGGCATAGGTAATGCAGCATCGTATTATTAAAGTTCAATATGCATTATGTGTCTGCAATGCATGTACTGATTAGTCTATGCGATTATGTTGTAGATTGTCACTCTGTTATTGTTCAGAAGGAAATAAATATATGATTGAGTTGTCTTTTATTTCGACTTGTCAGTCTGAAGTAATATAAGTAGAGTAGCTTAGAGACCTTGTGAGGCTGTACATCTCTTCTATAACCTAATAACATACACCACGAGACATTGATGGTGCAATAGTAATTAACTATTGTTCTCACGCGGAGACACGAACCTAAATCTGTCGTATCCCTTACTCTCATCCTTTTTCTCCTTCTCTCTCTCTCTCTCTTCATCTTTCTTTACTATCAAAGGTAGTGTGTAGTAGGCAGAGTTCGACTGAGGAACGAACTTTTAGGCTTCACACTATTTATATCGTTTCCCTCATCATTCCTTTCTTTCTCTTCTCTCTCTCCTCCCTCCCTCCTCTCTCTTCTTCCTCCTTCTTTTCTAGCTGTCACAGAAGGAATGTGTTCATTGATATATGTTCTACATGTCTAGGGAAGGAATGTGTTCACTGATATATGTTCTACATGTCTATGGAAGGAATGTGTTCACTGATATATGTTCTACATGTCTAGGGAAGGAATGTGTTCACTGATATATGTTCTACATGTCTAGGGAAGGAATGTGTTCACTGATATATGTTCTTCATGTCTAGGGAAGGAATGTGTTCACTGATATATGTTCTACACTGATATATGTTCTACATGTCTAGCAAAGGAATGTGTTCACTGATATATGTTCTACATGTCTAGGGAAGGAATGTGTTCACTGATATATGTTCTACATGTCTAGGGAAGGAATGTGTTCACTGATGTATGTTCTTCATGTCTAGGGAAGGAATGTGTTCACTGATATTTGTTCTACATGTCTAGGGAAGAAATGTGTTCACTGATATATATTCTACATTGATATATGTTCTACACGTCTAGGGAAAGAATGTGTTCACTGATATATGTTCTACATGTCTAGGGAAGGAATGTGTTCGCTGATGTATGTTCTTTATGTCTAGGGAAGGAATGTGTTCACTGATATATGTTCTACACTGATATATATTCTACATGTCTAGGGAAGGAATGTGTTCACTGATATATGTTCTACATGTCTAGGGAAAGAATGTGTTCACTGATATTTGTTCTACATGTCTAGGGAAGGAATGTGTTCACTGATATATGTTCTACACTGATATATGTTCTACACGTCTAAGGAAGGAATGTGTTCACTGATATATGTTCTACACGTCTAAGGAAGGAATGTATTCACTGATATATGTTCTTCATGTCTAGGAAAGGAATGTGTTCACTGATATATGTTCTACATGTCTAGGGAAGGAATGTGCTCAGTGACAGATATTCTTCATGTCTAGGGAAGGAATGTGTTCACTGATATATGTTCTACATGACTAAGGAAGGAATGTGTTCACTGATGTATGTTCTACATGTCTAGGGAAAGAATGTGTTCACTGATATATGTTCTACATGACTAAGGAAGGAATGTGTTCACTGATGTATGTTCTACATGTCTAGGGAAGGAATGTGTTCACTGATATATGTTCTACATGTCTAGGGAAGGAATGTGTTCAGTGACAGATATTCTTCATGTCTAGGGAAGGAATGTGTTCAGTGACAGATATTCTTCATGTCTAGGGAAGGAATGTGTTCAGTAACAGATGTTCTACATGTCTAGGGAAGGAATGTGTTCACTGATATATGTTCTTCATGTCTAGGGAAGGAATGTGTTCACTGATATATGTTCTACATGTCTAGGGAAGGAATGTGTTCACTGATATATGTTTTACATGTCTAGGGAAGGAATGTGTTCACTGATATATGTTCTACTTGTCTAGGGAAGGAATGTGTTCACTGATAAATGTTCTACATGTCTAGGGAAGGAATGTATTCACTGATATATGTTCTACATGTCTAGGGAAGGAATGTGTTCACTGATATATGTTCTACATGTCTAGGGAAGGAATGTGTTCACTGATATATGTTCTACATGTCTAGGGAAGGAATGTGTTCACTGATATATGTTCTTCATGTCTAGGGAAGGAATGTATTCACTGATATATGTTCTATATGTCTAGGGAAGGAATGTGCTCAGTAACAGATGTTCTACACGTCTAAGGAAGGAATGTGTTCACTGATATATGTTCTTCATGTCTAGGGAAGGAATGTGTTCACTGATATATGTTCTATATGTCTAGGGAAGGAATGTGCTCAGTAACAGATGTTCTACACGTCTAAGGAAGGAATGTGTTCACTGATATATGTTCTACATGTCTAGGGAAGGAATGTGTTCATTGATATATGTTCTACATGTCTAGGGAAGGAATGTGTTCAGTGACACATGTTCTACGCGCCAGGTAAAGGAAAGGATACCAGTTTTACATGTCTCAGAAAGGAATGTCTGTCTTCCTCGTTCGATCTTTTCCGAGCTAGCTATGGTTATTTCTTCATTGAACATCCATGTCATAAGTCAAGGCCACGCCACAACTTCTTTGCGCATTTCTTGGCTCGTTGTTCTATGTTCGTTTTATTGTTTATCTCGCCGGTATATACTCACGTGTCTCTTGTCAGTTCAGTATATTGTGTTCTGTCTTAATCGAACTGTCATGACTGTTTTCTCAGGGCCATGCTGGAGTTGGCAGCCTCGGTAGCCTAGTAGCTAGACACTTGCCTGCCGACTCGGAGGTGTACGATATTTAAACATTGATTTGGCACCTAGGTGAACCCAGCCTAAAATGGATACCAAAATGTCTTGGGAAGTGAAGGCGGCTGGCGTGATACTGAACTCATCACCCACCCGGTGCCGACTGGTTATACACATATGGGTCTAGCATCATGTGCCCGGTGCGTCTGAAGTCGTGGGCAGGGTCCTTGGCTGGCTGTACGTGCTGGGGTGTGGGGCCACGGCCTGCTGGTCTACTGGCTTCAGTCGTGGGCAGGGTCCTTGGCTGGCTGTACGTGCTGGGGTGTGGGGCCACGGCCTGCTGGTCTACTGGCTTCAGTCGTGGGCAGGGTCCTTGGCTGGCTGTACGTGCTGGGGTGTGGGGCCACGGCCTTCTGGTCTGCTGGCTTCAGTCGTGGGCAGGGTCCTTGACTGGCTGTACGTGCTGGGGCGCAGGGTCACGGCCTTCTGGTCTGCTGGCTTCAGTCGTGGGCAGGGTCCTTGGCTGGCTGTACGTGCTGGGGTGTGGGGTAATGAGCGTGCTGGTCTCGGCTTCAGTCGTGGGCAGGGTCCTTGGCTGGCTGTACGTGCTGGGGTGTGGTGCACGGCCTGCTGGTCTGCTGGCTTCAGTCGTGGGCAGGGTCCTTGGCTGGCTGTACGTGCTGGGGTGTGGGGCCACGGCCTTCTGGTCTGCTGGCTTCAGTCGTGGGCAGGGTCCTTGACTGGCTGTACGTGCTGGGGCGCAGGGTCACGGCCTTCTGGTCTGCTGGCTTCAGTCGTGGGCAGGGTCCTTGGCTGGCTGTACATGCTGGGGTGTGGGGCCACGGCCTTCTGGTCTGCTGGCTTCAGTCGTGGGCAGGGTCCTTGACTGGCTGCACGTGCTGGGGCGCAGGGTCACGGCCTTCTGGTCTGCTGGCTTCAGTCGTGGGAAGGGTCCTTGGCTGGCTGCACGTGCTGGGGCGCAGGGTCACGGCCTTCTGGTCTGCTGGCTTCAGTCGTGGACATGGTCCTTGGCTGGCTGTACGTGCTGGGGCGCAGGGTCACGGCCTTCTGGTCTGCTGGATTCAGTCGTGGGCAGGGTCCTTGGCTGGCTGTACGTGCTGGGGCGCAGAGTCACGGCCTTCTGGTCTGCTGGCTTCAGTCGTGGGCAGGGTCCTTGGCTGGCTGTACGTGCTGGGGCGCAGGGCCACGGCCTTCTGGTCTGCTGGCTTCAGTCGTGGGCAGGGTCCTTGGCTGGCTGTACGTGCTGGGGCGCAGGGTCACGGCCTTCTGGTCTGCTGGCTTCAGTCGTGGGCAGGGTCCTTGGCTGGCTGTACGTGCTGGGGCGCAGGGCCACGGCCTTCTGGTCTGCTGGCTTCAGTCGTGGGCAGGGTCCTTGGCTGGCTGTACGTGCTGGGGCGCAGGGCCACGGGCCTGCTGGTCTGCTGGCTTCAGTCGTGGGCAGGGTCCTTGGCTGGCTGTACGTGCTGGGGCGCAGGGCCACGGGCCTGCTGGTCTGCTGGCTTCAGTCGTGGGCAGGGTCCTTGGCTGGCTGTACGTGCTGGGGTGTGGGGCAATGAGCGTGCTGGTCTCGGCTTCAGTCGTGGACATGGTCCTTGGCTGGCTGTACGTGCTGGGGTGTGGGGCAATGAGCGTGCTGGTCTCGGCTTCAGTCGTGGACATGGTCCTTGGCTGGCTGCACGTGCTGGGGTGCGGGTCAGCCGCTGACCATTTGGAAGGAGACAGCTTTGAGTTTATTGCCTTGGTATGAAACGCTGGCCTTTCAGAAAGCAATGACAAACTACTGAACTAAAAATAGTAAATCACAAACATCCAGTTAAAGCTGGGGTTGGTTGCAACATCATGTAAAGGACATGCAACAAACTGAGTAACTGTGTGTTACTAGAGCGACCAGCATCTATACATGATGACATTCGCGGAGGGAAAAGAACATCTCTGAGATTTCCCCCAGTGCTGTCATCTCAGTTCTGTACACCCTTTCATTCTACAGCAGCGGCACACCTCGAAAGCCCCTCGTAATGTCTCATAATTTGTGTGAAATGGTTCATGTTTCCGCGCTGACAAATTCTGTATCTCTTACAAGATGTCGAGTAATGAGCGGGTTAAACACAATGGCGCACAAGTGCGTACGTGCGTAATCACACCTACTATCTTACAGCTCGAGATGTTGTCTGAGAAAATCGTTTCTATTGGTCAGGCCAAAACTCGCAGCATCAACGAGGGAAGAATACAGGTGTCTAGAATAGCTCTCTCCTGAGGAGACATCAGGTGTTTTGTCTGAAGGTTATTTGATCTCTGGTCTGCACCACTGTTTTGCGCGTTAAAAACATGCCATGCACGATTGTGAGAATATTGATCTTAGACGTCCTTGATCTCTCTTGTTTCAGTCAATTAGGTGCCGTTCCTACAGCGAAAGTTTACTGTCTGTCTCTCGTCGTGTTTATACATTTACAGACTGTTATTCCTCCATCATTTATTGTTATCTTCCCACTTGTATCGCTGCCTACCTCTTGCTCGTCTGTCTTCAACTGTTCTCTCTAATATGGTTTATCCGATCCGATATGTAGAAAAAAAAATGTCCACCTCGTTCAACCTGCTGCAATAGTGTTAGTTATAATTGTGGTGGTTCAGTGTGCGGGTTTAGTTTCTCTCGTCTTCTGCGTCAGTGTTAGCTGACTGTTCGATTTCGCAGAGTTTATGCATGTGGCGTCAGCTGGGGGTTTGGCTGGTTTTTCCTTTGTGTCTGTTTTCTTCCTGCTTTTCCGTTTGTCAGTGCTGGCTCCTAGCCCGTCTGTTTTGTGTGGGTGTAGTCCTTAGAAGGACTCATCTTTTCGTTTAGCTGCTTTTGCGCTTGATGGTTTATTTAAGAATGCTGTCTTTTATTTATGTTTCTGAACTTGTTGGTCAGTTCATCAACCTGAGGGTAAGTCAGCAGGTCACAGATCATTGCAGGGTACTAGATGCACCGGCGCTGGCACTACGAGTTCCAAAACTAGGTCACAGTTAACGTCATTCTTAACGCAAGATTAAATGAGCTCTCTAATTGGTCACTAGCAGGCGAAGCGGCGTGTATGACACGGCATTTCAGCGCCTGGTAGCTCAGTCGACCCACCTCACCTGAGCTAACCTAATTCAGGTCACCGAATGATTAAAACTCCGCCGTGGACCAAGCACGACAGTGATTTTCTGATCGTCAAAGGGGCTCCTGATCGACAGAAGGGGCTCCTGATCGACAGAAGAGACCCAAGATCGCCACTAACCAGATTAGAGAACGAAATGCCAGTCATTGTGGGATAACACTTTTACCTCAGGCTCGTTACAAGGATATGGCCAGCAATGGCAAGCTGATCGTACCCTCGCTGTTGAACATAGGCGTGCTACTGTCGAGCTCTCTCTCTCTCTCTCTCTCTCTCTCTCTCTCTCTCTCTCTCTCTCTCTCTCTCTCTCTCTCTCTGTGTCTCTCTCTCTGTCTCTCTCTCTCTCTCTCTCTCTCTCTCACACACACACACACACACACACACACACACACACACACGTGAACACCACATTCAACTGGCAGGCTCCACATCAGGGAAGTCACACACACAGATTCAAGCCAACGTATCCACCCAAGTCTGTATCAGCGAACCAGAAAATAGAACTGAGCTGGAAAACTTAATTATCACAAACAGAAATGGAGGTCGTAGGTGGCTCAGAAGTTTAACGCCTTTACACTTTCTTCTGGCCGCGACGTAGTGGGTTTGTTCCTCACGCCGGCCATTTGGGCTTCAGTGCTGATCTTGACTTGGGATGTCAACTGCAAGTACCTCAGAAGTCGGAGAGGGTTCGCCTGATGGCGAGGGACGCCAGAAGTTGAGAAAGTTGACTCTAACGCAAAATCAGTCCAGTGCACTCACACGTCAGAAGTTGAGAAAGTTTACTCTAACGCAAAATCAGTCCAGTGCACTCACACGTCAGAAGTTGAGAAAGTTGACTCTAACGCAAAATCAGTCCAGTGCACTCCCTAGGTAGTGTCAAGCACTAGTGGTAGTATCACATGTGGGGACTAGGCTGGAGTTCAAAGAGAGCGAACGTAGAATAAATAGTGAACAAAATATCAACAACACTGGCAGTGAGCGTATAGACTGCGTGGAAGGAGAGATGTAAGGTGATGTGACGCTAAGTGAGGAGTGGCTGGCCGAGTTAGGGTATAGACTGCGTGGAAGGAGGGATGTAAGGTGATGTGACGCTAAGTGAGGAGCGACTGGTCGGGTTAGCGTATAGACTGCGTGGAAGGAGGGATTTAAGGTGATGTGACGCTAAGTGAGGAGCGACTGGTCGGGTTAGCGTATAGACTGCGTGGAAGGAGGGATTTAAGGTGATGTGACGCTAAGTGAGGAGCGACTGGTCGGGTTAGCGTGTAGACTGCGTGGAAGGAGGGATTTAAGGTGATGTGATGCTAAGTGAGGAGCGGCTGGCCGAGTTAGGGTATAGACTGCGTGGAAAGAGGAATTTAAGGTGATGTGATGCTAAGTGAGGAGCGGCTGGCCGAGTTAGGGTATAGACTGCGTGGAAGGAGGAATTTAAGGTGATGTGATGCTAAGTGAGGAGCGGCTGGCCGAGTTAGGGTATAGACTGCGTGGAAGGAGGGATTTAAGGTGACGTGACGCTAAGTGAGGAGCGGCTGGTCGAGTTAGGGTATAGACTGCGTGGAAGCAGGGATTTAAGGTGATGTGATGCTAAGAGAGGAGCGGCTGGTCGGGTTAGGGTATAGACTGCGTGGAAGGAGGGATTTAAGGTGATGTGACGCTAAGTGAGGAGCGGCTTGTCGGGTTAGGGTATAGACTCCGTGGAAGCAGGGATTTAAGGTGATGTGACGCTAAGTGAGGAGCGGCTGGCCGAGTTAGGGTATAGACTGCGTGGAAGGAGAAATTTAAGGTGATGTGACACTAAGTGAGGAGCGGCTGGCCGAGTTAGGGTATAGACTGCGTGGAAGGAGGGATTTAAGGTGATGTGACGCTAAGTGAGGAGCGGCTGGTCGGGTTAGGGTATAGACTGCGTGGAAGGAGAAATTTAAGGTGATGTGACACTAAGTGAGGAGCGGCTGGCCGAATTAGGGTATAGACTGCGTGGAAGGAGGGATTTAAGGTGATGTGATGCTAAGAGAGGAGCGGCTGGTCGGGTTAGCGTATAGACTGCGTGGAAGGAGGGATTTAAGGTGATGTGATGCTAAGAGAGGAGCGGCTGGTCGGGTTAGCGTATAGACTGCGTGGAAGGAGGGATTTAAGGTGATGTGATGCTAAGAGAGGAGCGACTGGTCGGGTTAGCGTATAGACTGCGTGGAAGGAGGGATTTAAGGTGATGTGATGCTAAGAGAGGAGCGGCTGGTCGGGTTAGCGTATAGACTGCGTGGAAGGAGGGATTTAAGGTGATGTGATGCTAAGAGAGGAGCGACTGGTCGGGTTAGCGTATAGACTGCGTGGAAGGAGGGATTTAAGGTGATGTGATGCTAAGTGAGGAGCGGCTGGCCGAGTTAGGGTATAGACTGCGTGGAAGGAGGAATTTAAGGTGATGTGATGCTAAGTGAGGAGCGGCTGGCCGAGTTAGGGTATAGACTGCGTGGAAGGAGGGATTTAAGGTGATGTGACGCTAAGTGAGGAGCGGCTGGTCGGGTTAGGGTATAGACTGCGTGGAAGGAGAAATTTAAGGTGATGTGACACTAAGAGAGGAGCGACTGGTCGGGTTAGCGTATAGACTGCGTGGAAGGAGGGATTTAAGGTGATGTGATGCTAAGAGAGGAGCGGCTGGTCGGGTTAGCGTATAGACTGCGTGGAAGGAGGGATTTAAGGTGATGTGATGCTAAGAGAGGAGCGACTGGTCGGGTTAGCGTATAGACTGCGTGGAAATAGGGATTTAAGGTGATGTGATGCTAAGTGAGGAGCGGCTGGCCGAGTTAGGGTATAGACTGCGTGGAAGGAGGAATTTAAGGTGATCTGATGCTAAGAGAGGAGCGGCTGGTCGGGTTAGGGTATAGACTACGCGGAAGGAGGCATTTAAGGTGATCTGACTCTAAGAGAGACCTTAATTCCTCGGATTCAAGACCTCTCTGCCATACAACGCAAGGTACTATATAGGCAGTAAATGACAGTTGACAGTGACGCTAATAAACTAGCACAGGCGTTGGCAACCTATGGCACGAGTGCGAAGCGTGGCGCGTGGAAAGATCTTTAGTGGCACGCCGAGAGAATTGAAATAAGAGTATATAATCTCATAACATAACTAGAAGCATATACGTGTTTTAAAGCTATTCCTGTTTTTACATCCCTTCAAACGAAAGTTGTTAGATATAGGACGTCAGAATGTGCTACCTAATGGACACAAACTGAGTGGGTGTGGAGCAACAATGACTGACCTTGGCGAAGTTATATTTTCATCCCATCCTTTCCCTCAGCACCTACCACCTCCACCACCAACTAATAAGGGTTAGGTCATGGTGAACTTATGTTAGCACGCAAAGTGACTTTGCAATATTTCTTCGGCACACAACTACAGAAAAGGTTGCCAACCCCTGCAGTACGACAACAACACACGTCTAGAGTTATTTATAGTTGGGAGATAGCACAAGTGCATGTCTCGGCCAGGATCTCTCACACAGTCCGGCATTATAGGCAGATATATTGCCAGCATTTGCTGTTAGATTACACACAATAGATTAACTTGATCTATAGAGTGTTGCTACAGGAATCTTGGGCAAGGATGTTCACCTTGTCTGGTCTCATATAGCCGTTATTCATCCCTTGATCGCCAATTGGCAGATATAACGCCATAATTTGCTGTTAGATTGCACACAATGGGTTAACAACTTCATCTATAGAGTGTTGCTGCAGGAATATCGGACAAGGATGTCACCTTGTCTGCTCTCATATAGTCCTTCTTCATACCCTGATCGCCAGTTGGAACATAGGCCCTCTACCAACTCGCTTGAGGCCGCCCTGTTTGTTGCAGCTCTGCCCATGGTCTCCCCTTAATATTCTCCATCTGGTTGTAGGTTTCCCTCTATTCCGTTTCTCCCGTCGTTACCAGATCAAGCCATACTATTTTAAAATGTTCTCAGTGTGTCCTACCCAGCTCCAAAAGCTGTTCCTCACATTCCGATTCACTAGTATTTGGTTAGTTCTCTCCATAGGTTCCGCACTAGTGGTATATGTCAACCTTTCAGTCAACTATTCTATTCAGTAATGCGTATAAAACGGTATGGGATGGGCGTAGGCAAAAGTGTGTAGTAGTAGACAGACAATTGGTTGTATTGTGACTGATTATTGTAGAATGAACTCATCTCGGGACTGTCCTCCTAGAATGTGAAACAGACCAAGTAGCCGCTGAGGAATGTTGAGTCAGCGTGGTTGAGTCTCTGGTAGTGCTGCTGAAGATGTAAGGGAGTACACGTGTGTGTTGAGTCTCTGGTAGTGCTACTGAAGATGTCAGGGAGTACACATGACTGTTGAGTCTCCGGTAGTGCTTCTGAAGATGTCAGGGAGTACACATGAGTGTTGAGTCTCTGGTAGTGCTACTGAAGATGTAAGGGAGTACACGTGTGTGTTGAGTCTCTGGTAGTGCTACTGAAGATGTAAGGGAGTACACGTGTGTGTTGAGTCTCTGGTAGTGCTACTGAAGATGTCAGGGAGTACACGTGTGTGTTGAGTCTCTGGTAGTGCTACTGAAGATCTAAGGGAGTACACGTGTGTGTTGAGTCTCTGGTAGTGCTACTGAAGATGTAAGGGAGTACACGTGTGTGTTGAGTCTCTGGTAGTGCTACTGAAGATGTAAGGGAGTACACGTGAGTGTTGAGTCTCTGGTAGTGCTACTGAAGATGTAAGGGAGTACACGTGTGTGTTGAGTCTCTGGTAGTGCTACTGAAGATGTCAGGGAGTACACATGACTGTTGAGTCTCCGGTAGTGCTACTGAAAATGTCAGGGAGTACACGTGAGTGTTGAGTCTCTGGTAGTGCTATCTGAAGATGTAAGGGAGTACACGTGAGTGTTGAGTCTCTGGTAGTGCTACTGAAGATGTAAGGGAGTACACGTGAGTGTTGAGTCTCCGGTAGTGCTACTGAAAATGTCAGGGAGTACACGTGAGTGTTGAGTCTCTGGTAGTGCTACTGAAGATGTAAGGGAGTACACGTGAGTGTTGAGTCTCTGGTAGTGCTACTGAAGATGTAAGGGAGTACACGTGAGTGTTGAGTCTCTGGTAGTGCTACTGAAGATGTAAGGGAGTACACGTGTGTGTTGAGTCTCTGGTAGTGCTACTGTAGATGTCAGGGAGTACACATGACTGTTGAGTCTCCGGTAGTGCTACTGAAAATGTCAGGGAGTACACGTGAGTGTTGAGTCTCTGAAGATGTCAGGGAGTACACGTGGGACATACACTCATTCGTATTGATGGGCACTGATAGAAGTACAAGACAGAAGTACAGGTCAGACAGAGGTCGCACTGAACAGTATACACACTGAGATTCGAACTTGTTCCCTCTAACTAACGACAGTGCCTCGCTGAAAGAACAAGTGTACCTTGACTGACAACTAGATAGATAACCTTTACAAAGGTGTTATCTTAAGCCAGTTCCACCATTCACCAGACCCACGACCGTGGAATGCGGACAGAGTTAGGACCCTACTATTTTTATATATGTAAAAGGAGAAACATACTGATCGATCTCTCTCTCTCTCTCTCTCTCTCTCTCTCTCTCTCTCTCTCTCTCTCTCTCTCTTTCTCTTCTCTCCCTCTCTCTTCTCTCTGCTCTGTCTCTCTCCTCTTTCTTTCTCTTCTCTCTCTTTCTCTCCCCCTCTCTCATACATATTGACATCACTGTATTATATAAATGTTGCAAATCCCTTACAGGACGTTGCAGTCAACACCAGCATATTTCAGCTGCTGTTGATGTACTAGTCAAGTTTTACGTTCAGTAGTTTGCCATTGCTTTCTGAACGACCGGCTACCATACCAACACGTTATAACAACGCGACACGGTCTGCTGCACACATCGGTCGCAGTTGAGTTTTCAACGCCTGGTAAGCGGCTCACGAACCGCGTGTGCAACCCTTAGGCCACGGAGACCGGCGAATATTATATATATATATATATATATATATATATATATATATATATATATATATATATATATATATATATATAATTAGAAATCAGTGATGCATGTATCTCTCTCTCTCTCTCTCTCTCTCTCTCTCTCTCTCTCTCTCTCTCTCTCTCTCTCTCTCTCTCTCTCTCACACACACACAACACATGCCATTGGCGCGTCTGTAGACTGTTATCTCCACTGTCTGCTAGTGTTATCTCTATTGACTGGGTTAAGATAATATAAATAAGCCGGGCCCAAGAATAATGGACATACCCCGGGCAGGCTTGTCGCTGATAGTGTAACCCACTCCCGGAGCCTGGCCACCTCCACGTGCCCTGACACGATTGGAAGCTCGACAAACAGTGTCCAGACATTATAATTACATTTACAGCCGGCAAGGTGACCTGTGAGATTATGGGATGTGTTATTCCGCGTCTGCAGAATAGTTCCCTGTTAAGATGTTAAAAAAACAGGACTTTGGCGCACCATTTTAATTAGTGTTATGAAAAAACATAGGGAGTGGGGGTGTTATTAAAATGCAAGAGGAACTACTTCATTATATCGGGTTTTATTCCGTAGGGCGGCCCGCCGAAAGCTTTGTGCCGTCGCACACATCACGAATCAGTAGCTCCAGCGATGACCCCAAGGAGTCTCCGAAAAAATTGCACTCGTGAATCGAATGACACAACCCAAAATCGAACACCCGACCTTCGAAACGCTAGCCATTCGGTCTAACAACTTCGCCAAGGAGACTCCCTTTTCGTGATATGAAGGAATAGAGAATTCTAGAAACTCGAGGACATCAATGAATTAATAAACTAGTCCGTTGCCTGCGACAGACAACCCGGCGCAATTGTATGACGTTAAAACACCAATAGTGAACAAGAAATTTAGCTCAAATGTATGACGTAGACACACCAATAGTGAACCAGCAATTTACAATGCTGCATATCCTTATCACCAGCATATTTACACAGAGGGAAGTCGCCCATCCCAGGTGTCGTCAGTAGCCAAATATGTATCATCTACTCGAACCCACAGCTATGGACCATGAACAGCATGTATATCTAACCATATAGATAGCACCATGGGTTTTACTGATGAATATTAACCCATGGTCGCGCTGGCGAAGTTGATAGCGAACTACGCCAGCAATGTCAAGAGCACGGTCGGACGCCGGTTCGACGTCCTGGCTCGTGGCTAGCCAAAGTGGGGTGCAGACTGGCCAGCCATTCCTCCACGCTCGCTGGCCAACGAAATGTGATGGCGCTATCACATCACGGGCACATAGCAAGTGACTGCTTGGGGACAGATTACAAACACAACGTAAAGGTCAGTTGGGAGGCCCGGTAACGTGCTGGCTAGACGCTGGCCTGCTGGTCCGGTGGTCACGGGTTCCAATTCGCATGGAGGCGATTGTTCAGAACAGTCCTGGGCTGAATGGTCGGTGCAGCCTGATATTGGTACCAGGACCTGTCTGTGGAAGTGACGGCGTTCGGCGTGATACTGGCCACACCATGTGCCCAATGCTCCTAAACCGTTCGTGTGTGTGGACCCTAGACTTGTTGACTTCACACAGGCCATTAACGCAGACACGCTGGGCCGCTATATTGGGTCTAGTAGATCACTGAACGTTTACCACAGGCGTGATTGGGTGGTTCCATTCAGCTGTCAGGGTTCCTATTGTCGGGTGTATCCTCTCATCTCTAACACTGATATGTAAGTTACCAGTTGTAGCGATTTCATGCAAACACACTGATGTATGTTATCAGTTGTAGTGATTTCATACTATCACACTGATATATGTTATCAGTTGTAGTAATTTCATACAAACACACTGATATGTTATCAGTTGTAGTCATTTCATACAAATATACGGATATAAGTTATCAGTTATAGTATGTCATCTACAGGCCCTAGCTGTGTACCGTGTACAGCTATGCATCCTGAAGTTTGGGCTCTCCGACATCTAGGTTACAGAATACTATCATTAATACGCAGGTCTTTGTGCCGTTCAATTAAAACAGCTTTGTGTGTACACATTGTGTGTCCTTTTTGCAGGATAAAATCCTGCTGTGTCCTCTTTGCAGGATAATGCCCTGTTGTGTATCCTCTTTTTCACGATAATGCCCTATTGTGTGTCCTCTATGCAGGATAATGACGTGATAATGACCTACAGTGTATCGTTGATAATGTTCATTGTTATATTCAAGATGTCTTCAATTGTAATGTGCGTGTGTCTCTAAACACGCGCACGCATGCACGCTTAAGCGAGCGCGTTTATCACTTTCCTCGCAACGTCTGCAAATGCCAACTGGCGTGACTGGCTTCCATTGTCTTGCTTGTGCATAATTTAGCGAAGGTAAATGTCATGGAGGCAGCCTGCGAGAAAACGTTAAGACGCGCCACTTGAAAGAGTTTGGGGGAGCGTAGGCAAGGACAGATGGCACATTCTGAAACAGCAATGGGTCGTCGCGTACGTGTGAATCGACGTGTCTGATGGTACATTTCATGTGATGTAATTGCAGACAGTCCAGAGAACGATCAAAGAAAATAACCTTTTGATGTACGAGGAAAGCAGCATTTTTGTACGATAAATGCTCAGACTTGAAACCTTTGGTAGAATAATTGACACGGTATGATGTCATCGGTGTTTTTATTCTGCAGCTCCTGACCTGGACTTTTTTCTGCTTAGGTAGTAGTTTTTGTTACGTCCTTGTTTTTAGATGGATCATTGATTATGTTTTTAGGTGTATCGTTGGGTATGTTTATAGATGAATCGTTGGGTATGTTGTCAGATGGATCGTTGGGTATGTTGTTAGATGGAAACCTTGAGAATATTAAACCCAAAACTATGAAGTCGACCTCTTATCTTTAAACCGTTTTACATCGTGGACTACTTGGAATGGCTCACAGTTCCTCTCAACTTGACAAAACCCGTCTTAGGGTAGCTACAATGTTTGAGTGGTTGAAGCCCTACAATTCTAGATTAAGTAGAGTATATACTTCATATTCCTCCATCTGAGATCCCACAGGTCCCCCTGCCTGGGAGCATGTTCATGCCCGTGTCCTCCATCATGTTGGTCTGCCCCTGCCTCTGTCAGTAAGCACCCCTTCTATTACTGCCCGTTCAAAACCACTGCGATAGTTGCTATGGTCAATTATTTCAGTTTTTGGGACATGATGCTTCTTACCAGCCAGCGTGCTTTCCATGTTCAGGTCAGACTCCAGTTGGGCATTCAAAAGTTAATGAAATCTCTAGGCAGATACAGACTTAGAGCCTTGCTGTTATACTAGGTTATGGCTTTATGAGGGGTAGTTGAGTTGAGTTGAGTTAAGAACCGACATCACTACACTCAGGAATTCCCATACGTGCTCCGTCCCCTCGTTCAACAACCAGCGAAGAGTCACGCTACTAATTGTTCCCACTGCTATCTGATTAAAAGTATCGGGTGACTAGCCACCTACTCCTGCATCTTGCTCATCTAGACATACCAATGACAACGGTTTCACGTAGGGATCTGAAGTGTGTCGCCTGCCCACTGTCATCTTCATCATGTGGCATTTCCTGTGCGGCACGTCACTGCTGTCATACCCCTTCTGAAAGGCTTCTCATTCTGTACCAGTTTCCCCGTCTCAAAAGGTCACAGGTCCTTTGCGGAACGCTACACTCATCACAGCTGGTCGACATGATTGTTCATCCTCTGCCAATCTTCTGTAACCCAGTGACAGTTCTCTGGTGGTTCTCTTCCATCCTCTGCCAATCTTCTGTAACCCAGTGACAGTTCTCTGGTGGTTCTCTTTCATCCTCTGCCAATCTTCTGTAACCCAGTGACAGTTCTCTGGTGGTTTTCTTCCATCCTCTGCCAATCTTCTGTAACCCAGTGACAGTTCTCTGGTGGTTTTCTTCCATCCTCTGCCAATCTTCTGTAACCCAGTGACAGTTCTCTGGTGGTTCTCTTTCATCCTCTGTCAATCTTCTGTAACCCAGTGACAGTTCTCTGGTGATTCTCTTTCATCCTCTGCCAATCTTCCGTAACCCAGTGACAGTTCTCTGGTGGTTCTCTTCCATCCTCTGCCAATCTTCTGTGACCCAGTGACAGTTCTCTGGTGGTTCTCTTCCATCCTCTGCCAATCTTCTGTAACCCAGTGACAGTTCTCTGGTGGTTCTCTTTCATCCTCTGCCAATCTTCTGTAACCCAGTGACAGTTCTCTGGTGGTTCTCTTTCATCCTCTGCCAATCTTATGTAACCCAGTGACAGTTCTCTGGTGGTTCTCTTCCATCCTCTGCCAATCTTCTGTAGCCCAGTGACAGTTCTCTGGTCATTCTCTTTCATCCTCTGCCAATCTTCTGTAACCCAGTGATAGTTCTCTGGTGGTTCTCTTTCATCCTCTGCCAATCTTCTGTAACCCAGTGACAGTTCTCTGGTGGTTCTCTTTCATCCTCTGCCAATCTTCTGTAACCCAGTGACAGTTCTCTGGTGGTTCTCTTTCATCCTCTGCCAATCTTCTGTAACCCAGTGATAGTTCTCTGGTGGTTCTCTTTCATTCTCTGCCGATCTTCTGTAACCCAGTGACAGTTCTCTGGTGGTTCTCTTTCATCCTCTGCCAATCTTCTGTAACCCAGTGACAGTTCTCTGGTGGTTCTCTTTCATCCTCTGCCAATCTTCTGTAACCCAGTGACAGTTCTCTGGTGGTTCTCTTTCATCCTCTGCCAATCTTCTGTAACCCAGTGACAGTTCTCTGGTGGTTCTCTTCCATCCTCTGCCAATCTTCTGTAGCCCAGTGACAGATCTCTGATTGTTCTCTTCTACACTTTCCATCCTCTGCCAATCTTCTGTAGCCCAGTGACAGATCTCTGATGGTTCTTTTCCACATTTTCCCATTCTCTCCCAATCTTCTGTAGCCCAGTGACAGATCTCTGATGGTTCTCTTCCCCATTTCATGTAACATCTATTTGGCCTAGGAGATTCACCATTAATTGTTTGTTAATCTTTTTCGGCTCATATATTGAGTGTTTTGTAATGAATAATCTGATAGCTTCCCCTTGATTTCCACATCCACATCACTGTAGACTGCGTCTTTACCATCTCTGAAATTGCCAGGCAAAATGGGTAACCTGCTCTGTGGTTATCTAGATCGCAGCAAAGAGCACCCTAATGGTGCCCACTTATCCCGGTGGATATTTGGCCCCTAGAGCTGCCGTGGCCACACCGCCTCATCCATTCATACTTACCGGAAATAAATCGAATCCTGTCACGTCTGGGACCTGAATCCCGATGTGCTGTGCTGATGGGCTAGTTCACAAAGTTATTCGGGCAGTAACCTTCACATTGTGCAGCACCTTTGCTTATCTTCACCTTTCATGTGGGGTTTGATTCACCTGTGTCTGTTCATTCTTGTCAGATTTTCAACTTGGGACACGAAGCCTAATCCTAATACGTAATTCGTCATATTTAGGTAAACAGCCAGGCACCAGTAACAAGTCCAAGGTTTTCTCCAGTTGCCTTAAGTGGGCTGCCACCTGTAATTGTGTACTTACCTGAGCGTTGTGTGAGACAGTGCCATGTTTAATCGAAACTGTTGTTAAAGTTGCTGTGGATTATGTGCTAAATATGCAAGCTTTGTTGGCATTGGTTTAGGAGCTTTATATTCCAGTGCTGTTGAAATAGATTCCAGGATTATGCGATTAATGTACCAACGCCATTAAGGCAAGCTTCACGATGACGAGCTAAATATGTCAGCCCTGCTGATGTAGGTTTGGAAATCACGAAATGCATGTTTGCCCACGGGCTGTTGTGTTGAAATGGTAATAATTTCTATCTGTGTTTATATGATGGTGTCAGGTATTGTTTATTTACTTTGTGTGGAGCATAGGGTGGCAGCAGTTCCCGCTGCGCTTTACTTGGGTCTCGGTGATTGTTGATGTTGAAATTGTTCCAAAGAGACACATCTGATGTTATTATTAGTGATGACTACATTCTATACAGCATTTTCCCCGCTCATTTAGCACGTATTCCGTTAATATAGCGCCCGTTCATATAGCATATAGTCTGTTCATACAGCGCCCGTTATGTAGCACATGCTCCCTTTATACAGCACATAGTCTGTTCATATAGCGTCCGTTGTATAGCACTTACTCCCGTAATATAGCAAGTATTCTGTTCGTTTAGCGCCCATTCTTGTAGCATATAATTCCGTTCATATAGTGCCCGTTCATATAGCACATAATCTGTTCAGAAACCGCCCGTTATGTAGGACATGCTCCCTTCATATAGCACATATTCCTTTGATATAGCGCCCCTTCATACAGCAAATAGTCTGTTCATATAGCGTCCGTTGTATAGCACTTACTCCCTCAATATAGCAAGTATTCTGTTCGTTTAGCGCCCATTCTTGTAGCACATAATTCCGTTCATATGCCACCCGTTCATATATCACGTATTCCGTCCATATAGCACCCGTTCTTATAGCAAATATTCCTTTCATCCAACACGTATTTTACAAGCGGTCGAGCTACACTGTAACTGATGCATTCTTAGAACGGTCTGGACTAAGATGAGGACAAGAAGACAAGCTACACGAGCTGAACACGGACGAAGCTGGCACAGACACAGTATCAAGTCTCCAAACCTGCTGTACTTTAGCCATAAATCCCATTGTGGTTTAGAAAACGTGGTAATGGAAGGCACTGAATGAATCGCACCAAAAAAAAAAGCGAGTAGTAGATTGTGAGCTTTACTAGAACACGATTACAAGAAACAAAATGGGCGTTGCGGCTAAAGCCTTCGTCAGCACAGAACAAACACATACAGACACACAACTACACGAAAAATACTACATGAAAATACAAAGGTATCCTTGTCTGAATCCTTGTTTGGCTGAATACGTCTTAAGCGCTTAACGCATTTGATGTGAATGGAATGAACCGGATGTGTGCTTCTAGCGGGTCGATGGACCAAAGGTCAATAACGTCAGAACCTCAGGGATTGGCATAGCCACCCGATGGGAAGGATGGGGAGACGCCCATGTGAGCTAACGGTGAAATGGGGATTAGCAGTGGACTATAGCCGGCTCTGCGGTGAATGTGTTACGGACGTAGTTCGTAATTCCGCATACCACGTTCGAAACACAGCTGCCAGATTCACATCTCCACGTAAGGAAAGCAACATTTATATCATATCTCAATACTTGCTTGCTTGTGTTCGTTGGCTTGAGCTCCAACGCGAAATCCTGTATGTCGGATGAAGGCATCCTGTTGTCCAACATCAGTGTGATGTCATACAGGACCTGAGGTTTGCGTGAGGATCCGTTGTCCCATGTCTGACTTATTGGTGTGCAGACTGGTGGTTCCTCGCCGTACAAGCAGACACTCTCCGACTTCGGAGGAATTGGCGATCCTATTGACTCTAGCCAGGACCCCGAAGGGACCTGTTGCCCAGGACGCTCGATGAGGACGCGTCAATAGGTCTTGGCCAGTATAGAACCTGGCACTAGTGCCTTGGAAACACCTCTGCGTCCCATATCCCAATGCTGAAAAGAAACAAAAAATGTTTTATGAAAACTGAACAAACTAATATGTTGTGTCTGTTTGTCTGTCTGTCTGTCTGTCTGTCTGTCTGTCTGTCTGTCTGTCTGTCTGTCTGTCTGTGTCCGTCTGTCTGTCCGTCCGTCCGTCCGCCCGCCCGTCGGTGTGTGTGTGTGTGTTTGTGTGTGTGTGTGTGAGAGTCGTCCAGTCCAGTCCAGTCTAGTCAGTCAGTCAGTCCAGTCAGTCATTCAGTCAGCCAGCCAGTCGTGATAAGTTTGTCAGGTCTTAGTAAGATATGACTGAACTAACGCATGACAGTAGACGGAACTACCTGCTTTCTGTTAGCATCGAATGTTGGGCGGTGCTGACCAAAGCCGACACCCCAAATTGTGCCATCAACTCGGGCAGAGGGGCGCAATTGGGAGGGTACAATCCTTATCAGGGTGCGAGGAAATGCAACCTAAAGACTAAATATCATGGCAGGGCAAATCATGTCCTAAGCCTTGGTCGGCATCTGGTCTAAGATTGAAGTTCCGACTGGCGGACAGTTAGAGCATTGCTTTGCTGATCCGGCAGCTTCTGCAGCTAGACTTGTTCCAGATGTACTGGTGCTGCCTGTCCTCCGGAGTATACTAGACAGTGCGATAGAGTGATCATGCTGCACGAATAACACATGGTCTCTACAATTCAGCATATATACTTTGCGCTATGAAGAGGTATAAATCAATCCCTGTTCTCGCCATGGGATGTTGTATGGGATAATCTTGAGCATAACCTACGATGGGTGACGTTGTAATATTCTATTATGATAATTTGGCTGTGTGTCCAACGTGTGCCGCGTGGTTACACACCCGCTTCACACGCCAGTGATCCGGGGCTTGTTTCCGGATCCGGTCAGGGATATGCACTACTGACGAGCTCAAACGAGGGCGAAACTCGAGTATAGTGCTTCCATATTGACGTGGATAGGCCTTAGGTTCATACCAGAATACGATCAGCGTTGCCAGTAGTGGGTTGTGCTCAATATTTAAATTACAATGTATACATTTCTGGACAATCTGTACCAAACATCTTAGTCAGTTTAACGTGAAGATATCACCAGGCTTAAGTTGCTGCTTTTTTGTTTTGTTTTTTGGTTGCATTTATTTAATGTGACACCCGAAGATGAAGAAGAAGTCGAACAATTAGTAATAATAATAAGATGTAGAAGAGGAGGAGGGAGTAGAGAAGAATAAAGTGTAGAAGAAGAAGAAGAAGAAGAAGAAGAAGAAGAAGAAGAAGAAGAAGAAGAAGAGAGGAGGAGGAGGAAGTAGTAGAAGAGGAAGTTGAACGTGTCACAGAAAGCGCACGTGCGACCAATAAATAGATCAGTTTATAAAAATTCAGAGAATCCATTCGTACACAATTCAGTTTATCAGATAACCCATAATATGTTGTCATACTGCCTGGTCTTAGGTCGCTTGGACTGGCTGCATTTTTAATATCAACGTGTCTGGTCTTGCCTAGAGAGGATATTGGTATGAGTCTCACGGCCTCAGGGTTGGATGTCACCCATGAAAACAGAACACAAGTAGATATGAAAGAACACGCATAACAGAAGCATGTCAAGATACCGACATGCGGAATCTGAACCCACGGCCTCCAAGTGGCGTCATTGCTTCGCTGAAGGAAGCAGTGTGCTACGGCGCACGGCCAGCTAGACTTGATCAGGTGTGTCGGCATGCATGTCGTTCACGCGAATCAACAGCGACGTTATCACTGATCAAATCTACCAACGTGACCCAGCAATCATGTTATCACAACCAAGTATGTCGGCCACATGAACCAGTAGCTATACACTTGGACAGACTTTATCTTTAGCTACCAGAAAGCTAGTTATCTAATGTATCCTGTGAGGTCTCCTTTCCCTCCTTGTCTAGTATGCCTCTCATCTCTGCTTCCATCCCTTTGTCTAGTGTATGATTGATATCTAATTTTCTTCCTATGTCTAGTGTATCATGGATGTCTACATCTAGTGCAGTGGTTCTCAACCGGTGGGGAATTCCCCCCCCTCCCCCTAGGGGGGAATTTTAGGGTTTCCAGGGGAGGAATTAAGATTATTTCAAGATCGCGTTAATACAAGATCCGATTACTTGATATTGTTTTTCCCTTCATACTTTACTGTTCTGTACGTCTCACCCTTCTAAAATTCATTTTATAAAGTAAGTAGACCCACATATCACGTTTTATGTGGATGTGTAGACTTGTTTTAGTATGTGCTATTAAATTCAACTTCCATTATTACGTATACTGTGTAGGGGCGAGGATGGGGGGATTTTCAGGTAGGAAATACGAAAAAGGGGGGGGGGGATTACGTTCTGAAAATATGCTGCAGGGGGGCACGAGCCAAAAAAGGTTAAGAACCACTGATTTAGTGTATCATGGATATCTACTTTTCTTCCTATGTCTAGTGTATCATGGATGTCTACATGTTGTTTATTATGGGTACAGTATCTACATTTCTTCCTATGTCTAATGTATCATTGATATCTACATCTCTTCCCATGCCTAATGTATCATTGATATCTATACTCAAGCGAAGCGCCCGGTTCATGACCCATGCTACACGCAAAATACATGTATATCGCCCAAAAGAAAACATTGATTGAGGGCACGGGCTGTTCTCTATTGCTATCTGGTCAAGTGTGTAATTGATATCTGCATCTGTTCCTCTGCGGTATTTGTGGGAGGCAGTTGACTTGTGTACATTATTGCGTTGGTGGTCATGTTATATGGCGTGTCGTAGTTGGGGCTTGTCAGATCATCTGAATGAATGATCATGTTTGAATACTAGATTAGCATATAACAGGTGTGTTCCCAATGATGTTAATGTTGTTGGGTCGCCTGAAGGTGACGTTAGTATCTATGGTGGCTGTGGTATTCGTCCTTTCCATTCAGGTTCGGAATTAGATTCCCCAAGTTCAAGTGGATCCTTCGTGCCGATGGCTGCGAGTTCCAGTGGAACCTTTGCGCGGATTATTGTGTGTGTGCATTCGCTGGCTTTTGATTCAAGCCTAGTCAATACACGTGCTACTACTTCTAGTAGCACTGGACTGGTTTTCGCGTGTGGAATAACTTTCCCTAGTATCAATGCTCCTCACCATCATTCGAATCCACTTCATCTTCAGAGGTACTTGTAATTTACTTCCCCAATTCAAGGACGAAAGTCAACATTTTAGTGCAACTGACTGATGTAGGGGTCGAACCTTCTACCTCGACATCAGCACACCGGAAGTTTAAGAACAAACGCTCTTATCCATTTAGCTATGCTGACTTCCCCTTCGCGCTATTGAACTGAAAGTTCCAGAGGATCATTCGTGTCGGTGAAATGAGTGGCTGTAGGGTGCTTAAAGAAAGTCTTAAAAGTCGATAGGATTGACTTCATTACATCGGGTTTTATTCTATATGGCTGGGTCTCTTTCCGCAGGACTGCCTGCCGAAAGCGTCGCACAAAGCACGAGCTCCGTAGCTCCAGCGACGACCCATAGGAGTCTCCGAGAAAAATTCATCCGTGAACGTATTCCGGAATCGGGGTGCACGGCCCTTTACGATCGCTGCCGTGGTGGGCCTGACTGATGGACGTTCCGTTCCTTGCCCCCTTCCTCTGCACGAGGGCACGACCGTATCGAGCCTCAATAACAAAGAACACATTCATGAAATTCAACTTTACGAGGAGTCTTCGCGGGAGCTGCAATGATCGCGCTCTGACTCCCACGCCTGTAGTCTGTTGGCGATGAAACACCTACAGGAAACAACATCATCCCAGGTCTAACCCAACCAGTCTGTGTGCGCTGTGCTGATTCTAGATCTGGTGGCGTTCTACAGTGCATCTCCGCAGATGTGAAGATTGCGTGTTGATCTGGCACGCCCAGCTGGTTTCTGAGCTAAGAGAAGGGAAAGTGATCTTTGCCACATAGCTTCCTGGAGATGGTGATGTGGTACCGGGTCGGGAGAAAGGTCTCGACGCTAACGTCAGTTCCATAGATGCATGTCCTATTCATGGCTCAGGTCACCTGGAGTCAGTCCCATAGATGCATGTCCTGTTCATGGCTCAGCTTACCTGACGGCTAGTGCACCGGACTTAAGAGTTGTAATTCAATATTTCAGGAGATTCACAAACAACAACAACAACAACAACAACAACAACAACAACAACAACAACAACCCAACCATGTCTGTATGTACACCAAATTCCTGTGCAGCCTCAGCGGTATTCTTTAGTATGCCAATTACCAGTGTATACATCAATTTTCGAGGTCAGCCTGGCCGTGGGGCTTGACGCTCTTAAACGTCGGGTACGCTAGCTGCGAGGTACGGGGTTCTTTCCCTACACCGGTCAGTGGGACTTCGACGTTGACGTCACCTTCAGAAAGAATGGCAACCTACTGAAACGTAATATTGCCTAGTAAATCAGCCAGGCGTTGGGGTTGATCACGAAGTCCTGCACACAACAGGCAACATTTAGCCGGCAGTGCGGCCTAGGGGCAGTGAGAGGGCTTCGCATTACCCGACACGCCTAGCCCAGGGCTGGACATCACCTGCTGACCTTGTGTAAACAGACCGCCTTGTGTTGATTTCCGTAGTTCCGGAACTACAGCCGGTACCACATGAAGTGCGGGATGTGTGGATTGGCGGGGGGATGTGTGTGTGGGTGGGTGATACATGTTTGGGGGACGTATGTTTGGCTGAGTGGTTGGGAGTGTTTGGGTGGTGGAGGATATGTGGGTGGGTGAGTGTGTGTGGGTTTTGGGGTTGGTGGGGGAATGTATATGTGTAGTTGGGGGATGTGTGTGGGTAGGGGATGGGTGGGTGGGTGGGGAATGTATGTCCAGGGGGGGTGTGGGTTGGTGGGGGATGTGTCTCATAACATGGTAATATGCATTGTTTATGTTTACAACATTCATTTGACAATGTTGTTTTCCTATGTGAATGTATCGTGCACTATTGATGAACGAAAGATGAGTGATTGGAAGGGCCGAATGTAAGACGGGCCTACGTGCCCAAGTTGTTACCCTTTGAAAATAAAGTTTGTTTGTTCGTTCGTTCGTTCGTTCGTTCGTTCGTTCGATTTCCATGGTATGAGCGTCGGTCGTTCAAAAAGTAATGGCGAATTGCTGAACGTAACACTTGCCTGCCGGTCTCTCTGGCCGAGGGGTTACAACACTTTCTCCGTAATCCCGTTTATCACGCAGAGTCTCGTAGCGGGCGAGAACTGGGAACGGTTCGTCCCCCGCTAGTGACTTGCGGGATACTGAGCCGGCCGCTCAGAAAGCAATGGCAAACTACTGAGCGTAATCTTGCCAAGAAATCAACAGAGAGCTGAAAGATGCTGCTGTTGACAGCGATGTCCTGTAAAGGATATGCAAAACATTTTTTTTAACACTTGCCTAGTAAATGACAAATAGCCAAAATATACCGGGCTTGATTGCGACGTTCTGTACAGGACTTGCAACTAACTTGTAATATAAATATTATGTTTCCTTCTTGGATATATTCAGTGTTCCGGCTTCTAGTTTCTCTTTAATGGCAGCTGTGTGGTGTGATATTTTGCTGTCTGTCTTCACAGTTGAAAGACAGCCGTTTACACACATTACCACGCTTTGCTGTGTACCATTTATGTTATAAGACAGGAGATTCCGGACACTATAATTGTTCACGACATTTCCCATAAGCCTTAAGGTGCATTGAAGAGTTTCGTGTCAACAACCAGTGCACTCTTGTAGCAGTGTGTTTTATATTTATTACATATATGGGAATGTGAAGATCGAGCTTGATGTACTGTACAACATTTCGTCACATTTAATGAACGTTTTAGACAACGAAGGTTACCCAGGAAATGTACAACTGATTGGACTTTGGATAGTGCTGTAATTTCACGATGATGCTGTTTGTGATTCACACCTTGTTCATGTGAGTGTACAGATACTGTGCTGTACCGGGATGTGTTCATGATCGCCGTGTGTCAGGGCTGTGTGGCTTATGCATTTAGTGTCAACAACTGGAACGTTCTCGGGCTCCAGGAGCAGTATGGAGCAGGTCAAGAAGGGTCGGTTTAAGCTAATGCGCTCGTGGTCTTTCCACGGGAAGTCTGCCAGGATCGGGAGCACCCTGAAGAAGTTCTCCATAGGTTGTAGTCAGTGTTTGTGCCTGTCTGTGTCTCTTGGAACTGTCGTTGTTTGTTGTGTAGTGTATGCTGTTGATTTATAGTGTATGTTGTTTATTGTATAGTGTTTGTTTTTTATTGTATGTTTTTTTATATTGTATGTGTTGGATCCTTCTAAGCGTGTTCTACCTCCCGCTGTCTGCCTGTCTGTCTGTGTGGCAGCAGGATTAGGGGAGAAGGCACCATCTACCATCTATCTAACAGTCTGGCTGTTGTACGCCGCCTGTCTTAGTATCTGTCTATATATATATATATATATATATTCAATCCAAATAGAGAATTCAAAACAGCGGGAAAGTATATATATATATATATATATATATATATATATATATATATATATATATATATATATATGTGTGTGTGTGTGTGTGTATATATATATATATATATATATATATATATATATATATATATATATATATATATTCAACCCAGCCTCCCTACTTTCCCGCTGTTTTGAATTCTCTATTTGGATTGAATTTTTCAGAATGTTGACCAGTCTTGAATATATGGGGTTTTGGTTATATAAATAGCTCACACGCCCACATATCCAGAGTAGCCAACCCTAAGAGTTCAGTACCATAATATGCATATGTTTCAACGGGGAACATCCTTCTTCCTGCCTAGGCTACATAATATCTACACTACAAATGTTTTACATAAACACAGTAATTTGGCAAATGACACATTACGGGACTGAATCACTACACATGTTGAAATTATTATATGTTTTATGTGGGGGAGTCTCCGTGGTGAAGTGGTTAAGCTGTCTGCCTCGCACTACGAATTTTGTGGGTTCGACTCCGGGCTACGACTTTCAGTTCACGAGTGCATTTTTTCTGGGAGACTCTTGGGGATCGTCGCTGGAGCTACGGAGTTCGTGCTTTGTGTGACGCTTTCGGTATGTCGCCCTGCGGAAAGAGACCGAGCCATCTGGGAGACAACCCGGTGCAATTAAGTAGATCCTGTCGACTTTTAAGATTTTTTTTAAAAGACGTGTTGATCTGTGTGGTTGTCGGGTAACTAAGACAGTTAAGGATATAGGATTGTGTTAGTGTTTTCATGTGTGTGTGTGTGTGCGTGCGTGCGTGCGTGTGTGTGGAGATCTGTATGGTTGTCCCATATCTGTCTGTGTGTATATAGTGAGCTAGCATCACGTAAGAATATCTAGTTTGTAGTGTAACACAATTGACTGTCAGGTCTTAGTCAGATATGACTGAGCTACCGTATGACAGTAGACGGTACTACCTGCTTTCTGTCAGCGCCGAATGTTGGGCGGCGCTTACCAAATCCAACACCCCACATTGTGCCAACGGCTTCGGGCGGAAGAGCGCAATTGGGAGGGTACTAGCCTTATCCTGGTGCGAGGAAATGCAACCCAAAGACAAAATAAGTCATGGCAGGGCAGACCAGGCCCTAAGCCTTGGTTGGCAGCTGGTCTAGGATCGAAGCTCCGATAGGCGGACAGTTAGAGCATTGCTTTACTGATCCGGCAGCTTCTGCAGCTTGTCTTGTTCCAGATTATAGGTGTCAACTTTCCTCTGGAGTGAACTAGGCAGGCCGAGAGAGGGATCATGCTGCATGGGCAACACATGGTTTCTTTATTTTAGCCCAGGCTTTATGCTATGGAGAGGCAATAACTCCATCCCTGGTCTTAACCGGTCTCGGAATCAAAGCGAGAGGCAACTTTTACGGGTTATAAGTCCTTGCCAGTTGGCGTAGACATGGGGCGCCACGCGTTGCCTCTGACGGTGGGAGACACCTACAGGTGTCACTGATCAGCTACCGCCCGCCTCAAGCTGGGCAGCCCCCAGCCAATTGGGTGCCGATCCGCCACAGCCTGCCTGCTTCAATGGGTGCTTGGGGCTAGGACAAAATCTGAATCGCAGGCTGTAAAACCAATGCACCACGTACTAATAAAAAGAATAGAAACCTCAAGCTACGGCTTGCAACCTGGAACGTGTAAAACCATGTGTCCAGGATTTTCCACTGACTTGACAAATATTAACGATGTGAGAAAAACAGCTGTGATTGATGCTGAACTCAATCGTCTTAACGTTGATATTGCTGGCCTGCAGGAGACTCGCCTCGCTGAGGAAGGGTCACTCAGGGAAAACAATTACACCTTTTTTTGGAAGGGAAGAGGGCAGGCAGAAAAAAGGCAACATGGTGTGGGCTTTGCAGTGAAGAATTCGCTACTGGGAATGATTGATATCCCCGCTGGAGGTAATGAAAGATTATTATCACTGCGCTTGGCAACCTCTTGTGGATTTGCCACCATTCTCACTGCATATGCACCGACACTCGCTTCCTCTGATGATGTGAAGGATACGTTCTATGAGCAGCTAGACTCTGCGATCAAGGCAGTTCCAAAATCCGACTATATTTATATGCTCGGTGATTTCAATGCTCGTGTGGGCAAGGACTCGAGTTCATGGCCAGTGTGCCTTGGAAAATACAACATCGGTCGCATGAATGATAATGGGCAAAGGCTGCTGGAGCATTGCACTAGAAATGACCTATGTATTACAAACTCCTTTTTTAAAACAAAAGAGATGCATAAGGTCACATGGAAACATCCAAGATCCAGCCAATGGCATCAGCTGGACTTCATTATCACACGGAGACAACATCTGAACCATACATCATTAACTCGAAGTTACCACAGTGCTGACTGTGATACAGATCATTCTTTGGTTGTTGCAAGGGTTAGACTGAGACCAAAGAGAATCTACACAGCTAAACTCAAGTCTAGCCCCAGGATTAATATTACTAACACTCACGATCCTGGAAAGTGTTTTGAATTTCAACAGCAACTTGAAGACGCTTTCAATGATACATCAGAAAATTGTATAGTAAATGATAAATGGAGTAAACTTAAGGAAACTATTTATAAAACAGCGGTAGGGGTTTACGGCACTGTGGATCATAAGAGGCAGGACTGGTTTACGGCAAACAGCCAGATACTGCAGCCCTTGATTGATAAAAAGAAGATAGCTCTCTTAAGAAACAAGGAAAGACCAACGCGTAACACTCTGAGTGAGCTGAAGCAAGCGAGGAAGGATGTACAAAAGGCTGCCAGGCAGTGTGCGAATGACTATTGGATCAAGTTATGTGAGTCCATTCAAATCGCAAGTGATACGGGAAACATCAGAAGCATGTATGAAGGGATAACGAAAGCCTGTGGTCCAATGATCAAAAGAAGTGCACCGCTGAAAACCTTGACTGGAGAAATCATCACTGATAAGAAACAGCAGATGGATAGATGGGTCGAGCACTATTTAGAGCTTTACTCAAGTGAGACCAAGCTAGCGGATGATGCCCTCAACGCCATAGAGGCCCTGCCAACTCTTGACCACCTGGACACACTTCCCACTATAACAGAAGTTAAGTGTGCTATAAATGAGCTTGCATCTGGCAAGGCTCCAGGTAAGGATGGGATTCCAATAGAGGTAATCAGGAGTGGGCAAGACACACTCGCTCTACAGATCCACCAGCTAATAGAGCTATGCTGGCGTGAAGGACAAGTCCCACAGGATTTCAAAGATTCAAACATCATAACGCTGTACAAGAACAAGGGAGATCGGAGCGACTGTAACAACTATAGGGGTATCTCACTTCTGTGTATTGTTGGGAAAGTATTTGCCAGAATTGTCCTGCACAAACTTCAAGTCCTGGGAGATCAAGTCTACCCCGAATCACAGTGCGGCTTCCGTCAGAACCGGTCTACCATTGATATGATATTCTCATTGCGACAGATGCAAGAAAAATGCCGGGAACAATATCAGTCACTGTTTATTGCCTTCATCGATCTCACAAAGGCATTTGATTTGGTCAGTCGTGAGGGTCTGTTCAAAGCACTAAAGAAGATTGGCTGCCCACCAACTCTTCTGTCCATTGTGGAATCGTTCCACACAGGCATGAAGGGTATAATCAAGTTTGATGGCTCAACTTCAGAAGAGTTTGAAATCAAGAGTGGAGTTAAGCAAGGTTGTGTACTATCCCCCACCCTCTTTGGGATATACTTTTCACTTCTACTGAAATATGCCTTTCGTGATCAGGATGACGGTATATACATTCACTCACGCTCAGATGGTGGCCTCTATAATGCTCAGAGATTGAAGGCCAAGACCAAAATTAGGAGGGTATTAATCAGAGAGTTGCTTTTTGCGGATGATGCTGCGATTACGACCCACTCTGAGGAAGAATTACAACATCTACTATCTGCATTCTCCAATGCTTGTTCTGAATTTGGTTTAACAATTAACAAAAAGAAGACACAGATTATGTCACAAGGTGCACATGGTGTACCATCAATCTTTATTGACGACGCCGAACTGGAGATAGTAGACCATTTTACATATCTAGGATCAGAGGTAAATAGCAAATTATCCCTCGATCAGGAAATCAACATCAGGATTGGCAAGGCAGCAACAACAATGAGCATGTTAGCAAAAAGAGTCTGGGAGAACAGGAAGCTTACTGCCAAAACAAAAGTCCTCGTCTACCAAGCCTGTGTCCTTAGTACTCTTCTTTATGGCAGTGAAACCTGGACAACTTACTCACGCCAAGAGAAACGTTTAAACAGCTTTCATATGCGGTGTCTGCGAAGAATTCTTGGTATTAAGTGGCAAGACAAAATCACAAATACTGAAGTATTGGAAAGATCAGGTTGTGTGACGGTGTATTCCATGTTCAGTCTTCGTAGACTTAGATGGATAGGACACGTTAGGAGGATGGATGATGGTAGAATACCAAAGGACATCTTTTTTGGTGAATTACAGACGGGTAGGAGATCTCAGGGTCGGCCTCTACTACGATACAAAGATGTGTGTAAGCGGGACATGATTGATACAGGCATTGATAATGCACATTGGGAGCACGTCGCCGCTGAACGTGTTGCATGGAGGGCAACTATCAGAAATGGAATAAAGACAAAGGAGAAAATGATTGCAGATAAAGCACACACAGAGCGTGAGAGACGTAGGAAGATGGTGCAAAATGGTGGAAATGACCATGTTTTCACATGCACCTACTGTGGGCAAACATTTGCAGCAAGAATTGGCCTTACCAGCCACACTCGCCACCGCCATGGATCGTAGTTATTAAGCCTTTTTGAAGCACAATGTACCAAACTATCGTCTGTCAAGACGGAAAGGTGCCAATGAGTGTAACACAATTGGTCGAATCTTTAGAAAATCATATAGATATTGGTCTTTCATTCTTTGACTTATTTCGGTTGAGTTGATTTCCTTGCAAACAGTTACTGCCTCTATATATTTCCTTCTTTATTAATAATTAGTTCCAGACAATAAGCTTGTTTGTCATTGTCACAACATTAACTTTCTTCCTTCCATCTTTCTCTTGATTATCAATGTATGTCAAGAAAAGATGTAAACTTACTCAACACAAAGGATCAACAAATTTTATAGTTTTTAATTCGAACAAACTCCATGAAAATACCAGGTCTCTGGGCCATTAGTCTCTGTTTGGGGAGAAATATTTGTTCTGTCTCGTTGTCGCCCCCCCCCAACCCTCCCTATCCTCCTCCTCCTCCTCTTCTATACAATGGGTATCATTCATCATTGACCCTCCCTCTCCTCCTCCTCTTCTATACAATGGGTATCATTCATCATTGGCACCTTGCCGTCTTGACAGACGATAGTTTGTGCTTTAAAAAGGCATAATAACGTTTACCTATGGCAGTAGCGAATGTGACTGATAAAGCCAATTCGTGCTGTAAATGTTCGTTCACAGTGGGTGCATGTGAACACGTGGTCATTTCCACCATCATGCACCATCTTACGTCTCACACGCTCGGTGTGTGAGTTTTGTGCAATAATGTTCTCCTTTGTCTTTGGGGTGCTCAATGGGTATCACAAATATATATATATATATATATATATATATATATATATATATATATATATATATATATATATATATATATATATATAGGGGGTGAGGCGGCCGTGTGATAACGAGGGAATTACCCATCGAGTGTTATTGTGTCAAGGGGATGTGGGCTCAGAATAATGTACCCAGTCGGCCATTGTGTGTGGAAACGAGGTCCCTTATCTTTTATGGGATAATTTATCTGCTACTGTCTTGGTCAGGCAGCTATCATATAACAGTAGTCCTTACGATCTGCTTTATGTTAGCGCCGAATATTGGGCGTCGCTCACCAAACCCGATACCCCACATTGTGCCAACGGTTTCGGGCAGAGGAGCGCAATTAGGAGTGTATAAGTCTGATTTCGGTGCGAGGAAATGCAACTTGAAGACTAAATGTCATTTCAGGGCAGACCAGGCCCTAAGCCTTGGTCGGCAACTGGTCGAGGATCGAAGCTCCGATAGACTGACAGTTGGATCATTGCTTTGCTGATCCCACAGCTTCCGCAGATTGTCTTGTTCCAGATGTATTGGTGTTACAGTTCCTCAGGAGTAAAATAGGCGAGATAGAGATGCTGCATGGGCAACACATGGTCTCTTCAATTCACAGTTCCTCTGGAGTAAACTAGGCGAGATGCTAGGAGATGCTGCATGGACAACACATGTTATTTTCAATTCAGCCCAGGCTTTGTGCTACGGAGAGGTATAAGTCCATCCTCGCTATAGCCATGGAGTGTAGTTATTATGATTTAAAAAAAAAAAAAAAGCACAATGTATCAAACAATCGTCTGTCAAGGCGGCCAGGTTCCAGTCATCTCCTAAAAGTGTGAGACGTCGTGACCTTGCCTGTGTATTGCCTGTGTATCTGATTGATCGTGCCCAGGTACTCCACAAGGGCAAGGTGCCCACTGTAGCCTGGTGGCTTTCTTATACCACCCTCGCCGAATGCCTTCTTCAGACCTGGAAGCTATTAACCAGCAACCGGTCCCGAACATGGAGGTTAGGCATTGAAACAGTTAAGGCCTCTGGAGTGTTTATTCTCGTGGCTACCGTTTGCATTCGCATTTTCCTCATGTTGGACTAGAAGTGTATGGTTCTGTCGCCCTGTTACTGAGCTCAGTGCATGGCGCGACACTGTGAGCTGTGAATTTCGTGTGAAATTCTTTTACATCTGAACTAGGTTGTTTGGAGCGTGAACTGCATGTTCGGAGCAATGGCGGCTGGTTGTGTCGCAGAATTGACCGGTTTTTGCCTTATGCAGAAATGTGTGGCTGCTGGTCTTCTAGTGACTGCCGCTTCCATCGACGATGAACTGTATTTTTCTTGTGTTGGCATTCTGGCGACGGCATTATGTACAGTGAAATGCTTGTACTATCTGTCCGCGATTGTTTGTGGCGTGAACTGAGAACTGCATGTTCGGAAAAATGCCATAGCTGGCTCAGGGTTGCCACTTTTCTTTGACAGAAAACGTCTAGAAACGGAACAAATAACATCTATAAATATCTAGACTGTAGGTGAACATCTAGAAAAACATCCGGATGAGAAAATGACTGCCGTTTCCATCAAAGATGAACTGTATGTTTCGTGGAGGACTTTTGTGTTGACGCACTGGCGACTGCATTATGCACAGGGAAATGCTTTCACTATCTGTGCGCGGTTGTTTATGGTGTGAACTGCATGTTCGGGAAAATGGCGTAGCTGGCTTTGTCTTAAAACGGACTGGTTTTGCCTTATGCAGTAATGTGTGGCTGCTGGTTTTCTAGTGACTGCCGCTTCCATCGAGGATGAACTGTATTTTTCGTAAGGACTTTTGTTTTGACATTCTGGCGGCGGAATTATGCACAGTGTGCCTGTGCGGACTGTTGGTTGTCGGGACTTCTGTCTTTTCCACTTTTCAAATGGGACAGTGAGGCATAATGGGGACGACCCGTTGTTGTTAAGTTGGAACCGCGACTAACCAATCAACCGACCGACCAATGGACCGCCCGCCAGACCGACCGGCCACCCACCCGCCCGCCCGCCCGCCCGCCCGCCCGACCACCCACCCGCCCGCCCGCCCGCCCGACCGACCGACCGCCCGCTCCGTCCATCCAGCTACCTTGTTGTCCATTAATAAACACTCAGATAGTGTCCCAGTTGACGCGGGAGTGGATCACGGGCTGTTTGAGGGCTTGCTCACTAATGGCATCCGTCAATAGTTAGTTGTGAATAAAATCAACTCACGTTCTGTGTACTTTATGTGCTATTATAAACAGTTATGTTGACGCCTAACTACCTTGTTGGTGGAAGCATGGATATGTGGGGTAGATTGAGGCGGAGGTTCCGTGCTTGCACGACCACAGTGAACTCGTGTCAGTTTTTGTGGTGTATTAACATAAACAGAAGAGACAGTTTGTGTGTATTAATCCGACCAGGGTTACGTGAAGCCATGATTGCAGGTGGTGGATGAAGTTGAAGAGCAGCCAACTGATAGTTGTAGGTTATGGTCTCCAGCTTCACGACGGTAGGCAGAAGATCTTTTTTTTTGGGCGGGGGGGGGGGGGGGGGAAGACAATGGCTACGGTCATCGACCAGTATGGTCACTGCTAGGAAGGAAAGCAATGGCAAACTACCTTCTTTACAGATGCCAAGAATATCATGTACTGCAGTCTTATCGATAATCAGAGAAACGACGTAAATGGGTGCTCCATAGGAGCAGCCTCGCCCGGTAGTGGTAGTCATGTGCATCAGGTGACTCCAGACCGTCATCAGGCGACTGAGTGCAAAAGAATATCAACATTGAAAGTAGGAACTTGGAATGTAAGAACTATGAGTGCGGGTGGAAAATTTGATAAAATTAAGAATGAAATGAGAAGATTAAATATTAACCTGTTAGGTATATGTGAGACCAGATGAACAGGAATGGGCATTATGACATCTGAGGGATATAGAATAATCTATTTTGGTGGAGAGAAACAACAGCGAGAAGTAGCAATTATAATGGATAAAGGGAGAGCAAAATCGATCAAAGGATATTGGACTGTATCAGACAGAGTGTTACTGGTGAAGTTGAGTGGAACACCTTTTGATGTCACCGTCATACAAGTTTATGCACCAAAAGCAGACAGTAGTGATGACAGAATTGATGAATTTTATAGTGATTTAGAGAAAGCCTTCAAGAAATGCAAGAATTCTGAAGTAAATATCATAATGGGTGACTTGAATGCCAAAGTTGGAAATCAACAGGACGGATGCATATTAGGCAAGTATGGACTAGGGCAGGGGTCACCAAACTTTTTTCACGGCGGGCCGGATAACTGACAAAATGACGAGCGCGGGCTGGATACTCATTCTGTACAATACTTACGCCGGTCTCCGTGGCGAAGGTCTTACCGACGCGGTTCGTAATTCCGTATACCCGCGTTCGAAACACAGCTACGCGCGATTTGGCAGCAGATCGCGTTGCGCTGGATTTTTACACTATCTTCTCCCTCTATAGCAAAGCAATAATGAAAGAGATCAAAGAGAAGCCAGGGATACTAATCAGAGGTTATACTGTAAACAATATACGCTATGCAGATGACACAGTATTGATGGCGGATAATGCAACAGACCTACAACAAAGTACAAAGAAAAGACTCTCCTTGAATATCAATTAAACAGTAACAATTGTAATAACAAAGAAAATGGTGACACCAAAATGTGACATAGAAATAGAAGTGGGAATTCTTAACCAAGTGGATAATTTTAAATACCTATGGGCATTTATAACATCAGATGGAAAATGTACAACAGAGATTAGGAGTAGAATAGGGCAGGCAAAAGCCGCATTTCAGAAAATGAAGAGTATCTTATGCAATAAGTCATTATCAATGAATGTCAGAAAGAGAGTGCTGAAATGTTACATAGAACCAGTTTTGCTGTATGGCAGTGAATCTTGGAATATAAATGCACAAATTAGGAAGAACTTAGAAGCAACAGAGATGCGGATTTTTGAGACGAATGTTGCGAATTCCTTGGACTGCCAGAGTAACTGACAATGATTGCCTGAAAGAGGCTAATGAAACTAAAACACTATATACAACAATAAGAAAGAGACAAACAACTTTCTTTGGTCATGTGATGAGAAGAGAGACATTGGAGAACATCGTGACAACTGGAAGTATAGAGGCGAAGAGAGTCAGAGGCAGACCAAGAGAAATGATGCTGGATGGATTGAGACTGTGGCATGGAGTAATGTCATCAGCAGAGTTGATCCAGAACACCAAAGACTGAGATCTGTTGAGAGCCATGAACGCCTACGCCAGCTGGCAGGACACTTGATGACGAGACTGCCCTGTCCGATGCATTAATGTTTAAGTAAACTTCCCTGTGCGATGCATTAACGTTTAAGTAGTCTGTCGATGCATCAACGTTTAAGTAGTCTGCCGATGCATCAGCGTTTAAGTAGTCCGTCGATGCATCTACGTTTAAATAGTCTGTCGATTCATTAACGTTTATGTAGTCTGCGCTCTGTTCGATGCATTAACGTTTAAGTAAACTTCCCTGTTAAACGCATTAACGTATAAGTAGTCTGTGCTCTGTTCGATGCATCAACGTTTAAGTAGTCTGTCGATGCATCAAAGTGTAAGTAGTATATCGATGCATCAAAGTTTAAGTAGTATATCGATGCATCAAAGTTTAAGTAGTATATCGATGCATCAAAGTGTAAGTAGTATAGCGATGCATCAACGTTTAAGTAGTATATCGATGCATCAAAGTTTAATTAGTATATCGATGCATCAAAGTTTAAGTAGTATATCGATGCATTAAAGTTTAAGTAGTATATCGATGCATCAAAGTTTAAGTAGTATATCGATGCATCAAAGTTTAAGAAGTATATCGATGCATTAACGTGTAAGTAGTCTGTCGATGCATCAAAGTTTAAGTAGTATATCGATGCATCAAAGTTTAAGTAGTATATCGATGCATCAAAGTTTAAGTAGTATAGCGATGCATCAACGTTTAAGTCTGTGCATTAACGTTTACTATCCTGTTCAATGCATCAACATTGAAGTAGTCTTTGTCATGAACAGTTATGGCGTCATTCGCAATGAGGTTGGTTTGTTACGCGGATGGTGTTGCAGAGGATTCCTTCCCCTCTCCAGGCTTACAAACCAGAGGGGTGTGCAAAACCAGTACTGGTTCCTGCCATCCTCGGAGAAGCACATTAGCGAGCAGCCAGGTCATGATACACCAGTAGATTCTATATGGTTGGTGTCTTGTGTCTGCAGGTTCCCTAGATGCTGACTCCCTGGACACGCCCAGTCGGAAGGTCCACATCTCTGACTCCCTGCTGGAAACCCCGGAGACGGACACCAGGTTGCTCAAGGTACCGTGTGTGTGTGCGTGCGTGCGTGTGTGTGTGTGTGTGTGTGCGTGCCTGCGTGCATGCCTGCGTGCGTGCTTGCTTGCGTGCATGCGAATTGTGCACGCGTGAGTGCGGGCACATGTTCACGATCTCGCAGATATCTTTGAGGTTACGAATCTTGTTTTAGTGAATGTTTATCAGTTGTAGGCTCACTGGCGCTATATCTGTCTTCTGTATGTCTTTGTGTGTATGTATATTTGCCCTAACAAGTATGTCTGTGTGTGTAAGTATGTCTGTCTTAACAAGTATGTCTGTGTGTTTGTATTTGACTCTGTTTGTATCCGGGCCGCACCCTTCGGTTTACGAGTTATTTGTTTCGGAGACTCCTGTGGGTCGTCGCTAAAAGCTACGGAGCTCGTGCTTTGTGCGACGCTTTCCGTGCTGAGGAAAGAGACCGAGCCATATGGGATAAAACCCGGTGCAATGAAGTCGACCCTGTCGACTTTTAAGCGACTTTTATTTTTATGTCGGTGCCTGTTTATCTGTCTCACTGTCTTTTGGAACATTGAAGGTGTGATTCTTGTGAATGTTACGCCAAGAGGAGAGACAATCAATTCGCAAGCTTACATTAGAAAAAACTAAATCACGTTTTCGCAGTTTACCGCACAAGAATCTAGCAGACCTGCTTCTCCTTCACGACAATGCGCGCCATCACACGTCTGGCAACAGGGGAAGCAATCACCACATTTCGTTGGACTGTACTACCCCATCCATCCTATAGTCCTGATTTGGCACCCTCTGATTGTCATCTATTTGGTCTACTTAAAGTTGCACTTCGTGGGACAAGGTTTGAAGATGATGGAGTGATTCATGCAGCGAAGAAATGGCCGTGCCGTTTGTTAGTGTTAATTGACGCATGTGCGAATAAAACAAATACATTCGTATACACATATGATAATATAGCATCTATGGCAAGATATATGTACACGTGCATTTCTTGTAACAGCCATTGGTTGTAATTATTAGCCTTTTAGAAGCACGATGTTACAATCGTCTGTAAAGACGGCCAGGTGCCAAGAGAGATGATTCCTTGCAAATACTTCCTTTCCTCCTGGACAAGTTTACGCAGAACTATCTATGTTTCACCGTCCATCTCTCTCTCTCTCTCTCTCTCTCTCTCTCTCTCTCTCTCTCTCTCTCTCTCTCTCTCTCTCTCTCTCTCTCTCTCTCTCCACACATCTCGCGCTTTCTGGAGAAAGCAGCACATTGAATGCTGTGAGCTTGGACAATAACCTGCACAGTTGACGGTGACTGCACTAGCCAGGCGGCCTGAATTCCCCAGGCTCAAGACCCCCCTGTGCTACACCGCGAGGCACTATAAGCAGTAGGTGACAGTTGACAGTCGTGAGCGGCGGAAGGTCAGTGTGGCTGAAGGCTTTAACGGTCTTTAGCTTTCTGTTCTGACGGCGACGTTGTGGGTTCGCTCCATAGGCCGGTCAGTTGGACTTGAAGGTTGACTTCTCGTTTATACAGCCATGGCAAACTACTGCACTTAACATTGCCTAGTCAACCACACACAACCAAAAGTGGTTGGGGTTGATTGCAAAGTCCTGCCAATTATCTATTTATTGTGAGCGGTGCGTTTGTGTAACGGTTATGCCATTACGCTGACAATGTTATCATCGTGGTCGGATACCGATCTGATGCCAACTTTCGTCGATCGCTACGGGACAGAAAGACAATTCCTGTGTGGAATCAAGTTCTTGCTCATCATCATGTGCCATACCGATAAGCGCGTGGGGGTCATGTTTCGCTATCTTAGACGATTACCAGAGTCGTGGTTCAGCTCTGTACTCTTGACTCGACCAAACCAAACCATCCAATTATATATTTCTCTGCCTTCCCCGTGTTATTTCCCTCCAATCTTGCCAGTTGTCACCAAGTTCTCCAATTTATTTCTTCTCATAACATACCCAAAAATCTTGACTGTCCACGTCTAATTTCTCTAATCAATTTACTGTTTTTATTTGCCTCTTGTAGAACTTGCTCATTAGCTTTTCTGTCTGTCCATGGTAGTCAATGCGTTCTCCTCAGAAACCACATTTCCGCTGCCATCAGTTGTTGTTGTTCTCTCTCTCTCTCTCTCTCTCTCTCTCTCTCTCTCTCTCTCTCTCCCCCCCCCCCCCCCCCCCCCAGCTTGTCTGTTCATTGCCCACGCCTCATATACACAAGTACAGGTTCTATGTAGCACATTAACAGTCTTCTTCTCGTTACAATTGACATCTTGCTATGGGACGCATTTTGTCTTTTTTATCCTCTGATTGGGGAACAGAATACTGCATACAAAAAACGAGTTTTGTTAATTGTTTCCCTTACATTCGTGTTGAGCGAATCATTTGTTTACAAAACCCTGAGCAAGCTGCAGCCAACAGATTACAACCGAAAACCATAGATCAGTTAGAAATCCCGGCATGTGTTGTCTTATCCAGCGGCCTCTGTTTGTGGACACATATCGATTCATCTAGCCACCGGGATAAAAGTGCCATCTATCTGTAATCAGGCCGTACTGTATGAACACGCGATTTGAGTGTGAGGCCCGCGGCCCGATGTGTTGTGACAGTGTTTGCCGGAGCCGCCTACTTTTACCTCTGTGCCATTGTTGTGGTTGTTATTGTTAGCCAGTGTTGACAGTGTGTAATGCGTTGTTTATAGCAGAGGATGCTTCTGTTTCTGCCGTTTGTGTAGTTATAATAGTAGGTATTGCGTGCGGTGTTGAGAGACCAGAATGTAAACTACATACATTGTTGATCTGGCTGACACGATGCACATGCACATGACATGTCGGGTCTGTGGGCTGCTTTATATCTGTGTGTTGACTTGAGGGATTGATTCTGCTCTATCTGTGCTGTAGACCTAGACTTGAGCCGCCTGTTTGATAACTGAATATCTATCATTTGTAAGCAAAGTTAATGATGTTTGGTGATGTCAGAGAAATGTTCTTCATTATATTGAAATATTCTTCATAAGGTGAGAATGTTTTTGGTCCTTTAAACCAGAGGTTCCCAAACCACGGCCCGCGGGCCACTTGTGGCCCGCCAGCTGTCAGAAAGTGGCACGCGAGGCCTCGTTATTTAATATAATATATTTTAATAATTTCAAAAATGCACTTAGTGCGTCCCGTCAGTGTGCGATAATTTTCTCTGCCCATGGCTCAGATATTATCGAATGCGCCTGTTCAGTTCGCAACGAAACGTTATGAAGTTCCTATATCCCAGCCTTGTCGACCAATCAAAGTGTGCAATGCGCCATGTTGTCGTTTGTTACAACTGTTTAGCAGAGTCAGTAGTATTGTATTGAAACTAGATGTTTTTTTTTTTCAAATAAAAATTTACCGTTAAAGCCGATAAACATGTGTGTGGAAAATCTAAAATAAAACAATGGTAAAAAGCGAAAATGTGAAGACGTTGCATGTCGTGAATTCAACGACAATTGGACGGATAAATTTATGTTTATGCCTAGCCGTAGTGGTAAACCAGTTTGCTTAATTTGCGGATTGTGTAAATTGTAAATTTTTATTCATTGGCAATGGATGAATCCACTGACATTTCTGACACAGCTCAGGTCGCAGTTTTTGTTCCAGCAATTAACGATAATTTTGAAGTCATTGAAGAACTTCTAGGACTTGAATCGATGCATGCGATGCACCAAAAGGACTGATCTGTTTGAAACTCTGAAGTTGTGTGCAGAGAAAAACAACATAGAATGGATTAAATTGGACAGTGTATGCACCAACAGTGCTCTGGCTTTGACGGGTAAAAAGTCTGGATGTCTAGCATTATTGGAACAGTTTCTTGGTCACATTATATTAAAATAGCATTGTATCATTAACCAAGAAGCTCTGTGTGGAAAGACATTAAATCTGAAACATGTCATCAATGTTGTTCTGAGATGTGTGAACACATTCAAAGTAAGCCACTGAACAATCATAAATTCAGACAGTTTCTATCTGACCTGAACTAGGAATACGGTGAGCTACTGTTACACTGTGATGTCAGATGGCTATCTAAAGGAAAGTTCTGTCATGTTTCTGGGCACTGAAAAATAGTGTCTATCTGTTTATGTCTGGAATAAATGAATTGCCTACAGAAGGGGAATGTTTGCTGAACGGGGACTGGCTTAATGACCTGGTATTTTTGGTGAACATCATGTCTCATTTAAACTCTTTAAATGCGAGGATCCAGGGGAAAAAGCAAACTATTCACAAATGTGTGCGATGACATTTCTTCATTTAAAATGAGACTACGACTGTTTATCAGACAGCTAGCTGACTGAAGCGACTTTAGAGGCGTTTGTGGTGGAAAAGAAATTTGACTTGTTACAGTGCAAAGTAAAAGTTGAAAGTCTTCTGGATATCTTTCAGTCGAGATTTCAAGAGTTCACAATAGAGGAGGATAATTTTGCCCTCTTCATAAATCTGTTCGTATGTCCTGATGCCAAGCTCCGTCAATTACAGCAAAACCTTCAGCACAAAGTAATTGATTTGAAATGTAATTTTGCAAAGAGATGTAAATCTCTGAGTCTGCCTGTTTCACCTTTAGCTGATCATATGATTTTATTCTAGCGACTATAGCCTGTCGAGCTATTTGAACACTTGCATTCGCCCAGAGATACATTTGTCATTTTGGTTCGACTTACAAATGCGAGCAGTCATTTTCCGCACTGGCCGTTATAAATACCAAGCAACGTCCCAGACTCACTGACAGTAACCTAGCTGCGCTGATGACTTTGAGCACGACAGATTTGTGCCCAGACATTGATAAACTGGCTCATGAATTTTAAGTAACTGGTTATGAAGAACAGTTACAATTGTAAATTAATTACATTACTAGCGATTTTCTAAACTGATTAAAAATTTATTGTTAAATGAACTTTTGATTTTAAACCAAAAAAATTACCGCAGTGTCATGACATTGACTGCCTTTAAAGTTTTAGAATTTTGTTGACGAAAGTTAAGAAAGGTAAGAATGATATTGCAAGACTTTTATAATTTTATAACGTTGTGGCCTGCTTAACTACCGAAAATAGTAGATATGGCCCTCTGCTTGAAAAGATTGGGAACCACTGCTTTAAACAAATGATGTTCTTGATGCGAGGGATTCGTTGACTATGTCTATGTCATGTGGTCGTGGAATTGTTCTTGATTAGTAAGAGATGTTTTCTTAATTATTAGATCAAAACTATATTCTTGATAATTGAGAGATGTGTTTTTAATATCACAATCATGTTCTTGATGATGTGAGTGATGTGGTTTTAATACCACAAACAGGTTTTTGATGATGTGAGAGTTGTATTTTTAGCACATAAACACGTTTTTAGTGATGCTGATGTACTAGATGTGTTGTTAATGTCACAAACATGTTCTTGATGATGCGAGTGACCTGTTCTTGATTATATCCCAGACATTTACTTGATGGCATGAGGTGTATATTCTTGATGATATTATTAATGTTTCTTGATGATCTAAAAAACCTGATTTGATGATCACAAACATTACCTTGATATCAGAGATGTTTTTTGATAATATAACATATATGTTGTTGATGTGAAGACCTATTCTTTAACATATCAGTGACAGTTTCTGTGTGATATGAAGCATATTCTTAAATCATTCTTATGTTCTCTTCTGATTTTGTTTGTGCTTTGTCTGCAGATGAAGGACAAGACTGTCATGTCTGGGAACAAGCACTCCAAGAGTGAGTCCCTGAAGGTACGCGTTAAGTTGAAGCATCCACATCTGCTGATAAGTGTTAACAACAATATAGTTTGTACAACAACAGTTATCTCTTTAATATGCCTTTCACACTGAGCACTTTGAACCCTAATGCCCTTAAACTTTGGATTCCCTGTACCCAAGGTTCTGATGGGTAAATTCAATATCATTTTCCACATCTGTTTCTTTCAGACAATAAATACAAACTGAAATGTAGAATGTATTGGCATATTTTCTATCTTTTCTTGTCTATCCCTTCATTTACCTGGATCAACACCATGTTGTTTCTGTTTACTTTCTGGAATTTGCAAGAGGATATGGCAGTGAGGAAACAGAAATGTTAAAGTGCTGTACGGAGTCTATGCTGATGTATGCATGTGAGAGCTGGACAATAAACAGACAAGCTGAGAAACATATGATGGGAGTAGAAATGTGGTTTCTCAGGAAAATGCAAGAATACTATACAGAAAAATAAATGAGGCTAAAAAAACTGACTAGATAACTCAGGTGTAGAGTCCACTTGGTTCTTTCAGTCAAGATATTTTGAGCATGTTGTGAGGAGAAAGCCAGAGCAAAAGTTTTACAAACACAATTTGCAATTCTGCTTACTGCGTTAAAAACACAACCCAGGGCATTTTGGAAGCAGACCACTTTGCGCTAGTTTTCATACAATAGTATGAGTGCTGGACTCAGAAAGCATTGGCAAACTACTGAATATAAACATGCAAGAAATAACAAACAGCCAAAAAATGCTGGGGTTGACTGCGACATCCTGTAAAGGATATGCAACTGACTTTATGAGGAAAAATCAACATGAAAACTTAGTCTTAGTTGCTGAACTTGATAGCAAAAGAGCATGAGATAAATATCTAAATGACTCGGCCAGATGATACAATCAAGACCAACGTACAGACCTAATCCAAGACTGGTGACAAAAAGAGCATGAGAAAAACAAATAAATATCTAAATGACTCAGCCAGATGATATCATGAGGACAAACATATAGACCTAATCCAAGACTGGTGACTGGTTAAAAGGCATGGCACATAGTGATAATTTTGAGTTGTCATCTCTGTAAGGAAAGGAGATATTCTAAATGTCAGCATTGCATTTGTCATCAGATTCTTGTTTATCTTTGTCATCTGCGGTCACTTCTGGTAAGCTGTCCTGATAAAACAAAAGCTCTGTTGTCACTGTTTGGCAGTGTATTTCACATTTCTAAACAAGTTAGTTTTACTAGTTGTTTGTGGTCAGTACTGGGGGTGTGTTTACTTGTCTCCTCAGTCTTTTTGAAATTCACAAATATTAGATTCCAGTTTGACTACAGACATAGACATCTTTGGTTACATCTATCCCATATGTTTTTGAATCAAACTATCATTCTATCAAATGAAAGGCTGTGAGTGGTTGATATTTTATGGTAATGTACAACAGAACTGTCTATTTAGGATAGGTGTCATGATTGTTTCTCTCCAGGTTTATGGAACTCTGTCTAAAGTCCAGCAGTTATTGAAGATCTGCAGGAGCTTTATTTTGGCTGTTGTTCCTAGGTTCATTGGATATTCTCTAGATTCCTGGCGACTTTCTCATTTTCAGTTTTAATGTTGCTAACTGGAGGTCACTGACTGTAATTAGTACTTCCAGTGCCTCAGGAATTATTTCATTCTGTTCTGTATGTTGTCATTTCACTCACAGCCATTTCTCTGTTCTGATTTCATTGTTGTTGTCTTTAGCAAATGAGTCTGCAAAATGGATGGCTGCCTATTGTCCTGTTTTCCCTTTATGTAGTGCAGTATTCCTCTGTCTGATGTGTTACAACTCTAGTAATGTTTCAGCTTTCTCATATGCCTGTGCCAACTTTGGGCTCAATATCAACTTGGAGAAGACTGTATGTACCAGCCAGCTCCAGGGAATAATCACACCGTGCCGAATATCAAGGTGAACGATCATAGACTAAGTGTTGTGGACAAATTCACCTATCTTGGCAGCACTGTGCCACAAGCTGCCACAATTGATGATGAAGTGAATGCAAGAATCTCCAAGGCCAGCGCAGCATTTGGCAGACTGTACAAGAATGTATGGGACAGAAATGGAATAAGCCTTCCAACTAAGCTGAAAGTCTATAAAGCAGTTGTATTATCCACGTTGCTATATGCCTGTGAAACATGGACTGTTTATCAGCGAAAGCTAGGAAATTAAACCACTTCCACACAGTCTGCCTTAGGAAGCTATTGAAGGTTAAATAGCAAGACAAGATCCCAGACACTAAAGTTCTAGAAAGAGCGTCCATGCCCAGTATCCATAGACTAAGTGTTGTGGACAAATTCACCTATCTTGGCAGCACTGTGCCACAAGCTGCCACAATTGATGATGAAGTGAATGCAAGAATCTCCAAGGCCAGCGCAGCATTTGGCAGACTGTACAAGAATGTATGGGACAGAAATGGAATAAGCCTTCCAACTAAGCTGAAAGTCTATAAAGCAGTTGTATTATCCACATTGCTATATGCCTGTGAAACATGGACTGTTTATCAGCGAAAGCTAGGAAATTAAACCACTTCCACACAGTCTGCCTTAGGAAGCTATTGAAGGTTAAATAGCAAGACAAGATCCCAGACACTGAAGTTCTAGAAAGAGCATCCATGCCCAGTATCCACACTATACTAATGAAAAATTAGATTCGCTGAGCTGATCACTTAACTTGTATGCCAGATCACAGGCTTCCTAAACAAATTTTTTACGGTGAGCTGCGTTGTGGTAAATGCTTCCAAGGCGGCCAGAGGAAACGCTTTAAAGACACTTTGAAAATCTCACTGAACCTGACACCTTGGAGACTGCAGCTAAAGACCGTAATTCGTGGCGTACATCATTACATAAGGGTGCAGTCACTTGTGAAGCAATCAGGACTGCAAGAGCTGTGAAGAAAAGGCTGGACAGAAGAACAACTGCAGAAGATCCTCCTCCTGGAACGTTAAGGATTCTTTGCCCACATTTTCAAAGAACATTTCGAGCCAAAATAGGCCTTATCAGCCATCTTAGAACTCACTGCTCCATACTTTCAACCCCATTGGATGAAATGAATGGTCATCATCATTCTTGATGGACAAACAACACACACAAAAACACAACTCTAGTACAAGATGTTAAAATTTATTTCATTCTTTTAGCTCTGCAGCTATTCCCGTCTGATTTGTTTTAAAATACATTGAGAAAATCTGGTATTTTTGATCAGTATGTGTTGTTAAATAAGAAAATAACATATTATAATATTTTCATATCTTTAATTTCATAAATGAAATAATTACATGTTCTCCTGATATACATTTACACAAATAAGATTTCATATGTTTTCAGGAAAAGAAGAAGAGTTACAGGAGCCAGAAAAAGGAAGTGGCCAGGGAGATTATGAATTCTGCGTCTGACAAATCATTTGTTCTTATGTCTGATTGGCTGAAGGTTCGGGGAACACTAAAAGGGTGGACCAAATTGTGGTGTGTCTGCAAGCCATCCATGCTGATTATTTACAAGAGTGAACAAATGAAGGTAGATGTTCTCTGATGTCGGTGTCAAAATTGGTTATTTCTGCATGACCATACTTGATCCTCTGTGTGGTTTCCTTGGGATATGACTAATCCCGCTTTTATTTTGGAGGACAAGCATGTCATTTCTTTATGTTCTTTTACAAAAATATCAAGTACACATATATAAACATTAATCTTCAATTGTTACAAGTATTTTAATGTTATACACAGTAAATATTGATATAATTGTTGTAAGTAGCGATTCAATTAAATCTAAATTGCTTTTGTTGTTTTTGTACAAAGAAGTTGTGCACTGTACAGTCTTTGGGAGGGCTGAGTGCATTATTTTGTATATGATAGTGTTCATCTTTTGTTGTATGATGTCAGTTTCCTTCCTTTCCTCCCGCACTTTCCCTCTGTGGGTTGGCATGGAGTCCACACCTGTGGAGGAAACATGATCAACCTGGCTCGCATGTGCTGAGATGAATCATGTCATGGATACATCTTGAGATGCCACTCCTCACATGTGCTGAGATGAATCATGTCATGGATACATCTTGAGATGCCACTCCTCACATGTGCTGAGACGAATCATGTCCTGGGTACATCTTGAGATGCCACTCCTCACATGTGCTGAGATGAATCATGTCCTGGTACATCTTGACATGCCACTCCTCAGTCGTAGAGTTTCAGTGCTGGGCTTGGGTGCCTCACTGGCTTCTGAGAGAGGAAGCACAACTCGGCAAAGTCCCTGAAGAAATGTTAATTTGGTTCTAGGTTAGACGGAGGAAAGACTACACCAACCTGACTCCGGTAGACATAAATCCTCTAAGGCCCAAACAACTGAGTGCCAATGCATTGGACTGAGTGCAAACTCAGTCTCCAGGAAGGTTAACCCGGTCAACAAATGCCTGCAGAAGTCGGATGTGTCGGCCTAACAGCGCAAGAACGCAGCTCTGCTGTAAACAGGCACAATGCAATCACGTCCGGAAAAAAAAACAACTCCGGATGAACGCAGAAGAAGAAGAAGAAACTCAGTCTTCCAATTAAACAACCAACCAACCACCTGTCCAGCCCTCGCTCTATCCTGTCCTGCCTTCGCTCTATCTTGTTCTGCCTTCACTCTATCCTGTCCTGCCTTCACTCTATCCTGTCCTGTCTTTGCTCTGTCCTGTCCTTCCTTCACTCTTTCCTGTCCTGTCGTTGCTCTTTCCTGTCCTGCCTTTGCTCTATCCTGTCCTGCCTTCACTCTATCCTATCCTGTCTTCGCTCTATTCTGTCCTGCCTTCGCTCTTTCCTGTCCTGCCTTTGCTCTATCCTGTCCTGCCTTTGCTCTATCCTGTCCTGCCTTCACTCTATCCTATCCTGTCTTTGCTCTATTCTGTCCTGCCTTTGCTCTTTCCTGTTCTGCCTTTGCTCTATCCTGTCCTGCCTTCACTATATCCTATCCTGCCCTCGCTCTATCCTGTCCTGCCTTCGCTCTTTCCTGTTTTGCCTTTGCTCTAACCTGTCCTGCCTTCACTCTATCTTATCCTGTCTTTACTCTATCCTGTCCTGCCTTCGCTCTTTCCTGTTCTGCCTTTGCTCTATTTTGTCCTGCCTTCACTCTATCCTGTCCTGTCTTTGCTCTATCCTGTCCTGCCTTCGCTCTTTCCTGTTCTGCCTTTGCTCTATCCTGTCCTGCCTTCACTATATCCTATCCTATCTTTGCTATATCCTATCCTGTCTTTGCTCTATCCTGTCCTGCCTTCACTCTATCCTGTCCTGCCTTCACTCTATCCTGTCCTGCCTTCACTCTATACTGTCCTGTCTTTGCTCTATCCTGTCCTGCCTTCACTCTATCCTGTCCTGTCTTTACTCTATCCTGTCCTGCCTTCACTCTATCCTGTCCTGTCTTTGCTCTATCCTGTCCTGCCTTCACTCTATCCTGTCCTGCCTTTGCTCTATTTTGTCCTGCCTTCACTCTATCCTGTCCTGCCTTCACTCTATCCTGTCCTTTCCTGCCTTCGCTCTTTCCTGTTCTGCCTTTGCTCTATTTTGTCCTGCCTTCACTCTATCCTGTCCTGTCTTTGCTCTATCCTGTCCTGTCTTTGTTCTATCCTGTCCTGCCATTGCTCTATCCTGTCCTGCCTTTGCACTATCCTGTCCTGCCTTTGCTCTATCCTGTCCTGCCTTTGCTCTATCCTGTCCTGCCTTCACTCCATCCTGCCCTGTCATCTCTCTACCCTGTCCTGCCTTCACTCCATCCTGTCCTGCCTTTGCTCTATCCTGTCCTGCTGTCGCTCTATCCTGTCCTGCTGTCGCTCTGTCCTGTTGTTTCTATACCCTGTCCTGCCTTCACTCTATCGTGTCCTCCCATTGCTGTATCCTGTCCTGTCTTCGCTGTATCCTGTCCTGCCTTCACACTATCCTGTCCTGCCTTTGCTCTATCCTGTCCTGCCTCTCTTCTTTATTTTCCTGCTCCTTCATTTCTGCCATATCCCAGGAAGGTTAACCCGGCCAACAAATGCCTGGAGAAGTCGGATGTGTTGGCTGAAAGGCACAAATATTGCAACTTTGATGTAAGCAGGCAAATACATCCAATACAAATACATCCAATACAAACATGTCTGATGACTGAAAAAGATTATTTCTACCATATATCCATGTATACAACTTCTATCTCGTGTACCTTACGTTGATCCTACCCTGTCCTCCTGCATTTCCCCAGCCTTGATTTGTCACGTATCAATTCCTGTTGTTTCCTGCCAGTCCTGTTGCTACTATCATTTAATTTACTGTGCCCCTATCCACTCTTACGTATACTATTTATTAATAGATATCTTTTTTGAATATGTCAGACTCATCATTGGGTAGGAACCATTCTACTCAATACCTGCCAGTTACTCCAGAGACCATCTAAGAAAGAAGGTTTCTGTTTTAAACTGTTTCACCCATTGGACCAGTCCATCTGGGCAACTAAGGTAAAGTCACACATTGTTGCCGGCAATCCTTTTTTTTTTCAGATGTATAAGATGTCCAAATATTTCAGATGTCCAAATATTTCTAAATAATTTGTTATTAATTTTGTTGTTGTTTTGTGCTATAACTGTTAGCCATTGAGATGCATTGTAGTTCAGCCAGTTTGAGTTTCATTTTCATCACAGAGTGATGTCACGCTATCGTCTCTATAACAGAGCAGTCACATATCCAGTGAATGCCAGAGAGGGTAGTATAGTGGTCATGGCTGCCATCGGTGATAATATATGTGAACATAGAATGTGACTGCGTGCTGGGCAAACAAAAACATGTAAAGTCAATGCTTTTGACAATAGGTTGTTTTCAATTAACACAAAAATGAGAAGAGCAAATACCCAGCCAACAAATGCCTGAAGAAGTTGGATGTGTCGGCCAAAAAGTGCAAATATCGCAGCTCTGCTGTAAGCAGGCACAACGCAGTTACGTCTGAAACAACATTACGGATGAACGCAGAAGAAGTAGAAGAAGAAGAAAAGAAACAGTAGAAAGGAGCAGAGATGTCAACATGTGCATAATGGGAATTCTGCAACCAAAAGATGTCACAGCTCAACTTGATTTCATTTCATGTCATTTCCTTCTGTTTGGTTCACTGGCTTTGAATTCAAGTGTAGCTTATACCATGCGGCTACCTCTAGTAGGTTCCACTACAGGGGAGTACACTGGGCTGATGTTTGCACATGGATTAGCTTTCCTTATTACCAGTGTCCCTGGTCATCAGGTGAACTCACTCCGACTTCTGAGGTGTCCCTTCTTTATTCTTTCAACATTATATCCCTGTCTGTGTTTATAAGTAAATGTTGAAATATATATGGCGTGTGTGTGCAGGAGTGTGTGTACACATATGTGTGTCTATGTGTGTGTGTGTTCATTAAAGTAAATATGGCAGAAGGTGTGAACCCCAAGCAACCATGACAGTAGTTGAGTGTTGTTACCACTCAGCTACTAAAACACTTTTTTTTATAATTCAGTGTTAACATTTGTCAACAGGGACCAAAAGGGGAGACAATGGGAGCATTTGTACAGCCACTTCCTGTGTCATATGCCATATTCCGTGCGCCCTCAGAGAATCAAGGTGAGATAACTGAATTCATGTATATTTACTTTTTGGTCACATTGTCACATCTGCTACATTCATGTCCACAGTTGATACATTCAGTGTCCTGGCAAGCCAGGCAAGTTTAACATGCTCAGTCTCTACATCAGTCTTGCTGATGGTCCAGATTGTACACATGTGTGTAGCGTGCTGATTTGTACATCCTCTCCATCACTCTTGGTGATAGTCCAGATTGTACATGTGTGTGTGTAGTATGCTGATTTGTACATCCTCTCCATCAGTCTTGGTGATGGTCCAGATTGTACATATGTATGTGACTTATACATCCTCTCCATCAGTCTTGGTGATGGTCCAGATTGTACATATGTATGTGACTTGTACATCCTCTCCATCAGTCTTGGTGATGGATCAGATTGTATCTGTGTGTGTAGTGTGCTGACATCCTCTCAGCTGCTGGTGTGTTTGGCAGTGAGCAGTGGAAGCACAGTGGCTAGTGTGCATCTTGCCACGACAGTAAGTACAAGTCAAGAACCCTATTTACACACCTTGAAGATGATTTCTGCTGAGGTGATGCGAAACACGAGTGAACACAGAATGTAACTAGAAATCTCGACAAGACAGGAGAGACACACCTTGAAGATGATTTCTGCTGAGGTGATGTGAAACACGAGTGAACACAGAATGTAACTAGAAATCTCGACAAGACAGGAGAGACACACCTTGAAGATGATTTCTGCTGAGGTGATGTGAAACACAAGTGAACACAGAATGTAACTAGAAATCTCGACAAGACAGGAGAGACACACCTTGAAGATGATTTCTGCTGAGGTGATGTGAAACACGAGTGAACACAGAATGTAACTAGAAATCTCGACAAGAGACACACAGATACAAGTGGATGGGTCGACCATAGTCTTTATTTAAATAAAACAAAAACATGAAGAATGCTTACCTAGGAAACTGAAATATCACAATCACAGATAAGAAATGCACATATTTTAATGAATACACGAAGCCCTTTGGTTGGAAATAAAAAATAATGAATGGTGGAATGAGATAGACTGGCTAATAAATGAAACTGAAAAAAAAAGCAAATAATGGAGGGGAAAATGCACAAAAAAGGAAATGGAGAACAGATACAGTGCAGTTTATCCAGTGTTGAAGTTGAATATACAGTGCTGTTTATCCAGTGCTGTTTATCCAGTGTCAGTGTTGAACTTACAGTGCTGTCTTTCTAGTGCCAGAGTTAAACTTGTTGGTTGTTGATCATTGTCCATATCATTTGCACCAGTGTCATCCATCTATCACCTGACCTTACCCCACAGAAGAACCCACCTTTAGAATGTGTGTACTCTCTGATTCAACAGGCAAGTGTTGGATGGATGGACTAGAGATAGCTTTGCGCTGTACAGGTCTGATTAAGCGAACAACTTCAAGAACTAGTGACATCTCCCATGACCTTTCTGTGGCCTTGACTTCAGATTTGTCCAGGACATTGCCTAGTGACCTGAGTTCCAGTCCAGCGGATGATACTGAAGAAGCTACAGAAGAAACCGAAGAGCTGCTAGAAAACTTCAGCGATGATGATGGTATGTGGGTTATGGATATGGAGAAGTTCACAACTTTATGTATGCATTACTGGCAGTTGTGTATGTGAATTGCTAGCAGTTGTGTATGTGAATTGCTGGCAGTTGTGTATGTGAAATACTATCAATTGTGTATGGGAATTGCCAGTCTATTGCTGGCAAATACAACCCAAAATAGGAGAAGAACAATGTGGGTTTGTAGAGGGCAGGGGTACAGTAAATGCTATGTATATGCTGAGAACATTAATCATTAATTGAACATTCTAAAGAAGTAAACAAAGGTCTACATCTTTGCTTTATTGACTACACAAAGGCTTTCGATAAAGTAAGACATGTCAACATGATGAAGATGCTTGCAGACTACAAATTGATGAGAAAGACCTTAGACTTGTAGAAAACATATATTGGAAACAACAAGCTGCCATAAAGATTGATAATGAAGTAGGTCAGTATCAGCCTATTAAGAGAGGTGTGAGACAGGGATGTGTAATGTCTCCAGATCTTTTTTCCCCGTACAGTAAAAATATTTTCAGAAATGTAGAAGACATGAAAGGAAACATCATTTGGTGACGTAACATCCATAACATTACATATGTGGATGAGACAGTATTGATTGCAGACAATGAGCAGGATCTGCAACATTTAGTAGATGTGGTTGTTGCACACAGTGAACAACTAGGGTTGGAATTGAATTGTAAGAAGACACAGATTATGGTAGTCTCTAAGAAGAAGGAAATACTACAATGTAATATACAAGTAAATGGGCATATTCTTAAAAAAGTGAATTGGTACAATTATCTCGGAACAGTCATAACATCTGATGGGCAATGCCTTGAAGAGATTAGAATAAGAATCGCCATGGCAAAGGTGGCCTTTTGCAAGATGAGAAACGACTGACCAATAAAAAGATGTGTCAATTGCAACAAGAAAAAGAGTGTTGAGATGCCACGTTGAGCCTGTACTTTTGTATGGATGTCAAGCGTGGTCAATGAGCAGACATGCTGAAAAACACTTTTTGGTGGAAATGTGGTTTCTGTGGAAAGTGCAAAGAATACCGTGGACAGGCAGAAATACCAATGACCAAGAAACACATGAAAACCATAAACTGATTTGAGAAATTATAATAGATGTAGACAGTCAAAATATTTTGGCCACATTATGAGAAGAAATAAATTGGAGAACTTGGTGAAAACTGGCAAGATCGAGGGGAAGAGAGCAAGGGGAAGGCAGAGAAGTAAATACCTGGATGACTTGGTCACATGGTATGGTTGAGACAAGAACACTAAGCTGATCTCTGGTGATCATGTGAGATGGCAAAACATGCGTGGCACTTGATGATGATGATGATACCTGAAATACTTGCCAACTGATGTAATCAAGACTTAAATACAAACTTGATGTGAAACTTGAGAGATGGGGGTGAGATGAAAAACCTTGAGTGCCCAAGCTTTTCAGTATGGTATGTAATGATGATTAGATAATTGAATGTCTGCACATGTGACAACAAACAGTATAGTATAGTTTAGAAGTCTGTACCGATACTGTGATTTTCACCAGTGCTGAGCTGACCAATGATTTTTCTTTTCTAGAATTAGGAAACACATTTTTCTTGAAGCTAACACATTGGCATGTCTTTTCTAGATCATTCCAGTTTGGGGATGAGTGAGTCGGACTTTGAGCTGTCAGCCGTGGACAAACCGCACCATATACCCAAGGTTGAGGAGACTGTCTATGTTTGTAGCGAAGTGGAGGAGCTGGGACAGGTATGTTTGCATGTCTGTAGCACAGTGAAGGAACTAGGACATGTATCTTTGTAACAAAGTGAAGGAACTAGGATATGTATGTTTGTAACAAAGTGAAGGAACTATGATATGTATGTTTGTAACAAAGTGAAGGAACTAGGATATATATGTTTGTAACAAAGTGAAGGAACTAGGATATGTATGTTTGTAACAAAGTGAAGGAACTAGGATATGTATGTTTGTAACAAAGTGAAGGAACTAGGATATGTATGTTTGTAACAAAGTGAGCGAACTAGGATATGTATGTTTGTAACAAAGTGAAGAAAATAGGGCATGTATGTTTATAGTGAACTAGAGGAATTAGGTTATGTTTATAGTGAACTCGAGGAGCTAGGACATATTTGTTTCTATGTTTGTAATAACATGATTGGTGTGCAAAGGATCACTTTCAGTGCACAAGAATATCCCCATTAGTGCTCCCTCTCTCCTGCCATAGACCCTCCTGCCAAGCAGAATCTCACCACGGTGTCTGCACTCTTTGGCACCAACAAGGAACCAAGAGTGTGCTTATCAGAATCATCTGGTGTAAATATCCTTTTGATTGTAGTTCAAATTTGGTCTGGTCAACTACCTGTTTGGCCTTCTGTGTTCGATGTAAATCTGCCAAGGGATTTATTATGTGTGCGACGTGCATATGTTTACCTTTATTGTGTTAGTACGGCTTAATGTGCTGTCCTTTGTAGTTTTAAAATCTTCTGTGATGATCAGTCTATTGGTACAACTTATTGTGTACTGATCAGTCTATTGTTACAACCTCGTGTGATGATCAGTCTATTATTATAACTTATTGTGTGCTGTTTAGTCTATTGCTACAACTTAATGTGCACTATCTAGTCTATTTCTACAACTTATTGTGTGCTGTTCAGTCTATAGCTACAACTTAATGTGCATTATCTAGTCTATTGCTACAACTTAATGTGCACCATCCAGTCTATTACTACAACTTAATGTGCACAGACCAGTCTATTGCTATAATTTATTGTGTGCTGTTCAGTGTATTTCTACAAATAAATGTGCACCGTCCAGAGTATAGCGACTGTGGCCGAGTTTCTGTGTGATGTATCATGTGTAAACACTGAAGGGGCTTGCCCCTTTGTGACAATGATTGCCTGACAGTTGCCATACCATTGTGTGACCACTCAACTGATTGTTTCCATGTTGTTCACATTTGTGTCCCTAGCAAGGTGATGCATGCCAGACGGAGGAAGTCAATGATGAGAACAGGAGCCTCATCTGGACACTGGTCAAACAGGTATGGTCTGTCATACCTCGCACACAACAACCTCATGATTCTCAGATTCTGTTCTTGTCTTCCTATAGTTGTTTTTGGCAAAGGTACGCATATATTTCTCTCTTTGTCTACCTTTTGCCACTTTTCTATCAAGTGTTTCAGTTTGTAACAAAATTTCTCTTAACCTTTTACAGGGCAGACGCTTGTCCGTTTTTTAGCCCTGAACGGGCAAGATTTTTTCAGGTTCGGTAAAATTTTGGGTCTCGTTAGTAAAAACATCACAAATAAGGTGTTAGTCAACCGATTTTAGTTAAACAAACAACACAATGAAGGAAAAAGCATGCAGAATATGTTACTCACGTGATTGTTGTCGGTAATCCATATATGAACACAAATATTTACGAAATACAGCATGTTGTTTGTGATTTTCCGTCATCTATACAGCAATTTACAAACACATTTTCAGAATCATAATCACTTTCTTTAAAGTCCGACTCACGACTGCTAATGTAAAGTAACGCTTTGCACTGATACCTAGCTCCGATTAATAGTCAACTTCGTGCCCTTTAATGTCACTTAAATTGAACCTAGCGAAATCTCGGCTACCACTTGAAGAATCGCCGAAATCCATTTTGAAAAACAGCGTAAAAACCCCGAAAACTATCAAAAAATGTCCGTAAAAGTCCGTTCAAATTCATAGTAGCGCGCTTACAAATGGCGGCCACGTTGTCAAGCTATCGGCGAAAGCAGCCGTCAGAAAGCCGAGAGATCGCGTTTTTACAATGCATAATAGTATCGGCCGTTTTGGGACGTTTTGCTCGTTTATGGTATCGGACGTAAATGGCCGTTCCACCCTGTAAAGGGTTAATATGCCCCAAAAATCTTGACTGTCTACATCTGATTTTCTAAGATAGTAACTTTCATAATATACCTAAACAATCATGATTGTCCACATCTAATTTTCTAAGATAGTAACTTTCATTATATGCCTAAACAATCATGCTTGTCTACATCTAATATCTCCAATCAGTTTGCAGATGTTATGTTTCTTGAAGGTCTGCCTCTGTTGTTTTTCTCAGTTCATCATGTTATTTATACTTTTCTTGAAGGTCTGCCTCAGTTGTTTTTCTCAGTTCATTGTGTTATTTATACTTTTCTTGAAGGTCTGCCTCTGTTGTTTTTCTCAGTTCATCATGTTATTTATACTTTTCTTGAAGATCTGACTCAGTTGTTTTTCTCAGTTCATTGTGTTATTTATACTTTTCTTGAAGGTCTGCCTCAGTTGTTTTTCTCAGTTCATTGTGTTATTTATACTTTTCTTGAAGGTCTGCCTCAGTTGTTTTTCTCAGTTCATCATGTTATTTATACTTTTCTTGAAGATCTGCCTCAGTTGTTTTTCTCAGTTCATTGTGTTATTTATACTTTTCTTGAAGATCTGACTCAGTTTTTCTCAGTTCATTGTGTTATTTATACTTTTCTTGAAGGTCTGCCTCTGTTGTTTTTCTCAGTTCATCATGTTATTTATACTTTTCTAAGAAAGCTTTGTCTCAGCTGCCTTCAGGTATTTATGCTCATTATGCAGGTCTCACAAACAAACAACAGCACACGCCCCATATAGTCACACTGTAACTCTTTTCTCATCTAATATAGAGGTGTTTGTTGATGAGCATCTTGCTAACAGCTAAGTTTGTCTTGAAGATTGCCAATCTAATCTCTACGAGGCATCTTCCATGTAATACTTATAATTTTTATCTCTACATCTTCCATATGATGCATATGATGCTATAACTGTCCTAAGATAACAATTCACCTGTTTAAGATTTCACCAATCACTTGCATGTTACATTGTGGTGTTTCTGTCTGCATAGAGTTGACTATGATTTCTGTTTTCTTACAGTGTAATGATCACTGTGTACAGTCACATAATCCACTCGTTGCTAGAGACTGTTTCATTGTGTGCATATAATTTTATGACAATGTTATCATTTCGTTAATGAAGAGAACATGTGAATGATAAAGTTATTGGTTTTTAAATGAAGATAAGAAGTGAATGATAAAGTTATTGGTTTCCGAATGAAGAGAAGATGTGCATAATAAAGTTATTGCTTTCTGAGTGAAGAGAAGCGGTGAATGATAAAGTTATTGGTTCCTGAATGATGAGAAGAGGGGAATGATAAAGTTATTGCTTTCTGAATGAAGAGAAGATGTGCATGATAACGTTTTTGTTTTCTGAGTAAAGAGAAGAGGTGAATGATAAAGTTATTGGTTCCTGAATGAAGAGAAGATGTGCATGATAAAGTTATTGCTTTCTGAATGAAGAGAAGATATGAATGATAATGCTGTTGGTTTCTGAATGAAGAGAAGATGTGAATAATAAAATTATTGGTTCTCGAATGAAGTAAAAATAATTAAATTGAAATGAATGTTATAAAATGGGTAGTTAGTTTATTTTCAAAATGATATTTTACTTCATGCTTAACTAGGTCAGACCTGGCATGGATCTGTCTAAAGTGGTGCTCCCAACCTTCATACTTGAACCCAGGTCTTTCCTGGACAAGCTGACAGACTACTACTATCATGCAGATATCTTGTCCCAGTGAGTAGTTTCTTGTTCAGTCTAGGTCAGTTGAGGTAATCATGATTGCACCTTGGTCACATCCATCCACACTCAGATCTCCACTCTATGATGAACCATCACGGGGCAACTGAGGTGATCATGATTGCACTGTCGTCACATCCATACAAGCTCATATCTCCACTCTAGATCTATGATAAACCATCAATGGGCAGCAACTAACTGTACCAGTCCCATGTGGATCTGAGATGGGCTATTTCATCAGTGGATGTACTCATGGACATACTGTCTGGGTCACGCTGGAGTGCGGGACAGCAGGAGATATTGTTAAGGCTGTCTTTGAATGACCACATAGAACCAGTTTTAACATACAGCTGCAGAACCTGGACAAATAGTAAAAAGGCAAAAAAAATCTATGGACACCTTGGAGGTGTGGTTTTATTGAAAAATGCTGAAAATTGATTGGACAGAAAAAATGAGCAATCTGGGCATTTTGAGGGAGGCTAAGTCTCAAGGACAATTTATCACAAACATCAGAAAGAGGCAGTCATAATTTTTTGGCCTCATTTTGAGAAAACAAAAACTGGAACATATTGTGACAATTGGAAAGATGTGGAAAGGGGATAGAGGAAGAGGATAAGAGACAGTTCTTGAGTCTTGTGTCTTAGCACGGAAGGGAGTCAACACATGAATTGATCCATGCCATTGGAGAAGCATTACGGCCCATGCCAGTCGGCAAGGCAAATGATGAGGAATATTACCAGTACATCAGACCACAAATTACCTGTATGTCAGACAACTTATTACCAGTGTGTCAGGCAACATATTACCTGTATGTGAGACAACATATTACCTGTATGTCAGACAACATATTACCTGTATGTCAGACAACTTATTACCTGTATGTCAGACAACTTATTACCTATACATCTGACAACAAATCACCAGTACGTCAGACAAACATGTTAGCAGTATGGGCATCAGTACAACATATTACCAGTATGTCAGACAAAATATTATCAGTACATCAGATCACATATTACCTGTATTTCAGAAAACATATTACCTGTTTGTCAGACAACTTATTAACTATACACCAGACAACATATTACCAGTATATCTACCACATATTACCAGTGTGTCAGACCACAAATTACCAGTATGTCAGACCACAAATTACCAGTATGTCAGACCACATATTATGAGTACATCAGACCACATATTACCAGTGTGTCAGACCACATATCGCCAGTATTTGACTGATGTCACTGATAGTCGCCTGTCTTGTCTCCAACTGTAAGGGCTGTGCAACAAGAGACTGCCCTAGAGAGGATGAAGATGATCGTCAAGTGGTATTTGTCAGGATTTTACAAAAAGCCTAAGGTAATTTGTAGTTTTCAAGGGCTCATATATGATTGTGTCTTCTGAAAGCAACATGAGATTTAGACTTATGTTGTTCATGTTTCTTCACATTCATCTGTATCTGTGTTATCTTGATCCATTTAACATTTTTACTCTTTTGTGAGTAGGATAAGATTCATTCATTCATTCAGTAGCATGACCTTTGCAGAACCTCGCTCCCATAACAACAACCTTCCGGAAAACTTCTCGATCATAAGCAAGATGTCCCGCATACACCCATCTGGAGATCATCCACCACATCCTGCACCCATCTTCTCTTTGGCCGTCCTATTCCTCTCTTCCCAGGCATATACCCCTCCATTATTGTTCTCTCCAAACTTTTGTGATGTTTCAAGTGGCCAAGATATTTTAATTTTCTTTGTTTTATTATCTTCAATAGATAACCTTCTTCAATATTCAGCTCTTGAAGTATGGATGCATTTATTCTTTGCTTTATCCAAGATATTCTTAGAACTCGTCTAACATTTATATTCAAAGGCATTTATCTGCTGTTCAGTTTGTTTAGTAAGTGTCCAGGTCTCACAGGCGTATGTTGCAATGGGAAAGATGCATGCTCTTAAAAATCTAATTTTTGTAGTTCTATCTGTCCCACTCCACAGTTTATTCAATCTTTGAAGAGCAATAGATATTTCTTTCTTTCAGTGTCACCATTGTTGGTAATCAATGACCCAAGATATTAAAAATGTTCCACCACCTCCAATTTTTCCTCATTAACATATATTTCTTTCTCCATAGTAGTTTTATCTGTAAGCATTATCTTTGTTTTTGCTATGTTAGGATATGAGTTGTGATTTTCACTATTCAATTGGGTTGAGGTTATTAGGCTTTCTATACCATTCCGTGTTGTGGATAGCAATGCTGTATCATCAGGATATCAAATCTCTGGTATGTTATGACCACCGATATTTAGGGCATCATATTGCTCCCTATTTATATCATCTCTGACATTTATCATTATATTTTTGGCATACAGGTTAAACAAATAGGGGACAGCACACATCCCTGACGGACTCCTTGCTTGATGTCAAACCAATCTGATGTCTTGCCATTCTAACTGCTGCTTGTTGGTCTAGATCAGTGGTTCTCAACCTTTTTTTGGCCCGTGCCCCCCTTCACCATATTTTCAGAACGTCATTCCTCCCCTTCCTATCAAAAATTTGGCCCGTGCCTCCCTCACCATATTTTCAGAACATCATTCCCCCCCTTTCATATTTCCTACCTAAAAATCCCCCCACCCTACACAGTATACGTAAAAATGGAAGGTAAATATGTTAAAACAGGTCTAGACATCCATATAAAACGTGATTTGTGGGTCTACTTACTTTATAAAATGAATTTTAGAAGGATGAGACGTGCATAACTGTAAAGTATGAAGGGAAAAGCAATATCAAGTAATCGGTTCTTGTATTAACGCGATCTTGAAAAGATCTCCACCCCCCCCCCGAAACCCTAAAATTCCCCACTGGGGGTGGGGGGGGGAACTCCCCATCGGTTGAGAACCACTGGTCTAGATAGAGCATTTTTATTTGTTATGTGATGGAAAGCCCATATTCCTCATGATTTCCCAAAGTTTCTGATGCTGTACACAGTCAAATGCCTTTGAATAATCCACAAAACAGAATAGGTTTACATTAAATTCTCTGCATTTCTCTATTATTAGACGCATGTTGAGTATGTGATCTCTTGTTCCTCTTCCTTGTCTACATCCAGCTTGAACCACGTTAATTTCTTCTTCCATTTTCTTAAAAAATCTTCCAATTATGATTTTTAGTAGAATTTTACGTGCATAACTGATCAGGGTAACGGTTCTATAGTTGGTGCATAATTTCAGGTAGCCCTTTTTTGGATAAGATTGTATTCACCAAATATTGTTGTAATCTTCTAGATCTCAGATATTGTTGTAATCTTCTAGAACTCAGATATTGTTATAATCTTCCAGAAGCCAGATAAATTTGTAATCTTCTAGAGCAATGGTTCTCAACCGATAGGGAATTTCTCTTCCCCCTCCCCCTCCCTTCCAGGGGAGAATTTTAGGGTTTCGGGGGGGGGGGGGGGGGGGGGGGGGAGGGTTAAGATTATTTCAAGATCGTGTTAATACAAGGACCGATTACTTGATATTGTTTTTCCCTCCATACTTTAAGGTTCTGTACTTATCGTCCTTTTGAAATTCATTTTATAACGTAAGTAGACCCGCAAATATGTAGATGTCTAGACTTGTTCTAGTATGTGTTATTAAATTTAGATTCCATTATCACGTATACTATGTAGGGGCAGGGAGGGGAATTTATAGGGAGGAAATATGAAAGGGGGGGGGGGGAATGACATTTTGAAAATATGGTGAAGGGGTGCATGGGCCAAAAAAAAATTGACAACCTCTGTTCTAGAACTCAGATATTGGTGATATCTTCTAGAGCTAAGATATTGTAATATTCTAGAACCCAGATATTGTTGTAATATTCTAGAACCCAGATATTGTAATCTTCTAGAAACTATATTGTTATAATTTTCTAGAATCCAGATATTGTTGTAATCTTCTAGAATCCAGATATTGTAATATTCTAGAACTCAGATATGGTTACAATATTCACCAGATAAGGTTGTAATATTCTAGAACTCATATGGTTACAATATTCACCAGATAAGGTTGTAATCATCTAGAACCGAGATACCCACAGGAACGCTAACCTGTCAAAAATGCATGCTAAAAGTCAGATGTGTTGGCCTAAGGGTTTCGACCCAAGGGTGCATAACGAGACACACCGCCATCACATCTGAAAAAACACTCCAGTTGAACGCAAAGAAGAGAAGAGAAGAAGAACCCAGATATGGTTACAATCTTCGCCAGATAAGGTTGTAATCTTCTAGAACTCCGATATGGTTACAGTCTTCACCAGATAAGGTTGTAATCTTCTAGAACTCCGATATGGTTACAGTCTTCACCAGATAAGGTTGTAATCTTCTAGAACTCTGATATGGTTACAGTCTTCACCAGATAAGGTTGCAATCTTCTAGAACTCCGATATGGTTACAGCCTTCACCAGATAAGGTTGTAATCTTCTAGAACTCAGATATGCTTGCAATCTTCACCAAATATTTTTGTAATCTTCTAGGTTGTAGTAATCTGGGAGCCATATACAATTATTAATCTAATTTATGACAATGCCACAATGTTCTCATGAGTCTCATTGAAGTGATCTTTCTCATCAAAATGTTGTAACATCCAGGATACAACATTAAACTAATCCAAGTTCACCTCAATCCCTCAGGGACTGAAGAAGCCCTACAATCCAATCATTGGCGAGACCTACCGCTGCTACTGGGAACATCCACAAACCAAGAGTCGTACCTTTTACATTGCTGAACAGGTAATTCACAAATATCTTTTACTGTGTCCCATTGATGTTTTTATTTGATATCTTCAAATACAAAATAATTTCTCAGAAAATATTATCCAGTTTCAGAGAATATCTCATCTCAGTCCGTTTATGCTTATTATGTTTTGTTCAAGATGGCAGGGGATTATTTTCCTGCTTGAAGAAAACATATTAAGCTTAAACAGACTGAGTTGAGATATTATCTGAAACGAGTTGACTGCAATAAAGGTCATCTCAGATGAGTGACAGTGTTTAATAATTTAGTAAATAATTCAGTAAAATTCTTGAGTTAGGTTCATACATGAGAAATTGCATTCACCTTGTGTGTGTAGATGTGAGAGCAGACAAATACAATCACATGTAAAATGTGTAGACAATATCATGGTCGTGTATTTAATTTACACCATGGACTAGGTGGAGCAAGAAAGAATTGACAGAAATACAAGCAATTTTCTACTTGAATCATTACTGTTTTCAAATTCTGTAAATGAGAATCATAAAGCAGTAATGCTTCAGAAGTGTGGATGATCAAGATGGCTTCTTTGTGAAAGTTGAGTGATCCAGTTCTGTTGTACTGAGATACCAACATTCTAGCAGAAATTTTATAAATCTTTGTTCCAGTCTCTGTTGTTCTGTATATGTTATTATTTTGTATTGTGTCTTGTACACTATGTTTTAAATATGTTTCCCTGCATATGCCTTTCTTGTTTTTCTGTGGTGTTTTTCTGTTCTACTATATATGATATTTCTAGCAAGAGAATGTTCTAATTTGCCATCTATTTCACTGGAACTATATTTTTTGCTCTTCTTTGCCAGATTTCTCATCACCCACCAATCTCTGCCTTTCATGTTACAAACAGGCATGATGGATTCAACATTAATGGCTGTATCCTGGCAAAGTCCAAGTTTTATGGTTAGTATTTATTGTTGGCATATTTGTAAATAAAAATCAAAAGAAAAAAGCACATATCATTCCTGTCAGCCTCCGAGAGCGAAACTTGTATGTTGTACTAACAAAAACTAGTCATAACAACTACAGTATGATTAGACAGATTGTAATCATCATTTCATTTGTCAGACTTCTTCTTCTTCTTCTTCTTCTTCTTCTTCTTCTTCTTCTTCTTCTTCTTCTTCTTCTTCTTCTTCTTCTTCTTCTTCTTCTTCTTCTTCTTCTTCTTCTTCTTCTTCTGCATTTATCCGGAGCGTTTTTTCAGACGTAATTGCAATGTGTCCGGTTAGGCACCCTTGGGCCAAGACCCTTAGGCCAACACATCCGACTTTAGCGTGCGTTATTTTAATCAGGTTAGCATTCCTGGGGGACTCTCACTGTTGTGGTGCCGTCCACATCCTAGCTGGTCAAGTTAGAATGGACGAAGACTTCACGGTCAGCCCTCAAGGGAAGGCAGGGCCAATCCATGGCATTTTCTGCCATCTAAGGAGGCTTCCATAATTGCAGGGCAAAACATAGCGCTCTGGTGCTGGGCTCACCCAAGGAATAGCCACGTCCTGCCCAAGGCTGCTTTAATTCTTCACTTCCATGTATTGAGCATTTCCTTCACCACAGGCCACTCCTGCACAAACCAGGAACGGTCAGTCTGCAGACGACTTCCACTCAGCGAGCTTTCAGTTCGGACATGTACGGACACCGTGCCTGGAAAACTAGATAGTCAGAGCTGTTCCAGCCAGAAAACTAGATAGTCAGACCTCTTCCGGCTGGAAAACTAGATGGTCAGAGCTGTTCCGGGCACGAAGGACATTTCACTCAGACGTTTTTGCGTTGTGCCAATTTGTTTGCAACCTTTAGGCTGGCACATCCAACTTCTGCGGGTGTTTTTACAGGTTTGCCTTCCCGGAATTTCGAGGGACATTAGACTTACTGATGTGGTATCATCTACATTTCAGCTGGTTAAGTTAGAATGGTCAAAGACATCATGGTCAACCCTCAAGGGAAGGCAGGGGCAGACAATAGACATTCCCCACTATCCAAGTAGTCTTCCATAATTGCAGAGCCGGCACATAGCGCTCTGAGACTGGGTTCACCCAAGGAATCGCCATGTCCTGTTATTGGCTGCTTTAATTCCTCACTTCCATGTATTGGGCATTTTGTTCGCCACTGGCCGCTCCCCGCACAGACCAGGAAAGGTCAGTCTGCAGACGATATCCACTCAGCAAGCTTTCGCTTCGGACTCTTATGAAATGGATTCGCTAGCCAAGACGGTCCATTTCGTGTTAATGAGACATTTTTCCACCTTAGCCTGAATATGACATCAACTCAGCAAGCTTTTGCTTCGGACTTCCACGTAATGGATTCGCTAGCAAAGTATTCCATTTTGTGTTGATGAGGCGTTTTTCCACCTTTGACTATGCTCACTCTATGAGTATAGATACAGACTTTCATCGTAACCATTGCGTGCGACTAGGTCGCTTTTTCCACCTTTAGTAACGCTCACGAGGTAGGCTACATGTGCTGCCAGTTCAGCACCTTATCTCCATGCATCAGAGAGTGAGTAACAACCAGGCGCTCTCATCCAGGGGATCCCTCATATCCCTCAGCTGAGAACCTTTAAACAAGTATCTGGACCAAGCATGTAGCATTCTCAGTATCTCACCTCCATTTTGCAGTTTGTGAGTATCAGCCCAGCTCTCACATCCAAGGGTTAGTGGCTTAGAGGCGTTCAGCCATATCCCTCAGCAGAGAGCCTTTGAGTATGTGTGGAATAATAATTAGTGGCATTGTGCGCCTGATTCAGACTTTGACTGCCTATTCTCAGTTTACCTGCAAGGCATCAGGTTGTGCCTCTCTTGGTCTGGTCCCTATCCCAAGACTTGTCCGACATGTAGTTGTGTTTCCGTCGGCATAGCTCTTGGGGTCATTGGGACATGCAAGCCCCTCCCTCTACCACGACATGGTGGAGACACGTCAGAGGGGATTTGTTAGACTACGTTCACAAAAATACCTACTATGAGGTATAGCCACAGTGTCAGTAAATATAGCAAATGTGAAGGATGTTGACCTCAGCAAGGATATCATCATCATGGTGGGCTTTGACAAGTGGCCAGCTTGAGGATAGATTTACTGTTGTAAATAGACATACGGTATTGTGTGTTTGCCTTGATAGATAAACATCCAACATCATCATATGTTTACTGATATAGGGAATTATCCAGCATTAGGATAAATTTAGCATTGTAAATAAACGTCCAGCGCTGAACTTCCCATTTGAGTTTCCCATTATAAACAGGGAGTGTCCATGGCGAAGCGGTTATGCAACCTGCCGCAATTTGAAGGTTGTGGGTTCAGTTCTGAGCTACGTTGTTAGTTTCATGAGTGCAATTTTCTTGGAGACTTCTGAGGGTCGTTGCTGGAGCTACAAAGTCATGTGGAAAGAGATAGAGCCATATGAGATCAATCCTGATGCAGTCAGATTGATGCTCTTGCTTCTATACCCCCTTTTAATCCTTTTATAATATGCATTATAATAAGATTATCATCACAGATAAACTTCCAACATTATGTTTACCATTATAGACATACATTAACATTATATGTTTACCATTAAAGATAAACATGCAACATTATAACTTCTTTACATAATATATAAACATCCACCGTTAGAATAGATTTATCGTTATAAACTAACTAATAGATTTACTACTGTGAGTAGAGATGCAACATTAGCAACGGTTCCCACCATAAATAGACGATCACTGCTAGAACAGATTCCACATGACAAGAACAACATTGAGATGCACCATGTGAAACATATTGCCAGTTGGGATGATATCTGTGTGTTCCAGGCAACTCCATCTCCGCTATCCTTGAGGGTGTGGCCACGCTGACCTTCCTGGAGCGGGGCGAAGACTACCTCATCACTATGCCTTACGCTCACTGCAAAGGTAAATAAATGTGTGGGGAAATTACCAGACCTCACAACTGTGCTGTGTGTTCACTGCGAAGGTAAATGTGTGGTTGATTACTAGACCCCACAACCATGCTGTATGTTCCTTGCGAAGGTAATTGTGTGGAAGATCACCAGACCCCCACAACCTTGCTGTATGTTCAGCGTAAAGTGTGAAGGATTACCATACCCCACAACCATGCTGTATGCAGACTAAATGTTAATGTGTGAATGATTACCAGACTCAATAACTGTGTTGTATGTTTGTATATTCACTGTCAACATTATTGTGTGACAAATTACCAGACCCCACAACAATTGAAAAGTACTTGAATACCATCTCACGACAGACTATATAGGTTCCCATTAACACATTCGCACTGCGAGCGCTAACAAGTCAAGTCGCATTATTCTGTCAAGAAGCCTGATCAGCGGGAAAGTGTCACGTGGAAAGACCAACAACAAGAAACACGCTGTTGCCAAGATGTGCAGCGTGGGAGCCGACAACAAGAAGAAGAACGTCGTGAGCCCACCTGCTAGCTGCATCAAAGAGCCTAATACTACAGCTATTACTGAAGCTACTACGAGGGAGAAGATTGACAGCCCAACACAGTCAAGAACCAAGACGGCAGAGAAGAAAGAGGAGAAAGACACCAGAGTCGGAAACACCGACTCAAAAACAGTCAGATGGGTTGTCAAGCGAATTCCTGTGGAGATGACAGATGAAGAAATCATGAAGCAGCTACGTGAAGAGAATCTTCACATCCGATTCTTGAAGGCGGAGCGGCTTCTCACCTACTCCAAGATACCTACAACCTTGGGAGTAGTGACGTCGGAGGGCAGCGAAATGCCGACCACTGTATCATACAACAAGAGAATGCAGCAACCAGAGAGATTCATCCCAAGAATCACTCAATGTTCCAGATGTCAGAAGGCCGCCCACAGTAGAGCTACGTGTCGCAGTAAGACGGAAATCTGCCGATACTGCGCCGATCACCACACTTTCAAGGAGTGTCCGCTAGCCAAGATGGACACGGACTTCCGAGCACCCAACAACAAAAGAAAGTGCGCCAACTGCCTGGGCAAACATGGGGCAAGATACTTGGGCTGTCCGTATCTGCAGAGATACAGAGACGTCTTAAAGATCGCCATCATCACAAAGACACCATTCAAGGAAGCAATGCAGAGGGGCGCGACAGCCACGGGTATTGCACAAGCTGAAAGAGATCAATTTCAAAAGCAGATAGACGAGTTGAAGAAACAAGTCAAGGCGCTGCTGACGACGACTCCGACCAGCGATAATGAGAAGCTGCTGGCCGACATGAAAGAAATCCAGCTCAACATCAAACAAGAGATCCAGCGCATGGCTGAGATGAAGAAGGAGAACGACGAAATCCTACAAATGATCAAGACCGAAAGAGAATTGCATAGAGCTGAAATGGAACTCTTTCAAAACAAACTAACAGAAGCCACACAAGAACTCAGAGAGAAACCGCAAAAAGAAAATCAAGAGTCCGAGCCTGAACAGCAAACTAAAGACAGCAGCCTAACAACAACGCCCAAGAGGGAACTACTATACCGTCGGATCTCTGAAGGAGGCACAGAATACCCAGTCGACAAAGAGGAACTCAAGCGCGCGGAATTCAGAAGGCGCTGGGAAGAAAAAGAAAAGAAGAAGCCTAAAAAACTCCGGGGGAAACCGATGGTATACCCAGTAGTACACTACAACTGTGAGGCCGACTTCGAGCACTATATCGAGGACGGTATAATCGTCCCATGGCTGACCACGGAGGAAGAAAACGCTAGGCAGCAGATACGCAAACGCAACGAGGAGGAAAATGAAAACGTTGAAAAGGTCCTACAGAAAATACACAGAAAATGAAATAAAATACCAAATAAAAAGTCCTTTTAAGGACTGCAACCAGTCAAGCCTGGAGCCTGCACCAACAACGAAAACAAAAGGAAACATGCACAAAGGACAGCCGCCGACCGATCCCCCAGCTGGAGTGGGATCACGAAAAGTCCTTATAAGGACTGCAGTCATTTAAGCCAGACGAGCCAGGAGCCTACAACAAACAAAGAAAACCTCAACAACAGAAGAGCACAAAGGATAGCCGCCGACCACTGCTGACGTCACAGACACAAATGCTACATAACCAGTCCGAGATAGGACTCACAAGACAAGAATTAGGGCTAATAAACCCTCAAAAACCACGTACCTCAACAATAACCACAGCTGATGAAGCAGGTTAGACGAGGTCGAATTTGGAATTTTTGTTTTTGAAATGGAATTGGAATCGGAATCGGAAAACTAACATATCATTGACCCACAGTATTTCCCCAACCTCCCTACAATTACCATAGTAATAACTAGTATTAGTTCATCATACAGAAATGATTTAACAATGTTAGATATCTCTTACATTTACAATGCATATATTAGTATTGTTGCTTCAGATTAATGTAATAACTGATGTATTAATATAATAATGTCATCATCATCAAGTGCCATGTGGGCTGGCATAGGTGTTCAGACTCTCCACAGATCTCGGTCTGTGGTTTTCTGGATCAACTCTGCTGATGATATTCCTCCATGCCACCGTCCCAATCCATCCATCATAATTTCTCTTGGTCGGCCTCTGCCTCTCTTTCCCTCGATCTTTCCAGTTATCACGATGTTCTCCAATGCCTCTCTTCTCATCACATGACCAAAGAAAGCCATTCGTCTCTTTCTTATTGTTGTATATAATGTTATAGTTTCATTATGAATATAATAATGTATGAATTGAGCCCCCACACTCTTTGGGATATACTTTTCACTTCTACTGAAATATGCCTTTCGTGATCAGGATGACAGTATATACATTCACTCACGCTCAGATGGTGGCCTCTATAATGCTCAGAGATTGAAGGCCAAGACCAAAATTAGGAGGATACTAATCAGAGATTTGCTTTTTGCGGATGATGCTGCGATTACGACCCACTCTGAGGAAGATTTACATCATTTACTATCTGCATTCTCCAGTGCTTGTTCTGAATTTGGTTTAACAATAAACAAAAAGAAGACAGATTATGTCACAAGGTGCACATGGTGTACCATCAATCTTTATTGACGACGCCGGACTGGAGATAGTAGACCATTTTACATATCTAGGAACAGAGGTAAATAGCAAATTATCCCTCGATCAGGAAATCAACATCAGGATTGGCAAGGCAGCAACAACAGTGAACATGTTAGCAAAAAGAGTCTGGGAGAACAGGAAGCTTACTGCCAAAACAAAAGTCCTTGTCTACCAAGCCTGTGTCCTTATTACTCTTCTTTATGGCAGTGAAACCTGGACAACTTACTCACGCCAAGAGAAACGTTTAAACAGCTTTCATATGCGGTGTCTGCGAAGAATACTTGGTATTAAGTGGCAAGACAAAATCACAAATACTGAAGTATTGGAAAGATCAGGTTGTATGACGGTGTATTCCATGCTCAGTCTTCGTAGACTTAGATGGATAGGACATGTTAGGAGGATGGATGATGGTAGAATACCAAAGGACATCTTATTTGGTGAATTACAGACAGGTAGGAGATCTCAGGGTCGGCCTCTACTACGATACAAAGATGTGTGTAAGCGGGACATGATTGATACAGGCATTGATAATGCACATTGGGAGCAAGTCGCCGCTGAACGTGTTGCATGGAGGGCAACTATCAGAAAAAAAAGGGCAGGAAAAAAAGCTGGGAGCAGCCACCGTGGTGGAATTTTGAGGTGGAGAAGGCTTGGGTGGATAAGCGTAGTGCTGTAAGGAGATGGCAAAATGCCAAGAAGAACCGAGCTGGTCATCCTAGTCCCTGCATGCACTTAGAAAGAGAGATGCACACAAAAGTAAGCTATTTCAAGAAACTGGTCAAGGTGGTTAAAAGCGAAAAATGGGCAGAGGTGTGTCAAAGAGTAAGCACAGACAAGTCACTGAAATTGTTCTGGCGACTACATAAAAGCATGAGTGGTGTAGTCAAGAATAAGAGCATTTCTGACTTCCAAGGTGCTGACCTCATCTGGCAGAGGACTGACGAGGACAAGGGCAAAGCCCTCTTTGAACGGTATCTTGAGCAGAGCAACCAGACAGACATGGGAGGCCGAAATCTGGCCAAGGAGGTCACCTCAGACAGATGCAAGGCCCAGAACACTTCGGATGAAGACACAGTGACAGTGAAAGAAATCAAGGCTGTACTTCGACGATCAAAAAACAGCGCTCCAGGTCCTGATGGCATAAGATACGACTAATTGTACCGACAATGAGCTAGAGAAACTAGCAGACATGTACAACAACAGTATAGTGAGTGCTAGCATCAAGGAGGAATGGTTACACAGCTATCTGATTCCCTTGCCGAAGCCTGACAAAGACCACAAAAAAATTCAGGGATATTGAATCATAACCATGCAGAATACAATAGGCAAGCTGCTGGAGAAGGTAATTGCCAGGAAGATATCAAGCCAGCTAGAGAGGCAAGGTGTTTTCCCACCTACCCTGGGTGGGTACTGTCCAAAAAGAGAAACCTGGACCAATGCAGCAGTCTTTGCCCATGATGTCTATGAAGGTTTCCACTCAGGCATTGAGACCTTTGCTGCAGCGATTGATCTTGAGGACGCATACAACAGAGTACCATTCAATTTTTTAATGTTTCAGCTTCTTGAACTAAAAGTAAGTCCATTCCTCCTTAGTTGGATCGCTGCAGCCCTCTTCCAACGGAAAGTAGTTTTTAGATGTGGCAGTTGGACTTCGGAACCAACAACAATATATCCTGGCCTACCACAGGGATCACCATTATCTCCGGTACTGTTCAACGCCTACACAGTGAGAATCACCAGTGAGCAGATCACTGGACCTGGCAGGACATTGTCGTATGCCGATGATGTTTTAGTGTATCGTCAGGGTAAGGATAGAGAGCAGGTTGCTGTGGAACTACAAACTGAACTCAATCGACCCAACAAAGGCAACAGTGACTTGGTTCTCGTTGAATAATCATATTGTCAACACTCCAACACCAACTGTAATGCTGTGTTCAGAGACGGTGGAAAGAACGCAGGCAATGAATTACCTAGGGATACGGTTTGATCGAAGCCTTGCTTATAATGTGCACATAGACCAGGTGATAACAAAGGCCAAGCGGGGTTTGGCAGCGATGCGGGTGATGGCGGCAGCAAACTGTGAGCAGCGCCATCTATGTCTTCTGTACGAGGGGCTGGTCATGTCTGTTTTGAAGTATGCAATGGCAATCCTGACTCTCAGCCGTAAGCAGATGGAAAGGATACAGAATGAAGCTATGCGCATTATTCTTGGATGTACAAGAGATACAGCATGCAGGGCGATGCGCTACCTTCTTGATTTTCCAACCATTGAAGAGAGAATACAAGTTTGCAGGGCACGCACCTACCTCAGAGTTAACGCAAACACACAACATCCACTGCATAGTGAAATTAGGAAGGTGAAGGGCAGCAGGTTAAAAAGAGGACGGTCGTGGATGGGTCAAGCCGAAGACATTCTTCAACAGGTGTGTTCACTTGAGGACTTAAAACCTGGCGAGGAGTGGGTGCAAGTGCCAACAGACTTCTGCACATCCTTTTTAGTTTGCATCCAACTAGATAGGAAATGCAGACAAGAAAATCCGGCTGCTATGGAGGCTGAAGTACAAGCGTTGATTTTAGAGAATTCGCTAGACAGTGACGCGGTCATCTACACAGATGGGTCGGTTGTCCGACATGTGAGAAGCTCATGGGCCTTTACAGCTCGGGCCGGAGGGAGAATTGTGAGGGAGGACTTTGGTGCTTTCACTAAAACCACAAGTAGCCTGACCATGGAAGTCATGGCAGTAAGTAAAGCAATAACATGGCTCGAGACACAGACATTCACTAGGGCTTGTTTCCTTAGCGACTCAATGAACATGATCAAGAGGATAGAGGAGGGGTCGATCCGAAGAGAATGGTTGCTGCCTCTGGAGTGGTCTCGGCTGGCAAAGATTAGTTTCATCTTCATGCCAGGGCATGCGGGAGTACAAGGAAATGAGTGGGCTGACAAGCTCGCAGGTGAGGCTACTGTGGAGGGCGTACGCGCCATGGACCAGGCTGACATTCTGAATGCTCTACGAGAAGTAAGACTTTTGCGAGAACCAAGTGATGACTGTGAATCTACAACAATGGCCAGACTGCTAGAGCAGCAAATTAAAAGAGGGGTGGCCAAACAAGAACACTACGCAGGAAGCCAAAGAAGATTGATAAACCAACACAGAACTGGCGTCGTTAGCCGCTACACGCTGCGGGATTTGCTGAGGAGGGGATCCGAGCACTTATGGACTGAATGGTTCGATGTGCAATGAGGATGATCTGTCGACTAACTAACTAACTAACTATCAGAAATGGAATAAAGACAAAGGAGAAAATGATTGCAGATAAAGCACAAACAGAGCGTGAGAGACGTAAGATGGTGCACAATGGTGGAAATGACCATGTTTTCACATGCATCTACTGTGGGCAAATATTTGCAGCAAGAATTGGCCTTACTAGTCACACTCGCCACCGACATGGGTCGTAGTTATTAAGCCTTTTTGAAGCACAATGTACCAAACTATCGTCTGTCAAGACGGAAAGGTGCCAATGAATGTATGAATATAACAGTGTGTGAATACAATAATGTATGAATATAATAATGCAAAATATAATAATATATGAATATAATAATGAAGAATATAATAATGTATGAATATAACAACGTACGAAAGGAGAGAGATAAGAACAGCAGAATGTTAGATGCGCCCTTACTTGACCAGTTCTTAACCCTTTACAAGGCACAGCGGCCATTACCGGCCGATGCCGTAAACGTGCAGAGCGTCTGATTACGTCCGATACTATTATGCATTATAAAAACGCGATCTCTCGGCTTTCCGACACTTCCGACGGCTACTTTCGCTTTCGCCGACAGCTTGACAACGTGGCCGCCATTTGTAAACGCGTTATTATGAATTTGAACGGACTTTTACGGACTTTTTTGGATAGTTTTCGGGATTTTTACGCTGTTTTTCCAAATGGATTTCGGCGATTCTTCAAGTGATAGCCGAGATTTCGCTAGGTTCAATTTAAATGACATTAAAGGGCACGAAGTTGACTATTAATCGGAGCTAGATATCAGTGCAAAGCGTTACTTTGCATTAGCAGTCTGAGTCGGACTTTAAAGAAAGTGATTATGATTCTGAAAATGTGTTTGTAAATTGCCGTATAGATGACGGAAAATCACTAACAACATGCTGTATTTCGTAAATATTTGTGTTCATATATGGATTACCAACAACAATCACGTGAGTAACATATTCTGCATGCTTTTCCCTTCATTGTGTTGTTTATTTAACTAAAATCGGTTGACTAACACCTTATTTGTGATGTTTTTACTAACGCCATCCGAAATTTTACCAAACCTGAAAAAATCTTGCCCGTTCAGGGCTACAAAACGGACAAGCGTCTGCCCTGTAAAGGGTTAAACCCTTTGAAAATAAAGTTTGTTTATTTGTTCATTGATCTGCAAAGAGGCATTAAGTTGTAATCCGGTGATGATATGACACAGCACTGACAGACAGGCTGGTGGTAGGCATAGGTTGGTGCTGTGTCCTCCATGAGTCTTCAGATTATTTCAATTGTCTACAGACCCAAACCCAGTGCCCAGAGGGGATTGAAGATAACAGTTGTCTGTTGTACGCGACAAGTAGTCTTGGTGGTGTAGTTGTCTGTTGTGTTATGTTGTTTGTCCATCAAGAATGATGATGACCATTCATTTCATCCAGTGGGGTTGAAAGTATGGAGTGTCAAGGGGGAATATAGTTTGCTTTTTTAGCTTTACCTGTATTTGCTTTGTTTGTATGTCGACCGCAGTATAGGGTACCCACCAAATGCGGCTAGCTGGTTAGGTAATGATGGAGCAGACAATGTTTAGAGCACCTTTTCTAGCCCCTTCCTCATGCTGTGGAGGTGAGCAGTGCTTTCCTATAGAAGGCTTCTCAGTCACTCAGGGGCCTGCAGAATCCCACTGCTGCTCCAGCCAGAAGAAGATGACCATATGGCCTGAGCCACCTGTGTGCAGGTCTGCGACTACGACTGCCAGCGTACCCACGCCTGCCGCTTCGCCGCTCGCCCATCGCCACAGGGCTTGAAGGTGATATATAAAGTTGGATGAAGAATGACTTGCGCGATGAATTGGATTAAAATGAGGAAGAGTTGCAGAATTTGTCGATCTCACTCTCTCACCTGAGTCCAGTGGCAAGACATGTCAAGACGATTGGAAACGAATACAGGTGCAGTAGATGACCAGGGCGCACTACGTGCCTTGCCGTGCTCATTACATTCCACAACGCTTTGCAGGTAAACACCGTCTTGCCTGCTAAATAATCAATGATTTATTCCACGTAGTCTGCCAAATCCTGTCTTTGCATGCTGGGTAAGCATACCCTAATTCACCGATTGGTTTGACACCAAATCAGTTACCCATGCCTGGTTTCGCCAGCCTGTCACAGGTGTTGCCCGGGGGTTGGCTGCTGTTGCATGCTGACAACTACTAGGAGCCACAGGCGTGAGCTGGGTGTCAGGCTTGGACCAGTGGGGAATGGGTCCTGAAAAGGACTAAGGGTTCGTTGTAAGGGACAAGTGGTCTTGATGGTGTAGTTGTCCATTTTAAGGGACAAGTAGCTTTGTAGTACAGTTATTGGTAAACCTATTTACCCAGGTAGTGGAGTGGGTGCAGTCCCCAGAAAGGCCAGGATTCTGTCTGTCCTCACTGGTACATATCTGTAATCTACCTTAATTTGTTGGGCATGTTATGAGAAGAAATGAATTGGAGAACTTGGTGACAACTGGCAAGATCGAAGGGAGGAGACCAAGGGGAAGACAGAGAAGTAAATACCTGGATGGCTTGGCCTCGTGGCATGGCCGAGACAGAAACACAGAGCTGATCCACGACTCTGATGACCGAGTGAGATGGCAAAACATGACAGCCCACGCTTATCGGCATGGCACATGATGGATGGATGGACCTTACAGTGGATTACCAAGTTATGTGTTGCAGGATTGGTTGGTTGCTTGGTTAGTTGGCTGGCTGCTTGGTTGGATTGCTTGGTTGATTGATTTTTTTGGTTGGTTGATTTGCTTTGTTGGTTAATATTTTTGCTTGGTTGTTTGATTGACTGGTTGTTTGTTTGCTTGGTTGGTTGTTTGTTAGCTTGGTTGCATGGCTGGTTGGTTGTTTACTTGGTTGGTTGTTTGCTTTGTTGGTTGGTTACTTGGTTAGATTGTTGCTTGGCTGGCTGGTTGGTTAGATGGTTGCTTGGTTTATTGGTTGATTGCTTGCTTGGCTGGCTGGCTTGCTGGTTGGTTGGTTGATTACTTACTTTGTTGGGTGGCTGGCTGGTTGGTGAATCCTCTTAAAAACAATGAGTTTGAACTCATGAAACCCAGTGCATTGGCTACAGATTTTGTGAGCCCTGAGAAGACCTTGCATCTCTTGGAGCTAGGCAGGTGCAGAGACTGTCTTCCAGACCTGTCTTCCAGACCTGTCTTCCAGACACCAGAGCACCATCTCCATGGGGGCCGTGTTACAGTGGTCTCCTTCCCCTCTCCACTATGCTACTGTTTGCATATTCCCACCTGAAGGCAATCATAGCTGTTTATACTAACTAAAGCTGGCACCTGCAGTGAGGAAAGTGTTCAAGTGCTGTATTGATTCGATAGTGGTAGTATGCACATGATTTCTCAATAATGAACAGACTTGTCTTGAATTGCTTGTAGGAACAAGATGTTCAGTCCCCGTTCCACTGTCAGTCTGTTGACGTGTTACAGTTGGGGCCCTTATGATGTTTCTTTTCTGCTTCTGCTTTTGGAACTGGTGTTGTGTGTTTTGATTCCTATTTCTTGTACATTTCTAGTGTTTTTTTTCCCTTGTTGCTGCTTGTTATGTCTGGTCAAGTTCGGACACTTCTGAAGCTTGGTGTTAAGTTCCTGTCCCATCTCTTGGTGATCATTTTTCAGGAGTCCTTCATCCATATTCGACCCAAGATTGACTCTGTCTTCCTTGTATCTTTGTCTGTTGTTGAACCTATGAGGTCTGTCTACTCTTTCATATCTCGTGTCTTCTGCTTTCCTTCTTGGTGGTGTGTGGTCTCTTCTCCTCCTATTCTCCATTGTTTTTAACTTGCCTTCACTTTCTGTTTCTTTCTCATAAGACAAGCTGAGAAACATTTGATGGCAACAGTCATGTGGGTGCAAATAAAGATTACCGTGAATGAGCAGAACAATTAATGTGGCATATGTATTATATCATGGAGCGATTAGATTAAATAGGATATTTTTATTCCAGGCATTCTCTTGGGGACCTTGACCATGGAAATGGGTGGCAAAGTCACCTTGAACTGTCCAAAAACTGGTTACCACTGTGACCTAGACTTCAAGTTGAAGGTTAGTCTGCCCCAGACATGTTTGTTTCTGTTTGTAGGCCACAGAAGCCTGGCAACCTCCAGACAGCACGATTTAATCATGCCTCTTTGTCATTTCTGGAGTTGTCAGCCTCTAGATGGCAGATGTTTTTCTTTGTCAGTTTCTCTAACCTGTCAGGCTCTTTATTGCATTATTGTTTATTTCTGTATTTTCCCTCTATAATATAAAATATGTCACATACGTTACGTTATGGCACAAAGAGGCTGGGGAACACTACCATACCTGTGTCATGTTTTCACTTCATCAAATCAGAGCATCTTCAGGTAGCTGTTATACACCTTGATACGTCAAAGCAAAGTTGCAACTGGTCTAGTACTGGCCACCATGTACACACATGTCTATCATCAAGGCATTCAGCCACTAAGGTGTTTCTACTAGATGCATAGTTAGGCAACTGGACATTCAGGAATTGAGATGTTTCTACTATATGCAAAGTTAGGCAATTGGACATTCAGATATTGTGATGTGTCTACTATATGTAAAGTTAGACAACGAGGACATTCAGGTATTGAGATGTTTTTGTTATATGCAAAGTTAGGCAACTGGATATTCACTTATTGAGATATGTAGTCATCCTCAGTTAACTCTCTAAAAGTGAAGTGTAATTATCATCATCTAACTCTCTAAAAGTATTTAGCCATGGTTGCCTAAGAGTTTATAAGCTTGTAGGCCCGGTTTCCCTGGCCTAGGGGTTAACGTAATCCCTATATTCTCATGAGTAAAGTAACCTGCGCAAGAATCGGTAGCTGTTCTCGCCGCGTTGGTAACTTACGGGGTATGTGAGCCGGTCACTCAGAAAATACTGGCAAACTACTCAGCGTAATCTTGCCTGCTACATCAACAGCAGCTGGAAAATGCTAATGTTGACTGCAACGTCCTGTAAGGGATATGCAAAAAAAAAATTTTATCTACTGAACACACAGACATTATACACATAAATATAAATTTCTGGCAAACCCTTCATGTCATTGAAATAGCATGAGAAACAAATATGCAAGTATTGATTGACACTCATAGAAGTAAAGAAAAGAAGTTTGATAAGAGAATGTGCTTGATAGCATAAAAATTGAAAGCTATTGGAAATACTCGGATCACTGAGTCAGTGATAAATATTAAATCAATTGCACATAAATACAAGTTAGCTGAACATACTCCAAGAGATTCTGCTAGGAAATAAAACAATTTACATGAATCTTACCTTCTGCTGAATGCCTGTATAGCCATACATTTCACTGTTTATATTACCTAGTTTGTCCTCTAGTCCTTATTTCTTTCTGTGACTTCTATGAGTGCCGGTCAGTACCTGTCAGTTTTGTTCTCATGATGTAGACATTATGTGTGCTACTAATTTAATTTTCCTCTGAAGAAGAATGTTTCTTTCTCTGACAATGTGCAGCCATTTTTTGGAAACGGGGAGTCAGCCAATCGTATCACAGGGTGTATCAGGATGGGCACCGAGGTGCTGTGTACATTTGAAGGACACTGGGACCAGCAGATCTACATCAAGGAGCTCACCAACAGGGTAAGGGTGGCATATGTTGTCAGTCAGCTGTAGAGAATATAGCCTAGAGGGGTAGTGAAGTGCATCATAAATGTAGAGATCATAGCCAACAGAGAGGGAACAAGGTAACATGGCCCTCATCTCAAACAGTGTTCAGGGATTTGAAGAATTGATCTATTTTAGTCACATGTGTGGTTTGGAGAGATGACAGCGACGGAAGGCGTGGTTCCTGGAAGAAGAAGCAGGGGTCAAGCAGCCTGAAGATGAACACAGGACATTGCCAACACCTTGGGAATGAGGACACATGAGGTGGGAGAAATGGCCAGATGAACACAGGACATTGCCAACTCCTTGGGAATGAGGACACATGAGGGGGGAGAAATGGCCAGATGAACACAGGACATGGCCAACACCTTGGGAATGAGGACACATGAGGTGAGATAAATGGCCAGAAATCTAGAAACTTTTAGCAGGTTTGATGAGAGCGAAGCTGTGAAAGGGCCAGCTATACAATAATAAATAAACATCAACGCCAGGCTGTATGGAACAAGCAAGGAACTTCTAAAATCGGTCAAGGTCATCATGAGAACTCACATGATGGCATAATCATTTTTAAAAAAACAGTGATCGTAAAGAAGCACAATTGATTGGTGTCTAGCCTGTAATACATTCAAGAACATGAAAGTTGCTCTGTTATAGAAGGAAATAAATGCTCGAGAAGTATAGGACATTACATGAAGATGTTAAATATGAAATAATACGAGCTCATGAAAAAATGAAATAGTAATTTTTAAAGCATATTTAAATTTGCTTGCTAAAAGCCATCATCATTATCATCATATGCTTTGCCAACAGGCTTGGGTGATCATGCATCTCCATGTCTGCCTTTCTCCAGCAGAATATATCAATCCATGAGTTGATGTCATTCTATATCATTCTACAAAGCTGTCCACATTCCTCTCACCCTGCCTTCCTCCACCTCTGTTACCATGAATCCCATCAGTTGTACCTGGTTGGTGTCCTGCCTTCCTCCACCTCTGTTACCATGAATCCCATCAGTTGTACCCTGGTAGCCTCCTGGTTGGTGTCCTGCCTTCCTCCACCTCTGTTACCATGAATCCCATCAGTTGTACCCTGGTGGCCTCCTGGTTGGTGTCCTGCCTTCCTCCACCTCTGTTACCATGAATCCCATCATTTGTACCATGGTGGCCTCCTGGTTGGTGTCCTGCCTTCCTCCACCTCTGTTACCATGAATCCCATCAGTTGTACCCTGGTGGCCTCCTGGTTGGTGCCCTTCCTTCCTCCACCTCTGTTACCATGAATCCCATCAGTTGTACCCTGGTGGCATCCTGGTTGGTGTCCTGCCTTCCTCCACCTCTGTTACCATGAATCCCATCAGTTGTACCATGGTGGCCTCCTGGTTGGTGTCCTGCCTTCCTCCACCTCTGTTACCATGAATCCTATCAGTTGTACCCTGGTGGCCTTCTGGTTGGTGTCCTGCCTTCCTCCACCTCTGTTACCATGAATCCCATCAGTTGTACCTTGGTGGCCTCCTGGTTGGTGTCCTGCCTTCCTCCACCTCTGTTACCATGAATCCCATCAGTTGTACCATGGTGGCCTCCTGGTTGGTGTCCTGCCTTCCTCCACCTCTGTTACCATGAATCCCATTAGTTGTACCTTGGTGGCCTCCTGGTTGGTGTCCTGCCTTCCTCCACCTCTGTTACCATGAATCCCATCATTTGTACCATGGTGGCCTCCTGGTTGGTGTCCTGCCTTCCTCCACCTCTGTTACCATGAATCCCATCAGTTGTACCATGGTGGCCTCCTGGTTGGTGTCCTGCCTTCCTCCACCTCTGTTACCATGAATCCCATCAGTTGTACCTTGGTGGCCTCCTGGTTGGCAGCCAACACCATGATCCAGATCAAATCCCCAGCAGTGGCGGATTCTTGTGTCCCGACTGTATGACACTGAGGTCCACCCAGCCTCATAAAATGGATACCAGACATATTTTCATATGTTTCTGTGAATGATCTGGGAGGGATGAGTAGTGAGGAAAGAACTGGCCACCTACCTCATTTCATGGTCTAGGGTATGTTCTTATTGTTCACTTGAAATGTGTCAAAATCTGCAACGTTGTCTCTTGTTTTAATTTAATTGTCTTTCTTAGTTCACTCAGTGATCCATAGAGTTTATCTTCCACTGCTGTTTCTCTAGGCCAGAAAGTTTGCCTAGATATGTCATATTTTTGGCAGCCTTGGAGTATGTGATCTGTGGTGCCAATCCACATGTGCACATGGCTGATTCGCCAATCTTGAATTTTGTACTCATGTAGTCTAACACTTCACCAGCTGGTATTATCTAACATGGAACTTTTGTTTACCAGTTGCAATATTGTGTTTGAAGTATAACAAATATATCACACTCATAGATATCTAAACGATGTAAATTGTGCTTGTTGTAGGACCAGGTCGTATTTTGGGACCCTTGTGCTGAGGTCAGAGCTCGACGTTTGAAGAAGTATACAGTGCCGCTTGATTTACAACGAGATAATGAATCCGAGAGGTGAGTTAGTTAGTTAGTTAGACGAGGTTCCAACTTCACGGCTACGGGTCGTCCCCATTATGCTCCATTCCTGTGCCAGTGAATATCACACAAAATGCTCCCCACTGTTCAATGTGAAAAGTGGAATAGACAGGAGTTTCGGCAATCCAATAGCCCTCACAGGTACACTGTGCATAATGCCGCCGCAAGAATGCCAACACAAAATTCATCCACGAAAACAATAGTTCATTGTTGATGGACTTGGCAGTCACCAGAAAGACCTCATTGACCTGGGTTTTCTCACATGGCTCGGTCTTTTACCGCAGGGCGACCCGCCAAAAGTGTAGCATAAAGCACGAACTTCGTAGCTTCGGCGCCGACTCCCAGGAGTCTCCTGAAAAATGCACTTGTGAACCGAAAAGGCAAATCAGTCAATTCAGCAACAGCCGGTAGCCATTTTTCGGAACATGCAGGTCACAGTACAGGACAGATGCAAAAGCATTCCACGCGAATTTCACAGTATCACCCACGCACTCACTCAGTAGCAGGGCGATGGAACCATGTACTACCAGTCCAACGTGAGGAAAATGCGATTGCAAACCGTAGCTACAAGCATAAACACGCCACAGGCCTTAATGGTTCAATGCCTAACTGCCATGTTGGCAACCGGAAGAGATGTGAGTTATTAATATGAATCCGAGAGGTGAGTTATTAATGTTCATATATAGCTTGTGTTGTCTTTTTTTTTAAAGTCCTGAAGCGGCAACCTGCTGTGAGTCTATGTGGTGTGCTAGGGGCATCACATGTTGTAGACTTGAGTGTATGTAGGAATAGCTGGCCAGTCTGTCCCTCACTTTAGCAGACGACAAAAGCAGGCTCTGAACTCTTGTGCTCATATGACATTATCAGTGTTTTTCCCTAGCGACTAGTCATGGTCTGCTGTTTGTGTCTTCTTGCGCTCATGGCATTATTAGCATATTTCCCTAGCGACTACAGTAATGGTCTACTGTTTGTGTCTTCTTGCATGCTTATGAACACAAAGTCGATGGCAGTGTTGACATATAGACTGCTATCCTGGCAAAATTTTAAATTAAGACAACCAACGCACAATAGAATATTGATAGTTTGTGTGGATTTTGATTTACACACATTGAGATTCTAGCCAGTATTGCATATTTTCATGCACTATATTCAGAACCTTCTTGTATAACCTTTAGGAAGAGACTGGGGCACTTATGACTGTATTTGAGGAGCATGGAAAGCAGTGGTTTGTGAATCTTAGCTGAACCACGCTGCTCAAAAGACATAGTAATCTTTGTTTTCATCATATGGTAATCTTTGCTTATATTATGTGGTAATCGTTGCTCACATGATTTGATGAATTTACAGATTGTGGGTGAAAGTCAGTGAAGCCATAGTGGAACAGAACATGCACAAGGCAACAAATGAAAAACACCGGTTAGAGGAGAAACAGCGAACAGAGGCTAAAGAAAGACACAAAAATCAGCAAGAGTGGGCTCCAAGGTGGTTCACGCTGGATCCGAGCAGCCAAAAATGGGTCTACAAGCATGCAGAGTAAGTAGCATTGTGGTAGACAAGTTTGTATGCTTCTTCTTGTGTTAGCCGTTGAATAGCGAAGCAACAGCTGACAGTCTCACGGAGGGAACAACATGGGAGGCAGAGTCAGACTTCTTCACTTTACCTGACCCATGGTCATCACTCTAAGGTACCTTAACCATGACTGTTTACTTATCGCAGTCTTCACAGGTCATTGGCAATTTTTCTTCGGGACCTTCCTTTCAGTTTATTCTTTGGTGACCTTCCTTTCAGTTTATTCTTGGGTGATCTTCCTTTCAGTTCATATTATGATGGTGTTAGATGTCAGGTGTAGTTCCTGTCAGGACAGTTCCAGTAATGGAATTGGGATATCTTCTATGGACATGATTAGTTCCAGTCTAGTATCTATCTTATCTATCTCAGGACAGTTCCAGTAAAGGAATTGGGATATCTTCTATGGACATGATTAATTCCAGTCTAGTATCTATCTCAGGACAGTTCCAGTAATGGAATTGGGATATCTTCTATGGACATGATTAGTTCCAGTCTAGTATCTGTCTCATCTATCTCAGGACAGTTCCAGTAATGGGATTGAGATATCTTCTATGGACATGATTAGTTCCAGTCTAGTATCTTTTTCATCTGTATTCAGAGGTTGAGGGGCTCTATGATAGCGACACCTGCTTCTGACTTGCACTAACCTGGTTTGAGTCCTGGCATAGACTGGATGTTTACAAATTAAACAAGGAAATTCTGCTCTCTACAGATCCTGGGATAATGCATCAGATGTCTAGTGTTCCTGTAGGTAAAGTTAAGGAACCTTTAAGACAAGCCCGTCTGCTGGCCCAGAGGTCCAGTCTTGGAATCTCCATGGGGGCAGGTTTGTACAAGTTGATCTGGGCTCCCAAGCTGCCCCAGCCTCACATGGGCTGCCAAGTTGCCCAGCCTTACATGGGCTCACAAGCTGTCCCAGCTTCACTTGGGCTTCCAAGCTGCCCCAGCCTCACATGGGCTCACAAGCCGCCCCAGCCTCACACGGACTCCCAAGCTACCCCAGCCTCACATGAACTCCCAAGTCACCCCAGCCTCACATGAGCTCCCAAGTCACCCCAGCCTCACATGAGCTCCCAAGTCACCCCAGCCTCACATGAGCTCCCAAGTCACCCCAGCCTCACATGAGCTCCCAAGTCACCCCAGTCTCACTGGCTCCCAAGTCCTCCCAAGTCACCCCAGCCTCACATAAGCTCTCAAGTCACCCCAGCCTCACATGAGCTCCCAAGTCACCCCAGCCTCACATGAGCTCCCAAGTCACCCCAGCCTCACATGAGCTCCCAAGTCACCCCAACCTCACACTGGCTCCCAAGTCACCCCAGCCTCACATGAGCTCCCAAGTCACCCCAGCCTCACATGAGCTCCCAAGTCACCCCAGTCTCACATTGGCTGCCAAGTCACCCCAGCCTCACATGAGCTCCAAAGTCACCCCTGTCTCACACTGGCTCCCAAGTCACCCCAGCCTCACTGAACTCCAAAGTCACCCCTGTCTCACACTGGCTCCCAAGTCACCCCAGCCTCACATGAGCTCCCAAGTCACCCCAGCCTCACATGAGCTTCCAAGTCACCCCAGCCTCACACTGGCTCCCAAGTCACCCCAGCCTCACACTGGCTCCCAAGTGATCCCAGCCTCACACTAGCTCCCAAGTGACCCCAGCCTCACACTAGCTCCCAAGTCACCCCAGCCTCACCTGGGCACTAATAAGTGTCAAGGAAAGTTAAGGCAGCTGGCGTGACATCACCCACAGAATGCTAATGAGCCTATACCAACATGGGGCTAGCACCATATACCCAGTGTGTGTGAAAGCATGTAACAGGGCCCTTGACCTTCAAGGCATCTACCATTAGTGGTCAGATGGTCGGAAACATGTTGTATCTGTTGCAGTTAAAGTCAGTGGTCAGGTGAATCCCCGGGCAGATGATGTCTTCTGGCAGTGAAGCAATCATATTTCATTTATCAGGTTGTGACAGTATGTGCTGATCTGACCAGCTCCCTTTTCACTTCTGTCTTGACCAATGTGTCCTACCATTGCACATGACTGGGTCAACCTCAGCATTGACATCATGTTGATGACAATCACCAGCTTGGTGCAAAGACTGATGCTCAAGTCATCTCATCATATCACTTCACTGTCGCAGCAAACCTGGTCACTTGTGCAACAGTCTGGTTCCCCCTGGCTCTGTGATGTAGTGCTTCTTGGACATGCCTGTCCCAGGTCTTCTAGGTCCCGCACTGCAGCATGTTTAGCAGTAGACAGGTATGTCTCACATGATGACCCACACCAAGACATTCTGTTTGTTGCATATTTGTCACTCGTTGTTTGTTCTCTGTGCCCTTAAGAACATGTGTCATGGGCCATTTCACAATCACTAAAGAAGACAACTTGGGCTTGTGAGCTGATATGTTGCAATGGAATTGTTAGAATGTCGCGAACCAATATGGAGAAAGACCTTGACATTCCGCAAGATCTGAACATCGAAGAAAACTGGCACAAAAAACAGTATCGTGTCTCAGGAACTAAAATACCGGCCATATCAAACATCACAGTGGCAAGAACCTTGATGTCTCAGGAACTAAAATATTGGCCATATCAAACCTCACAGTGGCAAGAACTTTGATGTCTCAGGAACTAAAATATTGGCCATATCAAACATCACAGTGGCAAGAACTTTGATGTCTCAGGAACTAAAATATTAGCCATATCAAACCTCACAATGGCAAGAACTTTGATGTCTCAGGAACTAAAATATTGGCCATATCAAACCTCACAGTGGCAAGAACTTTGATGTCTCAGGAACTAAAATATTGGCCATATCAAACCTCACAGTGGCAAGAACCTTGATGTCTCAGGAACTAAAATATCTGCCATATCAAACCTAACAGTGGCAAGAACCTTGATGTTGATGGAAGGTGTGGTTCCTGGAGGCAGATGTTGACCATCACGAAAATGGACACCGGACATTGCAGACACACTGGGCATGAGGTGGGAGGAATGGCTCACTATTGAGAGCAACATTCTGGAAAGGACCTCTGACACAATGGTGATGCTGATGATGATGATGATGATTGTTACCAAACCAAGACAGCCTATTATTTGGCAATTTTGTTTTTTCAAAAGTTGTATATTCTTTCCAGAAACATGCTCAGAGCTTTTTGTGGCTTGGATGAAATTAATTCTCATTTTATCACTAAACTCAACTTTATATAAATAAAAAAAATAATGCTTTTGTAAAGATAAAGCTGACACTTTGAAAGTTCTCTTTTCCATTGTGAACTAATGTTGACTGCTCCACTTTGTAGCCTACGGCCTTGGGATCAAATGACAGACTGTGTCCAGTACGAGAAAGACTTCATCATCAAAACCCAAACAGTGCACAGTGTTCCCCAGGTGTGGCAGTCTCCTGTAGTAGGCCAAGGAAGGGTCAAGGACTACAACACTCACAGACACCAGGCTGCAGATGACAGTTACTCTTCTGATAATAATGCCGCAGGTGATTTATGATTGATGGCTTCCAGGACGTGTGTGCTGTAGTCACTCTCAGACTGTTTATCAGTGTGTGCTATACTCTCTCACTCACTGTCTGAACATGTGTGCTATACTCACTTACTCACTGTCTGAACATATGTACTGCATTAATTCTTGTGCTGTACTCACTTTTGTACTGCCTAAATACATTTTTTGTACTCTGTTGTACCCACTCTTATACTGTCTAGAAACATGTCCAATTTATTGTACAGTCTAAAACATGTGCTGTATCCATTATTATGCTATCTACAAATATCACGTATATCTACATTTTATGGTCATTCTTCTGTCTTGTTTCTCTCTTCAGGAATGTCGTTATTTGTGGCTTAGGCAGATTAACTTTAACTGTCTAGTTATCCATACGCATACTGTCTTGTACACACATCTGTACTGTCTAGGTATCCACATTTGTAATGGTGTTATCCATACTACACTGTCTAATCATCATAACTGTACTGTTTTTTTCATTCACATTGACACTATTGTACATATGTGTACTGTGTAATAATCCACACATATTCTTGTACATATCTGTTGTTGGTTTCTTGTTGTACAGAATCTGATGACGCCAGATGTCAGAACACCAACCGACTATCCAGTTCATCCAAGGCTAGTGTTCATTCAGACAGTATCCAAGACAGGACCCACCATTCTCAACTGAAGTGTTCAGAAAGTGGAACCCAAAGTTCTCATAAAACTAGCCCAAAACCAGCATACAGGAAGTTGACGTTCAGTCAAGACTGTCACCATGAGAAAAAACCAGACAAGGTAGACTACTCTCAGAAACTTCATCCTTCTGCTGTTGTAAATAATGGGAGTATTAAACATGCTGAGAGGAGGAGTAAGGAGGCTCCTTCGAAGGGAGATCATGGTGTAGACTTGAATATTTCATGTGATGTAGCTCAGACTTGTTCGTTGGGGAGCCCGCACGCAGCCTCTGTACCGACCACGCAGCTGTACTCTGTGTCATCTAGAAGCAGAAAGCCGGGTGCCTCCAAGGACATGCAGGCTTTGACAATGGTAGCAGAGATGCAGCATGAAATGCACCAGGTTTTGAATGATCTCACAACAAAAGTAGCCAATGTTCAAAGACTTCAGATTGAGCTCATTCATTCAAAACAGTTACAGGACAACGCAGAAAGAAGAAGAGGAGTTGGAATTTTTCAGGAGTGGGTGTTAGTTGCAGTGATTCTGGTTTTTCAAACTCTTTTGCAATGGTACTTCTCTCATTGAATCATCAGTGTGTGAAGCTTCAGGGATCAACTTTGGCTGACAATTTGAGAAGGATTTCTAAGGTGGGTGCAGAATGATGCAGTCAAAGAAAATAAATCATAAGGGACCTGTGAGTTGAACACTGGAGATTGGGGATAGAGGCAGCCTGTGTTCATGCTGGGAGTCTGTCTGTGTTATATGGTGCACAAAAGCAATACACAATAAACTTGTCATTTCATATATTTTTATTTTAAACGAAAGGAAATATTAATCTTTTATTTACCATTTGCTTGTGAGTGGGTGGTTGAGTGGTTAGACTTCTGGTCTTTCAAATCCGCAGGTTTGGATTTGATTCTTACCAAGGCAATAGTTTTTATATATCAGGGATATTGACATATCTAACTGCATACTGTGTAATATACAAGAAGAAGAATGAACTGGAATAATGAAATATTCTGGCCTGCAAACTATCGGTGTAATAAGAACGAGCTGATTGTATCCTTTAGCCCTCAAATCATTCATTGGATAGCAATAAATATTAACAGTTTTGTAATTAAATTTTGTAGATGGAGCCTCGTCAGTATTCCGTTTTTGTTGAACTGCTACTTAAAAAACATTTGCTTCCAGGTAATATGCAGATGTATAACACATAGGCCAGCTCTGTGGTCAAGCAGTTTGTAATCCCGCATACCTCGTTTGAAACACAGCTGTGGGCGATTTGGCAGCAGACCGCTTTGCGTTGGGTTTGTTTATAAAATGATATGAGTGCCGGTCATTCAGAAAACAATGGCAAACTTCTGAACATAACCTTGTCAAGAGATCACAAATAGCCAAAAAATGCTGGGGTTGACTGCTACGTCCTGTAAAGGATATGCAACTAACTTTGTTTTGTTTTTTAGAACACATATACATCAACAGAGACTTGTGGCGTTCAAGGTGCTGGGTTATAGAGAATCAGTTCTCAAGAGTGGAGAGATGATGTTCAAGCCAATGAAGCTGTGGGTTGAACTGGCCTCATCAATAAAGCAACAGAGATTTCTCTGGGAAACCAAAAGTGGCCTGAATGACCTAGATGTGTCACCCCTGCCTGCTGTTTACTGACAAAAAATACAGACCCATCTGTATCTGCAAGTGAGATGCCAGTTTCAGGCTTTGTATGTACAGGAGATCCTTCCATAGCCTAGAGAGAATGGTTCTGCAGGGAATGACCAGAGGATCTGGCCGACACCCAGTACTCCAAGGAAAGGCCAGACTGGCACATAATCAAATGTCAGCTGGTGTTATTAGTGTTGGAACTCTTCGCTGGAATTTGAAGATGACTGAGCATGTATGGGAATGTCCTGAGTGCTGTGATGTCGGGGTTTGACTGAGCTCAACTCAGATACCTTCGTAAGAGGTGACATAGCTGAGTAGTTATAGTATCTGTGTCATCTCAGAATGAACCTGGTTCATATCTCAGCATAGGGCTGGGCTTTATTACAAGAAAATGTACTGTCTGATGTTATCACATAACCCTCTAATGTCCTCCTCGGATAAATGCAAAAAAAAGGGAGTCTTGTGTGTACATTTTGCATACTAAAAATCCAATGGCAGTTGGAAATGACAAAGCACAAGCCTCCATGCTTGTATAGCACCAGTTGTGATCTCTGTGTATGTGTATAGCACCAGCTGGGATCTCAGTGTGTGTGTATAGCACCAGCTGGGATCTCCATGTGTGTGTATAGCACCAGCTAGGCTCTCCATGTGTGTGTATAGCACCAGCTAGGCTCTCCATGTGTATATATAGCACCAGCTGGAATCTGTGTGTGTATAGGACCAGCTAGGCTCTCCATGTGTATGTTTTTATCAGGATCCACTTACACTGTAGTGGGCAGGTTCTCTCATGTTGACAGATTGACCTTGGCAAAGACCAGTGCACCATGCTCTGTATAGTTTGCAGCTGCCAAGTGACTTCTAGTGTGTCTGATTGGAGCCATGGTGCCATAGAGGTTAGAACACCTGCCCACCAAGTCAGTGGTATGGGTTCAAGCCCCAGCAGAAGCAGGATTCTTGTCTCCAGCCAACATCTCTGGGGCTGCACCCAGCCTGGTCAGACTGCCACCAGATCATTGTCAGACATTTGTTGAGAAGAGAAGGCAGTGAGCAAGTGAACTGTCCACCACACCTCATTCTGCAGTGATCAAGAGTATGTTAATGGGGCTCAAGGCAAATATCGTGGAAGTTTCCGCCAGTGTTTTCTCATGAAATAATTGTTTCATAAAGCACTGGATTTTTTGTGCATAGGTGCATGCAGTCAGTATTGTCTCAACATTGGTAAACATGCTGCCATTAGATTTCACCCCAAAACTTATGTGATTGTCTCAACATTGGTAAACATGCTGCCATTAGATTTCACCCCAAAACTTATGTGATTGTCTCAACATTGGTAAACATGCTGCTGTTAGATTTCACACCAAAACTTATGTGATTGTCTCAACATGGGTAAACATGCTGTCACCAGGTTTCACCCCAAAACTTATGTGATTGTCTCAACATTGGTAAACATGTTGTCACCAGGTTTCACACCAAAACTTATGTGATTGTCTCAACATTGTTAAACATGTTGTCACCAGGTTTCACACCAAAACTTATGTGATTGTCTCAACATTGGTAAACATGCTTTCATCAGGTTTCACCCCAAAACTTAGTGATTGTCTCAACATTGGTAAACATGTTGTCACCAGGTTTCACCCCAAAACTTATGTGATTGCCTCAACATTGGTAAACAAGTTTTCACCAGGTTTCACCCCAAAACTTATGTAATTGTCTCAACATTGGTAAACATGCTGTCACCAGGTTTCACCCCAAAACTTATGCGCACACAAAACTAGACATTAATAATTCATATCATCATCATCATGTGCCATGATTACAAGCATGTTTTGTCGAGATTCACTATTTCACAAAATTCCCAGTCTGTGATCAGGTCTGTGTTCATTTATCCATTGTAAGGTGTGGAATGCGCCTGGCCCTGCAGCCAGCAGGGTTAGGATCGGCTAGCCTCTCCCAGGAGGGGTGAAGAGCGAAAATTAGTAGCCTGCCGATGACCCGCAGACTACACAAGTCAACCCCCACCTCCACGTGGTGCAGACCGGGCAACCATGACCGCGAGGTCATGGGCTAACGGGGCTATGGCTCGCCATAGGGGATGGACTCCCTGTGGTCAGATTAGTGTCCTAAACCTGCGACTGGCCTAGCAAGCCGGCAGGGGATCTTCATACTGCTCGTAGAAAAACTAAGAAGTATAAACGGATTTTATTAGAAAGCAGCAAGTCAAATGGTTTGGCCATGCAAGTAGGCTACCAGTCAACAGCATGCCACAACAGGCAATGACGTACAGACCAGATGGAAACAGAGGAAGAGGCCGACCACGTAAACGCTGGACGGAGGGAATAACAGAATCCATGGGAATGTCGATATACGAAGCCCATAACCGGGCACTCTCACGAAGTTTATACTTCACCTCGACACCGCAAGGTACAAGAGGAACATGATGAGATGAGATGAGATGAGGTATTTATATCTTTGTCTTACTTTTCCTCCATTCTCTTAAAGTTTGCTAGTTGTCACAAAGATTTCAAGCGTAATCTCCACACAACAATACCAAACAAATCTTAACAATGTCAAATTTCTCAATCAATTTGCAGCTTATATATGCTTCCTGTAAGACTGCCTTATTGTTTTTCTGTCCATCCCTTGTATTCCTTACTACAACTCTGCTGACATTAGAGGTTATCTCAGCTGGTTTGCTCATTGACAATCTCACATACATTCAAAACAACAAGTTATGTCTGGTATGTCAGCACTCTTATCACATACATTCAGAACATTTTCTGTCTGGGCTGGTATGTCAGCACTCTTATCACATACATTCAGAACATTTTCTGTCTGGGCTGGTTTGTCAGCACTCTTATCACATATATTCAGAACAACTGTTCCTGTCTGGTATGTCAGCACTCTTATCACATCATTCAGAACATTTTCTGGGCTGGTATGTCAGTACTCTTATCACATACATTCAGAACAATTGTTCCTGTCTGGTATGTCACCACTCTTATCACATACATTCAGAACATTTTCTGTCTGGGCTGGTATGTCAGCACTCTTATCACATACATTCAGAACAATTGTTCCTGTCTGGTATGTCACCACTCTTATCACATACATTCAGAACATTTTCTGTCTGGGCTGGTATGTCAGCACTCTTATCACATATATTCAGAACATTTTCTGTCTGGGCTGGTATGTCAGCACTTTTATCACATACATTCAGAACATTTTCTGTCTGGGCTGGTATGTCACCACTCTTATCACATACATTCAGAACATTTTCTGTCTGGGCTTGTATGTCAGCACTCTTATCACATACATTCAGAACAATTGTTCCTGTCTGGTATGTCAGCACTCTTATCACATCATTCAGAACATTTTCTGTCTGGGCTGGTATGTCAGTACTCTTATCACATACATTCAGAACAACTGTTTCAGCCTGGTATGTCAGCACTCTCATCACATACATTCAGAACATTTTTGTCTGGGCTGGTATGTCAGTACTCTTATCACATACATTCAGAACATTTTCTGTCAGGGCTGATATGTTAGTACTCTTGTCACATACATTCAGAACATTTTTGTCTGGTCTGGTATGTCAGTACTCTTATCACATACATTCAGAACATTTTCTGACTGGTATTTCACTGAGATTGTCAGATCTCTGCTGGCATTTTGTCATCTTACAATAAAGAACCTTGTTCTATGATAAATCATTCGAGTAACTATCAAGTAATGAACATTGAAGGTTCACAATGCTTTTGGCAGTGTCACTTTTGTTTTCATTCATTGTTATTGTTACATTTTATAAGAAAATTACATTTCTGGCTTCCAGAGCAGTAATTTCTGTATCTGGAACAACTGAGTCTGTATTTGCATGTTAAATTATTAACTAGTCACATGTTTTTATTTAATCATTACTTCTCTTGCCTTGCTGAGGGAGAATTTATTCAGCAACTGGAATTTAAATGTTTTGGGAGTGTTTATTTAATAATTTATTGAATTCCTCTGTTCAGGGAGTGCTTATTGAATGATTACTTTAGTTCCCTTGCTCAGGGAGTGCTTATTTAATGATAACTTGAATTCCCTTGTTCAGAGAGTGTTTATTGAATGATAACTTTATTTTCTCTGTTTAAGGAGTGGAAATGCATATCTCTTTCTTTCTTTCTTTCTTTCTTTCTTTCTTTCTTTCTTTCTTTCTTTCTTTCTTTCTTTCTTTCATTCTTTCTTTCTTTTTCTTAAAACAAAGATCATAATACATAAAGAATTTATCACTATGAAGAAATGTGATCAATCACCATTGCTGATTATTTTTCTTCTTCTTTTTGTGCAATGTTCATACTGTTGTTTATATTCCAAATTTGTTCACAGAAAGCTATACCAAAGATTGTGAATATTATTATAATAATGTACATATATGGAATATCTTACAATCACTGTTTTCATACCCTATGATAATATCAATGTTTCCTCGCTTGTATGCATGATCTGTTTCTGTGGAAGTTAACAAGAAGCCAGATGCAGAAATGATGTTGACCCGATCTCGTGTCCTGTACACCAGGCAGTACAAGGGAGGGCACCAGTCAAAACCTGCAGAGACAAGGGAGGCCACCGAGTCAGACTTGCAGGGACAGCACAATTCAAATCATTATATTAACTGATCAAGTGCCATAAGATGATTGATCATCTTAGGTGACATCCTGTATCTGTCATGGGCTTATATACAGCAGTTTTTCTTGTGAAATCCCCTTCAATTTGATATATAAAACAACATGTCTGCTACCATATTAACAACGTTTAAGTTGTAGCTGATACACACCCCTACTTTCCATTTTCCACCATCTATTTTTGTTAGGTCCAAACCGACGTTTTGTTTGGCACTGAATCTGTTAATCAAGCATTTATGAAAACATGGTGGACCCCTTTAACTCTTTCTGTCGCAGACATCTTTTATTGGTAACTGCTGGGAACATTAATAACGGAGCGGCGTTAAAGTAGTTGTTAGAACAAAGTCAGATAATGTATCAATTGTCCGGTTAAAGAAACATCTGCCTGGCAGTCTAGTTATATTAATAACCAGACAGAGTGGGTTAAAGTGACATTTCTCTGAGACAAGAGTTAAAGTAACAGCTTGGATTGAGTGGGTTACGCTGACAGTTCAGTCTAGGACAGATGAACGAATGAACTTTATTTTCAAAGAGTCACAAATTGGCCATGCAGATCTTTACATTCAGTCCTTGGCAGTGTCACTTTTGTTTTCATTCATCGTTATTGTGACAGTTTATGAGCACATCATCTTTCACACACCAAATATCAATCGTGAATGTTTTACATAAAATAAAAAAAAAACAATCATTGTAAAATTAATGCTGTAAACATACATCAAACATAAACAATAAATATTTCAACGTTATGAGACAGGCAGTCAGACACATACATACACACATACAAACATATATATGTACACACATACATAATACATACACACATACAAACATATATATGTACACACATACATAATACATACACACATACAAACATATATATGTACACACATACATAATACATACACACATACAAACATATATATGTACACACATACATAATACATACACACATACAAACATATATATGTACACACATACATAATACATACACACATCATGCATGCATACATATACACACACCACTCACCCACCTACCAGATGGTCTTGACAAGGCCAAGACAAGATGATACAAATATTTGTATGGCTTACTAGACACAGTGTCATCAGAGACAGTGCCATCAGACACAGTGTCATCAAACACAGTGTCATCAGACAGTATCATCAAAGACAATGTCATCAGACAGTGTCATCAGGGACAGTGTCATCAGACACACTGTCAAAATGAAGCAGAAATGAAAACGTCATGCAAGGAGGCATTCAAGTGATATAACAGCTCAGGAACAAACATTCAAACACCTGCAATAAAGTATAAATATAGTTAATTGCTAATCCATTTATGTTGTTTGATGCATATACATGTGTTTATACGAGGATATGCTAGACCTACGGCAGACACTGCGGTTGAGGTGTAAGGTGTCAGTCTCTCACATATTCTAGGCCATGACATATGAGGTTAGGTGGCCACCTCCCTTCCTCATTGCTTTTCCTACCTCTGCTGGGGAAGGGGGGGGGGGCAGCTGTTCAATCCGGACAGGTCTTGGCAGGCAAGTAGGCTGTTCATTTGGCCACCGTAGCTCCAGATATTCATTATAAACAGTAAACATATGCAGATCATTATAATGTCCACAATCATTATATAATAATATATTATTTTCATTACAAGTTAATAAAGATGATAGAGAAATAGGTGTTATATTTTTTTTTTAAGTGTTTATTTTTTGCCTTTATTAGAACTAATTCTTTTGGTCAGTTACAACACAAAAGTCTGGCATGAAAGGAAAGGAATGTTTGAAGTTCATAAAATTGCTATTGAGATGCCATCTAAAGCCTACATTTGCAACTTATTCCATACAAACTTTATTTTCAAATTTTTTTCTTTTTCTTTGGGGGATTGCACTCCCACCTTGCATTCGGCCCTTCCAATCACTCATCTTTCATTCATCGATTGTACATGTTACATTCGCACAGGAAAATTACATTGTCATGTGGATGTTGTAAACATAAACAATGCATATTACCATGTTATGAGACAGGTAGACATACATACACATGCACATTCATAAACACACACGCACACATACATACCTGCATATATACTTACATCATTTGCACAAACTCTTACACTCAATAACATACAAATACACACCCCCTCGCATACACTGCATGCATGCATACACACATAAACATATACACATTCATTACATGAACATTCACACACACACACACACATACATACACTCGCACATAAACACACACGTACATACACACACATACATACATGCACATAAACACACACGTACATACACACACATACATACATGCACAAACATACACATCCATATACACATGTATACACACATACACACACACGCATATACACATGTACACACACAAACACACGCATGTACACACACACACACACATGCATATACACATGTACACACACAAACATACACACACACACACAGATATACATACATACACATGCATATGCACATTCATTACATGAACATTCACACACACATACATATACACATGCACTCATACACACATACACATAAACATACACACTTATACACACCCATATACACATGTATATACACATACATACATACATATACACATATACATACACATACGCACTCATACACATACAAACACACACATATACACATGTACACACACAAACATACACACAGACATACATACACATGCATATGCAGATACACACACAAATACACTCATGCAAACACATTCATATACACATACATACACGAACACACACATACACACCCACATACACATAGACACCATACATACATATACACACATACACACACACTTTCAAACATGTACATACACATATAGACACACACACATACTCACATATTGACTTGACTGGCATTTTGCTATCTTGACAGACGATAATTTGTAAAATGGGGTTATCTCTCCATAACACAAAGCCTGGGCTGAATTTAGAGACCATGATCCCTCTCTCGGCCTGTGTAGTGTACTTCAGAGGAAGGTAACATCATTACGTCTGGAACAAGACAAGCTGCCGGATCAGCAAAGCAATGCTTTAACTGTCCACCTGTCGGAGCTTCGATCCTAGACCAGTTGCCGACCAGGGCTTAGGGCCTGGTCTGCATGACATTTAGTCTTTAGGTTGCATTTCCTCACACCAGTATAAGGCTTGTACCTCCCAATTGCGCTCTTCCGTCCGAAGTCGTCGGCACAGTGTGGGGTGTCCGGTTTGGTAAGCGCCGCCCAACATTCGGCGCTCACGTATACACGCACATACACACAGAAGCATACACAGACACACATACGCAAACATATACACAAACACACACACTTATACACACACAATTATATGATAACATAATAAGTCTAATGTCTCCATTTGGAACATAATTCCTGCATTATTGTCTACATTTTCAGCATATTTCATGAATCTAATACCTACAATTGCAACACATTTCATGCCTACATTTACAACGTATTCCATACAGTCTAATGCCTACATTCACAGCATATCTCATGGAGTTTAATGCCTACATTTGCAGCATATTTCACAAAGTTAAATGATTGGATAAGAGCATGTGCTGGCTTTTATATGATTATCTTCAGGGACTGTTACATCCATTGACTGTGCTTCTCCTTGTTGTCTAAGTTGTCAGTAAAATGTGTCACAAGTGGCATAAAAGTGTAGTCGGCTCTGTGTTGTCTAAATTGTCAGTAAAATATGTCACAGTTGGCATAAACATATAGTCAGCTCTATGCTGTCTCAATTGTCAGTAAAATGTGTCACAATTGGCATGAACATATAGTCAGCTCTATGCTGTCTCAATTGTCAGTAAAATGTGTCACAATTGGCATGAACATATAGTCAGCTCTATGCTGTCTCAATTGTCAGTAAAATGTGTCACAATTGGCATGAACATATAGTCAGCTCTATGCTGTCTCAATTGTCAGTAAAATGTGTCACAATTGGCATGAACATATAGTCAGCTCTATGCTGTCTCAATTGTCAGTAAAATGTGTCACAATTGGCATAAACATGTAGTCAGCTGTGTGTTATAGTTATATTTAATCGATGAAAAATCAACTACATTCATTTCCTTACCCCCAAATGATTGCTGGCTCAGGGTTTGACAACTAGAGATGACAAAGACAAGCGAAGACAAGAAACTACCAGCATTTGCTCATCTACAGAGCTGTCAAACTTGGGAATATCATATAGTAAACTTCTGCTTATTTGTTTGTTTACTGTTGCATATAAAGTGTTTTGCTGTAATTGTTATTTTGCATTTATTTTTGTTGGTTTTCTTCTTTGCTGGTATTATTTCAGTCTGTATTTATATTTATGTACAATTAAAGTGTCCTGCTTATTTTATATTTTTGAAGTCCATATTATGTCTATGTGTAAATCGCTATTTTATTTGTTAATAGGATTACATTTAATATTTTAATCAGTGTATCCAGATCACTAGTACAAGCCAGATATTCACTATACACATGTACTTCTTGGCTCTTACTACATCGCTGTACTTTCAAGCTTGTTGTGTTTGTTAACTCACTTTGTCATACCATGTTGGAATTTACTTTTCATCAGGAACTACTGCTATACTGGCACCTGGCCTTCTTGACAGACGATAGCGAGGAAATGGGAATTAGTTATTCCTTTGTGTAGCACAAAGCCTGGGCTGAATTGTAGAGACCATGTGTTGCGCATGCAATATGATCCCTCTCCCTGCCTGCCTAGTTTACACCAGAGGAAAGGTAACACCAATACACCTGGAACAAGACAAGCTGTAGAAGCTGCCTGATCAGCTGTCAGAGCTTTGATTCTAGACCACTTGCCGACCAAGACTTAGGGCCTGATCTGCTCGGCCATGACATTTAGTCTTTAGGTTGCATTTCCTCGCACTAGGATAAGGTTTATACCCTCCCAATTGCATTCCTCTGCCCAAAGCCATTGGCACAATGTGGGATGTTGGTATGTGCTGGCCAACATTGGGTGCTAACAGAAAGCAGGTAATACCATCTACTGTCATACAGTAGTGCAGTCATATCTGACTAAGACCTGCAGTTATCAGATACTACTTGTTATTAAAGGGATTGATCATGTGAATTAAAACTAACTAGCCCCTTAATCGTAGTCAATAGGCTTGTGTTTGTTCCTTAGTGATCATCCAGCAGGTATTTATGTCTTCCTTGTGTCCACTACTTAATTTACTTGTGGTGGTCACTGTGTGCAGTCACATTTGTATGAGTTCCTTTCAAATATGGGAGAAGCTATACACACAATTTTGTGAACAGTACGAGCCGCTATACACAAAAATGTGTGGCTGGTAACATGATTATTCGTTAATATACACATATGCAGGGCGATGCGCTACCTTCTTGATTTTCCAACCATTGAAGAGAGAATACAAGTTTGCAGGGCACGCGCCTACCTCAGAATTAACGCAAACACACAACATCCACTGCATAGTGAAATTAGGAAGGTGAAGGGCAGCAGGTTAAAAAGAGGACGGTCGTGGATGGGTCAAGCCGAAGACATTCTTCAACAGGTGTGTTCACTTGAGGACTTAGAACCTGGCGAGGAGTGGGTGCAAGTGCCAACAGACTTCTGCACATCCTTTTCAGTTTGCATCCAACTAGATAGAAAATGCAGACAAGAAAATCCGGCTGCCGTTGAGGCTGAAGTACAAGCGTTGATTTTCGAGAATTCGCTAGACGGTGACGCGGTCATCTACACAGATGGGTCGGTCGTCCGACATGTGAGAAGCTCATGGGCCTTTACAGCTCGGGCCGGAGGGAGAATTGTGAAAGAGGACTCTGGTGCTTTCACTGAAACCACAAGTAGCCTGACCATGGAAGTCATGGCAGTAAGTAAAGCAATAACATGGCTCGAGACACAGACATTCACCAGGGCTTGTTTCCTTAGCGACTCAATGAACATGATCAAGAGGATAGAGGAGGGGTCGATCCGAAGAGAATGGTTGCTGCCTCTGAAGCGGTCTCGGCTGGCAAAGATTAGTTTCATCTTCGTGCCAGGGCATGCGGGAGTACAAGGAAATGAGCGGGCTGACAAGCTCGCAGGTGAGGCTACTGTGGAGGGCGGACGCGCCATGGACCAGGCTGACATTCTGAATGCTCTACGTGATGTGAGACTTTTGCGAGAACCAAGTGATGACTGTGAATCTACAACAATGGCCAGACTGCTAGAGCATCAAATTAAAAGAGGTGTGGCCAAACAAGAACACTACGCAGGAAGCCAAAGAAGATTGATAAACCAACACAGAACTGGCGTCGTTAGCCGCTACACGCTGCGGGATTTGCTGAGGAGGGGATCCGAGCACTTATGGACTGAATGGTTCGATGTGCAGCGAGGATGATCTGTCGACTAACTAACTAACTATGATTATTCGGCACAAAATTTTGTGTATAGTACGAGCCGCTATACATAAAAATGTGTGGCTGGTCACGTGATTATTCGGCACAAAATTTTGTGAATACGAGCTGCGATACACAAAAATTTGTGGTTGGCTTATTGGTGTGTAGACTGGTGGTTCCTCGCCGTGCAGGCAGATACTCTCCAATTTCGGAGGATCCAAAGATAGAAACCGTATAGTATGGAACCAGACCCCGGTGCCTTGGAAACACCTCTGTGGTGTCACGTGATTATTGGGCAAAACCGGTGGAGAATTCCCCCCCCCCCCTTTCCCAGGGGGGAATTCCAGAGGGTAGACAGGTAGGTTCAATGGTTGACAGGTAAGTAGGTATTTTGCTTGGTAAGTTGGGTGATAGACAGTTAGGTAGGTATTTAGTTAGTTAGTTAGCCGACAGATCACCCTCACTGCACATCAAACCATTCAGTCCATAAGCGCTCAGATCGCCTCCTCAGTAAATCCTGCAGCGTGTAGCGGCTAACGACACCAGTTCTGTGTTGGTTTATTACTCTTCTTTCGCTTCCTTAACCTTTTCCACTCGTGTGTCCAGCTGGGTAAGACATCCCGATTTTCCCGTTCCGCTCGAATATCTTACCCAGTAAGACATGCTTTTTAAAAGCAGTATCAATTACTCGTATGTTCTACCAGGTAAGACATTTGTGTGGACCTTAATTTTGTGGCATTAATCTATTTGTTTGGACCACAATTTTATGGTTTGAATCCAGGAATTAACAGGAAATGTTAAAACGAACCGGACACGATCACTACGATAATCATGGCTGGTCCTAGCAAACGCGCTCGCTTGACTGTTGATGAAGTTATTACGCATTTAGAGCAAACTGATTCAGATGTGTCTTTGGATAGTGTTATAAATGGAAGTGACAGTGATTATTTAGACATTGGAAGTAGAGATGTGTCAGCTGAAGAAGGTTCTGATAATAATAACAGCAGTAGCGATGAAGATGTCACCAATGATGGTCGATCTGAATCAACAGCTGGGCCTAGTGTACCGAGTAATGAGTGGATCAGATCGAATTCTTCTCACATAACTAAACATTTGTTTACTGTTCAAAACGCTGGTGTGCAAATATCTGGTACAGACGTGCCTGAAACAATATGTGGTTTCTTTCAACTGTTTTTTACACCTGCACTTCTTGACAACATAGTGAAAGAAACTAACAGGTATGCAGCTGAGAAGATACAACAAAAACAACTGTCTTCTCGTTCATTGTGGCATTCTTGGTCAGATGTTTCCACAACTGAAATAAAGGCATATTTAGGAGTCATTTTGAGAATGGCCTTGCAGGAGAGAGGAAAGATACAAGATTTTTTCTCTACTCAGTGGATAGATTACATGCCATTTTACAGAAACATATTTTCCAGAGAAAGGTTTGAACAAATTCACTGGATGCTACATGTCCAGCCACCACAACAAGCTTCAAGAACACCAGTTAGCTGTGTAACGAGAGGCAACAAGATAAGCGACATGGTCCGTTATATGAAAGACAAGTGTCTGGAGTTGTTTATTCCACATCAAAACATTGTTGTGGATGAATGCACAATAAGTTTCAAGGGGCGTACAGTGTACAAAATGTACAATCCCCAGAAGCCTCACAAATGGGGACTGCGAGTGTACGCATTAGCTGACTGCCACACTGGCTATTTATGTGCGTTCGAGCCATATTATGGTTCCTCTACAACAAATTAGCTGTCAAATCCTGGCTTACCATTCACTGCTAGAATTGTTCTGCATCTATGTGATGAATTGTTGCAGAAAGTCCGTGGTCGCGGCTACCATCTGTTCACTGACAGATTCTACACAGGACATACGCTGGCCATGGCGTTATTAGATCAACATGTTCACACAACTGGGACTGTCATGAGCAACAGACAAGACTTGCCACCACAAATCAAGAACAAGCACAAACTCTCAAAAGGTGATACGATTGCGTGGACACGTCCAAATAAAGAAATGGCTTTATCATGGACAGACAAAAGAGTTGTCAACATGCTAAGCACATACTATGATATTGGACAAACTGTCATTCAGAGAAGAACTAACAATGGTGGCACTGAAGATATTACAAAACCAAATGCAGTCATTGAATACACAAAACACATGGGTGCTGTTGACCGTTTTGACCATTACTGCAACAGCTACTCTTTCACAAGAAAGTCTCTAAAGTGGTGGAAAAAAACATTTTTCTGGCTCCTAGAAGTGGCAGTTGTGAACAGTTTCATCCTTTATAAAGAGATACACTCTGACAAGGTTATTGACCACATTCAATATAGAAAAGAACTGATCCAGCAGCTTGTGTCCGAACAACGAGCCTCTCAGCCCATTCGCCGAAGAGGACGACCATCAACTCTAGATGCAGAGGAGAGACTTGACCGGCGCCAGCACTTCATTGCCCAATTCAGTGAAAAGAAAACAAAAGATTGTGCAGTGTGTAGTGACAGAAAAACACCTGGTCAGAGGCGACAGACAGTCTTTTACTGCGAAACTTGCTCACGTCAACCCGGACTACATCCTGGTACATGTTTCAAAAAATACCACACTATGCCACAGTATAAATAAAAAAACACTATTTTTTTGGACAATCTTCAGCCAATAACATTACATAATAACCAATAATCAATAAAATTACATTCAACATTAAATATGTTCTGTTATTTACTTTGGAAAATGAGTGAATGTAGCTGACATCAGTTTTGATTGTTTTTCCCCAAAAATATTCCGAGCTGGCAACAAGTCAGACCCAAAAAAAAATCGAGTGGAAAAGGTTAACTATACTATAAGGCATGGCTGGGAAAGAGGCAGGCTGTCAAAGACTGGCAATAAGCCAGAAAGGCTAACATGCCACAGGTTGAGTTGGCGAACCTGAAGACTGAGGTAGATAGGACGATGACTTTATACAAACCCGGCGCCACACAGGCCAAGGCCGTGAAATTGGACGAGTTCTGCAGGAAGGTGTGCTCCGAGCGATCTCTTACGACATTCTGGCGCCTCCATAAGAGCATGAACGGTGCGGCACAACGTAGGGTTATTCCAGACTTTCAAGACACAGACCTCACATGGAAGAAGTCGGATGCGGATAAAGGTAAGGCCCTTCTTGCACGCTACATAGAGCAGACTGACCAGAAAGACGAGCCCGCCAGACAGAGGACCACAATGACGCTCTCTCGGTGCGAGGGGGTCAGGACAGACGAAGAATGCATAATCACAGCGGAGACAATACGTAGGATGCTCAAGAAATCACCTAACACTACCCCAGGCCCCGACGGCATCCGATATGGTGACCTACTGGTGATGTCAGATGATGACATGGAAGAACTGGCCAGAGAATTCAACATTAGTATCCAGAGGGGTCAGATCAAAGAGGAATGGCTACACAGCTACTTGCTGTCGCTACCAAAACCGAACAAAGACCATTCCAAGATAAGCGGCTACAGAATCATTACGATGCAGAACATTGCTGGCAAGCTACTGGAGAAAATTGTAGCACACGGACTTGCTTGTGACTTGGAACAACTCGGCTCCTTCCCGCCAACACTTGGAGGATAGAGACGTAACAAAGAGTCATGGCTGAATGCGGCGGTCTTTGCTCAAGATGTCTACGAAGGATTTAACGAAAGCTCGAAAAGGTTTGTCAGCAATGAGAGTCATGGCCACTGCCAATATCGAGCGGATACTGCTAATACTTCTGTTCCAAGGAATGGTGCTTTCACCCATCGAGTATTCCCTAGCCATCCTGTCAGCCCTACACAGATTGAAAGACTTGAAAAGGTACAAAACGAAGCAATCCGCACATCATTTTGGGCTGTCCAGGATGAAAGACTTGGGAGTAAGAATCGGCACTGCCAGACGCGAGAGGTACATCGGGAAAACGAGGTGCCTCGTCAACCAACACAGAACTGGCACTATTAGCCACCGGACGCTGATGCATATGCTGGGGGAGGATCTGAGCACCTATGGACCTGTTCGTAGTGCAATGAAGATACCCCAGCTAATAACTGATAACGCTTCCTGTTTAGTGTTCTTGTTTGTCCACACATACACACCTCTTTTAACTTGCTCTTCCCGCAGTCTGATCATGGCCGTAGGTTCATTCATAGTCATCACTTCGTTCTCGCAAACGACTTACTGCTCGTACAGCAGTGGTTCTCAACCTTTTTTTTTTTTGGCCCATGCACCCCTTCATCACATGGTCAGAATGTCACCCCCTCCCCCTTTTCGTATTTCCTCCCTATAACGTAGTCCGGAGAGGAACCTACAATCTTCGGGACAAGAAGCAGTAACCACTCGGCCACGGAGATTCCTAGTTCCAATGAGAAAGAACGTATCAGTGACCTGTCATCGTTCGTTCATTGTCCGTGTCAGCGCTCCTTTTTCTGTGGCCATCTTCAAAAGTAAACGTCAAGCTCAGCATTTGCAGCGAAGCGGACATCAATATGACCAACCAGCCGGAAGTAGAATAGGGGCGTGTATTATTCACAAAATTTTGTGCTGAATAATCACGTGATCAGCCCAAAAAAATTGTGTATAGCGGCTCGTACTATACACAAAATTTTGTGTATAGCGGCTCGTACTATACACAAAATTTTGTGTATAGGCACTTCGTTCGAATATTGTCTCTCCCCAATACCATGCTGTCCATGCTGCAAACAAAGCTCAGAGATCTTTTGGCTAGTTGTTACATCAACTGTTACGTCATTAACCGACAGTTAATATGTATTGTTGCTGCTGTTTCATCGTTATCCATGCTTAATATTAATATTGCCACAACATTGTTGTGAGTTGTGAGTTATTTTTGCCTTCTGTCATTGTTTGTTGGTTACTGTATTCATATGTTCGTGTTTGTTGGTTATTTCATTCAATATTTGTTGTTTGTTAGTTATTGTAGTCACCATTTATTGTATTCATCTGTTGTTGTATTTTGTCATTTATTGCAATCTGATGTTGTTGTTTGTCATTTATTGTAGTCTGCTGTTGTTGTTCTGTTGATTGTCATAGTCATCTGTTGTTGATGTTTTGTTTTTTTTTGGTTTGTTTTTGTAGTCATATAGTGTCTATTGGTTATTGTTGTCATCTGTTATTGTTAGTTGGTTATGTTGCCATCATCTGGTGTGATCTGTTGGTTATTGTTGTCATGTGTTGATACTTGTTGGTTATTGCAGTATTGGTATTGTGTTGATACTTGTTGAGTGAATGGTCTCACATCCTGGGTTTCAGTGAATTGTCATTTATTCTATGGGAGGCTACTCTGAACTTGTGTGATCCTTGATGCCAGCACGTTTTAGTTTCCTCAGTAAAATAGCTCACAGCTGTCCTTTCCTGTTAATGAAAAACTAGAATCTGCAACAAATGCACTAAAGCAATGAATCAATGTGTCAGTCACTCTTAAGCCAATGGTTCGGTGTGGTCTGGTCTGTAACAGATCACTGTCCTCACACAGAGATCTCTCCATCATTGCTCCAGTCTCCTCCCACAGGTCGCACCAGGAGAATCTCTGCAGAGACTTTTCTCATTCATAAATTTTGCCACAGTGGCTGCTTATGTGGCCTACTCTTTTCAATTTCCAAGTGTTGAGGAAATGTTGTTTGTCCACCAAGAATGATGTTTGGGGTTGAAAGTATGGAGCCGTGAGTTCTAAGATGGCTGATAAGGTCTATTTTGGCTAGAAATGTTCTTTGACAATGTTGGCAAAGAATGCTTGATGTTCCAGGAGGAGGATCTCCTGTTGTGGTTTTTCTGTCCAGCCTTTTCTTCACAGCTCTTGCAGTCATGTTTGCTTCACAAGTGACTGCACCCTTGCGTAATGATGTATGCCACGAATTTTGGTCTTTGGCAGCAGTCTCCCAGGTGTCAAGATGAATTCCAAAAGCTTTCAGTGAGATCTTCAGAGTATCTTTAAAGCGTTTCCTCTGGCCGCCTTGGGAGCGTTCACCACAACGCAGCTCGCCGTAAAAAAATTCGTTTAGGGAGCCTGTGATCTGGCCTGCGAGTTAAGTGACCAGCCCAGCGAATCTGATTCTTCATTAGTAGAGTGTGAATACTGGGCATGGACGCTCTTTCTAGAACTTCAGTGTCTGGGATCTTGTCTTGCCATTTAATCTTCAATAGCTTCCTAAGGCAGACTGTGTGGAAGTGATTTAATTTCCTAGCGTGTCGCTGATAAACAGTCTAGGTTTCACAAGCATATAGGGGACGCAGAGGTGTTTCCAAGGCACCAGGGCCGGGTTATATACTGGCCAAGACCTATTGACGCGTCCTCGCCGAGCGTCCTGGGCAACAGGTCCCTTCGGGGTCCTGGCTGAAGTCAATAGGATCGCCGATTCCTCCGAAGTCGGAGAGTGTCTGCCTGTATGGCGAGGAACCACCAGTCTGCACACCAATAAGCCAGACATGGGACAACGGATACTCACGCAAACCTCAGGTCCTGTATGACATCACACTGATGTTGGACAACAGGATGCCTTCATCCGACATACAGGACTTTGCGTTGGAGCTCAAGCCAATGAATACAAGCAAGCAACAAGCATATAGCAGTGTGGATAATACAACAACTGCTTTGTAGTCTTTCAGCTTTGTTTGCAGGCTTATTCCATTTCTATCCCATACATTCTTGTACAGTCTGCCAAAGGCCGCGCTTCGTCGTCACTACGTCAGCACTTCATCACCAATTGTGGCAGCTTTGGGCACGGTGCTGCCAAGATAGGTGAATTTGTCCACAACACTTAATCTGTAACCATTCACCTTGATATTCGGCACGTGTGATTATTCCCTGGAGCTGGCTGGTTCATAACTACATTCTTCTCCAAGATGTTATTGAGTCCAAAGTTGGCACAGGCGTATGACTATTAGAAAACTGAAACATTGTGTTGCATATAGAGCGCAATCATCAGCAAACAGCAGCTCTCTGGCGGTGTCGCTGTTAGTTTTGGTTTTAGCGTTCAGACTTCTGAGATTGAACATGCGGTAGTTGATGTCTACTCCAATGTCATTGTTCTCGAAGGCATTCAGTTACATAGCTGAAAACATGAGGCTGAACAGTGTTGGTGCCAGGACACATCCTTGCTTCACTCCATTGGTGACAGGAAAGGGCTCTGTCAGTTCACCATTTTCCTGTACTCTGCCTGCATACCATCATGAAATAGCCGCACTATTTGGACAAACTTTCGTGGACAGCCATATTTTGCCATAATCTTCCACAGTCTTTCTCTGCTGACTGTATCAAAAGCCTTGGTAACGTCAGTGAAAGTGGAGAACATTTCGGAGTTCTGTTCCTGACAATTCTCTTATTATATTTGAGGAAATATCTACATGTGCAAAACACATGTGGGTGTTCGGAGTTTTTGGCCCTTGTCCGAGAAGAATCTGACGCCAGGATCAGTGAACGCGTATACCATCCGTTGTCTTGTTTTGTGAAGATGCCAGCAGACTGTCAGTGGGATGATGAACCTGTCTGAACTGTTTGAGCCAGAAGCGGACGCTGTGACCTGCGATCTTCTGTCCGCACTGTTACAGTTAACCTCTTTTATTCAAATACGAATACAATTTGGTGGAACTGCGGTAAAGCTGTGAAAATGTAAACAGTATAAAATAACACAAAGTAATGCAGCTTTACATAACAGAATTACGTATTACTTCTAAATAGCTTTCTGTATGTGTCGTAATTATATTATGTAAAGCTGCATTACTTTGCGTTATTTTATATTGTTTACATTTATTCAAATACGAGCATTATTTCATCATCACCATCATCATCCACATCATCATCATCCACTTCTGCCGTCAGGCGTTGTGGGGAGGAATAATTTGCGCTCCAAAGCCCGGTGGGCGGCACTGGATAGTGTCATTCCGTGTGATTGCATAATGTCTTTGATGTCGTCAATCCATTGTCTTCTTGGACGCACTCTTGGTCTCGTCGCAGATGATCTTTGATGTAAGGCCAGTGATGGTAGTTGTTGGTGTTGCATTCTAACGACATGGCCAAACCACTTGATCTTCTGTCTTTCAATAAATGTGGCACAAGGTGTTGATCCCACTGTCTGTCTGATAACAGCATTTCTTACTCGATCTCGGATTGTTAAGTTGGCAGCTCTCCTCAGACATCTCATCTCGCAGGTGTTGATTTTGCGAAAGTATGATTTGGGTAAAGTTCAAGTTTGAGATTGGTAGCATAGGATTGGTGTGAATATGCTGTTTATTATCTGTGTTTTGCGGTCATGGGTATATTTGGATGTTTCAGTAAGGGTGATAGTTGATATGTAAGTGCACTAGCTTTTTGACATCTGATTTCGATTTTTCTGTCCAATCTGCCATCTTCTGTGATCATATGTCCAAGATATTTGAATTCTTTAACTTGTTTCAAAGTTGTGCTATTTATCTGTATACTTAGTGGGCCTGGCGATCTGCTAACTTACATTACTTCGGTTTTGGCTGCGTTTATACTCATATTGTATCTGCTGCAGGTTGAACTCAGATTATTAATATGATTTTGTAGCCTGCCCTTCGCTGTAAAACAGGCACTGATCGTTTGCAAATAGAAGTTCATTTATTTCCTGTGGAGTGAAGAGTTCTAAATTTTCTGAATCTGTTCTGCCAAGACTTGCTTCTTTGGATACTCTGTCCATGTAGTTATTAAATATCCAGTGAGAGAGCACACATCCCTGTCTCACTCCTGTATTGACTGTGAACATATCTGATATACCTTCTTGTGTTCTTACTGCACTTCGGCTCAAGTCGTACATGGCTATGATGTTTTCTAGCAATTGCCCTTGTATCCCATAGTCTTCAAGGATGATCCATAATTTGTATCTGTCTACTCTATCGAAAGCCTTTTCCTGATCTACAAACACAATATTCTGCTGATCACTATATTTGATAGTTTTTTCACATATTTGTTTTAGTGTAAATAGAGCATTATTTACGATATAATATTCAGGGTTCCGTACCTGTTCAGGTTCGTGGTTCCAAGATAACGAGTGTTTGATTTTGTTTTCTTTTCTCCAGTTTTCTGTTTTTATAGTCCTTGGCTTATCAAAGTTAATTTGTTCAGTAAACCTAGCACAACTGTTACAATTATCTCCTCTACTAGAAATTCAAACTACTTAATTGTGTATCTAGGAATGTTGTCAGCCCATCTGTAACAAGTAGATGACATGTTTTCTTGTTTTATGTGGCATTATGTCTCATGTAAATATTTATTTGACCTCTGCACTTTCCCCGATAACAATTATTTCAAAGTATAAAGTTTTTACAGATTGCCAGGATGTTTACACAAGAAATGGCAAAATGTATTGACAACAAAGATTTGCCAATTCTAAGTTTAGTTCAACAGAATATTGACTATTGAAGTGACAGCTGTGTTTAACGTTGTCATGATAGATTAAATTATGTTTGCGTATGTACTCTTAATTCATAATTGCTGACAGTACTACGTACACATGATGAGGCACCCCAAACTGACAAGCAGATCGATTGACTGATTGATTGATTGATCTAGGAATCGACATCACAGCATTCGGGGCATTCCCATGAGCGCTCCGTCCCCATCCTCAGCAGCCAGCGAAGAGTTCCAACACCAATAGTACCAGTAGCAATCTGATTATATGTCCGTCTCGCCTTTCCTCTGAGCGTTGAGCGTCGGCCAGATCCCCTCGTCACTCCTCGCTGTCTCATTCTTGCCAGACCATGGTAATCCATTTGCTCCTCCGAGGTGTACACGTGCTCCCACAAGGCCGCAACCACGTCTGCCTTGTCATGTATCAATACTCCACCATGTTCTGCAGAGCCAGCCAATCTTTCCGCCTGTTCATTTCCCAGCACACCGGCATGCCCCGGAGAAAAGATCCAGGCGATGCTTGTCACCCGTGACCTCCGAAGCGAAGCAAGCCACTCCCCACGAAGCCTGCCCGTCCTCACCCTCGTCAGCATGCTGACAAGCAGATTCTTTAGGAACGCATCAACAGCAGCACATTATGCAGTTAATATCATTCAGTTTATACAGCTTCAAATATTTAAATGAGACATTTTATACTCCAGTAGGGAGTAACCTCTTCGTCCATCACATTTAATCACACGACTTCATCTGCTGCTCTCAGTCTCCTATGGGAGCAAAGAACTCAAACAACCCACGCCAAGCTGTGGCTGTCTCCTGCTTCTCCTTGCATGTCCTCTCCTTATTATTCATATCTCTCTCCAATTCACTTCTCCAAGAGATTCTAAGTCGATCTCTAGTTCTTTTGTCAGTATTCTGACCAGGCTTTGTGCTATGGAGAGGTAAAACTCCATTCCTGGTTCCCGCCAAGGGTTGCGGTTATTATGCCCTTTTTAAGCACAATGTATGGGAATGTCCTGAGTGCAATGATGTCAGTGTGTTTTGCTGGGTGGTTGCGGGTGTGTGGGTGGGTGGTGGAGAATATGTGGGTGGGTGTGTGCGTGTCGGTTATGGGATGGGTGGGGGATGTATGTGTGGGTGGGGAAATGTGTGTTGGTGGGGGATCAATGGGTGGGTGGCGGCATGCATGTTTGCCTGCGTCTGTGTGAGTGCGTGGAGGTTTGTGTGAGTGGGTGGGGGATGTGTGGGTGGCTGAGGGATGTGTGGGTGGCTGCTGGGTGTGAGGGTGGATGGGGGATGTGTCTCACAACATTGCAATATGCACTGTTTATGTTTACAACTCATTTGACAATGTTTTTTTTTCCCATGTGAATGTACCATGCGTAAAATGCATTGTTTATGCTTACAAAACCCATTTGACAATGTTTTTTTTCCCTATGTAAATGTAACATGCACATTTGATGAATGAAAGATGAGTGATCGAAAGGGCCGAATGTAAGACGGGCCTGCGTGCCCAATTTGTTACCCTTTTAAAATAAAGTTTGTTTGTTCGTTCGTTCGTTCGATGTCAATTGTTAACTCAACTCAACTAAGCACAATGTACAAACTATCATCTGTCAAGACGGCAAGGTGTCATAGTGCCGTGTTTCTGTGAAAATAAGACCAGGTCTTATATTAAGGTTTGCTTAAAAACATACATAGGGCAGTGGTTCTCAACCTTTTTTTGGCCCATGCTCCCCATTACCATATGTTCAGAACGTCATTCCCCCCTTTCAAATTTCCTCCCTATGACTATCCCCCTCCCACCTTTACACAGTATACATAAAAATGGAAGCTAAATTTAATAACACATACTAGAAAAAGTCTAGACCCTACATAAAACATTATTTGCGGGTCTACTTACGTTAGAACCGTAACATTTAGAGGGAAAAACAATATTAAGTTCTTGTATTAATGCGATCTTGAAATAATCTTAACCCCCCCCCCCCTGGAAACCCCCCGGGGGGGGGGGGGGAATTCCCCACTGGTTGAGAACTACTGCACTAGGGCTTATTTTCGGGGGTTGTCTTATTATTATAATGTTATTTTTCAGATACAAAAATCTACATTTGTTCATGTATAAAAATATACATTTATTCAAATACAGCCACGTCATCTTCTTCTGGAACAATGTCATAACTCTCCAAATCCCGAATTCCGGCTTGCATTTCTTGCGACTCCATTTCCTGTAGAACCAGTCTCATGTCCAGCAATAAAGCTTTCTTTAAATGAGCATTTCTTGTCCATATAGCCTGCTCGCAGTGTATTGGTAAGACAACTGTCTGTGATGGTATCCCATGAATTCTTCACCCAAGTCACGACCTCCTGCAAACTTGGTTTCACAAAGCTTCCACGGTGATTTTTCTCCATTCAATTTTCAATGTAGTCGTTGATTTCTGTGCGCAAATGATCCTTCAATAACTTCTTTATTGCAATATCAAGAGTGGAGGTAAGAAGACATTCCTGCTTCTTTATTTCACACGCGTGATGTATTGAATTATGAACTACATCAGTTCATTATCAAGTGCGCGGTGGCCAAAGGCTTGCGAACACGGTTCGTGAGCGGCTTACCAGACGTTCGAAACGCAGCCGCGACCGATTTGTGCAGCAGACCGTGTCGCGTTGTGTTATAACGTGTTGGTATGGGTGCCGGTCGTTCAGAAAGCAATGGCAAACTACTGAATGTAAAGCAGCTGAAAAATGCTGGGTTTGACTGCAACGTCCTGCAAGGGATATGCAACACTACAAAAAAAAAAAAAAAAAAAACACCAGTGGCGTCTGTACTCCGACTGGTCATTTGGCAACAAGTCTCTCATTCTAGCTGACGATCTTAACTAGGGTTTATTTTTGGAGTAGGGCTTATATTAAACGTATCCTGGAAAATCGTGCTGGGGCTTAGTTTTAGTGCAGGGTTTATTTATATTAAAAGAATCCTGGAAAATCGTGCTAAGGATTATTGTTGGAGTAGGTCTTAATTTCGGGAAAACACGGTAGTAGTCGTTCCTGATATGAGGTCATCTCTGTCTGTAATTATCTTCTCCAACAGATTCTAGCTCTCCCTTTGTTTTGATTGTCCTGTGGATTTCAGAGAAGTGACTTGCTAGTTGTGGTATTATGAGATGTTCTCTGTGCGCGTCCTTGCCAGCGTCCGCAGCTTGTCCTCGTGTATTGATTGACTGGAGTCTGCCTCATGCTGTCCGTCAGCTCCTATTGATTGACTGGAGTCTGCCTCATGCTGTCCGTCAGCTCCGTATTGTTTCACTGGAGTCTGCCTCATGCTGTCCGCCAGCTCCGTATTGATTGACTGGAGTCTGCCTCATGCTGTCCGCCAGCTCCGTATTGATTGACTGGAGTCTGCCTCATGCTGTCCGTCAGCTCCGTGTTGATTGACTGGAGTCTGCCTCATGCTGTCCGTCAGCTCCGTATTGATTGACTGGAGTCTGCCTCATGCTGTCCGTCAGCTCCGTATTGTTTCACTGGAGTCTGCCTCATGCTGTCCGCCAGCTCCGTATTGATTGACTGGAGTCTGCCTCATGCTGTCCGCCAGCTCCGTATTGATTGACTGGAGTCTGCCTCATGCTGTCCGTCAGCTCCGTGTTGATTGACTGGAGTCTGCCTCATGCTGTCCGTCAGCTCCGTATTGATTGACTGGAGTCTGCCTCATGCTGTCCGTCAGCTCCGTATTGTTTCACTGGAGTCTGCCTCATGCTGTCCGCCAGCTCCGTATTGATTGACTGGAGTCTGCCTCATGCTGTCCGTCAGCTCCGTATTGATTGACTGGAGTCTGCCTCATGCTGTCCGTCAGCTCCGTATTCCCGATTCTGTCGTGCCATTCTAGTCTTATTCCTTGCAGGGCAACAGTTCATGGATGTTTGCCATTTATTATTCATTGTTTTAGCCGTTCTCCGTCTGTTTAATCCACGCAACAGTTCTGATTTCAACATTCTTAGTAGAGTAGCCAACTCCGCGGCGAAGGGGTTACGGACGTATTTCGTTATCCCGCATACCGCGTTCGAAACATAGCTGTGTTGGTTTTTTATGAAATGATATGGGTGCCGGTCGTTCAGAAAGCAGTGGCAAACTAGTGAGCGTAAGCTTGCCTAGGAATCACGAACAGCCAAAAAATGCTGGGGTGAAAATATATATATATATATATATATATATATATATATATATATATATATATATATATATGTGTGTGTGTGTGTGTGTGTGTGTGTGTGTGTGCGCGCGCGCGCGTGCGTATCCTTTACAGGACATCGCAGTCAACATCAGCATCTTTCAGCTGATTGTTGATTTCTTGGCAAGATTACGCTCAGAAGTTTGCCATTGCTTTCTGAGCAATCGGCTCACATACCCCGTAAGTTACCGACGCTATTCGAAACACTGCTGATTCTCACCGTCGTCACGTTACCTACGAGAGTATACGAGATTACAGAGAAAAGTTGCTAACCTCTAGGCCAGGAAGCCGACCGGGGGGGGGGGGGCGGGGCGGAGGGGGGTGATGACCAGTAATGAAATAATCAAGTGATGGAGCGACCAGTAGTGAAATAATTGATAGAATGACTACTATTGACATAATCAATTGCTGGAATGGCCACTAATGAACAATCAAGGATTGAGTGACTACTGGTAAAATAATCAAGTTAAAGAGCAAATAAAATAAAGACTTGCCAAACAATGACTCATGTATCCCAGAGGCTGGTGTGCACTTATTGAGAGCATGCATTGGAAACATGAAGGGTCATGTTGTAATAGTTTTAGTGGTTTCTTAATTGTGTCTCAACTCTTGTATAAAGTTTAGTTTTACCAGTGCTTTGTTAAATTGTTAAGTTAGTGACGTGGCAAATGCTTTGTTAACTTTAAAGCATAGTTGTGTAGTGCTGTTGGTTACTTTGTTAACATTTCCGAAGATTTGTTAACCTGTGTTTATTTTTAATTCCTTACTGATCACGTCTGGCCTGGATGTACGTGCTGACTACATTACCATGCATACTATCGCGTCTGCACTTCTAATTACTTGTGCAATTCCTTTTATATTCAATTCTTATATTTATTTAACGAATTATTTTCATTCAGGCAATGAAAGAAATATGTTTTCCTTTCTCCCAGAATGGCGTACTTTGCTATTGTTGGTTCTTCTTTGTGGAAATTTGTTATTGTTTTGTTCATGAGAAATATTATCCAAACCAAACATTTGTTTTGTTGTGTTTTAGTTTCCATGGAAACCACAGGATGAGGCTAGAAGCTAAATAACTACACAATCAACAGAGCACAGGCGTTCTCTCCCTTGACAAGAACACGAAAATACTGGAAAATCCTTGATGTACATTGGAATAAATGTCAAGGCCAAGAATTCACGACGTGGTGCGGATATTTCCCAGCATTCATGAACTGCAAGATGTCAATGAGTGGTAGTTGAGTTGAGCCAAGAATCGACATCACGGCACTCGGGGCATTCCTATAAGAGCTCAGTCTTCATCTTCAACAGCCAGCGTAGAGTTGCAATACTAATGGTGCCCGCTGCAATCTGATTATATGTCCGTCTTGCTATACCTCTGACCATCCCCTGCTGCCGTAGTGTCTCTATACGTTGATGGTCTATCTGTTTTTCTGCATTAATCATGCGCTTCCAGATGGCCCTCACCACATCTGCCTTATCATGCATCAAATTACTCTTCAATGATGCGGCACCAGCCAGTCTGTCTGCCTGTTCATTTCCAACCACCCCACAGTGTCCAGGAGAAAAGATCCAGCGAATGCTCACAACCCGCGACCTCTGAATTAATGCATGTCATTCTGCACGAAGCACGCCAGTCTTCACCTTTGCCAGCATGCTGTTTGAATCAGTTACAATCACAACATGCGTATATAGTTTGTTCTCCAACCAGTGGAAAGTTGCGGTAATCGCCCCACCTCCATTCTGAGATTTGAGGTTGTGGTGTCATATGGATAAACAGGTATGTCTATATGTCAGTGAGTAGTAGAGAGGATAAACAGGTATGTCTAGATGTCAGTGAGTAGTAGAGAGGATAAACAGGTATGTCTAGATGTCAGTGAGTAGTAGAGAGGATAAACAGGTATGTCTAGATGTTAGCCACAGGAGTGTGCGTAAATGATGTTACCAACGGAGTGTGTGTGTGTAAATGATGTTACCAACGGAGTGTGTGTGTGTGTAAATGATGTTACCAACGGAGTGTGTGTAAATGTTGTTACCAACGGAGTGTGTGCAAATGATGTTAGCAACGGTGTGTGCAAATGATTTTGCCAACGGAGTGTGTGTAAATGATGTTAGCAACGGAGTGCGTGTAAATGATGTTACCAATGGAGTGCGTGTAAATGATGTTACCAATGTAGTTTGTGTAAATTGTGTTACCAACTGTGTGTGTGTGTTGTGTAAATGATGCTAACCAATGGAGTGTGTGTAAATGATCCTAACCACAGGAGTGTGTGTGTGTATGTGTAAATGATGCTAACCACATGAGTGTGTTTAAATAATTATAACCACAGAAGTGTGTGTAAATGATGTTACCAACGAAGAGAGAGAGAGAGAGAGAGAGAGAGAGAGAGTGTGTGTGTGTGTGAGAGAGAGAGAGAGAGTGTGTGTGTGAGAGAGAGAGAGAGAGAGAAAATGATGCTAACCACATGAGTGTGTTTAAATAATTATAACCACAGAAGTGTGTGTAAATGATGTTACCAACGAAGAGAGAGAGAGAGAGAGTGTGTGTGTGTGTGTGTGTGTGTGTGAGAGAGAGAGAGAGAGAGAGAGAGAGAGAGAGAATGATGCTAACCACATGAGTGTGTTTAAATAATTATAACCACAGAAGTGTGTGTAAATGATGTTAACCACAGGAGTGTGTTTAAATAACTATAACCACAGAAGTGTGTGTAAATGATGTTAACCACAGGAGTGTGTAAATGATGTTACCAATGGAGTGTGAGTAAATGATGTTAACAACGGAGTGTAGCAGAAATATAGGACACGAGTTTTTCTGTTCCTTGACATGCAAGATGTGATCATTATTGAGCCAGTCTAAAAATGGAGGGTTGTTCTCGCAGCAGTTGGCGATTGCTCAATTTCTTTCCTCTGTACCAACACATACAACATTTGTTGGAAGACTTCAACGAACGAATGAACAAACTTATTTTACTCTCATTTATTATCAAAAGGTGACAAACTGGGCACGCAGCCGGCTCTATACTCAGCCCTTCCAGCCGCTCATCTTTCACGCATCAATGTTATGTTCCGTATTCAGTCAGTAAAACAGTGTCCTTTTACACACTTGGGCGCGTTGAGCACACGGTGCTAAACTCATATGTGTATATAACCATCAGCATACTCTCCATGACCCGGTTATTATCACGCATATAACCATCAGCATACTCTCCATGACCCGGTTATTATCACGCATATAACCATCAGCATACTCTCCATGACCCGGTTATTATCACGCATATAACCATCAGCATACTCTCCATGACCCGGTTATTATCACGCATATAACCATCAGCATGCTCTCCGTGACCCGGTTATTATCACGCATATAACCATTAGCATGCTCTCCATGACCCGGTTATTATCACGCATATAACCATCAGCATACTCTCCATGACCCGGTTATTATCACGCATATAACCATCAGCATGCTCTCCATGACCCGGTTATTATCACGCATATAACCATCAGCGTGCTCTCCATGACGCGGTTATTATCACGCATATAACCATCAGCGTGCTCTCCGTGACCCGGTTATTATCACGCATATAACCATCAGCATACTCTCCATGACCCGGTTATTATCACGCATATAACCATCAGCATACTCTCCATGACCCGGTTATTATCACGCATATAACCATCAGCATACTCTCCATGACCCGGTTATTATCACGCATATAACCATCAGCATACTCTCCATGACCCGGTTATTATCACGCATATAACCATCAGCATACTCTCCATGACCCGGTTATTATCACGCATATAACCATCAGCGTGCTCTCCATGACCCGGTTATTATCACGCATATAACCATCAGCATGCTCTCCGTGACCCGGTTATTATCACGCATATAACCATCAGCATACTCTCCATGACCCGGTTATTATCACGCATATAACCATCAGCATGCTCTCCGTGACCCGGTTATTATCACGCATATAACCATCAGCATGCTCTCCGTGACCCGGTTATTATCACGCATATAACCATCAGAGTGCTCTCCGTGACCCGGTTATTATCACACCAGTTGTTTTTATTTTCCAAGACAGTTCCTGGTACACATTTGAGACTGGGTCGACCCGCGACTGCTGATTTTCTAGTGACCGCCGCTTCCATCAACTTTGAAGTGTAATTATCTAGTGACTGCTGCTTCCATCAACGATGAAGGGTAATTTTCTAGTGACTGCCGCTTCCATCAACGATGGACTGTAATTTGCTAGTGACTGCCGCTTCCATCAACGATGGACTGTAATTTGCTAGTGACTGCCGCTTCCATCAACGATGGACTGTAATTTGCTAGTGACTGCCGCTTCCATCAAAGATCAACTGTAATTTTCTAGTGACTGCCGTTTCCATCAACTTTAATTTTCTAGTGACTGCCGCTTCCATCAACGATGAATTGTAATTTTATAGTGACTGCCGCTTCCATCAACGATTAACTGTAATTTTATAGTGACTGCCGCTTCCATCAACGATTAACCGTGATTTTCTAGTGACTGCCGCTTCCATCAACGATGAATTGTGATTTTGGTGGCGGACAGCTGTGTTGGCAATGTGGCAGCGGCTTTATGCATGTATGCCTCTGCATAATGCTAGTTTGTCGGGACTGCTGTCTGTTCCACTTTTCACACGGGACAGTGTGTGGTATTTACTGGCACAGGAACGAAGCATTATGGGGTTACCTGTTGCCGTGAAGTTGGAGCCACGACTAACAGTGGCCCGAGGCTAGACATGCTCTTAAGGGCTAATGCTCACAAAAATTCAACTTCAGTGGCATTCTATGTACAGATTTCCATTAATATTTATTTTAAAAATGCAGATTTACAGAGAAAACTGAATCGGTGGGAAAGTATAAATGAATGCGAATAAATGCAAAAAAGTACACATACAAAGATGAGTACATGTAATTCATATCATAAGTCAATCTGTCATATGTGTCATTGTTGTACAGGTTGCAGACAGTCGAGCAACCAAATGTGGATGGTCATTGTGTCCGCTGTCAATGTTAGAAGTCTTAGATATTAAGTTAAAACACTGAACACGTGACTAGCTTGCCGGCGACCATGTTATTGCCAAAATATTATCATTCCCATGATACACTGTTACAAAAGGGGAAGGTCATTTGTAAAAGAGCATCATTCAAGGTTTCTACATGTTTCTACTCTATATTTACTCAAGTTTACATGTTTCTACAATATATCTACTCAAGTTTACATGTTTTTACACTATATCTACACAAGTTTCTACATGTTTCTACGCAAGTTTGTACACGTTTCTACAATATATCTATACAAGTTTCTACATGTTTTTTACAATACGTCTACAAATGTTTCTACACTATATCTACACAAGTTTTTACATGTTTTTACAATATTTCTACAAAAGTTTCAACATGTTTCTACAATACGTCTACACAAGTTTCTACATGTTTCAACACTATATCTATACAAGTTTGTATAATGTGTGTTCATTAGTTTGTACACAAGTTTGTACTTTGTGCAAAAGCTAGTAAACAAATGTGTACACATATTTCTACACAAGTTTAATCGGTCATTAAAAAAAATAAATAACAGAGCCAGATAATGAAAACAGTGACACAGAAATCTACTAAACAAAGATAAGAAATTAGGACGGAAAGAAATAAACTAACACATGATGTGTACACCATAAAACACTGACAGGTAAGATGTATAATAGAAAACACTGACAGGTAATGTGTACACCATAAAACACTGACAGGTAATGTGTACAACAGAAAACTCTGATAGGTAATGTGTACACCATAAAACACTGACAGGTACTGTGTACAACATAAAACACTGACAGGTATGAGTCACACAAAAATTACATTCAACACAAAGAAAGGAAATGACACTAAAGGAGGCAACAGAATCCGGGGACAATAGAGCCATGAAGCTGATGTCATTAACTTTGCACAGGTTTCACAGAATGAACACTGTCCAATTGTACACAACAAACAACTTAGTCATAAATACAGTCACCCCTGGGACATTCAGGGGCTTTGATTCACACAGATTAGAACGGTTGGCGTTTGGGGGTGGGGTGGGGATAAAGCAGACGAAGAAATGCGTGAAAGCTGTAGAAGAATGGTCAAACATCTCCACAGCAGAGTAGAGCACCTTGTAGAACATTGGACACAACATAGACTATGTGGATTTTCCTATGTTTATTGGTGTAATAAATAAATCTAATGGAAAACCACAAGTCAATGACATTTAATGATCCCCAACAAAGAGCAGGCGTTGATTGGCACACGTAGAGCAAGACGTGAAAGTGGTTAGTAAAGCGGAAATATTAGAGGAAACATCAGTAACATGTTACAACGCGAGGGTGGTTATTAAAGCGGAAATATTGGAGGAAACATCAGTAACATGTTACAAGGCGAGGGTGCATCAGACTGCAACCCTCACTTAAAAAATAATGGCCTTTCTTGAGGTATCAACGATAAGCTTGACCATATATCTACGTGCCGTTGCTCCTAGTGCCTACCCACTTTTCATGATCAATGCTCGTGAAGCCAATCAATACTTATTGATTTATTTACCCGTGATCCCAAAAGAGCTCAGCGGATGTTCAACACTATCTAAGATTTTGTCGTAGAAGATTAGCTCATGGCTCAGCTACTTCTGTTGCTTTCAGCTTCAGACCTTTTCCTGCGGTTGGCCAGAACGCCAAAGATGTGCCTGTACGTATCCCTGAAGTTTCTGTTGGCATAGATGTAGATGAAGAAGTTACAGGAACTGTGCAGACATTTGACGAACCTCACCATGGTGTCCAGGATCTTGTCCACTCGAGTGTTCCTGTTTGTGGTGACCGTCAGCTGGATGAAGAAGGCCGACCCGATGGTGATGGTGTAGACGATGCAGACCAGCATCAGCATCCAGGTCGTCCGAAGAGACGGGACAGTAATCGGTTTCTGGGTCACGGAGATCACCGCAGACATCATTTTTCGGCGTTTTACGGAAGCAATCTTGATCTTGATCCCCACCATGATACATCCTACAATAACCAGCACGACGGAGATGGGTTCTGTGAGGATAATTGCAGCTCTGCTGACGGACAGGTAGATCTGTCTGTACTGATTCTCCGTGTACAGCCGAGTTCGGGTGATTATACCGCGTATCTCTCCGTCAGTGTCGATAAAGACGAGATCATCTAGAAAAAAGTAATAAATATTGATGGGCACCCACAGAATAAAGATGACAAAGACTGCAGTCCACGTCCTCTTTGGCGTAACAATGATTGGGAATTTGAAGGGAGAGTACACAGCCACGATGCGCTCCAGCGTAATCAGGACAGGCAAGGTCAAAGAGCACCAGTTGCCCCACAACTCTAGGAGGAAGTAGAACCGATACAAGCCATACAGGACGTAGCAGACGGTGACCGGGTAGGCGAAGCCTGGGGTGCCGACATAGTCGTGGATGTATGAAGGGATGTTGTTGATGCCCACAAGGTAACAAGCGTCTGCCAGGGTCAGGGCCGAGAGAAGGATGTTGGACGTCTTCTTGAAGCCGTGTCGGTGCAGGACGACCATGCTGGACATGTTGCCCAGGATCCCGGGCAGTGATATGCACGGAATGATGACTAAAGCAAAAATCCATTGGATGTTGTGACTTAGCTCGTTGTTAATGAGATTATTATCATGCTGCTGCAGGTTCGGGATGCGAAGATCTTGTGCGATTGTGACACTGTCCGGGTGATCGAGTCCGCTCACTGTTGTGTTGTCTATCGGGTTGACAGACCACGTCATGTTGTGGGACGTGAATTCTGCCATTCACGAAATAATTCTCTGTACACTGCCTATATTTGTTTGTGTCAATCGTAGCTTTGGATTCACTTCTGAATAATTTGCAGTGACTGTGGGCTATCATCAATTAATTCCACACAATTAAGATATGTACACTTTGTTTTGCGACAAAGCGGCTGATAATCAAATGCGATGGATGTGATTATCTGTGTGTGAAATAAGTCATGGAAGATGGTGGTGCATTCACAAATGAGCGGTGGCTTTGATTTGAAGTTCACGATCTGGTGAGAATAAACACATGTGTATAATATCGTAGGGGATAAAACACGACAACGTACAATTAGAGAAGTGTAGATGAAAAACTAGGTGTACAAAACCTCGGCTACATGATGTTTGCGAGGTTATATGCCTGCAGACAGTAGTACACAATTATAGTAATTCTTGCATATACAGAGACACGGCTCCCCGGACAAGGATGTACTAGACAGGACAGTGGAGATGTAGACAACGTTACATGTTGGGTGGACAACTGTGAGAGATGGACTGGACAACAGTCTGTGTGGCCTCGCTGTGAAGACAGGAAAGTGGAGAGGAAGGCAACGCTACATGTGGGAGGACAACTGAAAGAGACGGTCTCTACAAACAATCGTGTTATTGAAAGTTGTAAAAACTCCGCCACGGTGCAACCACGATATGAGACATCTGATCATCAGAAGCTGTTCCCTCCTCGCCGAATGTTTCGGCCCCTTTATCTTCATTATACTTGCAGGTGACGGGCCCGCCCGGATCATGACTCCCGGATGTCTTTCTCCTGTTGTCAATGCCCACCTTCGAGAAGTATATTGTGAGCTTTACTAGAACACGATTACAAGAAACACGATGGGCGTTGCGGCTAAAGCCTTCGTCAGCACAGAACAAACACAAACAGACACACAACTACACGAAAAACACTACATGAAAACACAAAGGCTACTTATCTGAATCCTTGTTTGGCACTGTGCGTGTTGTGTGCTCAGCATTAGTGATGGCGTTGTGTGTGTTGTGTGCTCAGTAGTAGTGCCAAACAAGGATTCAGATAAGTAACCTATGTATTTCCGTGTATAGTCTGTCCCCCCCCCCCCCCCCCAATATAAACATCCATATCTCAGTAACCAACTGAGGGAAAATTATGAGATTTAGTATATAACCTTATCATTATGTCTACCCAACAAAAAAATATTTGTTCTGGAGATTTTACAGCAGATTTCAAAGTTTGTTTATGTGCGGTATATAATTTACGGGTCTGAGATGAAATTCATAATTTTAAATGTATTACAGCGTAGCCAGACAATCAGCGCTCAGTGTTGAATATTGTACGTTTTTTTCACGGGATTGGCCTTATGCCAACTCCCCGCGTTGTTTAAACTAGGACTGTTCATTCAGAGGTGTCTCAAAATGTGGGTTATTTCATGAAACCTGATTAATATGTTTTTTTCCCCTTATCGCTAACATTGAAATGTGTGAATATTTTTCAATGGGATTGAATGCGAAATTATACACTTCAAAGAATCGCTATGAAGTTGTACGCATATTTTTGTCAAGGAGCTGATCGCAGGAAACTGTTTTATACTATTACAAATTCCGAAAAAAGAACAATGCATGCATTGGGTTTGAGTAAACGGCATTTCGTCGATGGGTGCAAGAATCTGGAATTAAATCACCACGCAATAACCAAACGGTAGGTAGAAAGATTATTGTAGACAGCTTTGACAAAGATGTCATAAGGCGAGCTATTATAAAAATGCTTTAAAAAGTCGCTTGATATACGACAGGGTCGACTTCATTGCACCGGGTTCTATCCCATATGGCTCGGTCTCTTTCCGCAGCGCGGAAAGCATCGCACAAAGCACGAACTCCGCAGCTCTAGCGACGACCCACAGAAGTCTCCGAAAAATTTAACTCGTGAACCGAAGGATGCGGCCCGGAATCGAACCCACGACCTTTGGAGCCCGAGTCAAAAGGCTTGACCACTTCGCCACGGAGACTCCTAAAATTATAAAATGTTTGGATTTTATATCCAGGATTATCCAGCATTATAAAAATGCTGGATGCCAAAGAAACAGTGACTGTAAGAAAACTTAGGGTTTGGTTCAGAAAGAACAATAACATAGAGCTATCCAAAACAACTTTGTGGAAAATTATAAGGACATTATCTTCACTATTTGAAAGTACAAGGGCGGTAGAAATAATCTTTGCGAGCAACCGCATTTAGGAGCCATGAGAAGCAGATACCTACGTGAAATAAGGGAAATGCGCAAAGAAAATTATGGCATAGTGTGTTTGGATGAAATGTGGATCAATGCGCACCACACAAGGAATGGCAATCAGTGGATGGACAGATAAAGCGATATGTGCCCGGTAGTATAGGACAACGTTTGGTCATGGCCCTTGCTGGTAATACGCATAATGGCTTACAACAGAATGCTGGGCTCGTGTTCGTATCAAAGCATACAGACAATAGGGATTATCATAATAAGATGAATGGTAATGTATTTAGAGATTGGCTCGAGAATACTGTGCTTCCATCCCTAGATAGACCGTCATGTTCAATTATGGGCAATGCATGATATCAATGTTGTTTCCGAAGAAGACAAAATACCTAGAGCATCGAGCACAAAGGGAGCAATAAAGATATGACTCCGAATGGAAAACATACCATTTCCAGAAACGTATTTCTAGCTAGAATTGTTGTCCCTTGTAAAACAGACGCCAAAAAGCAAGAAATATCAAATCGACAAGTTGATAGAAGAGCATCGTCATGGGTGCTTGAGATTTCCTCCTTAACATTCTCATTTTAACCCTATAGAACTTGTGTGGGCTAAAATTAAAGGACAGATGGCAGCTGACAATACTATATTCAAATTGTCTGACGTCAGGAAACTAATCCAGTCCGCGCTATTAAATATTGATAAAAGTTACTGGAAAAATGTGAGGACCATGTGTTGAAAGAGGAAGAGGATTATTGGAGAAAGGATGGATTGAATTTTATGCAACCGAGAGCAGTAATCAACCTACTGGAATCGTCCGACACAGATTAAGGTCTGAGCAGATCGCAGACCTTAATCCACGTGCACACCAACTGGGATATTTTGCTACGAATATTCAGAAGAATTGCAGGCCCTAAACATTACAGCATGAGCATAATGTCAATGGCAACAGTTTGTATTCCATAGTAATGAATTTTCAATTCCGCAAGCCCTCAGCGGTGACAAACAACTGTATTGAAAAAAAAAAAAAAAAAAAAAAAAAACACACACACACACACTAAACGCATTGAATACCAACAGAAGAGTAATATTGCGGTGGAAACTGACATAATGTGGCATAACAAGAAACGTGAGAGCAAACACGTTGTCAAATTAGGGGACAACACACGTGCATACGAATCAATCTATAAACTTCAATGAAAAGAGGATCAACATCTTGGTCGTTAAGAAGAAAGCCCACTACAGAGACACTGACAACTATTTTCATAGTCCAAAACAGGTTTAAGTCCCCGCTAATCACTGGTATCATGAAGGCTAATAGACTACAATGGCTGGGGCATATAGAAAGAATGGAAGATAATAGGGAAACAAAACTCGCTTACACTCAGGAAATAAATGACCGTAGACCCCGAGGTAGACCAAGAAGGCGGTGGAGAGATAATACATGTACAGACCTACAAGCACTTGGAATCAACGACTGGCAAGAGAAGGTCCACCAGAGAGACGAATGGAGACGGATTGTATTTGCAGCAAAGAACCTCAATGGCTCGGAACGCTGAAGAAGAAGAAGAAGAAAACAGGTAATCATGTTCCGTCTCTGAACGGTAAACAGCAGAGTAGACAATCTTTTACGAAGACTTAAAGCGGGTCTGTCACCCATGTGTACGTGTAAAAAACTACACAGACAGCTGAACAGATCCTTAAAAATGGAAACATGATGACTAAATTGTGGTATCATTTCTGGTCACTCCATATGCACATTAACGCACAGCTATTTGGAAGCTTTCACGAACTCAATATAAAACCTAACATGAATACTTGTGTACACATTATTAACCAGCAGCTTAAGAAACAAGAAGGAAATGAAAAATAAGGTAAGAAATATATTCCTTCTACTTTCCTGTCAATTTACAAATTATTTACCCCATGCCTCTGTAAATTCTCTGTCTTTACTAATATTACACATTGCACCCCCCTCGGGATTCTCCGTGGTGAAGTGGTCAAGCCGTCTGACTCGGGCTCCGAAGGTTGTATGTTCGATTCCGGGCCGCGTCCTTCATTTCACGAGTGCATTTTTTCGGAGACTCCCGAGGGTCGTCGCTGGAGGTACGGAGGTCGCGCTTTGTGCGACGCTTTCCGCGCTGCGGAAAGAAACTGAGCCATATGGGATAAAAACCCGGTGCAATGCAGCCGACCCTGTCGATTTTAAGCTACTTCTTTCATTGCACCCACTCCCATAAGAATCCGGATACGCCTTGTGTGTCATCTGAATTGGCGGGGCTTTCATTACTGTAAACATAAATTTGTTAGCTTGAAATCACTAGTTGTTCAGCAAAACATCAAAGAAATGTCGCCGCTTTCGATGATTTAAGTTGTTTTTGGACCTATCAAAGACATATTCCTTGGGTGGGGGTAAATATAAGACGGCTGAAAAAATTTCATAACGATGCAACAGACAGTTTTCAAAATAATTGATCGTGAATGAAGGCATTCTTTTCGGGTCATACTGTAGTGTTTTTCGTGTAGTGTTTTTCTTGTAGTTGTGTGTCTGTTTGTGTTTGTTCTGTGCTGACTAAGGATTTAGCCGCAACGTCCATCTTGTTTCTTGTAATCGTGCTCTAGTAACGCTCACAATCTACTTCTCGTACTTTGGTGATTCATTCGTTGCCTGTTTAAGTTCTCCTTATTCTTGTTAACCATTGCCCACCGCCCAGACGTTAGTTTATCGTCCAGTCTCCCCATGCCTCCTTCTTACCGGCTGGCGGGAACTTGATCTTCACGCGTGGACTGTCAGAAAGGTGATCGTGTGTATGGCCAGGATGATTGACTTTGAGTATTGTCAGCTGTGTGGGGCTCTGGCTTGCTGGGATACGGTATTACATGGGCAGCGACTGACGCTAGTCAAAGATGGCTGCCAGTTAGCGCAAACTTGCTGTAACGGTTAGGACCTTATGTTGACAATTGCATTGGCGCGTTTTGTCAGGCGTTTGATGTCTGTAATCGTCATTGGATAGGAGAGGGAGAGACTGCCCACCCGTTCTTGTGTGCACTCCGGCCTACACAAATGTAATGGCACAAACACTTCAGACACCCACAGCAGCCTCCTGCCGCGCGACCTGGCTTTTGAGCCACCTGGTGTAGTGTCTAGACACTCCTGCCGTGAGACCTGGCTTTTTGAGCCACCTGATGTGGTGGCTAGACACTCCTGCCGTGAGACCTGGCTTTTTGAGCCACCTGGTGTGGTGGCTAGACACTCCTACCGTGAGACCTGGCTTTTTGAGCCGCCTCGTGTAGTGGCTAGACACTCCTGCCGTGAGACCTGGCTTTTTGAGCCACCTGGTGTGGTGGCTAGACACTCCTGCCGTAAGACCTGGCTGTTTGAGCCACCTGGTGTGGTGGCTAGACACTCCTGCCGTGAGACCTGGCTTTTTGAGCCGCCTGGTGTAGTGGCTAGACACTCTTGCCGTGAGACCTAGCTTTTTGAGCCACCTGGTGTGGTGGCTAGACACTCCTGCCGTGAGACCTGGCTTTTTGAGCCGCCTGGTGTAGTACCTAGACACTCCTGCCGTGAGACCTGGCTGTTTGAGCCACCTGGTGTGGTGGCTAGACACTCCTGCCGTGAGACCTGGCTGTTTGAGCCACCTGGTGTGGTGGCTAGACACTCCTGCCGTGAGACCTGGCTGTTTGAGCCACCTGGTGTGGTGGCTAGACACTCCTGCCGTGAGACCTGGCTTTTTGAGCCGCCTGGTGTAGTGGCTAGACACTCCTGCCGTTAGACCTGGCTTTTTGAGCCACCTGGTGTGGTGGCTAGACACCCCTGCCGTGAGACCTGGCTTTTTAAGCCGCCTGGTGTAGTGGCTAGACACTCCTGCCGTGAGACCTGGCTTTTTGAGCCGCCTGGTGTGGTGGCTAGACACTCCTGCCGTGAGACCTGGCTGTTTGAGCCACCTGGTGTAGTGGATAGACACTCCTGCCGTGAGACCTGGCTGTTTTAGCCACATGGTGTGGTGGCTAGACACTCATGCCGTTAGACCTGGCTGTTTGAGCCACCTGGTGTGGTGGCTAGACACTCCTGTCGTGAGACCTGGCTTTTTGAGCCGCATGGTGTAGTGGCTAGACACTCCTGCCGTTAGACCTGGCTTTTTGAGCCACCTGGTATGGTGGCTAGACACTCCTGCCGTGAGACCTGGCTCTTTGAGCCGCCTGGTGTAGTGGCTAGACACTCCTGCCGTGAGACCTGGCTGTTTGAGCCACCTGGTGTGGTGGCTAGACACTCCTGCCGTGAGACCTGGCTGTTTGAGCCACCTGGTGTGGTGGCTAGACACTCCTGCCGTGAGACCTGGCTGTTTGAGCCACCTGGTGTGGTGGCTAGACACTCCTTCCGTGAGACCTGGCTTTTTGAGCCGCCTAGTGTAGTGGCTAGACACTCCTGCCGTGAGACCTGGCTTTTTGAGCCGCCTGGTGTAGTGGCTAGACACTCCTGCCGTGAGACCTGGCTGTTTGAGCCACCTGGTGTGGTGGCTAGACACTCCTGCCGTGAGACCTGGCTTTTTGAGCCGCCTCGTGTAGTGGCTAGACACTCCTGCCGTGAGACCTGGCTTTTTGAGCCACCTGGTGTGGTGGCTAGACACTCCTGCCGTAAGACCTGGCTGTTTTAGCCACCTGATGTGGTGGCTAGACACTCCTGCCTTGAGACCTGGCTTTTTGAGCCGCCTGGTGTAGTGGCTAGACACTCCTGCCGTGAGACCTGGCTGTTTGAGCCACCTGGTGTGGTGGCTAGACACTCCTGCCGTGAGACCTGGCTTTTTGAGCCGCCTGGTGTAGTGGCTAGACACTCTTGCCGTGAGACCTAGCTTTTTGAGCCACCTGGTGTGGTGGCTAGACACTCCTGCCGTGAGACCTGGCTTTTTGAGCCGCCTGGTGTAGTGGCTAGACACTCCTGCCGTGAGACCTGGCTGTTTGAGCCACCTGGTGTGGTGGCTAGACACTCCTGCCGTGAGACCTGGCTTTTTGAGCCGCCTCGTGTAGTGGCTAGACACTCCTGCCGCGAGACCTGGCTTTTTGAGCCACCTGGTGTGGTGGCTAGACACTCCTGCCGTAAGACCTGGCTGTTTTAGCCACCTGATGTGGTGGCTAGACACTCCTGCCTTGAGACCTGGCTTTTTGAGCCGCCTCGTGTAGTGGCTAGACACTCCTGCCGTTAGACCTGGCTGTTTGAGCCACCTGGTGTGGTGGCTAGACACTCCTGCCGTGAGACCTGGCTTTTTGAGCCGCCTGGTGTAGTGGCTAGACACTCCTGCCGTTAGACCTGGCTTTTTGAGCCACCTGGTGTGGTGGCTAGACACCCCTGCCGTGAGACCTGGCTTTTTAAGCCGCCTGGTGTAGTGGCTAGACACTCCTGCCGTGAGACCTGGCTTTTTGAGCCGCCTGGTGTGGTGGCTAGACACTCCTGCCGTGAGACCTGGCTGTTTGAGCCACCTGGTGTAGTGGATAGACACTCCTGCCGTGAGACCTGGCTGTTTGAGCCACCTGGTGTGGTGGCTAGACACTCCTGTCGTGAGACCTGGCTTTTTGAGCCGCCTCGTGTAGTGGCTAGACACTCCTGCCGTGAGACCTGGCTGTTTGAGCCACCTGGTGTGGTGGTTAGACACTCCTGCCGTGAGACCTGGCTTTTTGAGCCGCCTGGTGTAGTGGCTAGACACTCCTGCCGTTAGACCTGGCTTTTTGAGCCACCTGGTGTGGTGGCTAGACACTCCTGCCGTGAGACCTGGCTTTTTGAGCCGCCTGGTGTAGTGGCTAGACACTCCTGCCGTGAGACCTGGCTTTTTGAGCCGCCTGGTGTGGTGGCTAGACACTCCTTCCGTGAGACCTGGCTGTTTGAGCCACCTGGTGTGGTGGCTAGACACTCCTGCCGTGAGACCTGGCTGTTTGAGCCACCTGGTGTGGTGGCTAGACACTCCTGTCGTGAGACCTGGCTGTTTGAGCCACCTGGTGTGGTGGCTAGACACTCCTGCCGTGAGACCTGGCTTTTTGAGCCGCCTGGTGTATTGGCTAGACACTCCTGCCGTGAGACCTGGCTTTTTGAGCCGCCTGGTGTAGTGGCTAGACACTCCTGCCGTGAGACCTGGCTTTTTGAGTCACCTGGTGTGGTGGCTAGACACTCCTGCCGTGAGACCTGGCTGTTTTAGCCACCTGATGTGGTGGCTAGACACTCCTGCCGTTAGACCTGGCTGTTTGAGCCACCTGGTGTGGTGGCTAGACACTCCTGCCGTGAGACCTGGCTTTTTGAGCCGCATGGTGTAGTGGCTAGACACTCCTGCCGTTAGACCTGGCTGTTTGAGCCACCTGGTGTGGTGGCTAGACACTCCTGCCGTGAGACCTGGCTGTTTGAGCCGCTTGGTGTAGTGGCTAGACACTCTGCCGTGATACCTGGCTTTTTGAGCTTTAAGAGAATAACGAGTAAAACAATAATTGACACAAGAGCAAACAGACAAGCTGGTATGTAGGACACGGCCAGCCAGTGTCTAGACACAGACAGCGCTATAAGGCACGCAACACCAGGAACAATTGGTAGCATTACAGGTTAAAGCTGGATGACCTCAGAAGTCTCACCTGCCGGCCCGGGGCTCACCAGTTTGATTCCTTGTCCAGGTGGATTAGACCAGAAATTGAGCCATGCTCTCAGTTCCCCCGATCTACAATGGGTACCCAAAAATGTCACAGAGAGCCAAGGCGACGGTCCTGATGTATACCACGTGACTCATCGAATACAACAAAAGTAGAGAAATATGTCGCTAGCACCATGCGCCCAGTGCGCTTGATGTCATTTGTAAGGGAACTGTACATTCACATCTCATTGAGGTTCTTTGCTGCAGATACAATCCGTCTCCATTCGTCTCTCTGGTGGACCTTCTCTTGCCAGTCGTTGATTCCAAGTGCTTGTAGGTCTGTATATGTATTATCTCTCCACCGCCTTCTTGGTCTACCTCGGGGTCTACGGTCATTTATTTCCTGAGTGTAAGCGAGTTTTGTTTCCCTATTATCTTCCATTCTTTCTATATGCCCCAGCCATTGTAGTCTATTAGCCTTCATGATACCAGTGATTAGCGGGGACTTAAACAGATCATAAATGTCTTTGTTACTTCTTCTTTTCCACTCTCCACTTTGTGTATCCCTAATGGGTCCAAAGATGCGTCTTAAAACTTTGTTCTCAAAGGTTTGTTGCAAGGCTTCGTCTCCTTTCACCTCTCATGACCCTATTTATAATAGTATAAACCATATAATAATAAAAGATAATAATAATAAAACACTAGTATAACAACCAGTCCCCTTTTGGTAGACCAGTATGTTCTCCATAGTTAATCGTATTTAAAACATGATATACGCGTTATGGTGGTTCTCCTACCTGTACTCCAATGTTCACAGATGATGATCACGTTGGTGGAGTGCTCTGTGTATCTGAACCAGGTGACCAAAGCCTGGACAATCTGGAATCCTCAGTTCAAAATAACACGTTCAGCAGTGAGTTTCTGACTATCACGATTAAATACAGGTTTATCACGGCGGCTTGCGGCGAGTTGCCATATATACAGCTGAGATCGGCGACGTCCCTTGAGACTGGCTTCTGGCGGGAGCGCTAACTTGTGGCGGGATGGGCGAGAACAAGTGGGGAGCGCCGATCTCAGAAATCACGTGGCAGATCGGCGTGATGTCTCCAAGAGTTGAGCCAGGCACTGGGAGAGAAGTGTAGACCTGATGACACCATTCGCATGACAGTTTCAGCACACATATATTGAAAACTGGCTCAATAACATCGTAGTTAAATATGTGAAGAGAGAGATAAAGGAAGAAAGGTTAGAAAATTATTCACAGCCTTGCGTCATGGCACGGAAAGGAGTCAACACATGAACTGATCCATGCTGTCGGAGATCGCAGAAATATTATTGCCCACGCCAGCCGGTAAGGCAGTTAATGAAATGCTAACGCAAACGGCGTTACGGTGACATTTTTTTTTTGGGTCATCGTTATCAGGTATACAAACACAATTGCAGTCACACAAGTTTGAGTTGTGACATATTTATGAACAATCACGAGGTGTGTGGTCGTGGCGTAGAGGGGTGGTAGCGCGGGGTAACGTGTTGGTAGCGTAGGGTAGCGTGGTGGCTAGACCAGCTCCAGCCGGCTTGATAGTTCTGGGCTCATATCTGCATGAGCGTGGTTTTTGTTTAATTGGCCTGGCCTGCCAGGTACACCCGGCCTACTAGGTACACCCAATCTACCAGGTCTTACTATGTGGTATAGCTGCACGTCATATCCTACCTGTGTGGTGTAGCTGCTTGTTGCACGTCATGTCCTACTTATGTGGTGTAGCTGCTACTTGTACGTCATGTCCTACCTGTGTGGTGTAGCTGCTACTTACACGTCATGTCCTACTTATGTGGTGTAGCTGCTACTTGTACGTCATGTCCTACCTGTGTGGTGTAGCTGCTACTTACACGTCATGTCCTACCTGTGTGGTGTGGCTGCTACTTACACGTCATGTCCTACTTATGTGGTGTAGCTGCTACTTGTACGTCATGTCCTACCTGTGTGGTGTAGCTGCTACTTACACGTCATGTCCTACCTGTGTGGTGTAGCTGCTACTTACACGTCATGTCCTACCTGTGTGGTGTAGCTGCTACTTACACGTCATGTCCTACCTGTGTGGTGTAGCTGCTACTTACACGTCATGTCCTACTTATGTGGTGTAGCTGCTACTTGTACGTCATGTCCTACCTGTGTGGTGTAGCTGCTACTTACACGTCATGTCCTACCTGTGTGGTGTAGCTGCTACTTACACGTCATGTCCTACTTATGTGGTGTAGCTGCTACTTGTACGTCATGTCCTACCTGTGTGGTGTAGCTGCTACTTACACGTCATGTCCTACCTGTGTGGTGTGGCTGCTACTTACACGTCATGTCCTACTTATGTGGTGTAGCTGCTACTTGTACGTCATGTCCTACCTGTGTGGTGTAGCTGCTACTTACACGTCATGTCTTACCTGTGTGGTGTAGCTGCTACTTACACGTCATGTCTTACCTGTGTGGTGTAGCTGCTACTTGTACGTCATGTCTTACCTGTGTGGTGTAGCTGCTACTTACACGTCATGTCCTACTTATGTGGTGTAGCTGCTACTTGTACGTCATGTCCTACCTGTGTGGTGTAGCTGCTACTTACACGTCATGTCCTACCTGTGTGGTGTGGCTGCTACTTACACGTCATGTCCTACTTATGTGGTGTAGCTGCTACTTGTACGTCATGTCCTACCTGTGTGGTGTAGCTGCTACTTGTACGTCATGTCTTACCTGTGTGGTGTAGCTGCGACTTGTACGTCATGTCCTACCTGTGTGGTGTAGCTGTTACTTGTCCGTCATGTCCTACTTATGTGGTGTAGCTGCTACTTACACGTCATGTCCTACCTGTGTGGTGTAGCTGCTACTTACACGTCATGTCCTACCTGTGTGGTGTAGCTGCTACTTACACGTCATGTCCTACTTATGTGGTGTAGCTGCTACTTGTACGTCATGTCCTACCTGTGTGGTGTAGCTGCTACTTACACGTCATGTCTTACCTGTGTGGTGTAGCTGCTACTTACACGTCATGTCCTACTTATGTGGTGTAGCTGCTACTTGTACGTCATGTCCTACCTGTGTGGTGTAGCTGCTACTTACACGTCATGTCCTACCTGTGTGGTGTGGCTGCTACTTACACGTCATGTCCTACTTATGTGGTGTAGCTGCTACTTGTACGTCATGTCCTACCTGTGTGGTGTAGCTGCGACTTGTACGTCATGTCCTACCTGTGTGGTGTAGCTGTTACTTGTCCGTCATGTCCTACTTATGTGTTGTAGCTGCTACTTACACGTCATGTCCTACCTGTGTGGTGTAGCTGCTACTTACACGTCATGTCTTACCTGTGTGGTCTAGCTGCTACTTGTACGTCATGTCTTACCTGTGTGGTGTAGCTGTTTCCTTCATGGGCCTATTGTTTCCGTTTCCTGATACTTGCTCTCCGGTACGGCGATTATTAATCCTCAGCGGATCATCTTGTAACATCCTCTAGACAGTTTATGAAATAGCACCATGGTCGCATGTCCCAGTGAAGGGAAGGTCCAGACTGGTGGTCGAGAATCTAGCGAAGTTTCTGGACAGATCGATAGAGCAGAGCATAAGTTGTCCTGGCATCCGGTACGTTCTGTCACAGTAGGTCGCAAAAAGCTCATTGGAATGTAAGAGGCAAGGGAAAGTCACATCATTTCCAGTGTAATCAAGATTTAGGATCACACTAACAGATACATTCAAATATACACGCAGGAATACAAGCACAAATACGCATTATTGCACGAACACTAACACACCACGAACACGCACAAATACAAGAACGATCAAATAAAAGCACTCACGAGTACACAAATATACCCATGGGCAAGCATACACATACAAAATCACACAAACATGCAAACAAAAATACCCTGGTTCATAACGATTGACTGCTTCACAAACACCGACATTAAGAACTCTTTCGTGGGTGGACACGGCTGTAGCGGTGACTGCAGTTGTTGGGTGGACACGTCTGTAGCGTTGACTACAGTTGTTGGGTGGACACGTCTGTAGCGTTGACTACAGTGTTGGGTGGACACGTCTGTAGCGGTGACTACAGTGTTGGGTGGGCATTGTATGGTGGTGACTGCAGTGTTGGGTGGACACGTCTGTAGCGGTGACTACAGTGTTGGGTGGACACTCTATGGTAGTGGCTACAGTGTTGGGTGGACACTCTATGGTGGTGACTACAGTGTTGGGTGGACACTCTATGGTGGTGACTACAGTGTTGGGTGGACACTCTATGGTGGTGACTACAGTGTTGAGTGGACACTCTATGGTGGTGACTACAGTGTTGGGTGGACACTCTATGGTGGTGACTACAGTGTTGGGTGGACACTCTATGGTGGTGACTACAGTGTTGGGTGGACACGTCTGTAGCGTTGACTACAGTGTTGGGTGGACGCGTCTGTAGCGTTGACTACAGTGTTGGGTGGACACTCTATGGTGGTGACTAAAGTGTTGGGTGGACACTCTATGGTGGTGACTAGAGTTTTGGGTGGACAATCTGTGTTGGTGACTACAGTGTTGGGTGGACACTCTATGGTGGTGACTACAGTGTTGGGTGGACACTCTATGGTGGTGACTACAGTGTTGCGTTGACTCGTCTGTAGCGTTGACTACAGAGTTGGGCGGACACGTCTCTAGCGTTGACTACAGAGTTGAGTGGACACGACTGTAGCGATGACTACAGTGTTGGGTGGACACATCTGTAGCGGTGTCTACAGTGTTGGATGGACATGTCTGTAGCGTTGTCAACAGTGTTGGGTGGACACGTCTGTAGCGATGACTACAGTGTTGGGTGGACATGTCTGTAGCGATGACTACAGTGTTGGGTGGACATGTCTGTAGCGGTGACTATAGTGTTGGGTGGAGTGGACACGTCTGTTGCGGTGACTACAGTGTTGGGTGGAGTGGACACGTCTGTAGCGGTGATTACAGTGTTGGGTGGAGTGGAAACGTCTGTAGCAGAGACTACAGTGTTGTGTGAACATGTCTGTAGCGGTGACTACAGTGTTGTGTGGACATGTCTGTAGCGGTGACTAAAGTGTTGGGTGGAGTGGACACGTCGGTAGCGTTGACAACAGTATTGGGTGGACATGTCTTTAGCGGTGACTACAGTGTTAAGAGGACATGTCTGTAGCGGTGACTACAGTGTTGGGAGGACATGTCTGTAGCGGTGACTACAGTGTTGATTGGAGTGGACACTCGGTAGCGTTGACTACAGTGTTGGGTGGAGTGGACACGTCGGTAGCGTTGACTACAGTGTTGGGTGGAGTGGACACGTAGGTAGCGTTGACTACAGTGTTGGGTGGAGTGGACACGTCGGTAGCGTTGACTACAGTGTTGGGTAGACATGTCTGTAGCGGTGACTACAGTGTTGGGTGGACATGTCTGTAGCGGTGACTACAGTGTTAGGTGGAGTGGCCAAGTCGGTAGCGTTGACAACAGTGTTGGGTGGACATGTCTGTAGCGGTGACTACAGTGTTGGGTGGAGGGACTCGCCTGTAGCGGTGACTACAGTGTTGGGCGGAGGGACTCGCCTGTAGCGGTGACTACAGTGTTGGGTGGAGGGACTCACCTGTAGCGGTGACTACAGTGTTGGGTGGAGTGGACACGTCGGTAGCGTTGACTACAGTGTTGGGTGGACATGTCTGTAGCGGTGACTACAATGGTAGGTGGAGTGGCCAAGTCGGTAGCGTTGACAACAGTGTTGGGTGGACATGTCTGTAGCGTTGACTACAGTGTTGGGTGGAGGGACTCGTCTGTAGCGGTGACTACAGTGTTGGGTGGAGGGACTCGCCTGTAGCGGTGACTACAGTGTTGGGTAGACACATCTGTAGCGTTGACTACAGTGTTGTGTGGACATGTCTGTAGCGGTGACTACAGTGTTGGGTGGACACTCTATGGTGGTGACTACAGTGCTGGGTGGACACGTCTGTAGCGTTGACTACAATGTTGGATGGACATGTCTGTAGCGGTGACTACAGTGTTGGGTGGAGGGACTCGCCTGTAGCGGTGACTACAGTGCTGGGTGGACACGTCTGTAGCTTTGACTACGGTGTTGGGTGGACATGTCTGTAGCGTTGACTACAGTGTTGGGTGGACACGTCTGTAGCGTTGACTACAGTGTTGTGTGGACATGTCTGTAGCGTTGACTACAGTGTTGGGTGGATACGTCTGTAGCGTTGACTACAGTGTTGGGTGGACATGTCTGTAGCGTTGACTACAGTGTTGGGTGGAGTGGACACGTCTGTAGCGTTGACTACAGTGTTGGGTGGACATGTCTGTAGCGGTGACTACAGTGTTGGGTGGACATGTCTGTAGCGGTGACTACAGTGGTAGGTGGAGTGGCCAAGTCGGTAGCGTTGACAACAGTGTTGGGTGGACATGTCTGTAGCGGTGACTACAGTGTTAGGTGGAGGGACTCGCCTGTAGCGGTGACTACAGTGTTGGGTAGACACGTCTGTAGCGTTGACTACAGTGTTGTGTGGACATGTCTGTAGCGGTGACTACAGTGTTGGGTGGACATTCTATGGTGGTGACTACAGTGTTGCGTTGACTCGTCTGTAGCGTTGACTACAGAGTTGGGCGGACACGTCTCTAGCGTTGACTACAGAGTTGAGTGGACACATCTGTAGCGGTGTCTACAGTGTTGGGTGGACATGTCTGTAGCGTTGTCAACAGTGTTGGGTGGACACGTCTGTAGCGATGACTACAGTGTTGGGTGGACATGTCTGTAGCGATGACTACAGTGTTGGGTGGACATGTCTGTAGCGGTGACTATAGTGTTGGGTGGAGTGGACACGTCTGTAGCGGTGACTACAGTGTTGGGTGGAGTGGACACGTCTGTTGCGGTGACTACAGTGTTGGGTGGAGTGGACACGTCTGTAGCGGTGATTACAGTGTTGGGTGGAGTGGAAACGTCTGTAGCAGAGACTACAGTGTTGTGTGAACATATCTGTAGCGGTGACTACAGTGTTGTGTGGACATGTCTGTAGCGGTGACTAAAGTGTTGGGTGGAGTGGACACGTCGGTAGCGTTGGCAACAGTATTGGGTGGACATGTCTTTAGCGGTGACTACAGTGTTAAGAGGACATGTCTGTAGCGGTGACTACAGTGTTGGGAGGACATGTCTGTAGCGGTGACTACAGTGTTGATTGGAGTGGACACTCGGTAGCGTTGACTACAGTGTTGGGTGGAGTGGACACGTCGGTAGCGTTGACTACAGTGTTGGGTGGAGTGGACACGTAGGTAGCGTTGACTACAGTGTTGGGTGGAGTGGACACGTCGGTAGCGTTGACTACAGTGTTGGGTAGACATGTCTGTAGCGGTGACTACAGTGTTGGGTGGACATGTCTGTAGCGGTGACTACAGTGTTAGGTGGAGTGGCCAAGTCGGTAGCGTTGACAACAGTGTTGGGTGGACATGTCTGTAGCGGTGACTACAGTGTTGGGTGGAGGGACTCGCCTGTAGCGGTGACTACAGTGTTGGGCGGAGGGACTCGCCTGTAGCGGTGACTACAGTGTTGGGTGGAGGGACTCACCTGTAGCGGTGACTACAGTGTTGGGTGGAGTGGACACGTCGGTAGCGTTGACTACAGTGTTGGGTGGACATGTCTGTAGCGGTGACTACAGTGGTAGGTGGAGTGGCCAAGTCGGTAGCGTTGACAACAGTGTTGGGTGGACATGTCTGTAGCGTTGACTACAGTGTTGGGTGGAGGGACTCGTCTGTAGCGGTGACTACAGTGTTGGGTGGAGAGACTCGCCTGTAGCGGTGACTACAGTGTTGGGTAGACACATCTGTAGCGTTGACTACAGTGTTGTGTGGACATGTCTGTAGCGGTGACTACAGTGTTGGGTGGACACTCTATGGTGGTGACTACAGTGCTGGGTGGACACGTCTGTAGCGTTGACTACAATGTTGGATGGACATGTCTGTAGCGGTGACTACAGTGTTGGGTGGAGGGACTCGCCTGTAGCGGTGACTACAGTGCTGGGTGGACACGTCTGTAGCTTTGACTACGGTGTTGGGTGGACATGTCTGTAGCGTTGACTACAGTGTTGGGTGGACACGTCTGTAGCGTTGACTACAGTGTTGTGTGGACATGTCTGTAGCGTTGACTACAGTGTTGGGTGGACACGTCTGTAGCGTTGACTACAGTGTTGGGTGGACATGTCTGTAGCGTTGACTACAGTGTTGGGTGGAGTGGACACGTCTGTAGCGTTGACTACAGTGTTGGGTGGACATGTCTGTAGCGGTGACTACAGTGTTGGGTGGACATGTCTGTAGCGGTGACTACAGTGGTAGGTGGAGTGGCCAAGTCGGTAGCGTTGACAACAGTGTTGGGTGGACATGTCTGTAGCGGTGACTACAGTGTTAGGTGGAGGGACTCGCCTGTAGCGGTGACTACAGTGTTGGGTAGACACGTCTGTAGCGTTGACTACAGTGTTGTGTGGACATGTCTGTAGCGGTGACTACAGTGTTGGGTGGACATTCTATGGTGGTGACTACAGTGCTGGGTGGACACGTCTGTAGCGTTGACTACAATGTTGGATGGACATGTCTGTAGCGGTGACTACAGTGTTGGGTGGAGGGACTCGCCTGTAGCGGTGACTACAGTGTTGGGTGGACACGTCTGTAGCGTTGACTACAGTGATGGGTGGACATGTCTGTAGCGTTGACTACAGTGTTGGGTGGACACGTCTGTAGCGTTGACTACAGTGTTGGGTGGACACGTCTGTAGCGTTGACTACAGTGTTGGGTGGACATGTCTGTAGCGTTGACTACAGTGTTGAGTGGACACGTCTGTAGCGTTGACTACAGTGTTGTGTGGACATGTCTGTAGCGTTGACTACAATGTTGGGTGGACACGTCTGTAGCGTTGACTACAGTGTTGGGTGGACATGTCTGTAGCGGTGACTACAGTGTTAGGTGGAGTGGCCAAGTCGGTAGCGTTGACAACAGTGTTGGGTGGACATGTCTGTAGCGGTGACTACAGTGTTGGGTGGAGGGACTCGCCTGTAGCGGTGACTACAGTGTTGGGCGGAGGGACTCGCCTGTAGCGGTGACTACAGTGTTGGGTGGAGGGACTCACCTGTAGCGGTGACTACAGTGTTGGGTGGAGTGGACACGTCGGTAGCGTTGACTACAGTGTTGGGTGGACATGTCTGTAGCGGTGACTACAATGGTAGGTGGAGTGGCCAAGTCGGTAGCGTTGACAACAGTGTTGGGTGGACATGTCTGTAGCGTTGACTACAGTGTTGGGTGGAGGGACTCGTCTGTAGCGGTGACTACAGTGTTGGGTGGAGGGACTCGCCTGTAGCGGTGACTACAGTGTTGGGTAGACACATCTGTAGCGTTGACTACAGTGTTGTGTGGACATGTCTGTAGCGGTGACTACAGTGTTGGGTGGACACTCTATGGTGGTGACTACAGTGCTGGGTGGACACGTCTGTAGCGTTGACTACAATGTTGGATGGACATGTCTGTAGCGGTGACTACAGTGTTGGGTGGAGGGACTCGCCTGTAGCGGTGACTACAGTGCTGGGTGGACACGTCTGTAGCTTTGACTACGGTGTTGGGTGGACATGTCTGTAGCGTTGACTACAGTGTTGGGTGGACACGTCTGTAGCGTTGACTACAGTGTTGTGTGGACATGTCTGTAGCGTTGACTACAGTGTTGGGTGGATACGTCTGTAGCGTTGACTACAGTGTTGGGTGGACATGTCTGTAGCGTTGACTACAGTGTTGGGTGGAGTGGACACGTCTGTAGCGTTGACTACAGTGTTGGGTGGACATGTCTGTAGCGGTGACTACAGTGTTGGGTGGACATGTCTGTAGCGGTGACTACAGTGGTAGGTGGAGTGGCCAAGTCGGTAGCGTTGACAACAGTGTTGGGTGGACATGTCTGTAGCGGTGACTACAGTGTTAGGTGGAGGGACTCGCCTGTAGCGGTGACTACAGTGTTGGGTAGACACGTCTGTAGCGTTGACTACAGTGTTGTGTGGACATGTCTGTAGCGGTGACTACAGTGTTGGGTGGACATTCTATGGTGGTGACTACAGTGTTGCGTTGACTCGTCTGTAGCGTTGACTACAGAGTTGGGCGGACACGTCTCTAGCGTTGACTACAGAGTTGAGTGGACACATCTGTAGCGGTGTCTACAGTGTTGGGTGGACATGTCTGTAGCGTTGTCAACAGTGTTGGGTGGACACGTCTGTAGCGATGACTACAGTGTTGGGTGGACATGTCTGTAGCGATGACTACAGTGTTGGGTGGACATGTCTGTAGCGGTGACTATAGTGTTGGGTGGAGTGGACACGTCTGTAGCGGTGACTACAGTGTTGGGTGGAGTGGACACGTCTGTTGCGGTGACTACAGTGTTGGGTGGAGTGGACACGTCTGTAGCGGTGATTACAGTGTTGGGTGGAGTGGAAACGTCTGTAGCAGAGACTACAGTGTTGTGTGAACATATCTGTAGCGGTGACTACAGTGTTGTGTGGACATGTCTGTAGCGGTGACTAAAGTGTTGGGTGGAGTGGACACGTCGGTAGCGTTGACAACAGTATTGGGTGGACATGTCTTTAGCGGTGACTACAGTGTTAAGAGGACATGTCTGTAGCGGTGACTACAGTGTTGGGAGGACATGTCTGTAGCGGTGACTACAGTGTTGATTGGAGTGGACACTCGGTAGCGTTGACTACAGTGTTGGGTGGAGTGGACACGTCGGTAGCGTTGACTACAGTGTTGGGTGGAGTGGACACGTAGGTAGCGTTGACTACAGTGTTGGGTGGAGTGGACACGTCGGTAGCGTTGACTACAGTGTTGGGTAGACATGTCTGTAGCGGTGACTACAGTGTTGGGTGGACATGTCTGTAGCGGTGACTACAGTGTTAGGTGGAGTGGCCAAGTCGGTAGCGTTGACAACAGTGTTGGGTGGACATGTCTGTAGCGGTGACTACAGTGTTGGGTGGAGGGACTCGCCTGTAGCGGTGACTACAGTGTTGGGCGGAGGGACTCGCCTGTAGCGGTGACTACAGTGTTGGGTGGAGGGACTCACCTGTAGCGGTGACTACAGTGTTGGGTGGAGTGGACACGTCGGTAGCGTTGACTACAGTGTTGGGTGGACATGTCTGTAGCGGTGACTACAGTGGTAGGTGGAGTGGCCAAGTCGGTAGCGTTGACAACAGTGTTGGGTGGACATGTCTGTAGCGTTGACTACAGTGTTGGGTGGAGGGACTCGTCTGTAGCGGTGACTACAGTGTTGGGTGGAGAGACTCGCCTGTAGCGGTGACTACAGTGTTGGGTAGACACATCTGTAGCGTTGACTACAGTGTTGTGTGGACATGTCTGTAGCGGTGACTACAGTGTTGGGTGGACACTCTATGGTGGTGACTACAGTGCTGGGTGGACACGTCTGTAGCGTTGACTACAATGTTGGATGGACATGTCTGTAGCGGTGACTACAGTGTTGGGTGGAGGGACTCGCCTGTAGCGGTGACTACAGTGCTGGGTGGACACGTCTGTAGCTTTGACTACGGTGTTGGGTGGACATGTCTGTAGCGTTGACTACAGTGTTGGGTGGACACGTCTGTAGCGTTGACTACAGTGTTGTGTGGACATGTCTGTAGCGTTGACTACAGTGTTGGGTGGACACGTCTGTAGCGTTGACTACAGTGTTGGGTGGACATGTCTGTAGCGTTGACTACAGTGTTGGGTGGAGTGGACACGTCTGTAGCGTTGACTACAGTGTTGGGTGGACATGTCTGTAGCGGTGACTACAGTGTTGGGTGGACATGTCTGTAGCGGTGACTACAGTGGTAGGTGGAGTGGCCAAGTCGGTAGCGTTGACAACAGTGTTGGGTGGACATGTCTGTAGCGGTGACTACAGTGTTAGGTGGAGGGACTCGCCTGTAGCGGTGACTACAGTGTTGGGTAGACACGTCTGTAGCGTTGACTACAGTGTTGTGTGGACATGTCTGTAGCGGTGACTACAGTGTTGGGTGGACATTCTATGGTGGTGACTACAGTGCTGGGTGGACACGTCTGTAGCGTTGACTACAATGTTGGATGGACATGTCTGTAGCGGTGACTACAGTGTTGGGTGGAGGGACTCGCCTGTAGCGGTGACTACAGTGTTGGGTGGACACGTCTGTAGCGTTGACTACAGTGATGGGTGGACATGTCTGTAGCGTTGACTACAGTGTTGGGTGGACACGTCTGTAGCGTTGACTACAGTGTTGGGTGGACACGTCTGTAGCGTTGACTACAGTGTTGGGTGGACATGTCTGTAGCGTTGACTACAGTGTTGAGTGGACACGTCTGTAGCGTTGACTACAGTGTTGTGTGGACATGTCTGTAGCGTTGACTACAATGTTGGGTGGACACGTCTGTAGCGTTGACTACAGTGTTGGGTGGACATGTCTGTAGCGTTGACTACAGTGTTGGGTGAAGTGGACACGTCTGTAGCGTTGACTACAGTGTTGGGTGGACACGTCTGTAGAAGAGACTACAATGTTGTGTGGTCACGTCTGTAGCAGAGACTACAATGTTGGGTGGACATGTCTGTAGCGTTGACTACAGTGTTGGGTGGACATGTCTTTAGCGGTGACTACAGTGTTGGGTGGATACACTGATTGATTCACACAGGCAACAGTGGATCACATTTTATACACTTATTTATGGAGGAGATAAAATACTATGATATTAGATTTTGGGATTGTTCACAACAAAGTGGAACGAATCAAGCAAAAAGTTTCGAAGCAGATGTGAAACAGTGCTGTTCTCAGGCCATAAAGACAAACGTGTCCCCCGCAGTGAGGGGAGGCGTGACGCTACGGATATCTAAAGAGGCAGAGAAAGCACGGATATATTGGGAAGCAGTTAGTTAGAAAATAATAACAGCAACACTTAGAAATATTTTTAAAAAAAACAGTACACATGAATACAAGCCAGTGTTGCGCACCCAGAAATGATAAAGATGGATCACTAGTGAGGAGGACTGTTACCCGAAGCTCCAAATAATTCCAGGCAGTTCATGCAAGTGAAACAACAATAGCGGTGACTTGACAAGGGTTGTTGGAGGGATTCCGATCGTTGGGTCTACGGAAGTTCGTGCTTCGTGCCTTACTTTTGGCAGGCCACCCTGTGGAATGAGACATAGCCACACGGGTTAAAACCCGGTGCAATGAATTTTATCTTATGTCCTTAAACCAGGAAGGTTTAAGGACATATAATCAAATTCATTGCACCTTCCTTTACAAAAAAAAACAAAAACGAAATGGAGTGTTTCGAGGCTCAGATCTATATGCAGATCACCATCTTCTGATAAGTAACATTAAACCGAAGCTCAAGAGATATATTGCATCTTACGAACACAGAGACAAATACAATGTAGGACATTTCGGAAATCAAGAAACTAGGGGACACTTTATGGTCACAGACTTGTATAACTATCAGGTCCTGCAACAGTTGGTAGACTATAGAAAGTACTGAATAATGCCCGTAGAGGATGAAAACCGGAGCGAAACCTCAGAGACCTCTACAGTACCACATGGAAGATAGCTGGAAAATATAATCAAATAGATGGACTTATCAAAAATTGAAATGGGAACGTTCCAACTAATATTAAAGCAATGATAGATAGAATCCGATACCTTGGAGGGAATATGTCTAGAGAAACAAACGCTACACAAATGAATGCCGAAGTCACATACACTTTCCACTTAGGTGTATAGCTAGGTGTGCCGAACAAGCCTAAAGAGAGGAACGAATAATAGTAATAATAAAATAATAATAATAATAATAATAATAATAATAATAATAATAATAATAATAATAAGAAGAAGAAGAAGAAGAAGAAGAAGAAGAAGAAGACGAAGAAGAAGAAGAAGAAGAAGAAGAAGAAGAAGAAGAAGAAGAAGAAGAAGAAGAAGAAGAAGAAGAAGAGAAGAAGAAGAAGTAGAGGACTAGTAGTAGAGATCAATTAACCGGATGGGCTGAATACTTTGATAAACACCTGAATAGGCCAGTCCCAGATGGCCCTCCAGATATCCAGCCTGCATGAAGTGCAACTGGATATCAACTTCAAGAAACCATCTAGAGAAGAGATTAGTAAAGCTATCAGACTTCTGAAGGGTGGGAAAGCTGCTGGTGAATATGACATCCCAGCATTAATTCATTCAGTAGCATGTCCTTTGCAGAACCTCGCTCCCATAACAACCTTTCGGAAAACCTCTCGATCATAAGAAAGATGTTCCGCGTCCGATACACCCATCTGGAGATTATCCGCCACATCCTGCCCCCATCTTCTCTTTGGCCTTCCTCTTCCTCTCTTCCCAGGCATATACCCCTCCATTATTGTTCTCTCTAAACTTTCGTGACGTTTCAAGTGACCAAAATATTTCAATTTTCTTTGTTTTATCGTCTTTAGTAGCCAACCTTCTTTAATATTCAGCTCTTGAAGTATTGAAGCATTTGTTCTTTTCTTTACCCAAGATATTCTTAGAACTCGTCTATAACATTTATATTCAAAGGCATTTATGCACTGTTCAGCTTGTTTAGTAAGTGTCCAGGTCTCACAGGCATATGTTGCAATGGGAAATATGCATGCTCTTAAAAATCAAATTTGTGTAGTTCTGTCTGTCCCATTCCATAATTTATTCAGTTGTTTTAGTCTTTGAAGAGCAATTGATAGTCGTCGTTTAATTTCTTTCATTGTGTCACCGTTGTTACATCCCAGCATAGGCTGTTAAAACTAATAAAACCACCTTCATTGAATTACCGCACACATTATTTAGCAGGGAAATTAAAGAAATACCATCAGACTGGGGGGGGGGGGCGTGGGGGAAGATAGAGGTAATACTATATGAATACGCAAACAAGAGAAGCTTCTGTGGAAAAGAAATTAAATTATGCGTCAAACTTAGAATGTTCATTTCTAAAGTTAAATCATTACAACTGTATGCATTAGAAACAATAGATGACCACTAACACATTTACACATAAACCACAAACATTCATTAATTTGCATTAGCGCAAAATAGAAGGACTGAAATATTTGACATAATCACCAATGTGGACCTGGTGGTGAGAACTGGACAAATACGCGGGAATCAAGAGTTGCAGAAAAAACGATGGGATAGCAACAGATTTGGAGTAGTTGAATTGAGGGACTCCCCCAAGTGTGGAGTACAGGGCGAAAGAGGATCGAAAAAATAAAAGAGAGATAATGAAAGAAAATAGAGCTGACAGAAGAAAACAAAAAAAAACCAGAAACCAATGAAATATTTTGGCCACATGAACAGGCATGATTCAGCTGTCACAAGCCACACTGACGAGATCGATCAAACCTGGATGGACAGGGTGCGGCTGACAACTATGCCCCAGTTGGGGAGATAATATGGCAGGACGGACCAAGAGTAGTTTGTTAATTCTAACACACGAGTGACAGACAGAACGTGTTGAAGATCCATTTCAGCTGCTAATCTTCATTGTGAAGACAGCAATTAATGACTTATTAAACTGTACTTGTCGGTCTCCCTGGCGAAGAGTTTAAAGACGCTGTTCGAAATCCCGTACATCCACGTAAGAAACACAACTGCGCGAGATTCGGCAGCGGATCGCGTCGCGTTAGTTTCTTACGGAGAGGTATGTGAGCCGGTCTTTCAGAAAGCAATGGCAAACTACTGAACGTAAAACTTGCCAAGACATCAACAGCAGCTGAAAAATGCTGGTGTTGACTGCAATGTCCTGTAAATAGTATATGGAAAAAAAAAAAAAAACTCTACCTACGCCGACCAGATTATCAAAAGTGCTCTGTTACAACAGTTTTTGAACCGCTGATCAACAACCTGTGTTAATGATCGATAATTGATTCCGTATTATCTGGACAGATGCAGCAAATAACAAAGCTAGCTTAAATACGTGCAATCTGCGGCTCACAAACTCGAGCTATGTAGACAAATAATTCTTTAATGGAGACGATGCATCAATTATAATTTTGAATACGACCGCAGACTAGACTGATCAACAGTCAATCCATCTCGCCGTTTCTAGATGTTTCTACGATTGTTCTCTGGTCAGACAGTAATTGCGACCTAACAGTCTGCAGACTACAGTACACGCTCGATCAACTAACCGATCATTATAATTGTCACACTGGTTTCATTTCGTCGCAACCTACTATTTTCCAGCAGCTGTTGTGGAAGTAAAACAGTTAATTGAAATTTGGATGTCAAAAACTACAATCTATCGTCTGAGATAATAACACTGGTTTATACACATTTTGGCGCCTTAAATTTTATAGCTTTTCTTGGGTAATTTTATTTTGCTGATTTCAAAAATGTAATAAAATATTTTCTATCAGCTCTAGTTTTTGAGATAACTAAGAATCACCTTCTTAGTAAAGCAGTTGTTATGTATAAGTCTAGAGTTAGGTGCTATCAGTGACATTTTGACTTTAATCTGCATTTATATTACACGTAATTTCTACCTTCATTTACAACACCAAAAATGTATTAAAACTTTATCAGCAGCATTTTTAAAATTTATAGTCAAAACACAAACAATCTTATTTTCGAGGACTTCCTGGAATGTGGTATCCCACCCAGATAATCATGCTTAAGGGTCCAACAGTAATTTGCCATCATGTGGGCATCCCAAAGTCCCTTTCATAGTTTTTATATCTTGGTGAAATCTTTCACCTTGCTCCTCACTAAAGTGGTCAAGATTCTCTGGAAAGAAATGTAAATGGTTATGGAGGTAGTGCAATTTTATGTTCATGTTGCACCCAAGCTTACAAAAACTCAACAGCATGTTTTCAACTAATTGAAAATAATTGTCTGCTTTAAAATTATCCAGAAATTATGCACAACTAACACCAATGATGACCAGGCCGTGAACTCTGTTATGTTCATCAAATCAATAAAATTTGGATCGTTTATTAACTTTCTAATTTTTAGGCCCATCAACAGTTCCAGCTTTGAGTTTTTCTATGCTCAATTCCGAAAACTTTCTGCATAAGTAATTAAAACAGGTCTCATCTTTGTTCAGTTTCTTAATGAATTGCTTCATCAAGCCAAGCTTTAAACGTAATGGTGGCAGTAGAACTCTTTTTCGATCAATGAGTGGCATGGTGACAATATTTGTTTTTCCAACTTTAAATTCGTCCCTCAGTGGCCACTATTTCTTTGTCCAGTGCATATCTTTTGCCCTGATGCTCCATACACATATAAAACATGAATATTTGGTGAATCCCCTTTGCTGGTTTATCATTTTCAGATCTACACAAACCATCTATTCATGTTCTAAAAACTTCAAATTGTTTTCAGAACTGTGCTTATTGTAGCATACTCCTCCTTCATTGTTGTAGGATGAGCAAATGGAATTGAATCGTACCATTGTGTCAGAGAACACCTTTCAAACTTCTGTTCGAGCTATCAATGAAAAGTCGCCACTCACCTGATGTATATCTTACATCCATTTCGTTTACAAGACCTCCTACATAAATACAAAACACAAGGTTGTTTTCTTTACAAAAGAATGGAAGAAAAACTTTCTATCTGCTGCGATAAAATGTAACCTTTGTTTCAGCAGTCAGTCAGTTCTTTTCTTTAAAGTCTTGAAGCCAAAAGTTTGTTTTGAAGAGACTAGATAACAATAGTTTGTTGTTTTCCCGAGAGCCTTAGACAGAAAATACTGTAATAATATTAATTAAATACACAAATATCTGTATCTCAAACACTAGAGCTGGCACAGACAAATAAATGTGATATGTGGATTTAGCAGGCCACATTTATGCAAACTCAGGTGTAAAATGTTTGAGACCAACAAAATAATTATTTTTGTAGGGCTGTGTAATCTACACATCTGAACAAACACTTGAGTATGATGCCTCGTTAATATAACGAAGTATGCAGCAATTTGCCTAGAGGCTTGCGACTGCGATTCGTGAGCCGCTTACTACACGTTCGAAACACAGTGGTGACTGATTTGGCAGCAGACCGTGTCGCGCTGGGGGTTTTAACGTGTTGGTATACGAGCCGGTCGTTCAGAAAGCAATTGCAAACTGTTGTTGTTTGTCCATCAAGAATGATGATGACCATTCATTTCATCCAGTGGGATTGAAGGTATGGAGCCGTGGGTTCTAAGATGGCTGATAAGGCCTATTTTGGCTTGAAATGTTCTTTGACAATGTGGGCAAAGAATGCTTGACGTTTCTGGAGGAGGATTTTCTGCAGTGGTTTTTCTGTCCTGCCTTTTCTTCACAGCTCTTGCAGTCCCCTGGTTGCCTCACATATGACTGCACCCTTGCGTAATGATGCACGCCACGAATTTCGGTCTCTGGCTGCAGCCTCCCAGGTGTCATGATGAATTCCAAAAGCATTCAGTGAGATTTTCAGAGTGTCTTTAAAGGGTTTCCTCTGGCCACCTTGGGAGCGTTTACCACAATGCAGTTCGCTGTAAAAAATTCGTTTAGGGAGCCTGTGATCTGGCATGCGAGTCAAGTGACCAGCCCAGCGAATCTGATTCTTCATCAGTAGAGTGTGGATACTGGGCATGGACGCTCTTACTAGGACTTCAGTGTCTGGAATCTTGTCTTGCCATTTAATCTTCAGTAGCTTCCTCAGGCAGACTGTGTGGAAGTGGTTTAATTTCCTAGCGTGTCGCTGATAAACAGTCCAGGTTTCGCAAGCATATAGCAGTGTGGATAATACGACTGCTTTGTAGACTTTTAGCTTTGTTTGCAGGCTTATTCCAGTTCTGTCCCATACATTCTTGTACAGTCTGCCCAAGGCCGCAGTGGCCTTGGAGATTCTTGCATTAACTTCGTCATCAATTGTGACAGCTTGTAACACAGTGCTGCCAAGATAGGTGAATTTGTCCACAACACTTAGTCTATGATTATTCACTTTGATATTCGGCACAGTGTGATTATTCCCTGGAGCTGGTTGGTACATAACTACAGTCTTCTCCAAGTTGATATTGAGCCCAAAGTTGGCACAGGCATGTGAGAAAGCTGAAACATTATGTTGCATGTCCGCCTCTGAGTTGGTGTATAGAGCGCAATCATCAGCAAACAGGAGCTCTCTGACGGTGTCGCTGTTAATTTTGGTTTTATCTTTCAGCCTTCTCAGATTGAATAACTTTCCATCCATACGGTAGTTGATGTCTATTCCAATGTCGTCGTTCTCGAAGGCATTCATCAACATGGCTGAAAACATGAGGCTGAACAGTGTTGGTGCCAGGACACATCCTTACTTCACTCCATTGGTGACAGGAAAGGGTTCAGACAGTTCACCATTTTCCTGTACTCTTGCTTGCATGCCATCATGAAATAACCGCACTATTTGGACAAACTTTCGTGGACAGCCATATTTTGCCATAATCTTCCACAGTCCTTCTCTGCTGACTGTATCAAAAGCCTTGGTAAGATCAATGAAAGTGGAGAACATTTCGCAGTTCTGTTCCTGACATTTCTCTTGCAGCTGCCTTGCAGCGAAAATCATGTCAACAGTTCCATGTTCTTTTCTGAAGCCACATTGACTCTCAGGAAGAAGACCTTGATCGAGATGGGTTGTGAGGCGGTTGAGAAGAATTCTGGCGAGTATCTTCCCTGCAATTGAAAGCAAGGAGATGCCTCGGTGGTTGTCACAGGATTGGCGGTTTCCTTTACCTTTGTAAAGGTGGACTATTGGCGCGTCCTTGAAATCTTGTGGCATGGTCTCGTTCACCCATATGTTTGTAAAGACTTGGTGAAGCTGCTCTGTTAGGACCGGCCCACCTGCCTTGTATATCTCTGCTGGGATGGAGTCAGGACCAGGTGCCTTGCTGCTGGAGAGTTGCTGGATGGCTTTGTTTACTTCCACTATGGTTGGCAGGTCATCAAGTGTCTCATTGGTGGGGACTTGAGGAAGGGAGTTGATGGTTTCATCATCGAAGAAGGAAGTTGCATTTAAGATGTTGCTGAAATGCTCTGCCCAGCGTTGAAAGATTTCTTTCTTATCGGTGACCAATGTTCCCCCATCTGCACTGAAGAGGGGAACTATGCCTGGTGATGTAGGACCATTGCCCGCTTTCAGTGAGTCGTAGAAGTTTTTCATATCATGTCTGTCAGCAAAGCCCTGAATTTCATCATCTTTGCTGCTCAGCCCAGCCAGGAGTCCCGCATGTGCCGAAGTTTCTGCTGCACTACTCTCTGAATGTTCTTGAAGGCATCTTTTTTTTATGTTGACTTCGGGTCATTCAAATGTGCCTTGAGGAGAAGATGTTTCTCGGCCAGCAATTGGTTGATGTCTTCGGAATTTTCATCAAACCAGTCTTTATGCTTTCGGGGGGCTGGAACCAGGATTTCCGTAGCAGTGTTGTAAATTATGTTCTTTAAGGCTCTCCATTGTTTCTGTATGTTGTTTAGCTGCAGCATTGGGCTTGAGGCGGTCTTCCAGCATATTTTCAAACGACTGCTGCATTTTATTGCTGTTTAGGCAGGTGACATTTAGCTTTTTTTGCATTTTCACCCCTTGAGGACGCCGTGGTGGCTTGATGTGAATGTTTATTTTCGAGACAATGAGACGATGGTCTGTCCAACATTCGGCACCACACATGGATTTTGTTACTCGAACGTCTTGACTGTCACTCCTCCTGACGATGACGTAGTCAATGAGGTGCCAGTGTTTCGAGCGCGGGTGTATCCACGATGTCCTATTTCTCATGGGGAGACGGAAAATTGTGTTCGTAATCAGGAGATCATGTTCGGCACATGTCTGAAGGAGGAGGAGTTCATTGCTGTTACAATTTCCGATTCCATGCTTTCCAATGATGCCACTCCAAGAGGTGGTGTCCGTGCCTACTCTGGCATTGAAGTCCCCAAGGAGTATAAGTTTGTCTCCTTTGGGAACAGATGTTAGTACATTGTGCAGGTCCTCATAGAACTTGTTCTTGACATCATCTTCGCTGGTCATAGCTGGTGCGTAGACACTCACAATGGTTGCATGCTTCCTTCCATTCAGCAGGGGCAACTTAATGGTCATGAGCCTGTCGTTTGGAAATCCAGCTAATTTGCCGACCAGAGCCGACTTAATGGCAAATCCCACACCTGATTGGCGTCTTTCCTCGCTTTTCCTTCCACTCCAGAAAAATGTGTAGCCGGCACCTATTTCACAGATTTGGCCTTCTTCTGCAAGTCTTGTCTCGCTCAAGGCTGCAATGTCGATGTTGTACCTGCCCAGCTCTCTCCCAATCAGTGCTGTTCGTCTCTCTGGACCCGACGCGCCGTCTCTGTCAAGTAGGGTGCGTACATTCCAAGTTCCAATTGTTAAGGGGATATGGTTTACTCTTTTAGCTTTGCTTGTTTTATCTTTATTTGTATGTCGACCGCAGTTAGGGTACTCACCAACCGCGGCTAGCTGGTTAGGTAGTGATGGAGCAGACAATGTTTAGGGCACCTTTTCTAGCCCCTTCCTCATGCTATGGAGGTGAGCAGTGTGTTCCTATAGTGTGTTCAGTCGCCCAGGGGGCTGCCGAATCCCACTGCTGCTCCGGTCAGTAGAAGACGACCATATGGCCTGAGCCGCCTGTGTGCAGGTCTGCGACTACGGCTGCCAGCGTACCCACGCCTGCCGCTTCGCCGCTCGCCCATCGCCACAGGGCTTGAAGGTGATATATGACGTTGGATGAAGAATGACTTGCGCGATGACTTGGATTAAAGTGAGGAAGAGTTGCGCAATTCGCCGACCTCACTCTCTCGTCTGAGTCCATCTGAGTCCAGTGGCAAGACAAGTCGAGACGACTGGAGACGAATAAAGGTGCAGTGGATGACCAGGGCGCTCTACGTGCCTTGCCGTGCTCATTACGTTCCACAACGCTTTGCGGGTAAACGCCGTCTTTCCCGTTGAATCAGGAATGATTTCTTCCGCGCAGTCTGCCGAGTCCTGTCTTCACATGCTGGGTAGGCATACCCTAGTTTACCGCTTGGTTTGACACCAAATCGGTTACCCATGCCTGGTTTAGCCAGCCTCTCACAGCTGTTGCCCGGTGGGTGGCCGATGTCGCATGCTGACAGCTACTAGGAGCCACAGGCACGAGCTGGGTGTCAGGCTTGGACCAGTGGGGGATGGGTCCTGAAAAGGACATGAAAGTCATCCTTACCAAAGGTGCTACCAATGCCTGACACCCCGTACCCCCCAACAACTTGAACATGAAACTTGCCAAGACATCAACAACAGCGGTAAAATGCTGGTGTTTACACCTATGTCCTGTAAATAGGATATCAAAAAAAAAAAAAAAAAAATGCAGCCATGTACATCAACAACAATGACACTGTTTGTGAGATATGTGCTCCGGGGATCTCCCACAAGTAGAGGCGCCTCTACAGGGGGTGGAGGATGTGTGTTTGTGAGATATGTGCTCCGGGGATCTCCCACAAGTAGAGGCGCCTCTACAGGGGGTGGAGGATGTGTGTTTGTGAGATCTGTGTTCCGGGGATCACCCACAAGTAGAGGCGCCTCTACATGGGGTGGAGGATGTGTGTTTGTGAGATCTGTGTTCCGGGGATCACCCACAAGTAGAGGCGCCTCTACAGAGGATGGAGGATGTGTGTTTGGCGCTCCATGTCTGATGTATACTGCTGTTTGAACTGTTAGTTGCTCTCTTCACAACTTTAGTGACACACAGCATGCAAACCACAGATTCCACACTCTATGCGTGGCTGTATTACCTAGTTTCCTAGCTGGGTTCAGCCTCTTCCCCTCTGCGGTAATTTTAATCTTGTGGGATATGTTGCCAGGAGACGAATGGTCACAAATGAGCTGACAACAAATAATTAGCAACCAACATTAATAAACAATCTTTACAAAATGTAAACGCTCTATAGTTCTCCATTAATGTCAAAGTTGCGAAATGCTGTATCTATCCAGGAAGTGTCGTCAGAGAATTGATACACGAGCCAATGGGATATGATCTTATTGCACGTTCTGGGAGCACGTCTTGTGTCCGTTGGCTGGGGGGCGGGGGGGGGGGGGCGGGGGAGAGAGAACAATTATTATAATATATCACCTGAAACTGATTTTCATAAGTACCTTTCTGAACTCTCTAAAGTTCAGTCACTTTAGAGACAGGTGACCAATGTCCAGTGCTGACCTCAGAGACACAACCACAGAGACATAACCATCATTAATCAATGTTTGGTGGTAGTTTCATAGACATAACCATCATTAGTCAATGTTTGGTGGTCGTTTCATAGACATAACCATCATTAGTCAATGTTTGGTGGTCGTTTCATAGACATAACCATCATTAGTCAATATTTGGTAATCGTTTCATGGAAATAGCTATCATATCAGTAGTCAATGTTTGGTGTCGTTTCATAAATATAATCATCATTAGTCAATGTTTGGTGGTCATTTAATAGACATAACCACTTTAGAGACATAAATATTGTTTATTGTTCACACATCCCAACATTTGTATCCACTTCATAAATATGTACCACTGTTGACTCGCTTGTCCAGCTGGTTGTCCGATTCAGTTGTATCGGTGTATGTTTCTTGTTTGTATGCTGATGAAGGCTTTAGCCGTAACTTTAATTTAGCCTCTGGTGATTGTGTTCTAGTCAAACTAATGATGGTTGGTCGACCACACAGAACTGGCACCATCATTTCAGAAACAACTAACACCATTAGTTCAGTAACAAGTAACACCATTAATTCAGCAACAATTAACACTATTAATTCAGTAATAAGTAACTCCATTAGTTCAGTAACAAATAACACCATTTATTTAGTAACAACTAACATAATCAGTTCAGTAACAAATAACACAATTATTTCAGTAACAAGAGCACCATTAGTTCAGTAACAAGTAACACCATTAGATCAGTAACAAGTAACACCATTAGTTCAGTAACACGTAACACCATTATGTGTCAGTAGCAAGTAACACTATTAGTTCAGTAACAAGTAAAACGATTAGTTCAGTAACAAATACAGTGGTATCTCGATTTACGAAGGCCTCAGGTCACGAACAATTCGGTTACGAACAACAACTTCGAATTTTTGTTTTGTCTCCGGTAACGAACAGTGCCTCGGGTTACGAACGAAGGCGAGAGAGAGAGAGAGAGAGAGAGAGAGAGAGAGAGAGAGAGAGAGAGAGAGAGAGAGAGAGAGAGAGAGAGAGAGAGAGAGAGAGAGAGAGAGAGAGAGAGGTTTAACGTTGGAGACAAACAATCGCGTACAGTACAAACGAAGGCCACGCATTACTAACATCGCTTAGCGCTCGTCTAGTAGCCTAGTTTTGCACTCGTGCGCAGCCTCGCATTTCATTGGCCTTACTACACAGCAGTAAAATATGTCTTAGCAGTAGCACTGTGTTCAGTTTATCTCTTTCATTAGTTTCCTTGTTAACCCCATAAATTATGAGTTCGATGAAAGGTAGTGGTGCAGCTAGGAAGCAGAAACGTATAACAGTGAAGGTAAAGAAGGAAATAATTATGAAACATAAAAATGGCGTTTGTGTGTGCGACATCGCTAATGAGTACAGCATGGCACAATCAACTATCTCCACCATAATAAAGAACAAAGAGTTACTCAAGTCAGTCGATGTGACTAAAGGCGTAACTAAGCTGCAGAAGCAAAGACCTCAAATATTAGAGAACGTTTTGAAATTCTTCTCTTTATCTGGATCAATAAAAAGCAACTTGCAGGAGACAGTGTTAGTGATGCAATAATATGTGAAAAGGCGAAGCAGTTGCACAGTGATTTATTGTCGAAATTGCTTGGTACAAGTGCTGAGACTGACGATTTTAAAGCCAGCAGAGGCTGGTTTGACAAGTTAAAAAAAAAAAAAGCGGCATTCATTGTATAATTAGTCACGGAAAGGCTGCAAGTTCTAACGAGAAAGAAGCAGAAGCATTCAAGGTGGAATTTGATAAGATCATCAAAGAGGAAGACTATGTTCCACAACAAGTCTTTAATTGAGATGAAACGGGCTCTTCTGGGAAAAAAAATCCAGAGGACCCTTATCACACAGGAGGAGAAAGCACTGCCGGGGCACAAACCAATGAAGGACAGGCTAACTATGTTGTTCTGTGCCAATGTAGTGGATGAGATTGTGTCCTTAGGCAAAAATATGGGCCCGGAAGTCGATGGCAACGACTTGGAGGAGCTGAATGAGGACCACACTCGAGAGCTCACTGCAGATGAGCTTGTGGATCTTCAGAATGAACAGCTAAAGACATAAAAGGAGGAGCAGTCGTCCGATGATGAGGGGTCAGTTTAAACTGCCAGGATTAAAGAAATGTGCAGCAAGTGGGCAGACGTCGAAGACTTCATTGTGAACCAGCATACAAACAAACTTGTTGCTAACAGGGCATTAAACATAATGAATGATAACGCGATGGCCCACTTCAGAAAGATTCTCCAGCAAAGGAAGCGACAAATTTTCATTGATAATTTCTAGGTGAAGAACGATTCCCAGCCGGCTGCCAAAAAAAAAAAAAAAAAAAACAGCGACAAGAAACTCCTGAAACTAATGATTCAGAATAGCAAAGAAAGTGACAAATTTCACATGATCATTTTCTTGATAAGAAAGATAGACTAAATTTTTTTTTAGATTTAAATTTTAAATTAAATTTATTTGGTTGTTTTCTTTCTCTTTATTTAATACGTGAAGTACACGTATTCTTTGCGTTTTGTCAGGTAAACGACCGGATGTTAATGAAAAAGAACGATTCTTTCATCTTGAAACGGATTGCCCCTATTTCATTGATTTCAATGTTTCGGGTTACGAACGTTTCGGGTTACGAACCACGTTCTGAAACGAATTAAGTTAGTAACCCGCGATACCACTGTCACACCATTAGTTCATTAACAAGATATGCCTGGCCTCGTGGCTAGAGTTTGTCAGTTGATGCTCTGTACTATAATGTAGCAGGCGTGGGTCACTCTGCGAAAAGAGATCTGGACATTTGGGGTGAACGCCAGTGCAATTTAACTGAGCTCTTTGCCTTTAAATCTGCCTTTAATGCAGCGCCTAATGTTGGGCAGCGCTCACCAAACCCGACACCCCACATTGTGCCAACGGCTTTGGGAGGAGGAGTGCAAATGGGAGAGTGCAAGTCTTACCCTAGTGCGAGGAAATGCAACATAAAGATTAAATGTCATGTCAGGGCCGACCAGGCCTTAAGCCTTGGTCGGCAACTGGTCTAGGATTTAAGCTCCGACAGACGGACAGTTAGAGCATTGCTTAGCTGATCCTGCAGCTTCTACAGCTTGTCTTGTTGCATACGTATTGGTGTTACCTTTCCTCTGGAGTAAACTAGGTAGGCCAAGAGAGGGATCATGCTGAATGAGCAACACATGATCTCTAAGTGCAGCCCAGGCTTTGTGTTATGGAAAGGTATAACTCCAGTTGACAAATTATCGTATGTCAAGACGGCAAGGTGCCAGTCAAACCTTTATATCATTCGCTGAATAAGCACATCCTCAATAGGGTGTTGAAACAGGAGCACTTTGTGAGCAAGCCGGTGCGCTACCATTATTCCAGCAATGGTATTGTTAAGGACCAGTGAGTGTGCCTAAAGCTCACACTCTTATCACGTTTGAAAGGGCAGATTGCCTTGAGCGAGAAGCACGCTTTCGACCGGATCCAACAGAGACAAGTCTATTTTTCACACAAAGGTATGTGTGGCGGCCGTTCAGAATGCAATGGCAAACTACTGAACGTAAACTTGCCAATAAATCACAGTCTGAAAAAAATGCACGTGTTGACTGCAACGTCCTATAAAGGATATGCAACCAATTCTTTTTTTTTTTTTTTTTTTTTACAGGTATACGGCTAGGCGGTGCGAAAGAACTGTCTACTTACCTCATAAAACTGGGGGAGGGAATAGACGAATATTTTAGCTTGTATCTCAGCCACCGGTTAGATGGACATAAATGTGGACTTCTCATTCAGAAAGTAATGAACGTAAAATACCCCAGTGAATCAACTTAGGGTTGATCGTGACGTCATGTCAAGACACGCAACATTTTTGTACAAGTATGGGTCGTAACTCGTAATAACCCATCGATATTCAGTTTGTCAGATTACGTCCCCATAATTGTGGTCGTTGCCTTTAAGGCGATGCTAAACCTAAAAAATTAAATTCTATAATACACGTACTTAATTTCTATGTTCTGTTATGGTATAGGGTTTGATACTGAAGACTGCTGATCGATAAAATATTGTCAAATTGACTTTGCACTTAACGGTTGCTATGGAAACCATGATAAACAGCGGCCATATTGAATTTCTTAACATACCTCTAAAACATTTATTTTTTAATGTACAGCCTAAATTCTTTGATTTATGTGTAAATAAATAGACCCTTTACAAGTTTAGAAGAAAATTTAATGATATCTCTTTGCATTGTTTTCATAATTTGAAAATATTAACGACATTTTTCATGACATTTTTATTTTGGTTTTTCACTGCTGCACAAAAAACTACAACTTAATTTTCAAGATTGCTCTACTCACAATGTAAGTGATATAATGAAGAATATCTGTGCACAGTTTCATTAAAATCTAACGAATAGTTCAAAATTTTTTTTACCTATGTATAAAAAACTAGAAATGAGAAAACGGGGAAAAACGGATTTTTTTTGTTTTTTTGTTTTTTTTATTACTAATACACTCTTTTACACATAAAAACAGTTTACAACTGTACCTGACTGTTAAAATAGTCCTGCTGAATATGCAGGACCTCCCTCCAGGGCATGCAGCTCACCTTGTCTCTTCAGTTTGGCCGCTCGTACAGTGTCGCGTCTTTTAGTTTGTTTGTCCTTCTTGTACTTCAGACTATTTGTTACTTGCTTCTGCATCCTAAATGTTCCTAGTCTCTGCATATGCAGGCCTTAGAAAGACCATAAATCTGGGCAGTGTCTTGGGCAGCAGCAACTCCAAAGTTGAACTCTCTTGATGCAGTTACAACTGCAAACTGAACGCGCTTGCGTGAGGCAAAGTTGTCTTTAGTACATCGAGCCCATATCAAGCTGTGTAAACGCGCCTTTGAATTCTGAGTTTGTCCTGACACACATCTACTAAGTAGTTTAGTGTCAGACAGCCTTTCATAAATTGGCAACAGATATTTCTCAAGCTTGTCACGGTTGAGCCATGTGTGTAACATCTTGTCATGAGGACCTGGCACCTGATGCTTAGCCAGGGCGGATTGAAAAAAATACCAAGATTGCTCTCCACTTAGGCACATTTCATGACGTGGACTTTTGTCTGTTGAAAAACAGTGATGCAGTGAAGCCATAACACTTTTCCTCATGGACTCTACACTTGTGTTGTTTCTTATGGCTCTACTGTAATAAATTGTCAGCCTACGGATGGCATTTTGTGTAAGCTGACCTTTACCGCGTCCTCCTAGAGTGGTACCTTGCTTTCGGCAGTCAGCAACAACATTGCGGAGTGCTGTTCAAAGGCGTTTACTGACATGGTTGATACACTCCTCTTTGTCTATCAGAATGTCATTCCCATTTGGTTTGATCTTGGTAAGCTCCGCAAATGTTTTGGTGTCACCATCAGAAAGTATTGACGTGTAGCGAAGTTTATGACGGGCCACAGACCGTCGCCACAGCACCATTGGAGCCTCCACCTCCATCATTCCAGCAGATCCTGTGAAATTGTTATCACAGTTTAGAAGATGTTCTGCCTTCCATGCTGCAAATTCATCTGGTTTGTCCCTGGAAAATTTCTTACCAGTGGTTTCACACACCTGGCAATATGTGGACATAACATGGGCATCTATGCAAAGTCCAAAGATTCTAATGTTAGCCTAGTTCTCGCACTCACATCTACTAGCCTGGAGCTGGCACCAGACCTAGACATCTAGCACTAGCCTGGAGTGGACACCAGACCTAGACATCTCACACTAGCCTGGAGTGGGCACCAGACCTAGACATCTCGCACTAGCTTGGAGTGGACACCAGACCTAGACACCTCACACTAGCTTGGAGTGGGCACCAGACCTAGACATCTTACACTAGCCTGGAGTGGACACTAGACCTAGACACCTCGCACTAGCTTGGAGTGGACACCAGACCTAGACATCTCCCACTAGCTTGGAGTGGACACCAGACCTAGACATCTCCCACTAGCTTGGAGTGGGCACCAGACCTAGACACCTCGTACAAGTCTGGAGTGGGCACCAGTCCTAGACACCTCGTACAAGTCTGGAGTGGACACCAGTCCTAGACACCTCCTACAAGTCTGGAGTGGGCACCAGTTCTAGACACCTCGTACAAGTCTGGAATGGGCACCAGACCTAGACACCTCGTACAAGTCTGGAGTGGGCACCAGACCTATACACCTCGTACAAGTCTGGAGTGGGCACCAGCACCAGTCCTAGACACCTCGTTCAAGTCTGGAGTGGGCACCAGACCTAGACACCTCGTACAAGTATGGAGTGGGCACCAGACCTAGACACCTCGTACAAGTCTGGAGTGGGCACCAGTCCTAGACACCTCGTACAAGTCTGGAGTGGGCACCAGCACCAGTCCTAGACACCTCGTTCAAGTCTGGAGTGGGCACCAGACCTAGACACCTCGTACAAGTCTGGAGTGGGCACCAGACCTAGACACCTCGTACAAGTCTGGAGTGGGCACCAGACCTAGACACCTCGTACAAGTCTGGAGTGGGCACCAGTCCTAGACACCCTCGTTTCAGTACAGGGACTTCAGTGGATATAATGTCCAGGTCATGCTGGAGTAGGGGACAACGTTCGGGCGGGGCTGTTGGCTTCAAGAGCGTCATATCTGTTTGCGAAAGTCTGCGGTTCAAACGCATCAGTTCATGGAGCACACATGGAGATGTGTAAGGGGGTATAAACGCGGTTTACACACGAGATGATCGCTTTCATTGTATCGGGTTTTATCCCCACATGGCTCAGTCTATCTCCGCAGCGTGATCTGCCCAAAGGCTTGGCACAAAGCACGAACTCCGCGGCTCCAGTGACGACCTGCAAGAGAGGATTGTGAAAACTGTCTACGTGCAACTGGGAGCCACGGTAAGGTACAACTGGGAGCCACAGTAGCGTACATCTGGGAGCCACGGTAGCGTAAAACTGGGAGCCCCGGTAGCGTATAACTGGGAGGCCATGATAGCGTACAACTGGGGGACATGGTAGTGTACAACTGGGGGGGGGGGCAAAGTAGCGTACAACTGGGGGGGGGGGGACATGGTAGCGTACAACTGGCAGCCACAGTAGCGTACAACTGGGAGCCACGGTAGCGTACAACTGGGAGCCACAGTAGCGTACAACAAGGGGGGACATTTTAGCGTACAACTGGGAGCCCCGGTAGTGTATAAATGGGAGTCACGGTAGTGTGTAAATGGGAGCCCCGGTAGTGTATAAATGGGAGTCACGGTAGTGTATAAATGGGAGTCACGGTAGTGTATAAATGGGAGTCACGGTAGTGTATAAATGGGAGCCACGGTAGTGTATAAATGGGAGCCCCGGTAGTGTATAAATCGGAGCCCCGGTAGTGTATAAATGGGAGTCACGGTAGTGTATAAATGGGAGTCATGGTAGTGTATGAATGGGAGTAACGGTAGTGTATAAATGGGAGTCACGGTAGTGTATAAATGGGAGTCACGGTAGTGTATAAATGGGAGCCCCGGTAGTGTATAAATGGGAGTCATGGTAGCGTATAACTGTGAACCATGGTAGCGTATAACTGGGAGCCACAGTTGCGTGCAACTAGGGGCCACGTTAGCGTACAACTGAGGGATATGGTAGTGTACAACTGGGAGCCACGGTAGCGTGCAACAAGGGGGGACATTTTAGCGTACAACTGGGAGCCCCGGTAGTGTATAAATGGGAGTCACGGTAGTGTGTAAATGGGAGCCCCGGTAGTGTATAAATGGGAGTCACGGTAGTGTATAAATGGGAGTCACAGTAGTGTATAATTGTGAGCCCCGGTAGTGTATAAATGGGAGCCCCGGTAGTGTATAAATGGGAGCCCCGGCAGTGTATAAATGGGAGTCACGGTAGTGTATAAATGGGAGTCATGGTAGTGTATAAATGGGAGTCACGGTAGTGTATAAATGGGAGTCACGGTAGTGTATACATGGGAGTCACGGTAGTGTATAAATGGGAGCCCCGGTAGTGTATAAATGGGAGTCATGGTAGCGTATAGCTGTGAACCATGGTAGCGTATAACTGGGAGCCACAGTTGCGTGCAACTAGGAGCCACGTTAGCGTACAACTGAGGGATATGGTAGTGTACAACTGGAGGACATGGTAGCGTACAACTGGGAGCCACGGTAGCGTTGTGCTAGACGTTCGCGTGCCGGCCCTGTGTTTATAGATTCGAATCCGCTTCAGGAGGGATTATTTAGCTTAATCTAAATCGTCAGGTCTATCTCGCTGAATGCTGGCTACCAGGATATACGAGATACTGACCCACCAGGTGGCGCCCGGTCTACACAATGTGGGTGTAGCACCACATGTCCAGTGCCCCTTCGGGCGTGTAGGTCGGTCCTGTCAGTTGTGGACTCACTGGCTGGTGTGGTCAATAGATGGGTCGGTCCTGTCAGTTGTGGACTCACTGGCTGGTGTGGTCAGTAGATGGGTCGGTCCTGTCAGTTGAGGACTCACTGGCTGGTGTGGTCAATAGATGGGTCGGTCCTGTCAGTTGTGGACTCACTGGCTGGTGTGGTCAGTAGATGGGTCGGTCCTGTCAGTTGTGGACTCACTGGCTGGTGTGGTCAATAGATGGGTCGGTCCTGTCAGTTGGGGACTCACTGGCTGGTGTGGTCAATAGATGGGTCGGTCCTGTCAGTTGTGGACTCACTGGCTGGTGTGGTCAGTAGATGGGTCGGTCCTGTCAGTTGTGGACTCACTGGCTGGTGTGGTCAATAGATGGGTCGGTCCTGTCAGTTGTGGACTCACTGGCTGGTGTGGTCAGTAGATGGGTCGGTCCTGTCAGTTGTGGACTCACTGGCTGGTGTGGTCAGTATTGCAGGTGAAATATGGATGCTCCATTAACGATTAACCTAATTGGGTAGTTAGCAGCGGTACCTGCAAGATGAATATTTAGTATTAAAATATTAGTTGTCTTAATGAGCATTACATTTTTGAGTGTCGGATATAATATATACATATACGCGCAAATCAATCACAGAAGCGATAGTGCATATAGGAGCTCCTTCTGTCAGGTAAGTTGTCTAAACTATGTTACTATGCTCATGCATGTCCTGTAGTAGTGTCAAATGAAGTAACAAGACTTGATCTGTACTAAAACTTTATACTTTATTCTCAAGATGACAAGCCGTGTCTTCTCAGCTGGACTATCGGATGTTGACTGCCCTTCACAACAACAATACGTCACGATTGAGCATCTCTCTCCGCTTTCACTCATAATGCTCAATCGTGCTGTATCTCTAATTCCCCACTAGATCCTAATTATAACCCAAACTACACATACTGTTACACCTCCCCATGTTTATTAAAGAATTTTCCTTATAAAGGAAAAATCTTTACTCCTAATCCCCTTACTCTATTCCCTCTTTTTCCTCTAATCTTCCATAGTTCTTCTAATCCTCCCCAAACCAACTCCAATTTAATTTAACATTCTATTTTTTTAACTCTTTCCCCAGCTATATAATCAACCCACTTCTTCTTCCATTTTACCTCTATACCTCGTACCATGTACTGTAACCCTTTTTTTTTTAACTTACCATTTCTACTCTTCTTTCATTTCCCCAAACTATATAGCAATCCACTATATACTCCTTGGCTCCTCAAGTTCCTATATAAAATATGCATATTATAAACAAAATGGCTCGTAAAATCGTATTTGTACAACTGGCATTAGGAAATCACTCGCATTTCTCAATACAAGACAACCCGAACAACGAGAACAACGTATTTAGGAGAAGTAAAGAAGGGGTGCACCCAGTAAAAGGAATAAATAGTCAAGATAAGCACAAAGAAACGCATATTCCACACAACCACATTTACCTCCTTTGCCAATAAAAAAATTTGTACAATCAAATTTTTTCTTATAAATACGTCATACAAAAATAGATCTTTGTTTTCTATAAACCAAGTTGATATAATGTTTTACAAGCATTATATATACAACCCTATATGAAATAGAACTTTTTACGTAAGTTTCAAGCCTTATATCTTCAACATTTAAAATTTCCAACCACAATCTTGTCCAAATTGCGTTATCTCACCTTTTAGCATGAGATCCTGTTCAATTTTTATGAACACCTTTAATATAATTAAAGCTGGTTTTTCACAGCACCTATTTCTTGCCCCCTTCATGTCCCATGATCTGCCCTTTATCCCCCTATGTATTTCTTCTATATGCTGCTATTCACAGTTTTTCCCTTAAACTTCTATCTAGTTATACTCTACTTATATATTCGAAGCTTTTCAAACAACCTAACCTTCCCAACAGCCTATGTCTCCATACCCTCTCTCAATAATTTTATAATTCCTTTCTGAACGAAAGGGCTGTATTTGAAAAGTTAACTAATATTCTAACCAAACTTAAAACCAATTCATTAACCACATCACTTAATCTATCAATCCAACTGTTTACGCAAAACTAAATCAAAACAAGGCGTCACAATTATCCAATTAAAACACAAAATTAATATGGCATGCATTTTATCAACCCAAAAGCAAATATTATATCATTATTAGACACTTTTACGGTCCAATAGTGTTTTACTCAAAGCACTATAAACTCAACGATCCTAACTTACTTAAACTAACTTTTTATAAAACCAAACCAAGCATGAAATAAAACATAATACATATACATATAGCATTGAAACATAGTCTCAATAAAATAATCAATTAACAACCATCATTGCCCAGTTACACGAAAATAAAACTCCGAGTGAATAAACAAAGATTTTCTAAGTAAACTTTCTTAAAATTATTACGTATAGTGGCCCCAACAACCATACTAATAATGTACCACATCTCTATTTATTCAGGCCATTCCATTTATATATTTCCTAACTCCATTCTCATTTTCCTACCTCATCATAGCCAATTGCTAACCAGAGACATACTTCCCAGTATATCAATAATACCAAAAACTCCCCACCAAATTCTCTATAAAACTTCCTACAACTCTCTGTAAGCGAACCGCTTTTAAATTTAAATTGTTCATTAAAATTATGATTGACAAAACTGAAGATATTTCCCTTATCCCCTATTTCACATTCTCACAGAAAAGATATGTTAGATTGAGTTAGTGCGCACTTAGGAAAATAAGAAAAAGAAAGGAAAAGGTAAGAAGTAATCACACTTCTCTTTCCATACATACTTTATGAATAAAGTTTCAAAATTTATCTTCAGTTTCCGTCAATAATAATTGTTATTATCAAAAAAAATATTGATTCAACACTACTAGCTTTTCTTTTTTTTTTTTTTTTTCATTCCTCTCGTCAATTTCAAGTTTACCATTCCAAGTAAACCCATCAATTCAATGCTACATATGTGTATCTGTTACTTACAGACCAATATCCAAATCTTATTAGCATATCTGCCGATATCAATGATAACAAACAGTACAAACATTAATTCCTCCTTTTTCTAGCCAAACTCCAAACACATCATACTATCCGGAAAATCCTCTTAATTAATCACTGTAAACTACAGTACAAGTCCTCTTATCTATACTAATGTAGTATTCACCATCCACTCACCTATTTACTTGTGGCCCTACCTGCCAATTATTTCTCTTCAATTTGTCCAAGCTACTATAAAAATCAACCACCAATTCCACCCCATAGAGAAATAACCAAATATATACATATACTTCATTTTCAATTCTAACACTTATAAATTGCTATCTGCAATATTCTCTACTTATCTACTTCCTACGGTTCCACTTCTTCAATATCTCCAAATTTCTTTGAACCAATGCTAATTCTACATCAATGTCTTCTTCTTCGTACAATCCATTTGTTTCCTCCATACTACTACTACTTGACTCTGACTTTTCATCCATTTCTTCTTCTTCGTCTGTATGTCTCTCTTTAGCTGCCGCTAATCTCTTTTGTTCAATATCCCATCTAATTTGTCGATCACTATTCCTCAAGGATCTTTCTAGTAACGGCATATCCTCCCCGCTCGTTGAATAATCCCTAATTCTCCTCTGTCTTTTCACTTCTCTATCTCTTTGTCTATCCATTCTCCTTTTCGTTGCCTGTCTAGTGTTCCTAAACGGAGCACTTATTTCCTCTTCCATACTATCATAATGAGTCTCATTCAACTTTTCTTCTTCTATTGTTTTCGGTATCGTCTGTTCTTGAGTATCATCAAAGCCTGGAGTTGCTAATAAGCGATTTTGTGCTGGATCTCTTCTAACGCCTGGGGTTACTGTAGCACCTCTAACGAGTTGTTCATCTAAAAACCTTGTGTCTGAATAATAATTATTATTATTATTATACTCTATCTCTTCTTCATCTCTCCTTAAGTGTTCCACGTGTGCCCTTGCTACATGTCCCGTGACCTGGTTCTTAATTTTATACGATACTTTACCTAGTTTTTCCAAAATATAATACCCTGGAATCCAACGATTATCAAACTTAGAGTTTCTCCTATGCTTCTTGTAATAGACCCTATCACCAACCTTAAATTCCTGCAAGTTTGTATTTATATTCTTGTACTTTTTCTGCCTTTCCCTAGCTTTAATTATATTATTCCTTAGTCCTACGTGTGCTTTATGCATTTCCTGTATTATAACCTCTTGAAAGTCTTCACCCATATATTTCCGTCTAGGTTTTAATAGATTGTCTATAGGTAGTATCGGTTCTCTCCCGTATATTAAATAATATGGTGAAAAACCCGTGCTTTCATTTTGATTAGTACGAATGGCGTTAAGGGCAGGTCCTAAAAACAAATCCCAATCCCTTTCATGTTCATCTACAATCTTTGATATAATGCTATATAACGTCTGATGTTGACGCTCGTTTCTAGCATTGGAAGTAGGTCTATAATATGATGTCTTTATATGTTTTATATTTAAATCATTTAACAACTTTTCAAATTTCTTATTTATAAATTCTTTACCATTGTCTGTAAGTATACTTTGTGGACAACTAAATCTTGGGACAAACTCTTGTAAAAAAATATTGACTACTGTATCTGCACTCTTATCCGGAATTGCATAAACCTCCGGCCAAAGACTGTAAACATCTACTATATGAATCAAATACACGTTTCCTGACAATGTTCTGGGGTGTGGACCCGATATATCTAAACTAATCTTTTGCATTGGGAACTGAGGAATGTCAGTATCCTGCAAGGGACACTTTATTGTTTTCATGTTCCTCAATCTGCACTTCTCACAGGTATCCACATATTTATATGCAGATTTAAATAAATTTGGCCAGTAATATTTACTTGTAAGCGCCTTCACCAATTTGTCTCTACCTAAATGTCCATTTTCATCATGATATGCCTTTAAAAGTTCATTTTCTAAATGTTTTGGAATGTATTTCCTCAGTTGTTCGTTCCTTTCAGACATGTAGTATAAATGTCCATCCTCTTGTAAAACCAAATAATTCCTTTTATATTTGTTATCTTCTGTTTCTCTTAATTTTTCTTTTATTTGTATCACTTTTGGGTCTAGGTCCTGCTCCTCTTTCATATTAAATTTTTCTAAGTGTAGATCATCTTCCCTATGTTCAGACTCTTGTTCCGATGGTAGACTATCAAATTCTTCTCTATTTATTATAGCAGAATCTAAAATATTTACTTGCCAATTTCGATCGTCAATCTCTGGTTCTCCTTCATCTTCTGTGTCACCTGACGACTGTGGATAGGGAATCCTAGACAGTAAATCAGCGCATGTGTTAATCTTACCTGGAATGTACTCAATTTTCGTATTATATCCCTGTAAGTTCAATGCCCAGGTTTGTATTTTCCTGTTCTGCACTGGGGCTTCTAAAAAAGACTTTAAAGGCATATGGTCAGTTCTAATAACAAAATTTGCGTTATGTAAGTAGTAATTTAGTTTTTGAAGAGCGTAATGTATTGCGTAAGCCTCCTTCTCAATAGTCGTCCACTTTCTTTGTGATCTGCTAAGTTTATGCGACAAGAAGTATATAGGCCTTTCATTTTTAACTCCTGGTATTCCAGACTCTTTCCCTTCATATGGTTGCACCAAACACGCTCCTACTGCATTGTCTGAAGCATCTGTGTACAGTATCAACTGTTTGTTTAAGTCTGGATGCGTCAACAGTGGTACCAGTGTTAAACTGTTTTTTAAATACTCGAACGCTTTTTGACACTCATCATCCCACTTAAACCTAGCGTACTTGCCTGTTAAGTTTGTAATAGGTTCAGCTATTTTTGAAAACGCTGGGACAAACCGCCTATAATACGCGCATGTTCCTATAAAGGCGCGTACCTCCTTAACGTTAGTTGGAGCAGGTAACTCTTTAATAACCTTTATTTTGTCCTGGTCTGGTTTTATACCTTCTCTATTTATAATATACCCCAAATATTTTGTTTCTGTCTTTAAAAATTGGCATTTACTGAGCTTTAACTTCACATCATGTTTTCTTAACCTGTCAAACACTAACTTTATATGTTTCAAATGATCCTCCACATTTCCAGAAGTAAAGATCAGAATATCATCAATATAAGCAAGAGCGAACCTTTGCATACCTTCTAAAACTTCATTTATTAAGAGCATGTAGTGAGATGGCGCAGTTTTGACTCCAAAAGGCATACGTAAAAATTCATAAGAACCCATATGAGTACAGAAAGCACTTTTTCTCTGCGCGTCTGCCGACATCGGAATGCACCAAAATCCTGCTCTTGCGTCTAACGTCGTAAAAAATGTAGCGCCATTTAGCAACCCCAAAATATCATCTATCACTGGTAGTGGATATGCAACATTTTTAGTAATTTTGTTCAACGCCCGATAGTCGCAACAGAATCGACTCGAACCATCAGGTTTGGCCACAATTACCACCGGAGATGACCACTCTGATTTTGATCTTTTGATTATCCCTGCTTTCAACATTTCTTCTATTGCCTTTTCTACAATTTCTCTATTTCTTAAGGGAGTTCTATATGGTTTTAAGCTAATCGGCGGATGGTCTCCCGTATCTATCTCCATTGTTACCGTTTTTGTCTTACCCAACTCTAAATCACTAATTGCAAACACATCCTGATTCTCCTTTATAAACTGTTCCAATACTTCTTTATTTTCTGGTGAAGTCTTTAACTGTGCCAACAATTCCTGTTCTCTTGTCTGTTTATCTAGTGAATGTATTTGTGCTGTATTTCTTTTGAATGGATGGATCAATTCATTCATTCGTGTGTTTCCTCTACTTCCGCGTCCGCGTCTGTTATTACTTCTTTCACTAGAAGACTGTGAATAATTAGTTCCCGGCATTTCTACTCTATCCGTTGCCAATATTTCACTAACGTTCTGTTCAATTTTTGCTACTACACACCCTCTGTATAATTTAATTTCTCTACCTGTGTTGTTAATCACCATAACTGGAAAGGTTAAGTGTTTATCTAACGCTATTATTCCATCCGGAACTTCCAAACCAGGCTCATCAATTATTTCCTCTTGTAATTCAGTGATTCTGACTGTGTTTCCTTCTACATAATATGGGTTTTTCTTCAGCTTCACTTGTATCAAATTAACCGACTGTGGTTTTAACGTCGTTGTCATTTTAACTCTAACTAGTGCTGATATATGCATGTCTTCTTGCATATCTATATAGACGTCCCTGAATTTTAATTTGTGTAAATCATAGAAAAGTCTTACTCCATTTTTTATTAAAAAATCTCTTCCTATTAACATGTTTCTATTTAAACCCTTCACTACATGAAAAAGGTGTCTTATGTTGATCCCTCCTAACTTAAAATTTATCATTGTTTGTCCAACTACTTGTAAATTTTGTCCCGTAACAGAGTGTAAATTATTATGACTCTTAAATACTCTACAATTTCTTACTATTTTGTATAGAAAACTTTCTTTTACTACACTAACCTGAGCTCCCGAATCAATTAACGTACGAACTCTATACTTTCCTATTTCTAATATACAAGAACTATAATCTGTTTTATCTTCTATAAATTTCTTGACTTCATCTAGTTGAAAATATTCTCTGTTCGACCTATTATACCTGTTGTTAACATATTCTCTAACCCTTGGGACCTTATTATTTACCCTCCTATCATAGGTCCTGTCTAATAGGTAGGGCGCCGATTTTCCTGTGTTCTTGTACCTGTAAAATTCCTGTGTCCATCTATAACATTCCTACTCACCCTATTATTGTCATGTCTACCCTGTGTATTCGACTGGACATGCCTGTTATTACAAAACCGAAAAACATGTCCCCGTTGACCACAATTCCAACAGACAATATTTGTACTATTTGTGTTACCTACTGTTTCTCTTGTAGGGTATCTCATATTTCTTCTTTCCTCATTATCATACCTATTTCTACCTTGTAACGTCTGTATACCTCCTCTCCCATTCCATCCGAATCTTGTTTGTCCTATTTCCATAGGTTCCCCAACTCTGTCATCTCGATTACTTCCCACTTCTCGTCCTGTTCTTAATCTAAACCTACGTCTCAAATTTTCTTCTTGTACCGCGATATCCACCGCTTGTGATAACCTCTCAGGGTTTTCCCTCATTAATTTAAGTTTCAAACCATCAGACTTTATGCCATCCACAAAGATCCCTACCAACATCCTTTCTACCTCCTCTCCTCGTACATTCTGTCCTAAGAATGCCTCTTCAGCCAGATTAATTAATCTATCGCTAAACAATTGTACCGTCTCTCCGTTATTTTGTTTAGCCTGCCTCAACACCGAAAATGCATGTTGTGGATCCGTTATTTCTGCATATTTCCTTGCTAGGTCTTCCTTGAATTGTTCCCATGTCTCATCTACTCTAGCTTCTAGCTTTCTTCTTATATGATCCGAGACCGGTTCCGTTGCCGTCTGATAAGCCAGTCTCATTTTTTCTTCATCTGTTGCTGAGATCAAATATGCATATTTTTCTATAGAGGTGACCCATTTCTTATAGTCTCTGGCCTGTCCACTAAACTTTACAATTTCTGTTGCCATGCCTTGTTGTTTAATTACCATATTAAGTCGGCCTACTGCTGTACCCACGCCTGTCAAAACCTGGGCCAAGTTATCCGGTTCCGCCATGCTGAAAAATACTGAAACAAAGCAAGCAACCAATCACACAATTACAATTTCCCAAATCCCAAACAGCACAATTCAGTTGGTTATAATATTGTAAGATATTACATTAATCAGAGGAAGCATCAACAATATCCTGTCTGAGCATAGGAAGAATGAACCCTGTCCTCAATAAAAAACTCAAATTTGTGGCAATCAGAAGGTTCCTTGTAGATATTTGTTTCTTAAACCACAATAATGTCCTGTACTCCACTCTAATTAATAAATTCGGAAGCTCACGGGAGACCTCGAAATACACAACTTTTACTCCGAGTCTATTTCCTTAATTAATCCGTCATCTTCTTTTACCAACTTACGGATTCAGTTCAACCAACCAGAGCCCGCATCAAGTGAAAGTCTCGGAATTCAGGTGGTGGAGTTCAGATATCACTTCTCTTCCCTCAGGTAATTTCGTCCTTCTCGTGGGCTGCCAGAAAATTTTCAACCCCTGGTTGGGTCACATCTCATGGGCTGCCAGACAATCTTCGACCCCCTGGTTGGGTCCCTTCCTTGATCTCAAGTGGGTACTTCATCGTCGTATGGAATGGGTCATAGGAATATAACGAGGCCCAAAAATGGATTAGGAGTGTTTGGGTCATAGGAATATAACGAGGCCCAAAAATGGATTAGGTGTGTTTGGGTCATAGGAATATAACGAGGCCCAAAAATGGATTAGGTATCAATCAGCCAACGGCTAGTGATGAGCTGACCTTGAACGAGTTCTGACTTCCGATAAAATCTTGAAAGTGGCAAGGTTCAGGCAACGGCCAGGTTAGGCCCCTTATAAATGATACGATTCAAATGTTCAGCCACGGCTCCAGGAAACCCTTCTTGTCCTGGCAGTTTTGTCTGGATTCTTTAGTACTTCGCGTGGTAGGCCATTATCTTCATAATTTGTCTTACAGCATGCCGCCAGTGGATAGTTGTTGTTGGCCGGCCTAGATCAACCTCAGATTCTCGGTCCACGGCACCATTTATTACTTCTGTAGTAGTGTCAAATGAAGTAACAAGACTTGATCTGTACTAAAACTTTATACTTTATTCTCAAGATGACAAGCCGTGTCTTCTCAGCTGGACTATCGGATGTTGACTGCCCTTCACAACAACAATACGTCACGATTGAGCATCTCTCTCCGCTTTCACTCATAATGCTCAATCGTGCTGTATCTCTAATTCCCCACTAGATCCTAATTATAACCCAAACTACACATACTGTTACAGTCCTTTATTGTTAACTAGACGACCCGGCCCGGCTTCGCCCAGTCCCTGGCGGGGAGCATCTCATTTAATTCATATTCGGCCCCTGCTCCCGTTCCCGTTCCCCAAAAAGACGACCCGGCCCGACTTCGCCCAGGCCCTGGTGGGGAGCGTCTCATTTAATTCATATAAGTAGTCATTTAAGCTCCAGTTCCCGTTCCCGGAAATATGGCGAACAGATTGGAAGTGAACAATCTTCATCCCAATAACTAAATTTATTGTTAATTATAAATATTGATCTATTTTTATCTTTATGTAAGGTCGCCGGCGGACGGCTGTTGTTGATGTCAATAGGAGAGATAGTTTCTGCCTTACTGTGACTTTATATTATTTAAGTTGCGCGTTCCTACTTTGTCTATTTGTAGGTTGCAGAACAAGAAGTTGATTTGTAAGGGTTCTAATAATAGAGGTAATGTTGCTAACAGCAATTTATTTTCAGCTTTACACCATATTTATTAAAGCAAACAATCGCGGGCGTAAAATATTTTTTAATTCAATCGCTTAGTAGTATTCTACTGTTTTTGGGCGGCTTATTCGGTTTATATTTCCTTAGCGATAGACCATGAGTTCATATGCTGATTAGCTTGGGATTTATACTTAAGCTCGGGCTCGTGCCATTTCACTTTTGAATTCTACCCGTGTATAAGGCACTTACATATAGATTAGTTGGCCTCGCCAGGAGACCTATAAAGATTGTACCATTATTATTACTAACCCAGTATTTTGCTTGCTTTTTAAGGCTTAATAAACCATGTGTCGCCTTCACTTCCTTGGGCATATCTTGGTACACATTTTAGACTGGGTCAACCTGGGAGGCCAGGTGGATTTTTATAACCCACGTAGATGCGGCTTTGAACCCAGGACAACCGGGATGGGAGGGGGAAACATGCTTGCGCTAGTCACTTCACTAGCGTATCTCCAAAAATATGTGATATTGTCTGGTCTGCAAGGTGTGGAATGCGCCTGGCCCTGCAGCCAGCAGGGTTAGGATCGGCTAGCCTCTCCCAGGAGGGGTGAAGAGCGAAAATTAGTAGCTTGCCGATGACCCACAGACTACACAAGTCAACCCCCACCTCCACGTGGTGCAGACCGGGCAACCGTGACCGCGAGGTCATGGGCTAACGGGGCTATGGCTCGCCATAGGGGATGGACTCCCCGTGGTCAGATTAGTGTCCTAAACCTGCGACTGGCCTAGCAAGCCGGCAGGGGATCTTCATACTGCTCGTAGAAAAACTAAGAAGTATAAACGGACTGACCAACAACAACAATTCACCTAAACGAACATCCCTTGAAACAAGTAAAGAGTTTCAAGTACCTAGGAAGTATAATATAATCAAATGGCAGATCAGAAGACGAGATCGAAAATAGGTGCAATAAGGCAAATCAACTCATTGGACAAATGGCACTAATACTAAAGAACAAACATGTATCAATAACTACTAAGAAAGCACTTTACAACACAATCTTTCTGCCAACTCTATGCTACCAATGCCAAACCTGGACAATGACAGAAAAAGAGAAAAGAAAAAT
>OY992876.1:143209381-143301881 GCA_963921405.1 Cepaea hortensis | reverse complement strand
AATAGATAATATGACCATTAAAAGAACGGAAACATACAAATACCTGGGTACGATCTTCAACTGCTCCAACATCATAAGGGAAGAAATACAAACTAGAATCAACTCTGGAAATAAGATATACTATGCACTACAACATCTACTAAAATCAAAGGCGCTATCTCGTAACACCAAAATCACAATATACAAAACACTGATCAGACCAGTTGTGCTGTATGGCTCTGAAACCTGGAATACAACGAAAGGAGACGAAGCCTTGTTACAAACCTTTGAGAACAAAATTTTAAGACGCATCTTTGGACCCATTAGGGATACACAAAGTGGAGAGTGGAAAAGAAGAAGTAACAGAGACATTTATGATCTGTTTAAGTCCCCGCTAATCACTGGTATCATGAAGGCTAATAGACTACAATGGCTGGGGCATATAGAAAGAATGGAAGATAATAGGGAAACAAAACTCGCTTACACTCAGGAAATAAATGTCCGTAGACCCCGAGGTAGACCAAGAAGGCGGTGGAGAGATAATATATATTCAGACCTACAATCACTTGGAATCAACGACTGGCAAGAGAAGGTCCACCAGAGAGACGAATGGAGACGGATTGTATCTGCAGCAAAGAACCTCAATGGCTCGGAACGCTGAAGAAGAAGAAGAATGGGTTTTAATTAATAAGTAAAAGTAAATATCAAAAAGAGTAATGAGCCAGATACAGATACAGTCGAGTCCACTTAAGTCGAACTCGGATAAGTAAAATTTCGCTTAAGTCGATGTTACTGGCTTAGTCCCGGCCATTATCCTTCTTTATCATTGTATAAGTCGAATTCGGTTAACTCGAATTTTCGGATTAGTCGAACATAAAAATGAATACCGACTATTTAAGTGTTCATGTTTAAGTCGAACTGTGCATTTCACACCCAATAATAATAAAAAAAAAAAAACATTGTTTGGGGAAAGAATTATTTTTAGTCAGCCCGGAGAACAACAATCTCGCACATATGATATCTCGCTACATGTCAATGGCGGCTAGTGGACGAAAGCTTACTATTTTAACTTTAGAAAGAAAGACTGAGCTGTTGGAAGAAGTTGAATATGGTGGAAAGAAGAAAGTGAAAATAGCTAGAGAATTTGGTATCCCAACATCGACACTTTTCGGCATTTTAAAGTATAAGGACCGCTACAGAAAATTGTTTTTCGATGCTGCCCTTATAAAATGGTTCACTGTGATTAGTCGGCAAATGTACCAGTAAATGGGCCTTTACTTATTGCGAAAGCAGAAGAATTTGCACGTCTTGGAGGTCAGACAGACTGGAATTGTAGTTCTGGCTGGTTGGATCGTTTAAAAAAAAACGACAGACTTTTTCTTTAATTAATTTTTAAATTTTCATATGACTTTAATCTTCCGTTTTCTAAAATAATTAAACATGTCTGATATTTTATTGCTATTTATTTGTTCACTAACTGTGTTTCCTAAGTGGTACAATCATTTTACTCAATGCTACTGCATGGTATTAGTGTAAATTAGTGCAGTCTGGATAAGTAGAATTTCTGATAAATAGAACAAATTCCTTCGGCCCCTGTGACTTCTACTTATCCAGACTCCACTGTAACAGTTATAATTACTATAATCGACTAGTTCGCAGAAATACATAGACTTTGTACATTTTAACAATGTAAACATACGGTAGAGTGTAGATACTTTGTAAGTTGTAACAACAATACATAAAAAATTATAACATAAAATATAAGAAAAGCCGGGCATTTTAAAGGTTTTTAACTTTGCCTGCCGGATGGAAAATATTAGGCTAAAATGGAGGACATGTCCTCTTTTTTCCGGACGTCTGGCAACTCTATCATCATCATAATAATTGTTCGTCATCACCATTAATTAATTATGATTATATATACATCCATGTTACACGTGGGTGGACAACATCGAGAGATGTTACAGTGGGGTGACAATATCAAGTGATGTACGAGGAAGGCATAGTTACAGATGGGATGACAAAATGAAGAAATATACCATGAAGTCATGTTTACATGTGGGATGGTTATATCAAGAGATGCAGGAATAAGAGAACGTTACTTGTGGAATGACAACATCAAGAGATAGAGTGTAAATAGACAAGTAATGGGAAGGACTATGGATGCACAGCATAAAGAGATGAACTATGGGTGTACAACATCAAGACGTGGAGTGTAGATGTACAACATCAATACACGGAGTGTAGATGTACAACATCAATACACGCAGTATAGGTGTACACAATCAAGACGTGGAGTGTAGATGAACAACATCAAGAGGTGGAGTGTATGTGTACAACATCAATACACGGAGTGTAGATGTACAACATCAATACACGGAGTGTAGATGTACAACATCAAGAGGTGGAGTGTAGATGAACATCATCAAGAGGTGGAGTGTAGATGTACAACATCAAGAGGTGGAGTGTAGATGAACAACATCAAGAGGTGGAGTGTAGATGTACAACATCAAGAGGTGGAGTGTAGATGAACAACATCAAGAGGTGGAGTGTAGGTGTACAACATCAATACACGGAGTGTAGATGTACAACATCAAGAGGTGGAGTGTAGATGTACAACATCAAGAGGTGGAGTGTAGATGTACAACATCAAGAGGTGGAGTGTAGATGAACAACATCAAGAGGTGGAGTGTAGATGTACAACATCAAGAGGTGGAGTGTAGATGAACAACATCAAGAGGTGGAGTGTAGGTGTACAACATCAATACACGGAGTGTAGATGTACAACATCAATACACGGAGTGTAGATGTACAACATCAATACACGGAGTGTAGATGTACAACATCAATACACGGAGTGTAGATGTACAACATCAAGACATGGAGTGTGGGTGTACAACATCAATACACGGAGTGTAGATGTACAACATCAAGACGTGGAGTGTAGGTGTAGAACATCAAGACGTGGAATGTAGGTTTACAACATCAATACACGGAGTGTAGATGTACAACATCAATACACGGAGTATAGGTGTACAACATCAAGAGGTGGAGTGTAGATGTACAACATCAATACACGGAGTATAGGTGTACAACATCAATACACGGAGTGTAGATGTACAACATAAATACACGGAGTATAGGTGTACAACATAAATACACGGAGTATAGGTGTACAACATCAATACACGGAGTGTAGATGTACAACATCAATACACAGAGTGTAGATGTACAACATCAATACACGGAGTGTAGATGTTCAACATCAATACACGGAGTGTAGGTGTACAACATCAATACACGGAGTGTAGATGTACAACATCAAGACATGGAGTGTAGATGTACAACATCAATACACGGAGTATAGATGTACAACATCAATACACGGAGTGTAGATGTACAACATCAAGACATGGAGTGTAGATGTACAACATCAAGACATGGAGTGTAGATGTACAACATCAATACACGGAGTGTAGATAAACAACATCAAGACATGGAGTGTAGATGTACAACATCAATACACGGAGTGTAGATGTGTCACAGCCTCACATAGGGGCGGTAACCGACATAAAGTAAGAGACACTGGCGAAGGACTACAACTCCCGCTCAAGGGAAAGAAGTCAGTCACTCGAAGGCTTGAGTAATCCAGAGCCTTCTCGAAGGACTGGTCAGTGGGTCCACTGTCCCGTGGACACTGATGTGGCCCGCCGATTACGGGGTCCACGAGAAACTCGGATAGAGTTAACACCCGTGTCGGATTGCGACACGTGTGAAACGGCAGAGACAGACTGGACATCATCGAGGAAGCAACAGGGCTTACCTTAGAGGGACTTGATAGTTCAGACCCATGTGTATTTAGGGGTCGTAGACATATGCTAGATAGTTGCTTAGAATTGTTTGTTATAATCATGTGTGATGTACAACCTCTGTGATACGCAACTTGTCGAGTGCGGGCTTGTTAAAACCCACTTCGCCAGCGCACTGTATATATTATATAAATAAATGTTGCTATATTGTATCTCACGGAGTTTGTTGCCTGTATGAGCCCGAGTCCAGATCCCCTAGCGATCTAAGACTGTGACAGGCTATGTGGGGGCAATCGCCGGTTTTGGCACACGCTTTACGTTTCAAACAGCTCTTGGTTGCCAAGTAAAAATTAATTAAATTATATCAAGGTTTAATACAGAACAAAGTTAAAAGAACGTTGCAGCTATCTAGTAATGAACTAGTATTGGTCCCTCTTCACAAACATTGCAAATGATGTTAATATTATGAAATTTGACATGACTGTGACATTTACTTTGACTGTTACTAATTTTTTTTTATTCCAACATCAGATTGTTCCGCGAAATATCGGGTGTACGTAACCTGTCCTCCAACAGTGGCGAGAGAACAAGACTACATTCGAGAACTCAGGGAAAATAAGATGAGTTTCATTTCATGCTCATTGCAACCCTAAGCGGTACTTACCATCATCCATTCATGTAACATTTTTCTATGCATTGATTTGTATGAATATGCTAACCTCATAACCAACAGAACTTTTCATGTGTATTTGCTCATGTAAACATTAAGGGAAATAACTAAATTTTGTATTTCCCAACTAGTTTCTAAGGGATTTAATTTCAGCAAAGTCAACAACAACTAAAAGACAACATGTCAACGTTAGAACAATGTATTGAGTTAGGTATTAAATTAGAATATAAAGAGGAAAAACTGTCAGAATGGGCACAGAAGACGCATTCAGAAAATATTGCACGAGAAGAAAGAGCAATGGAACGAGAAGAGAAAAATATGCAGATGCAACTGCAGGCTGAAGAAAAGAAAATGCAAGTGGAGGCGGAAGAGAAAAAGATGCAGATGCAACTGCAGGCTGAAGAAAAGAAAATGCAAATGGAGGCGGAAGAGAAAAAGATGCAGATGCAACTGCAGGCTGAAGAAAAGAAAACGCAACTGCAGGCTGAAGAGAAGAAAATGCAACTGCAGACTCAAGAGAAACAGATGGAGCTTGAAGCCGCGGCCAAACAAGCCCAGTTAAATGCAGAGACACAGATAAGACTAAAACAAATGGAAATTGATTCCAACCTAGAAATATCGGTAAACAAAATGAAAAGTAAAGAAGAGGAACAAAAATACAACAAATATAAAGGCCTCGTTAAAGCATTCTGCTCAGGTGATTCTATCAGCGCGTACTTAGAAAACTTTGAGTGTTTAATGACCTACCATAAGGTCGCAAAAATCGACTGGTCATTTATTTTGATGAGAAATTTAGCACTGGAGCCCTTAAAAGTAATAGAGACAGTTCCACAAGATATGAGGAAAGATTATGATTATTTAAAGCAAAGAATACTTCAACATTTCTCACTAGATACAGCAGGCTATCAACAACAGTTCGCAAAATTAGCCCCACAACCTAATCAAACCTTCATAGACTACGTGTCTACAGTTCAGGATATATGTACAAAGTGGATAACCTCAGCAAAAACAAATAACAACCATGACAAACTAAAAGAACTCATTATAATTGACAAAATTATTAATACAATTCCAACACCTTTTTCTAAATTTTTGAAACAAATGGATTGTAAAACTATCCAAGAGGTAGAAGCCAAGGGGAGCGCATTTTTTACAGCGAACCGCGATATTTTCCATTTAAACATTAGCCAAAATGAAACAGCAGCAGTTACAAACACTAAATACTCAAAACCAACTGAAAATAGATTTAAACAACACTCTAAATTCAGAAAACCAGTCAAGTGTCAGTATTGTCATCTGACACACGAAGTGTACGCAATGTGCGACAAATCACCGAATTATCCACATCATCTCCAAATGATAGTGGAAAAGCAAAAGAACAAGAGAAATGCGTATCAGAGAGCGGTCAAATGCTATTTTTGTTCCAGCTTTGGACATTATTCAAAATTTTGTGAAGGACGAAAGATAATGAAGCAGGCAAATGCCGCACTAATTGAGACATCCTCAGATGAAGAGATTGAACAACTGAACGAATGTGACAACCAAAATGAAAGGTTGAGTGAGCTAGGAAATGCAGTGCAAATCATTGACACCATCACTGACAACAAATGTAACACCTGTAGAAAATTTCAGCTTGATACTACATTGTTATGCGGCCACACAATACCAGTTTCTAACGAAATGGCCAACGCAGCTTATCATCAACAGGCAAATTAAATTTCTCAACAGGTTTTGTAAATAATAAACAGTGTACATTAATACGCGATTCCGGGGCAACTCTTTGTGGAATTAAGAAAACATTAGTTAACGACAAAGACTACACACACAAATACGTAACTTGTCGCACATTCGCAGGCACGATCGAAAGATACCCCCTAGCACTTGTCGAAATTCGCACACCGTTTATATCAGGACTAGTATTATGCGCAGTCCTAGAAAATCCTGTCGCTGATATTATTCTTGGGAATCTGCCCAACATAAGATCTTGTTCTGAAAAGGAAATCAGAGATTGGGAACAAAATAACTGTATCCAGAACCCAAACAGCGATTCTAAAGGGAAACACCACGCGTGCTCGTCTCAAACTGCCAAAAGTACAAGGGAGACAACCAATGACGTAATTCGAAATGAATTCACCGAGGTGCAGAATGCAGGGGCGGTTGAATCTGTCAATGATACCACCAACTTAAAACCTCGAACTGAGGATACCATCGATCCACAAATTACTAAGCCTGTAAATGTGCAACAAAACACACAACACACTAACGTAATAACACGACAAACAACACACAAAACACACACCGACCAACTTCAAGAGTCACTAGAAATCATATCACCTAACACTACCACCACTGATTTTGTAGAAGAACAAAAAGCAGATCCTACACTTTCACAATACTTTCGGTTAGTAGGACTGAAGCCAAAATTGACTAAAAATGCTTCATGGACATTTAGAATACAGAACAATGTTCTAACTAGATTATATACCAAAGATCAGACCACGATACAGCAAGTAGTTCTACCTCAATCACATCGTAAGAAAGTACTAAATATAGCCCATGATTCACCTTTCGGAGGTCATATGGGTTACGAAAAGACTAGAGCCAGAGTCCTGAGCCAATTTTACTGGCCTAAATTTTGCCAAGACATAAAAACCTATTGTAGATCATGTGATACATGTCAGAAACTGGTCAAAAAGGGAAAGAATCCTACGGCAGAAATTCAATCAACCACAACTGCCTCGAGACCATTTCAAATTGTGGCAGTTGATTTAGTAGGTCCTTTGAACCACATCTCAAACAAAGGAAATAGATATATTTTTACACTTGTGGATCTATGTTCGAGATGGCCAGAAATGATTCCATTAAAATCTATCTCCTCTAAGGATGTGACGGACGTATTTTTACAGATATTCTCCCGTTTTGGCTTCCCGGAGAAAATAATTTCAGATAGGGGAACACAGTTCATATCTAATGCCACCCAATCGGTAACTAAGTTACTAGGCATAAAACAATGTTTCACCAGTCCCTATCGACCGGCCGCGAATGGAATTTGCGAAAAACTAAATGGGGACCTGAAACATATGTTATCCAAAGTGACAGCTGAAAATCCAGCCGATTGGGATATACTTCTCCCAACGGTGCTGTTCGCATATAGAGAAGTCCCACAATCAAGCACAGGGTTCTCTCCGTTCGAATTGATATATGGAGCGAACCCAAGAGGACCTCTCACTATTTACAAAGATATAATATCACAACCTGTAAATACCCAATTACCAGTTTCCACCTATGATTTAGTCACTGACACCAGAGACAAAATCATTCGATCCTGTATACTGGCCAGAACATCATTACAGGAGAAAGGTTTTAGGTACAGGCAGTACGCCAACAAAGGGGCGAAAACGATTGTATTACAACCAAATCAGGATATTTTACTATTGCTACCTGACAAGAGAGATTTACTATCAACCTCTTGGCGGGGACCATTTAAAATTGTGAGAAGAATTTCGGAAGTTGACTACGAAATTTCTATGAATGGAAAATTGAAAATATTCCATGTAAATATGTTAAAACCATACTATTCTATAAAAGACAGTGACACGAGTAAGCAGACGCAGATAACAAATGACAATAACGAAACGACAATTACTCAACTGAATGACACCTCGACAAACGAAGCATCGTCAACGACTCATTCTGGCGACAACGAAGACGACGAAAACATATTTACAGTACCGACAATATGGGATACCGACAACGACGACCAATTTGACGACATTTTGACAACTATTAGTCTCGACGACGACGACAATGACATTGAGGACAATTTACAAACAGTGGCATCAGTAATAAATCAGACGGACGTAGACAATACGGAAATTCTAGTACCAATTATGAATGACGACAGTAGTATGAAGGACATACAAATCTCTGACACTTTGACACAACAGCAGCGACAAGACATTTTGTCTCTCCTTAACAACTATAAAACTATCTTCTCAAACAAACCTGGACGGACTGACAAAATAATACATTCAATTGTGCTGACAGATCTGACACCGATCAAATGTAGACCATATTCTATTCCTTTGCATTATAGAGCAAATTTAGACAACGAAATTTTGGACTTAGAGAAAAATAGAATAATACAGAAATCTATGTCCCAGTATTCTTCGCCTATAGTCCTGGTGAAAAAGAAGGACCATACGATTCGTTTGTGCATAGATTATAGAAGGTTAAATACGATAACCACAACAGATGCTGAGCCAATGAACAGCTGTGAAGACCTCATTTTGAATATGTCTCAATCATCCTTATTTTCTAAGCTTGATTTAGCAAAAGGTTACTGGCAGATACCACTACAACCTTCTTCAAGACATATAACAGCAATCGCTACACCTCTGGGGTTGTACGAATGGAGATATCTTCCATTTGGTCTCAAGAACGCTCCCGCCACATTTGTCAGATTAACTAGGTTGTTATTGCACGGCATTAAGGACGTGCAATCTTATATTGATGACATATGCATTCATTCTTCTAACATGACTTCTCACTTACTTACACTCCAACAAGTCTTTAAACAAATCTTTCTTTTTGGACTTACTATCAAACCTTCCAAGGTTGAAATAGGCTATAAACAGATAGACTTCCTTGGTCATAGGATTTCCGAAGGCAAACTTTTGACAGATGATAAAATTGTATCGAAAATTCTCAACCTAGAAGTTCCAACTACAAAGAAACAAGTTAGAAGCTTATTAGGTCTCATAAACTATTATGCAAAGTTTATACCAAACTGGGCAGAACTTACATCAGTTTTCTCTAATCTGTTGACAAAAGATCATCCAGAAAAATTTTGTAAAAGTACCCGCTTAGAGGATGCAATGTGCAGATTGAAATACATTTTTTCTAACCCACCAGTATTAACACTACCAAATATAGATATACCCTTTATTCTGACCACAGATTCGAGTGCTATTGCAATTGGAGGCTGCCTAATGCAAGAAGTACAAGGGGTGAGGCATCCTATACTGTACGTAAGCCGAAAGCTGAACAAGGCAGAGACCCATTATTCCACGGTGGAATTGGAGGCATTGAGTCTACTATTTTGTATACGCCGATTATCTAAGTTCCTCTTAGGTTCCCATTTTGTTGTGTTAACCGATAACTCGCCATTGTTGGTACTTAAGCAAGGTGTTCCTAAAAACCATCGTTTACAAAGATGGAGTCTTCTTCTTCAAGATTTCGACTTCGAAATCCGCCATATCAGAGGCACTGATAACATTATTGCTGATATTTTATCACGGCAAACGAAGGCACCATCAGACTAACATTAGGCACATTAATAATTCGCCATACAAGAAGCTGTGATATTTTAGTCTGTGGCATAGAACAGTGTACCTCTACACCTGCTAGAGAACTTTTATTTAGAATTAATATCACTCAAGTGAATAGGTTACGTATAACACCCACGAACATGAAACTTTGAGAACCCTATACTACCAATTACCAAAGCTCTATAAACATTCCGAACGAGACATTATCTGTGAAATAATTTCAACCAGTGAACTGACAGTGATCATGAAAGCAGTAAGAACACTGTGTACTCGACATTAAGAACATTGTAGATTTGCTGTTGCTGAGAAACTATGCAAACAGCCGGAATAGAACGACGTCGATTACAACATGCAAGAGACAGCCATATTAACCGTTAACATTCATGGCACGACACACGGACATCAGGAGGACAACGCACACATCATCGTTGGGATTAGTTAATTAGTTAATTAATTTAGTAGTATTTAATATGTAGTATACTTGTATTGAATTATGTGTATATAATATGCCAACCGATAACTTGTATATTTTCTACCACAATATTACAGGTATTTCCACTCATAGGCGAAATACCCTTCCTAATCAATTTTCTCTATTTAAATTATAAACCATTTTTTGAATACTCGTACAAAAAGTACTTATTATCTTAAAGGGAACATACCGCCTAATCCGTTTTTTCTAAGGGCAATAACACTTACCTCAACTTTACTTAGATATTTTAACGAAATACTATTTTGTATGAAAGATGTGTGAATGACAGAATGAATGAATTAAATGAGAGAGTGATATACTGAGCGGACAAATTGTACGCAAAACGTATTTATTTTAATTTGTCTGCGTCTTTTATGTAAAATGTGTTACTTGTCTAAATTGTGGATACATGTTTAGTATTTAAGACACTACATCTAAGTGCCACTGCTTGGATTGCCCGATCATGCATTACACACAGTGGGGTAATTCATGATAAAGGATATCCCAACTCGTGACGCTTGGAGATAAACCATACATTGAGCACACACTTTATACAAAACTCAATACTGAACAATAACAATTAAAATACAGTCACTTTATTAGAAACAGCAACATATTAGTAAATACACTAACAAGCCAACAGGGACACATGTAGTCAAATGGGATAAAACAACAGCATAACTACATATTCAGCATTATACAACATACGAAAGTAAAAGTGTATCCAAATGCACACACAGGACAAGATTTGCATGTGCACTTAATTAGCCAAGACTTTTGTCTTGTTAATACTCTATTACATAGAGTTTAATTATCAATGGGATACTTGAGAAGGGCGGGTTGTATAAACAACTAGGAAACGTCACGTAACTTCGGTCAGATAAGCATTTTTAAGGACACAGAAGAGAGAAACCTCTTCAGCAAATCATCGTGAAGTGGTGTATGGGAGAATACATGAGTGTTGATGCAGAGATGTAGGTTGCCAAGTTACTTTCCACCAAACTACAAACACCGACTTTATGTGATTCTGTGACAGAATTAGTACAAAACTAATTACCTTATAATAACCCATCTAATCAGGGGGGAGAGCGGGACTCCTGTCACAGCCTCACATAGGGGCGGTAACCGACATAAAGTAAGAGACACTGGCGAAGGACTACAACTCCCGCTCAAGGGAAAGAAGTCAGTCACTCGAAGGCTTGAGTAATCCAGAGCCTTCTCGAAGGACTGGTCAGTGGGTCCACTGTCCCGTGGACACTGATGTGGCCCGCCGATTACGGGGTCCACGAGAAACTCGGATAGAGTTACCACCCGTGTCGGATTGCGACACGTGTGAAACGGCAGAGACAGACTGGACATCATCGAGGAAGCAACAGGGCTTACCTTAGAGGGACTTGATAGTTCAGACCCATGTGTATTTAGGGGTCGTAGACATATGCTAGATAGTTGCTTAGAATTGTTTGTTATAATCATGTGTGATGTACAACCTCTGTGATACGCAACTTGTCGAGTGAGGGCTTGTTAAAACCCACTTCGCCAGCGCACTGTACATATTATATAAATAAATGTTGCTATATTGTATCTCACGGAGTTTGTTGCCTGTATGAGCCCGAGTCCAGATCCCCTAGCGATCTAAGACTGTGACAATGTACAACATCAAGACATGGAGTGTAGATGTACAACATCAAGACATGGAGTGTAGATGTACAACATCAATACACGGAGTGTAGATAAACAACATCAAGACATGGAGTGTAGATGTACAACATCAATACACGGAGTGTAGATGTACAACATCAATACACGGAGTATAGGTGTACAACATCAAGACATGGAGTGTAGATGTACAACATCAATACACGGAGTGTAGATGTACAACATCAAGACATGGAGTGTAGATGTACAACATCAATACACGGAGTGTAGATGTACAACATCAAGACATGGAGTGTGGGTGTACAACATCAAGACATGGAGTGTAGATGAACAACATCAAGACATGGAGTGTAGATGAACAACATCAATACACGGAGTGTAGGTGTACAACATCAATACACGGAGTATAGGTGTACAACATCAATACACGGAGTATAGGTGTACAACATAAATACACGGAGTATAGGTGTACAACATAAATACACGGAGTATAGGTGATCAACATCAATACACGGAGTATAGGTGTACAACATCAATACACGGAGTGTAGGTGTACAACATCAATACACGGAGTATAGGTGTACAACATCGATACACGGAGTGTAGGTGTACAACATCAAGACACGGAGTGTAGATGTACAACATCAATACACGGAGTATAGATGTACAACATCAATACACGGAGTATAGATGTACAACATCAATACACGGAGTATAGGTGTACAACATCAATACACGGAGTGTAGATGTACAACATCAATACACGGAGTATAGGTGTACAACATCAATACACAGAGTGTAGATGTACAACATCAATACACGGAGTATAGGTGTACAACATCAATACACGGAATGTAGATGTACAACATAAATACACGGAGTATAGGTGTACAACATCAATACACGGAGTGTAGATGTACAACATCAATACACGGAGTATAGGTGTACAACATCAATACACGGAGTATAGGTGTACAACATCAATACACGGAGTATAGATGTACAACATCAATACATGGAGTATAGTTGTACAACATCAAGACATAGAGTGTAGATGTACAACATCAATACACGGAGTATAGGTGTACAACATCAATACACGGAGTGTAGATGTACAACATCAATACACGGAGTGTAGGGATACAACATCAAGACACGGAGTGTAGATGTACTACAACATCAATACACGGAGTATAGATGTACAACATCAATACACGGAATATAGATGTACAACATCAATACACGGAGTATAGGTGTACAACATCAATACACGGAGTGTAGATGTACAACATCAATACACGGAGTATAGGTGTACAACATCAATACACAGAGTGTAGATGTACAACATAAAGACATAGAGTGTAGATGTACAACATCAATACATGGAGTATAGGTGTACAACATCAAGACATAGAGTGTAGATGTACAACATCAATACACGGAGTACAGGTGTACAACATCAATACACGGAGTGTAGATGTACAACATCAATACACGGAGTGTAGGTATACAACATCAAGACACGGAGTGTAGATGTACAACATCAAGACATGGAGTGTAGATGTACAACATCAAGACATGGAGTGTAGATGTACAACATCAAGACATGGAGTGTAGATGTACAACATCAAGACATGGAGTGTAGATGTACAACATCAATACACGGAGTGTAGGTGTACAACATCAAGACACGGAGTTAGTTAGTCGACAGATCATCCTCATTGCACATCGAACCATTCAGTCCATAAGTGGTCGGATCCCCTCCTCAGCAAATCCCGCAACGTGTAGCGGCTAACGACGCCAGTTCTGTGTTGGTTTATAAATCTTCTTTGGCTTCCTGCGTAGTGTTCTTGTTTGGCCACCCCTCTTTTAATTTGCTGCTCTCGCAGTCTGGCCATTGTTGTAGATTCACAGTCATCACTTGGTTCTCGCAAAAGTCTTACTTCTCGTAGAGCATTCAGAATGTCGGCCTGGTCCATGGCGCGTCCGCCCTCCACAGTAGCCTCACCTGCGAGCTTGTCAGCCCGCTCATTTCCTTGTACTCCCGCATGCCCTGGCACGAAGATGAAACTAATCTTTGCCAGTCGAGACCGCTCCAAAGGCAGCAACCATTCTCTTCGGATCGACCCCTCCTCTATCCTCTTGATCATGTTCATTGAGTCGCTAAGGAAACAAGCCCTAGTGAATGTCTGTGTCTCGAGCCATGTTATTGCTTTACTTACTGCCATGACTTCCATGGTCAGGCTACTTGTGGTTTCAATGAAAGCACCAGAGTCCTCCTTCACAATTCTCCCTCCGGCCCGAGCTGTAAAGGCCCATGAGCTTCTCACATGTCGGACGACCGATCCATCTGTGTAGATGACCGCGTCACCGTCTTGCGAATTCTCGAAAATCAACGCTTGTACTTCAGCCTCAACAGCAGCCGGATTTTCATGTCTGCATTTTCTATCTAGTTGGATGTAAACTGAAAAGGATGTGCAGAAGTCTGTTGGCACTTGCACCCACTCCTCGCCAGGTTCTAAGTCCTCAAGTGAACACACCTGTTGAAGAATGTCTTCGGCTTGACCCATCCACGACCGTCCTCTTTTTAACCTGCTGCCCTTCACCTTCCTAATTTCACTATGCAGTGGATGTTGTGTGTTTGCGTTAATTCTGAGGTAGGCGCGTGCCCTGCAACCTTGTATTCTCTCTTCAATGGTTGGAAAACCAAGAAGGTAGCGCATCGCCCTGCATGCTGTATCTCTTGTACATCCAAGAATAATGCGCATAGCTTCATTCTGTATCCTTTCCATCCTTTCTATCTGCTTATGGCTGAGAGTCAGGATTGCCATTGCATACTCCAAAACGGACATGACCAACCCCTCGTACAGAAGACATAGATGGCGCTGCTCACAGTTTGCTGCCGCCATCACCCGCATCGCTGCCAAACCCCGCTTGGCCTTTGTTATCACCTGGTCTATGTGCACATTATAAGCAAGGCTTCGATCAAACCGTATCCCCAGGTAATTCATTGCCTGCGTTCTTTCCACCGTCTCTGAACACAGCATTACAGTTGGTGTTGGAGTGTTGACAATATGATTATTCAACGAGAACCAAGTCACTGTTGCCTTTGTTGGGTTGACCATTGCCCCAGCTTCATCACACCAAGTACTTATGCGATTGAGTTCGGTTTGTAGTTCCACAGCAACCTCCTCTCGAAGTGTAGGTGTACAACATCAAGACATGGAGTGTAGATGAACAACATCAATACACGGAGTTTAGATGTACAGCATCAAGACATGGAGTGTGGGTGTACAACATCAAGACATGGAGTGTAGATGTACAACATCAATACACGGAGTGTAGATGTACAACATCAAGACATGGAGTTTGGGTGTACAACATCAAGACATGGAGTGTAGATGTACAACATCAATACACGGAGTGTAGATGTACAACATCAAGACATGGAGTGTGGGTGTACAACATCAAGACATGGAGTGTAGATGAACAACATCAATACACGGAGTGTAGATGTACAACATCAAGACATGGAGTGTGGGTGTACAACATCAAGACATGGAGTGTAGATGTACAACATCAATACACGGAGTGTAGATGTACAACATCAAGACACGGAGTGTAGATGTGCAACATCAAGAGGTGGAGTGTAGATGTACATCATCAAGACGTGGAGTGTGGGTGTACCACATGAAGACGTAGAGTGTGGGTGTACAACATCACGACATGGATGGTGAGAAGTATTGATAAGTGCAATGGGGAACGCTGGGCGGATGTTGCTGGAGACTCATTAAGCCAACCTTTAATGCGGAGATGACATTTGATGACAAAGAGAATGTATGCGAATGTCTACACTTTACCTACATTTTCTGCCCGGAGTACTGTAAACTGTTAACACACTCTTTGTGTCTTTTCACATCATAAAGGGAGAAATGAACTCACCAACTGGACTCTCAAATGTTATCACATCGTGCAGGGAGGACTGAACTCACCAACTGGACTCTCAAACGTTATCTTGTCACATCGTGCAGGGAGGACTGAACTCACCAACTGGACTTTCAAATGTTATCTTGACACATCGTGCAGGGAGGAATGATCTCACCAACTGGACTCTCAAATGTTATCTTGTCACACCGTGCAGGGAGGACTGAACTCACCAATTGGACTATCAAATGTTATCTTGACACATCGTGCAGGGAGGAATGAACTCACCAACTGGACTCTCAAATGTTATCTTGTCACATTGTGCAGGGAGAACTGAACTCACCAATTGGACTATCAAATGTTATCTTGACACATCGTGCAGGGAGGAATGAACTCACCAACTGGACTCTCAAATGTTATCTTGTCACATCGTGCAGGGAGGACTGAACTCACCAATTGGACTATCAAATGTTATCTTGACACATCGTGCAGGGATGAATGAACTCACCAACTGGACTCTCAAATGTTATCTTGTCACATCGTGCAGGGAGGACTGAACTCACCAATTGGACTATCAAATGTTATCTTGTCACATCATACAAGGAGGACTGAACTCACCAACTGGACTCTCAAACGTTATCTTGTCACATCATACAAGGAGGACTGAACTCACCAAATGGACTCTCAAACAATTAAGTATATTCGGGCCACTGTACTGGCGCAGTGGTCGCCACGTTCGACTGCCGGGTCGGATGTCATGCGTTAAAATGGCGGTTTTTGCGGGTATTATTTCTAAATTGGCCTGTTCTGCCAAGTGGATCCAGCCTGACATTGATACCAGGACAAGCTCTGGGAAGTAAAGGTGGCAGAATGATGTAGATCACATCACACAATTTTGCCAGGGTGGCGGCCTTATGGTGACCAGAGTTGTTATGAAAGAAAACCTACCTACGGGTAGATAGAGCCACTGACCTTGAGTGGAATCTGTCTAGAGGAAGGCAACCCCAAGCAGGCCGAAGCCGGACACACTGATCTTCAGTTTACTCTCTCTCTCTCTCTCTCTCTCTCTCTCTCTCTCTCTCTCTCTCTCTCTCTCTCTCTCTCTCTCTCCCTCTCTCTCTCTCTCATCTCTCTCTCTCTCTTTCTTTCTCTCTCTCTCTCTCTCATCTCTCTCTCTCTCTCTCATCTCTCTCTCTCTCTACTAAGAGGACATCCATTCAACATAATACCTGGGACATCTGCCTTGACGATCTTGTTATCCTGGGAGTACCACACAACCGACGCCTTGTCTGGGTTTATAACGGCCTCTACGTCTCTGTACCACTCTGCCACCATGTTTACTGCCACCTGTAAGTCTTCCTTCAAATTGGCCCTGTCTCTGCCCTGTCTGTACATCAACACATCATCTGCAAATGTCAAGATTCTACCCACACCTAGTGTCTCAATAGCTGCGATTTTGCTGGTGTTGACATTAAAGATCACTGGGGACATGGCCGATCCCTGTGGCAACCCTGGTGTAATAGTACAGGGGTCAGAAGTCCAGGAAGCCATGCGCAGTGCAACCTTACGCTCATAGAGGACTGCAGCAACCCATCTGACAAGGCAAGGGAAGACCTCAATTTCCAGCAGTGTGTATATCAACCCATCATAACTGACCTTGTTATATGCATCCTCCAGATCAATAGCTAACTCCACTGTCTTTTGTTTATCCTGGAAGCCCTCGTAGAATCAAATGCAAAAGTTGCAGCATTGGCCCAGGTGTCCTTCCCGGGCCGGTAACTCCAGAGCCCTTTGGAAAGCAGATTAAGACTTTCCAAATGTCGCTGGAGCCTGCGTGTTTCTATCTTTTCGAGGACTTTGCCATAATTATTTTGCAGGGTTATGATTCGGTATCCATTAAGTCTGGAATGATCATTACCTGGCTTTGGGAGTGGGACCAGGTAGCTATGTAGCCAATCGTGGGATATTTCCGCCGTATTGATGCTTAGGTTGAAACAAAGAGCCATTTCCTCCAAGTCCCCATCATTCATGTTACTCATATGGGTGTACCACACCCCACCCGGGCCTGGCTCTGTGTCTTTAGCCCACTTCAATACCCGTCTAATATCCTCCACCTTAATCTCACACTCCTCCTTTCTAGTGACCGGTGACAAGGCTTCTCTGATCATATCTCTAATAGCTCTATCTTGCTGATCCTGTATTAAAAATCGTGCAAGAAAAGCCTCCCCTTTGTCCTGGTCAGTTGTCATAGGTCGGTTGTTATTATGATAAACGGTACCATGTGTACCAGGCATCGCCTGTCTCTTCATCTGCCAGTGCAGCTTTCAGAATCTACCCAATGTCACATCCCCACTGACTTCATTGATAAACTGTTCCCACTTAATCCTCTTTGCCTCTGCTGTCTGGAGTTTAAAATTCTGCACCTTTACTTTTTTATATCTTTCAGCCTCCTCCAACTGGACTGGTTGCTTGACAATACCTAACTGTTTGACAATTGCTAATTGTTTGACAATAACTAACTGTTTGACAATTCCTAACTGTTTGACAATTACATACTGTTTGACAATTCCTAACTTGACAATTCCTAACTGTCTGACAATTCCTAACTGTTTGACAATTACAGTCTGTTTGACAATTACAGTCTGTTTGACAATTTCTAACTGTTTGACAATTACAGACTGTCTGACAATTACAGACTGTTTGACAATTCCTAAGTTTTTGACAATTCCTAACTGTTTGATAATTACAGTCTGTTTGACAATTCCTAACTTTTGACAATTCCTATCTGTGTGACATTTACAAACTGACTAACTGTTTGACAATTGCAGACTGTTTGACAGTTGCTAACTGTTTGACAATTACAGACTGTTTGACAACTCCGCCAAGGAGTCTCCGTGGTGAAGTGGTCAAGCCGTTTGACTCGGGCTCTGAAGGTTGTAGGTTCGAATCCGGGCCGCGTTCTTCGGTTCACGAGTGAATTTTTTGCTGGAGCTTCGGAGTTCGGAAAGAGACCGAGCCATATGGGATAAAGGCCCGGTGCAATGAAGTCGACCCTGGCGACTTTTTTTTGGACAATTCCTAACTGTTTGACAATCCCTAACTGTTTCTTCTTCTTCTTCTGCGTTCATCCGGAGTTTTTTTCGGACGTGATAGCGTTGTGCCTGTTTACAGCAGAGCTGCGTTCTTGCGCCGTTAGGCCGACACATCCGACTTCTGCGGGCATGTGTTGACCGGGTTAACCTTCCCGGCCTAACTGTTTGATAATTACAGACTGTTTGACAATTCCTAACTGTTTGACAATTACATATTGTTTGACAATTCCTAACTTTTTTGACAATTACAGACTGACAATTTCTAACTGTTTGACAATTACAGACTGTTTGAAAATTACAGTCTGTTTGACAATTCTAACTGTTTGACAATTCCTAACTGTTTGACAATTCCTAACTGTTTGACAATTATAGACAGTTTGATAATTCCTAACTGACTGACAATTCTTAACCGTTTGATAATTCCTAACTATTTGAAAATTCCAAACTATTTGACAATTCCTAACGGTTTGATAATCCCTAACTGTTTGACAATTTCTAACTGTTTGACAATTCCTAACTGTTTGACAATTACAGACTCTTTGATAATTACAGACTGTTTGACAATTCCTAACTGTTTGAAAATTACAGACTGTTTGACATTTCCTAACTGTTTGACAGTACATTTGGTTCGCTCATGACTTCTAAGGCCTTCTATCTTCTCTCCCGATGAATGCATGTCAATTGAGCTGCTTGCACAAGCACTATTTTTAACATGGTTTCTGTCATCCAGTCATATGAGAGGAGAATGATGTGTTGATTACACGCTTGAGAGACCAAGCAGTGGCCGGGAAACTCAGTCAATTAATATACAGTTGTGTGCCCTTTTCAGATTCGAAATGATTCACCTAGAGTGTCTTCTGGGTGGATGAGTGTTGGTAGGTTATGGGGTGGGTGGAGGATGTGTGTGTGTGGGTGGGGAGATGTGTGAAGATGGGGGGGATGTGTGGGTGGGTATGGATGGATGGTTGCATGCATGTGTGCCTGGGTTTGTGTGTGGGTGGGTGGGGGATGTGTGATGGGTGGGAGATGTGTATGTGGGGAGATGGTGTATGTGGGGGTGTGTGTGGGATGTGTGGGTTGGGGGATGGGTGGATGGATGAGGTCATGTATGTGCCTGTGGGTATTGTGTGTGATGGTGGTGGATGTGTGTGTGGGGGACACGCGGATGGATAGGGGATGGGGTGGGTGGGTGGGGGATTGGCTCATAACATGGTAACATGCATTGTTTATGCTTACAACATTCATTTCACAATGTTTTTTTTTTATGTGAATGCACTATGCACTGATGAACGAAAGATGAGTGATTGGAAGGGCCGAATGTAAGACGGGCCTGCGTGCCCAATTTGTTACCCTTCGAAAATAAAGTTCGTTCGTTCTTCCCTGCCCCTCTATAAGAAGTAATCAATACCTGCATGTCTGTATACCTAATCTTTGTGTAAGTACTACAGAGGATGTGTGAAAGCATATCGCGGTGTGTGTGTGTGTGTGTGTGTGTGTGATGTGTGATTTGTGTGTGTGTGTGTGTGTGTGTGTGTGTGTGTGTGTGTGTAGTGTAGTGTGTGTTCGCGCGAGCGTTTTTTTTTTTAAATGAATGTAAAGCCGAGCCAGTTGAAATCATTGCACAGGGTGTGATTCCAAATGACCCAGCCTTTTCCCGCAAAGCTGCCGCCCCAAAACATCGCACAAAGCACGAGATGGGTAGCTCTTGCGACGACCCCCAGGAGTATTTCAGTGTAGTGTACTCATGAACCTAATGACGGCTTCTGGAAACAAACCCATTACTCTCGGAGCGCTAGGCAGGCGGTGGGTACCACGCGGCGTGTGTGTGTGCGTCCGTGTGTGTGGGGGTGTGTGTGCGTATGTGTGTGTATATATGTGTGTGTGTGTGTGTGCGTGCGTGCATGCGTGCGTGCGTGCGTGTGAACTGGAATAGTCCAGATGGTCTACAGATCTGATTCAGCTCAATGTACACAGCTGGTGTTCACCAAACTCCATTTGGTTTTCATTGTTTAGGGTTACCCTCAGTGCACAACGAGAAAGCATCATTCTTCCATAGATTATACCAGGAACATCTCAATACAGCGCACGAACTCCGTAGCAGCGCCGATGAGCTAACTGTGTGAACAGATTCACGATATGTTTGTTGTGTTTGATATGTGGGTTTATTTATCCCCGGGCAGCGCTCGTTCGGCCTGCCTGTATTGATTGCCAACTACCCTGCCATGTTGATTCTATACACTGAGTCCTTTAGGTTTTTGCAGTTAAGGACATAGAGTGAGTGTGGTAGACGGAGTGAAGAGTGGGTGTGGTGGGTTGAGTAATGTGTAGATAGGTTTTGAGGAGTATAGGGTGGGTTTGGTGGGCGGAGTTTAGGGTGGGTGTGGTGGACGGCAGTGGCGTCACTGGGGTTGGTGTCACCCAGTGCGGTAAACTCTTGGTGTCACCCCTCTAGACTTTCACCATGGTCTTCTTCCGAGTGTTCCTGTACCATATATAATCGCATATAGTAATGTTTGTAAAATAAGTCAAAAAGTTAATACGGACATAAGAAAGAAAACAAATTAAACAATATAACTTCAATACTTCAGGTAAAACATAAATAAAGAACTTCGACAAACTCGGACAAAGTTAAATTTTTGTTATTTAACATTAAAATTTCTAAAATTAACAATGAACGGTTATGAAACCCGACTAGACAGAGCTATGTCTGCTTTGTCAAATTTGCAAGTTTTTTATTTTGGTGTCACCCCTTGATGGTGTCACCCGGTGCGGCCCGCACCCCCCCCCCCTGCACCCCCCTAGTGACGCCACTGGTGGACGGAGTATAGGGTGGGTGTGGTTGGCGGAGTATAGGGTGAGTATGGTGAGTGAAGTAAAGGGCGGGTATCGTGGGCGGAGTAAAGGGTGAGTGTGATGGGCGGAGAAAGCATTCAAAGAATCCACCATATTTCACGCCATAAGACAGATTGTACGTATTCACTGCGACTAGTGAGAGATGTGGCCTTTACTTTCCATGAAATGTGTGGATACCCATGTCACTGGACAACAATCCTCGTCTGAAAAGAGATCCGAACACAGGTCCACCGTGCCGACAGGCAAGTATGTTGGGGGTGGAGTGTACCATCCGTTTTCATATTGTGAAAGTCCCCACTGTTAATCCTGCACATCTTCGGGGGTTGGAGGCGGACGTCACACCACTAAGCTACTTCGCTTTTCCCCAGCCCTTCTCCGGCTACACGTCTTACATACACATTGGAAGTGTAATACTGTAACCGATCCTGCAGCCATGTGAATGTATGGGGTTTCACACGTCTTACATACACATTGGAAGTGTAATACTGTAACCGATCCTGTGAATTTGTAGGGTTTCACATGTCTTACATACACATTGGAAGTGTAATACTGTAACCAATGGCTTCAGCCATGTGAATGTATGGGGTTTCACACGTCTTACATACACATTGGAAGTGTAATACTGTAACCGATCCTGTGAATTTGTAGGGTTTCACATGTCTTACATACACATTGGAAGTGTAATACTGTAACCAATGGCTTCAGCCATGTGAATGTATGGGGTTTCACACGTCTTACATACACATTGGAAGTGTAATACTGTAACCGATCCTGTGAATTTGTAGGGTTTCACATGTCTTACATACACATTGGAAGTGTAATACTGTAACCAATGGCTTCAGCCATGTGAATGTATGGGGTTTCACACGTCTTACATACACATTGGAAGTGTAATACTGTAACCGATCCTGCAGCCATGTGAATGTATGGGGTTTCACACGTCTTACATACACATTGGAAGTGTAATACTGTAACCGATCCTGTGAATTTGTAGGGTTTCACATGTCTTACATACACATTGGAAGTGTAATACTGTAACCAATGGCTTCAGCCATGTGAATGTATGGGGTTTCACATGTCTTACATACACATTGGAAGTGTAATACTGTAACCGATCCTGTGAATTTGTAGGGTTTCACATGTCTTACATACACATTGGAAGTGTAATACTGTAACCAATGGCTTCAGCCATGTGAATGTATGGGGTTTCACACGTCTTACATACACATTGGAAGTGTAATACTGTAACCGATCCTGCAGCCATGTGAATGTATGGGGTTTCACACGTCTTACATACACATTGGAAGTGTAATACTGTAACCGATCCTACAGCCATGTGAATGTATGGGGTTTCACACGTCTTACATACACATTGGAAGTGTAATACTGTAACCGATCCTACAGCCGTGTGAATGTATGGGGTTTCACACGTCTTACATACACATTGGAAGTGTAATACTGTAACCGATCCTGCAGCCATGTGAATGTATGGGGTTTCACATGTCTTACATACACATTGGAAGTGTATTACTGTAACCGATCCTGCAGCCATGTGAATGTATGGGGTTTCACATGTCTTACATACGCATTGGAAGTGTAATACTGTAACCGATCCTGTGAATTTGTAGGGTTTCACACGTATTAACTGTTGTGGGTTCGGATATCATTACGAGGTGAAGTGACCAAGTCTTTGCCCTTCAACAGCATCAACTCATCGAAATGTCCATGACCTCTCAGACTGATAGAACTTTGATACGCCCATTTCCCTTGGCGAAACTTCACTTCCAGACGCGGACTCATTCATCAAGTTGGGTAGCAATGTAAACAGAGATGAGGGGGCAGAGGGACATATTAAAATAAGAATAGAAAATGAATAAAATAGTATTTATATGAGGATAAGCTGGTACGTAAGCCATAAATTATAATGTAAAAACAAAAATACTATATAAGATGCACACTTGAAAACCATATTTTATTGCACTTTCATCATTCCTTATTTCTCAACACAAACTCCGCAAACATTACTATGTTTATCCTCTGTTGTATCAGTCCCCCAATATCTGTTGGGCTGCTGTCTTTACCACGTTGGCACCTCACGCTCAACAATTTCGTCATCACTAAATCATTTGGACAGACAGACAGAATGACAGACACACAGACAGGTAGACAAGCAGACAGACATAATGAGAGAGAGTTAATGGGCGAGTGTATGTATGTGTTTAGTCAAGCCAAATCTAACTAGCATTCCCACAATTTACCGTTGTTGGAGTACCTGGAATGGGTAATATAATTTCCCCTCAACGCCTGATTAAGTCAATCACGTGCTAGTTCTCTGTGTGTTACGCAATGGTTTCTTGTGTCCTCAGTGTGGGACACGACCTCACGTGTTGGCTACACGTCCGGGAGGTTTCGTCATGTGACAAGTCACCGGGGCATACAGTCAGAACTGATCAATTATAGATCATGTTCCTTGGTCCAGTTCTTCCACTGCGGTCTGATTCATCTGTCTTCTAGCGGGCACGATGGTGGAATTGTCAGGACGTTATGTTGACAATGGCATGGACGCAGTCGATCTCAGCTCTCATTGTTCGTTAAAGGAGGGAAAGACTCCCCCCCCCCCCCCATTACTGCGTGCTCTCTGTCTACATACATGTGCTGTTGGTAACACTTCACACGCCAGCTGGTCCTAGGCCGCCTGGCTAGTGCAGTCGCCGCGAACTGTGACTGCACTGACCAGGCGGCCTTAATTCCTCAGGTTCAAAGACCCCCCCCCCCCCTCTCGTGCCATACACCGCAAGGTACTATATTGGCAGTAAATGACAGTTGTTGTTTTTTTTCTTTTTTGACAGTGAGGACAGCTTTTTTTTTTTTCAAAAACACAAGTCCAGTATCTGTCCTCACTAAACAGCTTTTATACTGGTACTATTTCCGTTGTATCCACACTGCTATATGCTTATGAAACCTGGACTGTTTATCAGCGATATGCTAGGAAATTAAACCACTTTCACAGTCTGCCTTAGGAAGCTATTGAAGATTAAATAGTAAGACAAGATCCCACACACTGAAGTTCTAGAAAGAGCGTTCTTGCCCAGTATCCACACTCTACTAATGAAGAATCAGATCCGCTGGGCTGGTCACTTAACTCGCATGCCAGATCTAAATTAAATTGTGTTGCGTATCCCTTACGGGACGTTGCAGTCAACACCAGCATTTTCAGCTGCTGTTGATGTACTAGGCAAGTGTTACGTTCAGTAGTTTGCCATTGCTTTCTGAACGACCGGCCTCATGCCAGATCACAGACTCCCTAAACGAATGTTTTACGGCGAACTGCGTTGTGATAAACGCTCCCAAGGCGGCTAGAGGGAACGCTTTAAAGACGCTCTGGAAATCTCACTGAAAGCTTTTGTAATTCATCTTGACACCTGGGAGACTGCTGCCAAAGACCGAAATTCGTGGCATTCATTATTACTCAAGGGTGTAGTCACTTGTGAAGCAACCAGGACTGGAGGCTCGACAGAAAAACCACTGCAGGAGATCCTCCCCCTGGAACGTCAAGCATGCTTTGCCCACATTGTCAAAGAAATTTCGAGCCAAAATAGGCCTTATCAGCCATCTTAGAACTCACGGCTCCATACTTTCAACCCCACTGGATGAAATGAATGGTCATCATCATTCTTGATGGACAAACAAAACATTTCCGTTGTTCACCACGACCACGACGACGACCACCACCACCATTAACACCACTATCACAACCACGATCGCTACCACCACAACCACCACCACTACTACCACCACCACTACCATCAACACCACTACCATCACCACCACTACCAGCACCACCACTACTACCATCACCACCACTACCACTACCACCACTACCACTACCACTATCACCATCATTACCAATACCACCACCATCATCACCATTAACTTCATAACCACCACCACTACCGCTACAACCATTAACACCATGACTACCACCATCACCTACACCACCACCACTACCACCACCACCACCACCACTACAACCAATAATACTACCACAACCATTATCACCACCACCACCATCACCACCACTACTACTACTACCGCCACCACCACTACCACCACCACTACCACCACCACTACCACCACCACTACCATCACTAAAACCACCACCACTACCACCACTAAAACCACCACCACTAACACCACCACCACTATTACTACCACCATCCACCATCACTAACACCACCACCGCCACTACCACCACTACCACTAAAACCAATATCACCACTGACATCACCACCACCATTACCACCACCACCACTATTACTACCACCACCACTAACACCACCACCGCCACTACCACCACTACCACTAAAACCAACATCACCACTGACATCACCACCACCATTACCACCACCACTAACACCACCACCACTATTACCACCACCACCACTAACACCACCACCACTAATACCAACATCACCACTGACATCACCACCACCATTACCACAACCACTAACACCACTACCACCATTAACACCACTACCCCACTACCACCATTAACACCACTACCCCACTACCACCACCACTTTCAAAATACATTTGGGAAGGCTTTAGAGAAGATATTTTCTGTCAAGCTGCTAGAGTTTTCGGAAAGAGGGAAGCTTCTTCCAAGTGGTCTGGGGACTTTTTTTTATTTTGTTGTTGTTGCGTATCCCTTACGGGACGTTGCAGTCAACACCAGCATTTTCTGATGCTGTTGATGTTCTAGGCAAGTGTTACGTTCAGTAGTTTGCCATTGCTTTCTGAACGACCGGCCCCTATACCTTTTTCGAAAAAACCAGCACCGCCGTGTTTCGAACCCGGGTATACGGGCTCACAAACCGCGTTCGCAAGCCCTTAGCCACAGAGTCTGGGGAGCTACAGGCCTGGAAATGATACCTGGTCAAATGCAGCCACTTTTGCCTTTGACGTTTATGAGGGGTTCCAGAGTAGACAGGAAACGATGGCGGCGGCTCTTGATCTCGAGGATGCATACAATAGAGTTAGATATGATATTTTGACGACCGCACTGATGGAGAATGGGGTTAATCGAGGGTTGGTGAACTAGATAGCAGCCGTCCTGCATTCTCGTCGGGTTGCTCTCCGTCTGGGTGCATGGACCTCAGAGCTACATATTTTAACCCCGGGACTGCCACAGGGATCTGCAATCTAACCGGTGCTCTTTAACGTGTATACGAGCAAGATTGCAAACCTAGAAGCACCAGGGGTTGGAAGGATACTAACATTTGCAGATGATATTCTTGCATATAAGCAGGGGATAGATAGGGTACACACAGCCCAAGAGCTACAGGCGACCGTAGACAAAGTGATTGACTGATTCATTGAAATAAGTGCTGTCATCCACCCGGAAAAGACGGCTGTTTTGTGGTGCTCTCTGGACAATAGGATTGTGAGTGCTGATGTCCCAAGCCTCACGATAGATGGTAGAAACGTCAACAGAGAGAACAAACTGAAGTATCTGGGAATCACATTTTACAGGAGTCTGTCCTTCAAGGACCATGCGGAGACGGTTGTGATAAGATCTCACAAGGGACTCAATGCACTTAAAACTATTGCTGCAATGGACACAGAGCAGAGAATGATTTTCACACTATACCAGCACTTGACCCTCTCAGTGATTGATTATGGACTAGGACTGCTCACTGTCTCAAAGAGTCAGCTGGTGAAGTTAGAGCGCATACAGAACGAAGCTATGCGGGTAATTCTGGGATTCACCAGAGACACCCCAGTGCGTTACATCCTTGGTTTACCGACTGTTGCTGGCAGGCTCAAGGTGATGCAGGCGAAGGGATACCTCAGAGTAGTTGCAGACACAGATCACCCTTTGCATGAGGCGCTGGGCGCAGTTAAGGGTCAGCGACTGATAAGAGGTAAATCATGGATGGCTAAGTCGGAGGATACGATCAGACATGTGTGCATCTTGGAAAACATTAGGCGAGGAGAGGAGTGGGTCAGAGTGCCAGCGGAGCAGTCAGACTTGTGCAGAGTTATTATCACATTGAGCCGGGAGTGCAGGGAGTGGCCAGCAGGGGTCACGGAAGTGGAAATCCAGCAACTAATTCAGGATAATGCTCGCTCGGGTGATGTGATTATCTACACAGATGGTTCGGTGTCGAGAGGTAGGAGAAGTGTCTGGGGGTTCATAGCAAAAGCTAATGGCCGACGTTTGGTGCAGGAGAGCCTGGCATATGATACCACAACATCTAGCTTAAGAATGGAGGTGGATGCAGTCACTGCAGCTTTCCGCTGGATCGACAATACGACACACACTCACACACACACACACACACACACACACACACACACACACACACACACACACACACACATCGTGATTGTAACTCACTCAAAAAGCATGCTGAGAAAGGTAAGGACAGGCATGCTTCGTGCAGAGTGGCTTGCTTCGCTTCGGAGGTCAAGGGTGGCAGGCATCGCCTGGATCTTTTCTCCGGGGCATGCCGGTGTGCTGGGGAATGAACAGGCAGACAGATTGGCTGGCTCGGCAAAACTTGGTGGAGTATTGATGCATGACAAAGCAGATGTGATTGCGACCTTGTGGGAGCACGTGTACACCTCGGAGGAGCAAATGGATCATCATGGTCTGGCAAGAATGAGGCAGCGAGGAGTGACGAGGGGATCTGGCCGACGCTTGACGCTCAGAGGAAATGCGAGACGGACATATAATCAGATTGCTACTGGTACTGTTGGTGTTGGAACTCTTCGCTGGCTGCTGAGGATGGGGAATGAGTGCCTATGGGAATGCCCCGAATGCTGTGATGTCTGTTCCTAGATCAATCAATCAATCAATCAATCAATCAATCAATCAACCACCACCACTAACACCACCACCACCACTAACACCAACACCACCACAACCACAAACACCATCACCACCACCACCATCACCATTACTACCACTACCACCACAACTACTAATACCACCACTAACACCACTACCAAGACCACTAACACCACTACCACTAACACAACACCATCACTAAAACCACTACGACTAACACCACTACCACGACCACTAACACCATCACCATCACCACAACCACTAACACCATCACCACTAACACCACAACCACTAATACAACTACCACCACCAACACCACCATAACCACCACCACCACCACTACCACTAACACAACTACCACCACTAACACCACCACTAACACCACTACCACCACCACTAACACCACGACGAACACTACCACCACTACTACTACCACCGCCACCACCGCCACCACCACCACTAACACCACCACTAACACCATCACCACTACCACCACTACTACTACTACCACCACCACCACCACCACTAACACCGCCATCACTAACACCACCACCACTAACACCACCACCACTAACACCACCACCACTAACACCACCACCCCCAACACCACCACCACCACTATCACTACTACTATTCTCATCACTTCTACCACCACCACTACGACCATCACTACTACCACCACTATCACCACTAGTACCACCACCACCACTATCATCACCACTACCGCTACCACTACAACCACAACTACCATCACTCTGTCTATAATAAACAACCAATTATACTGGTACTGTTTCCATTGTTACTACTACCGCCAACACCACTACAACCACCACCACCACTACCACTACCACCACCACCATCACCACCTCCACGACCACCATCACTACCACCACCTCTACACTATACTGCGCAGGAACCAATCAATGAATGTTTGTAGTTTTTTAAGTAATTCTGGTGGCTGTTCTCTATGTTTCTGACCCATACAGTAGTACAGGTTCAGTAATTCTGGTGGCTGCTTTTCATGTTTCTGACCCATACAGTAGTACAGGTTCAATAATTTTTGTGGTTGTTCTCTATGTTTCTGAATCATACAGTAGTACAGGTTCAGTAATTCTGGTGGCTGTTCTCTATGTTTCTGACCCATACAGTAGTAAAGATTCAATAATTCTTGTGGCTGTTCTCTATGTTTCTGAATCATACAGTAGTACAGGTTCAGTAATTCTGGTGGCTGTTCTCTATGTTTCTGACCCATACAGTAGTACAGGTTCAGTAATTCTGGTGGCTGTTCTCTATGTTTCTGACCCATACAGTAGTACAGGTTCAGTAATTCTTGTGGCTGTTCTCTATGTTTCTGAATCATACAGTAGTACAGGTTCAGTAATTCTGGTGGCTGTTCTCTATGTTTCTGACCCATACAGTAGTACAGGTTCAGTAATTCTTGTGGCTGTTCTCTATGTTTCTGACCCATACAGTAGTACAGGTTCAGTAATTCTGGTGGCTGTTCTCTATGTTTCTGACCCATACAGTAGTACAGGTTCAGTAATTCTGGTGGCTGTTCTCTATGTTTCTGACCCATACAGTAGTACAGATTCAGTAAATCTTGTGGCTGTTCTCTATGTTTCTGAATCATACAGTAGTACAGGTTCGATAATTCTGGTGGCTGTTCTCTATGTTTCTGACCCATACAGTAGTACAGGTTCAGTAATTCTTGTGGCTGTTCTCTGTGTTTCTGAATCATACAGTAGTACAGGTTCGATAATTCTGGTGGCTGTTCTCTATGTTTCTGACCCATACAGTAGTACAGGTTCAGTAATTCTTGTGGCTGTTCTCTATGTTTCTGAATCATACAGTAGTACAGGTTCGATAATTCTGGTGGCTGTTCTCTATGTTTCTGACCCATACAGTAGTACAGGTTCAGTAATTCTTGTGGCTGTTCTCTATGTTTCTGACCCATACAGTTGTACATGTTCAACATTTGAGTTCACCATTCTTAGTTTGGTGCTAAGTTTAACCTCCCTTCCTTTCCGTGGATCTGCAATAATGTTTTCATGAGCCCCGTTAGTGTTGTTCCTGAAGAAGGTCCCTAGAACCGAAACGTCTGATGTGTGTTTTCCTAACTTTGCCTTCACTCGCTTTGAACTCAAAGATTCGCCATGACACGTGCTACTACTTCTGGAGTACTAGACTGATTTTTAGCTTTCCCTATTACCAGTGTGCCGGTCTCCCTGACCTAGGCGTTAGCGACTTTCTCCGTAAACCCGTATTCACTCGTGAGTAACGTGACGTGCGCGAGAATCGGTGGCGGTTCTAGCCACGTCGGTAACTTAGGGGGTATGTGAGCTGGTCGCTCAGAAATCAATGGCAAACTACTGAGCGTAATCTTGACAAGAAATCAACAATCAGCTGAAAGATGCTGTTGACAGAGATGTCATGTAAAGGATATGCGAAAAAAAATTACCAGTGTCCCTCGCAATCAGGCGAATCCACTCTGACTTCTGAGGTACTTGTAAGGTACCCCATGTGAAGTACGAGAAGTCAACATTTTAGACCGGTGTAGGGGTTGAACCAGCTGCCTCGGCATCAGCACACCGGAAGTTTAAGAGTGAATGCTTTTATCCATTGGGCCACGCTGACCTCCGACGTTATTTTATGATCATTATTGTTATCATCGTCATCATCATCATCATCATCATCATCATTCTGTAGGTTTGCTGTCCGTTTCCCGACCGTGATTTCTGTTGACCTAGGCGGAGTTCCTACGGCAAGTACGTGTGTCTACGCATATTGTTGGTCTGCAAGATCGACGTGTATCTATTTGTGTCATTTTACGAGTCAAATCGCCGTTAGTCGAGGTAAACACAAGTGACGAGGTCGAGGTGGCGGAGAGGTTTTATCTTCTTACGCGGCGTTCGTTTCCCCGTCCCGTAGTTGCACTTAAAAGTTGACTTCTCATCCTTACCCCGGGGACGTCAATTACAAGTGCTTCATAAGTAGGAGTGGGTTCGCCTACTGGCGGGGAACACTGGCATTAGTGAAAGCTAACCCTCACGCAACATCAGTCCAGTGCCTCGCAGGCAGTGACAACTACTTGCAGTATTACCACTTATGTGCGCTACGCTGGAGTTCAAAACGAGCCAACGCAAAATAAAAAAAAGCAAAGTAAACAAATCACATTGGCGTAAGTCGAGATAAATCAACAGAAGTCACATCGTCATAACACGAGGTACAATCATTGATCTTCACCTGCACTCCACGTCCCTGTGAGAACTGAATTACCCGGGTTACAGAAATGTCCAGAGGGAAGTCAGTGTTGTACACGACCAACAAAGAACACGCTAACCCAGTGAGCTGCCGACAGTACTCGCTCGGTCAATGACTCATGCGCCTTCAGTTCGCCTGAACGTATGCTCCAACAAAACCCGTCCACCTTGTTGATCAGACGGCAACAACAGGCAGCCAATGGTTATTCCTGAATGTGCCGAGCGGTTGTGGGAACTTCCAGGTTTTCGGCTGGCACTAACTCAGTCGGAAGCAACAACCATTGGTTTATTATTTCAGGAAATGGCTAGCACAGATGATGGTTATTTTTCTTGGAACCAGATTTCATATTTTGTTCTGTACTAGTTTCAATTTCATCTTTAGATGCTTGATTGACATCCGCTTGGCTTTGGCATAATTATCTGCGTCTTAACATCATCATCATCATCATCATCATCATCATCATCATCATCATCATCATCATCATCATCATCATCATCATCATCATCATGTGCCGTGGGTGATGACACGTGAAAACAAATGTCCAATAGCTGTACAACATTTCCTAGTCTGTGATTGTCATAGTTATCAATGTCATCTAGATTTACTTCTGTCTACGGTGATATGCTTCTTCAGATAAATCAGTTTCGTCAATCTCTCTCTCTCTCTCTCTCTCTCTCTCTCTCTCTCTCTCTCTCTCTCTCTCTCTCTCTCTCTCTCTCTCGTCCTGTTATTACGAGATTATCCATGTGGCCTGCGTCATGTTCAGTTATGACGTGTCCTGGTTGCCCATGCTCTGGCGGGAACACAAACCACATAGACTTGACCCTCAAGTTGTATAGTGTACACATTCACCATACCAGTGGCAATTCTCCCTCGTCTCAAAGTGCCGGGGCATGCACCTCCTTGTTGGAGCCGATAAATCGCCTCCCGCTTCTTCGTTCATTAGAAATGTGTATTTAACGTAATTGTGTTGTGCCCGTTTACAGCCGAGCTGAGATATTTGCGCCTTTCACAAACTCTTGTATCCACACAAATGTTCAGAGACATATCACTGTAATTGACACACATGTTCAGAGACATGCCACTGTAATCCACACAAATGTTCAGCGGCATGTCACTGTAATCCACACAAATGTACAGCGCCATGTCACTGTAATCCACACAAATGTTCAGAGACATGTCACTGTAATCCACACAAATGTTCAGAGACACGTCACTGTAATCCACACAAATTTTCAGAGACATGTCACTGTAATCAACACAAATGTTCAGAGACCCGTCACTGTAATCCACACAAATGTTCAGAGATATATCACTGTAATCCACACAAATGTCCGGAGACATGTCACTGTAATACACACAAATGTTCAGAGACATGTCACTGTAATCCACGCAAATGTTCAGCCACATGTCACTATAATACACACAAATGTTCAGAGACATGTCACTATAATCTAAGCGAGCTGCGTAGTCTCGAGGTATGGTGTCCGCCTCGAGTGCTGGAGGTTCCGGGTTCAAGCCCCGGTGAGGACCGGTTTTTTTTTCACGTGGACGTCTAGTAATACAATTTCCCCTGGTCTCTGGGTAGTGAGATCGGACACCCGTGTGTATTGTTGTGCACGTAAAAAATCCCTTAGCAGTTGGAAATCGAAAAAGAGTAGCCTAACGGCGCAGCCAGGGCAAAATTTCGAGTTAAAAATCTACCCAAAGTATTTCAGGATCCTCGCCGGTGCAACGGAGTTCGTTCACTGAGCTGAGTTTCTCCAAACTCAGGTTTGAGTTAGAAGGAGAACGGAGCACTTATGGGTTACACCCGTGTGCCGTGATGTTGATCCATCGACTAAACTAAACTAAACTGTAATCCACACAAATGTTCAGCGACATGTCACTGTAATTCACCGTTGGTGCATGTGTATGCAATGAGATATAGAGATATAAACAGTGTATGCAATGAGATATAGAGATAGGCTAGACTGTCCTATGATTTATACCGATGTTCTTGTCCTCTGATATATACCGATGTTCTCTGTCCTCTGATATATACTGATGTTCTCTGCCCTCTGATATATACCTCTGTCCTCTGATATATACCGATGTTCTCTGTCCTCTGATATATGCAGATGTTTTCTGTCCTCTGATATATACCGATGTTCTCTGTCCTCAGATATATACCGACGTTCTCTGTCCACTGATATATACCGACGTTCTCTGTCCACTGATATATACCGACGTTCTCGTCCACTGATGTATACTGATATTCTCTGTCCTCTGATATATGCAGATGTTTTCTGTCCTATTATATATACCGATGTCCTCTGTCCTCTGATATATGCAGATGTTCTCTGTCCTCTGATATATACTGATGTTCTCTGTCCTCTGATATATACTGATGTTCTCTGTCCTCTGATATATACTGATGTTCTCTGTCCTCTGATATATACCGATGTTCTCTGTCCTCTGATATACACCGATGTTCTCTGTCCTCTGATATATACTGATGTTCTCTGTCCTCTGATATAATCTGATGTTCTCTGTCCTCTGATATATACCGACGTTCTCTGTCCACTGATATATACCGACGTTCTCTGTCCTCTGATATATACTGATGCTCTCTGTCCTCTGATATATACTGACGTTCTCTGTCCTCTGATATATACTGATGTTCTCTGTCCTCTTATATGTACTGATGTGCTCTGTTCTCTTATATATACTGATGTTCTCTGTCCTCTGATATATACTGATGTTCTCTGTCCTCTGATATAATCTGATGTTCTCTGTCCTCTGATATATACCGACGTTCTCTGTCCACTGATATAATCTGATGTTCTCTGTCCTTTGATATATACCGACGTTCTCTGTCCTCTGATATATACTGATGTTCTCTGTCCACTGATATATACTGATGTTCTCTGTCCTCTTATATATACTGATGTTCTCTGTCCTTTGATATATACCGACGTTCTCTGTCCTCTGATATATACTGATGTTCTCTGTCCTCTGATATATACTGATGTTCTCTGTCCTCTGATATATACTGATGTTCTCTGTCCTCTTATATATACTGATGTTCTCTGTCCTTTGATATATACCGACGTTCTTTGTCCTCTGATATATACTGATGTTCTCTGTCCACTGATATATACCGACGTTCTCTGTCCTCTGATAATACTGATGTTCTCTGTCCTCTGATATATACTGATGTTCTCTGTCCACTGATATATACTGATGTTCTCTGTCCTCTTATATATACTGATGTCCTCTGTCCTTTGGTATATACTGATGTTTTCTCTCGTGTTGATCTACATTCTATTATTCTACGTTCTGTGATGCTCTATTTTCCTCCTACTGTCTTATATAGCTATACCCACCCCCCTCCACACTTACTGTTTTATAAAACTATATTCTCCCCTGTTGTCTTATAAAGTATACTCCCTTCCCTTAACTGTCTTATAGAGCTATATCTTCGCATATCGCCGTATAAAGCTCCATTTCCACACGTTGCCTTATAAAGTTATATTTTCCCCTTTTGCCTTAAAAAAGCTATATTTCCCGCCTTCACCTTATACAACTATATTTTACTGCATTTTGAAGCCCTGTTTCATACTATATTGCTCTTTGGTACTCTATTTAATGTTCTAAAACTCTGTGATATTATATTTCATACCCGATGACCTGTTATATTCTATTGCTCGTCTCGTTACGCCATTTTCTGCAGATTTGCTTTACGGCGTTTTAATTCTGGGTTTACTGCTCTGTGATATAGTATATCCTCTCTATTGCTCCGTGACACTCTACTTCCCTTACCATTGATATGTTTCTAGAACCATTGTTCTATTGATGTCTATATGTCATGAACTTGAACTCCGTGAGATTGCATCTCCCGAGGTCGTGATTGTGACGGACTCACAGAGCATGATCTGGAAGTTGGAGACAAGCATGCTTCGGGCATAGTGGCAGGCTTCCATTACAAAATCCAGGATAGAGAGCATCCGTTGAATTTCCCCCAGAACATGGAGGTGTGATGAGGAACGAGCAGGGGAGCAGATGGCAGGGTCTGCACCCCCTGGTGGGGTACTGGCGCATGCTAAGACAAGTGTCGTCAGAGTAGTATACAATGTGGGATTCGGTTAGCATTTGCCGGATTAATCCGGATTGACCTTGACCTCGGCTGATTTTCACTCCCCCTCGGTCATGAAGTTGGGTGGGTAAGGGGTGGTATGTAGGGGAGATATTTAACTCTTATATTTTAGGTTGTGTAGTAAAAAAATGTGTGTACCACATAATAAACATGAAGCACCCTCTTGGAGTGGTCAACAAGAAAAATCATTCATACCACTAAAAAACCAAACAAGAGTTCGTTTTCATAACTTTTTTTATTTTTTCATCATATTTCCAATAGTGTGTAGTCAACAAAATATTTTTCATTGACAAAGTACATTCATTTTTATTGGTCGTGACAAACGTGACATTGAGTCTTTTATATAGCCATTTCATACATATGACCACTTTAATAGAACATATAGACACCAAACATTAGAAAACATATATACATAAGTACACTAGGACGTGTTATATGTCTAGGGGTGATGTAGTGACCTTGTCTTTGTGAACTTGACGTTTTATGTAGAAATAGGATAGCGAGTTTCTGTGTTGTGTGTATGTGTAGATAGACGTGTCTTGTGTTTTGAAACCTACATTTGTCCCTCCAGTCGCTGTCTGTGTGTCAAGTACATCTAAAAATGTTTGTCTGTCTAGGTGTGTGTTGTGGTGTTTGGTGAGGCCCTTTGTGCTTGTTTTATTGTAGTCTCCGAAACAATGGTATGTTTTACTACATAAGGATACCATTCCATCCCCTTCGTATTCTAACTTGAAAAGACCAGGGGTTCTCTTTTCATAAGCTTTGATAGTCTGGCAAGCCTTACAGGTAGTAGTTTTATGTTCAGAGCAGACTTCAGCCGGGAACCACTGATTATAAACTCTATCATACTCCGCTCTAAGGTGTGGTCTAACTGCTTCCGCTAGGTTAGGTGTGCTAAGCACTAAGTAAAGAGAGTCAGTGTCCATTTCGCATAATTGGAAATCCTCCCTGTCTAAAAATTTATCTATAAAGTCATAGTAGAAAGCCAACATTCTTAATTTGGCATATTGATAAACGAAAAAACCTATCTGAAGGGGGAGATCCCAGACTGTTGTCTTTTTCCCTTTTACTACTTCAAATATGTCTTCGGTCAGTGGTGTCATCTTCTTAAATAAGGGATTATTTATTAACTTGGTTGTGTCTTCACCCTTACAATAGGAAACATTGGTGTGCTTGGCCTTATTGGTTAGAGTTTTGCCGTATGCAGCATTCCCCAATAATTTCATGGTTTCTGCCTTAACGGTAGAGGTTGTATTACTGTCACCTTCTCGTCTGGCATCAGAAACCATATCACCAAATTCTTGGAAGCAGCTAACTGGCTTATATTCAATGATTTGGTACACATGGGTGACCTCTATCCCATGTTCCAGATACCATTTTAATAATGGTGTGGCCAACATGATCTTTTCTCCGATATAGCTACCTATAAGTGTCCGTCTGGCACTTGACAGCAGTTTATGTGACTGGGCGTACTGCCTCATAAGGTTACCGATATCCTCTCTGCCCACTTCAATATTTTTGAATATTGGTGTCATCTCTGAGAATCGCGCTTTGTATTTGTCTGGCACGTGGATATCACACTCTATCAACCCAAACAAAGTCTGGTCTCTTACAGCCTTTAGAATCCTTTCTTTGTTAATGGTCTTTTTATTATGCCATGGTTTGACATATGGGAATCTGCCCTTGACAAAACCCTTAATGTCACTATTGGTCTTTTAAAGGTTCCGCCACTCACATTCCCACATTTCTACTACTTTAACTTTCACCTCGTTAACCAAGTAGTCGTGAATGTCACAGGTGTTGTCATATAATTCTGTCAGAGGTATCTTATTTACTGGATTTATGTCAATACCACGAGTCAGGGGACAGTCTGGGTGTCCGTGGAATAGACACCCGTGAAACTGATACACGGTTGTATTCACCCTATCCCATCCTTCTACTCTAATATGACGCGGACCCAGAGACATCTCCCGCCCATTGAACTGTGTCCTCAACTCTATATTCTCACTATGCTCTATCCACGCTAGCCACTCTCTGCACTGAACAGTGTAAAATCTACCCTTATGAGTCTTGAAGTCATCTTCTGCCTTTCGAATGACAGGAAAACCAGTGGGCATCTTTTGCATTAGAGCCCACAGGTAGAGAGCGTTAGCGTCATACCCTTTCAAACTCTTAACTAACTTACCCCCTCTGATGCGTGTCTGACCTATCTCATGGTACCTATGAAAGATTATGGACGGCCCTCCTACAATATTGTCTCTAAGTGTTTTGTGCAGGTCTTTCTCGTTCTCAGAACATAGTGAAAACAGTACGTTTTTGGGCAGAGTCCTAAAAAGATATTTTAACCCTTTAATAACTAACAAAAGGGAAATAACTCCGCAAAATTAATGACTTGATATTTTGTAAAGTCATTATACACGAATTGGTTTGACATATAAATGTCCTAGATGACTAATAAACTAGAAAAATGGACACAGTTTAACATAAAGCAACATTAAAAACAATAAAACAAAAAGAAAGGTTTAAAAAAACATTTTAACTGGGAAAAAATGTGAAGAAAAATTTTTTACTCACGAAATGATGTTGAAAGTGTCCCGCACTATGTATATAAGTGCCCTGATAGCAGCAAATATCCTGCACTATATATCCACGTGCTTTGATACAAGTGATTCATGGTATTTTGTGAAGCATTCCCCCTTGCACAGCCATATCTGACAGAGACTGCATCCAAAAACAACCTCACTGGCTCTGCTCTTCTTACCAGACTTGGTGTTCATCTTGGCACACCAGTAGCAAGTTTTCCTTTTGCCATCCATACGAATTAGTCTGTGGTCCAAAAGATTGCTGGTACCCAGACCTACAGTTGTGGGGCAAGAAGAAGCTTTCCGTTTCCTCGAAATGTTACCCTTCAAGAGTAGAAACCAGGCTACGCCTAAAAGCGAGATGGCCAACATCACCAACCCTTGTGTGTGGGCGATGGGAGTTTGAACAAATTATCCAGCTGTTGACAATAGAGGTTTGCAGGAGAAAGGCAAACATATATCTCCACCACTTCACAGATTTCCTACCAACAGGGTAATATGAGGACAGCTGGTAAAACCTGTCCACTCCACCCATTGATCTGTTGTAGGCGGCCACTGTTGTGGGTATCTGAACATTTTATCTGCCACCGGGTGCCTTACGTGATGTCATCTTCTTCTTCTTCAGCGTTCCGAGCCATTGAACTTTAGTCTACCATTGTAGGCAATCATGGCTTCATCAATGCTGATATCTCTGCCAGCAGAAAAACACGAGGATATGTTTTTCCTCACCATATCAAGGAACGGTCTTACCTTGTACAGTGGATCGTAATCTTTGTGGCCTATGGGCTTCTGCTTACTGGTGTCATTGAGATGAAAATATTGGGAGATTTTTGCATATCTAGTTTTTCCCATGCACTGTGATACTCCAGGATGATAGAGATCTTCATCTGTGCTCCAATACATGGCAGTTTCAGGCAATTGAACATAGCCCATGAGTATAGCAAGACGAATATAAATTTTTATTTCCTGAGTGCTCACAGGTGACCAGTAAACATCCACTTTACCTGCCTTTTCTTGTCGTTGAGTGGCATACAAATTAGTTTGTTCCATAGCAGACTGATAAAAGTCCTCATTTACAATGAGACTGAAGTAGTCAAACGGTTCTGAACTCTCTCGAAGATCATGCAAAAAAACCTTCAACGACTACAGGGGTTGTCTCAGGACTCCAAACATACATGTCTTTGTCTACAGTTTCACTGACACTACAGAAATCTGGGTCCTCTTCGTCAAAATTCCAGCCTGCCTCTGTAATCAATGTCACTTTCTGCATCACTATCTCTAAACAAATCAAACGGTTCAGTGATATCCACAATAACACTGTCATAATCGACAGACATACCTGCACAATCTTCAAGAAAATCGTGGCTGGATTCCATTTTTTTGCGAATAGATGATACAATATTGAGAATTCACGAAAAATTGATATTATTTCTGAACCGTTGAATGGATTTCAAAACAGGAAGAACAAGGGAAACAACTCTTCCTGTTTCCTAGGCCGTGATACAATCGTAGATTCATTCATTCGCATAATTATTATTCAGAAGCGCTTGGGACAAGACATGTGTAAAAACGTGGATTTTGGGGGTAATAGTCGGGAAAGGGTTAAGGTTACTCCAGGGACGGAAATGGCGTCCTTAAACATGTCTACACCTAAATCTTTATAGAAGGTAACCTGTTTATCTAATGCCTTAATAAAAGGCTGTACATCTTTGTTATTATACCACACTAGAAAGTCTTCTAATGTGGCCATCTTTTTTTCTATCCAAACCTTGTGACACGCTTGATACTCTGCCTCAGTAATATTACAATTTCTTAGTTTTGAAAAGAATGCCTCGTGTGGGGGTAACTGTGTTTCTTTTAGTTTTTCTAGATTAGTTATAAACTCATAAGGGAAATTTCCCTTAGTTTCTTTAATTTTGTAAGCGGCTAGATACTTTGAGTAGTTGAAACCTGGCGCTAAATAGTTACTGATATCCAGAAACTTCAATTGATCTGTGGCAATACACATAAAATTATTGTTTCTCTTGACAACAAAATTGCACGACACGTCCTCTGATTTTATGAAATAAGAAAATAAGTATGGCTTGATGAGGTTGATATCGTACTTTCCAGGGTTTGAACCCTAGGACCGGTAGCGCTTTCAAGTATGCATCGAACCTGTCAATTAAAGTGTTCTCATTTATCGCCTCTAGTGCGGTGTACACATCTTCGAACTTAGCATGTAGTTCTGAATACGCCGCATCAGCGATTCGGGTCAAATGATCAAGCATCCTATTCACCAGATCTTGGGGATCACCCGCTGTGATGAAGCAGACTGGGGCCTCGAACCCAGGTACGTTGGAGGCGACTGAGCACGACATGGGAACATGTTTTGCTAAATATGTTGTTGAATTACTAGCACTAGGAAGGTTTGAAGCCTCAAAGAAGCATTCAAAATCGTATGTAGCCCTGTACGGGTAAACATACTTAGGATCGACTGGGATGCCTTGGTCAGCAATTAATTCCCAGACGGTTTCTGGTGGACTGTAAACCCCTCCTTTAAAACGCTCTACAGTTTTACCTCTGTTGCAACTGTTTTCATGACGTTCCAAGTCCCAAAAACTCTTCCACAACTTCCCACATTTTGGGCAACTAAAAGCGTGAGCTGCTTTGTCAATATCTACAATATGCATGAAATGCTCCTTAAAAAACAAAAGTCTTAACGTTTCATCGTATGTTCCACTACCTCTAAGCTTTGGTACAAGTGAATGGTTATCATCATACTCAAAAATGTCTACATTGAGAGCAAAGCATTCTTCTAAATTGGGGACATCGAGTAGTTTAACACCTGGAAAATTAGTAAGGGATTCTATGTTCTGATACTCTTTCCACTTATTAGCATACTCTTTTGTGGGTTTCCTAAGATCTGTCGGTGGTGATCCTTTGTGTACTGCTAGTGCTCTAAAAAAACAAAGATTATCAGTATATGGCTTGTTGTGTGAGTCGTGTTGTAATATATTGATGGCTTGGTTGTGGGTAATGTATTCGGGAATATCAGTCAGGCAGCAACCAATAGGAAATTCAGGAATGTGAAAAATATAAAATGACGTAGCAGCTACTGTCTCTACACTGTATTTGGTGTCTGGTCGTTGCTGCATAGCATATGTAAGGATGTCGTGTTGATGAACTGTCTTGATGAAGTCGTCAAAGTCAAGTCTATTATTAATTAAAGCTGGAAATTCTAAAACGGGAGCGTTGTTAAATGATGCATGAAAGAATCTAAGGTCCTGTGTTTCTCTATGTCTCAGAATTAAATGGTGGGAATAATTGATCTTGAATCGGTTTGTCTGAGTATTAAAGACCTTGTATAGGGTATCTGTCCAATCGATGGGGTGATGTGTCTGTGGGCTAATGTAGTATGTGTAGACTGACATGTGTTTACCACACTTGTGATGTGTCCTAATACTATCCCAGTTTTCCCTATAGGTGGGTTGGATTTCATCAGGGAGGTTGTCTGGTGTTTCTGTTTCAACTTGTCCAAGTTTCTGTTTTTTAGGTGTATGTGTGTCTGTGGGAGCTTTCCTTTTACGTGTTGGGGTGTTTGATGCAGTAGTATTTAGTGCTGTAGTGTCCATGTTTGATGTTGAGGGTGTAGTGTGCATTGAGGGTGTAGTGTCCATTGATGATGTCTGGTGATGCTTTTTAATGTGGCACTTTAGGTCGTCTTTTCTTTTGTATGAGTTATAACATATGTGACACTTGTGAGTTGTGGTGCTGTGTACGGTGTTAATGTGACGTGTGAGATTGTGATGTTCGGTAAAGGCTTTGTCACATGTAGGACACAGAAAGACATTCTGAGTAGTGGCCATAGTGATAGACAGAACTGTGGTGATGAGTCAAGTTTCCGGTGATATAGTGATAAGCTCTTGTGTATCCAAACTTTTCCAAATTATAGATCTTGGTATTAGACAGTGTTATTCACCAAAATACACTTTTAACTTCCGGTATTGGCTTGGTAATATGAGTCAATAGTTTCCGGTTGATGATAAGGTGATATTAAGATCTTGTGTAGTTGGTAGCTTTTCCTGTTATTATAGTTCCTGGTAACGGCTTGATAATGTTAGGCAATAGTTTCCGGTATTGGCTTTGATGATAGTAAGACTTTGTGTGGATCCAATAGATAACGTCTTGATAGTGAAAATTAGTTTGTAGGTTCCTATCGTTCCACACCTGTATAAATCTCGAGTAAGCACTGGGCAGCAAACAGCTGTGGAGAATAACAAACATCATTATAGATATTTTGCAACCATATGACATATCTACAGGAAATATTTTATAAGACATACCAAAAGGAAGATATGGCAACTGAGGTTATACCGTCACATAACACTTAGTATTATATTTTCATTTTCTCTGTTTTCTTCACATCCAGTCCTTATGTAGGAGATGGTGAAGACAAACAATGACCTTTTGTAAATTTTTTAAAATATTTTTTTTATTTTATTTATTTATTTATTTTTTATTTTTTTGTTTGTTTGTAATTCTATTCTCTGTGTTATTTTATATTGGATGACACAACTGTGATATACTAATGAACATTGCTGAATATGACCACCAAGGAACAGTATTTAGGATTGAAAATATTTAGTGATGTTTAATATGAAAAACGTTGAAGGCATACCAGTGGTAGACAGTTGCCTTCCTTTCCTTGTACGTAATAGCCTCGAGATTGTACTTCCTTGTATGTAATGGCTTCGATCTGTCAGCAACTTTTCAACCTGGTGAAAGGATAAATATTATAGATATAACAAAGTAAAATAAGATAGGGATTCTTGAAACAACTAATGGAAACAAAGATAAATTTGGCTAATATGAAGATAATCACAGAAAACTCAGAATATTATATAAGAGGTCAAAGAAACTCTCAGTGCTTAGAAATTAAAAAAACAACGCAACAGTAAAATACGAAACTAATAGCAAAAGAATTCAACCACTTACTAAGCAAAGATCAGCAGAAGGCTACCTAAAGACAACAGATGGATAAAATAATAGAATAGCTTTTACACGTATGATCAGAATATTGAAAAAACCTTTATGAAGTTAACAGAGAAGAATATAATAAGGAAGGGCCACCGTTTTGAATGTGGAGGCTCTAACCATATGAAAGCTACCAAAAGCCCGGTTCAGACAGCATCATAGCATAAATGCTTAATACTTTAGAACTGATGATCTACAAACGGCTGGAAAAGACCTTAGACATGTAAAAACATATAATGAAAACTACAAGCTACCATAAAAATTGATAATGAAGTAGACCAATTTCAGCCTATTGAGAGAGGTGTGAGATGGGTATGTGTAATGTCGGCTTGTACAATGAAACTGTTTCCAGAAATATAGAAGACATGAAAGGAAACAATAACAGCTAGGCAGATGACACAGTCTGATTACATACAATGAAGAGGACCTGCAACATTTAGTAGACCCACGCAGTCAATAACTAGGGGTGGAACTGAATAGTAAGAAGACACAGATTATAGCCCTTACTGGAAAATAGGTACCTTACACAATGTAACAATTGAATTTAATATCTGTTGAAGCAAAACATCCTTCTTCGTTGAATGCGAAAAGGAGAAAAAGACTTGGCCTTCGTTTTGTCACGGGTTTTGATACTGTCTGCGTGAGAGAGGTGTATAGCTGAAATGAACAACATCAATCAACCAATCAGAGAACAGATAACATCAAATCACAAAGGGTATATCCCTGTAGTGGTCTGAGGGACATTTTGAATCAACCAATCAGAACACAGATAACATCAAATCACAAAGGGTATATCCCCTGTAGTGGTCTGAGGGACATTTTGAATCAACCAATCAGAGACCAGATAACATCAAATCATAAAGGGTATATCCCCTGTAGTGGTCTGCCTGATATTTTGAATCAACCAATCAGAGAACAGATAACATCAAAATCACATAGGTCATATCTCCTGTAGTGGTCTGAGGGACATTTTGAATTAACCAATCAGAAAACAGATAAGAAATTAACACAAATGTTCTTTCCGAGATGTCGGTCATGTGACCGGAAGCCCACTTTGGTCATTTATGTCCACGTCTTCCAGATGTATGTTTCCAACCCGAACCACCTTTGACCTGGTGTAACCCACTTTAATTATGACCAAGACTGTTACACAGACCGATGAAGAGTCATACATCTCTAACACATCGTCAATGATATGATTATATTTAACCCATATAGACATCACTAACCACCATTAAAATACACCATTGGTTACAATAGTTATATATCGAAAAGGTCCCAAGTCGGCTTCTGATGTATCAACTTCTAACACGTGGCACTATTTCACTTTATACAGGAAACTATTTTAGTAAAGTTTGTTTTAAATGAAACCAGAAGTATTCTAATGTGTGAACTTTGAAAATTAATTGTCTTGTTGCGAAAAGTGTATATAAGAAAATATTCCTGGGTGATCCTGAAATCTAAATGTGTACACACATACCTTACTACTACCATTCAGTAGCATGTCCTTTGCAGAATCTCATTCCCATAAAAACCCGCCGAAAATATAGGAAAAAAAATTAAAAATTCTTGATCACAAACAAGATGTCCATTACAACCATTCTGGAGATCATCTTCTTTAGATCTTCCAAGCCATACACCCTTATTGTTCTCTCCAAACTTTCATGACGTTTCAAGTGACCAAATATACCAATTTTCTTTGCTTGTCTTTAAAGAACCATCTTCAATATTCTTTTGACCCAAGATATTCTTAGAACCCCTCTATTGCATTTATATTCAAGTGTCTTTATGACGTGTTTAGTGTCTCACAGGCGTAAGTTGAATACTCTTAAAAACATAATTTTCTGTAGTTCTATCTGTCCGACTCTATTAAGTTGTCTTTGAAGAGCAACTGCCAGTCGTTTTAATTTCTTTGTGTCACTGTTGGTAATCAATATATTCGAAAGTTTTCACCACCTGGTTGTTATAGGGTTCTTGTCTTTGCCGAAAGCACATTACTTTCCTTCTGGACAGTGACTGTTTTAATCTGTGACCATAACCAACAACAATATGTTGTTACACTTCATCCAAATGCTTCCATGGGTTCACATAACCATGATTCATCTATACTTCACAAAAGTGCTCCATAGAAGAAAGAAGGATACCCTGTAATCCGGACTACCATACACAAGTAAATTTTAATCCAATCTCTCAGAATAGCACACACAATCAGTCATACACACTCTCATTGTGAGTTCTTTATAGGCTGATCGTTGTGCTAACATTAGAGGTCTTAGAGTGACCAACAACAACAACAACAACAACAACAACAACAACAACAAAAACAACAACAACACAGGCGGACACCCAGTCATAGACACCAGTATACCCACATAGAGAAACCCACCGACAAATAACCAGATACAGACAACCAGACATACAGCCAGACATATAGATAGACTCACAGACAGATAGATGGACACTCAGTCATAGACACCAGTATATCCATATAGAGAAACCCAACGACAAAATAACCAGATTACACACAGACAGCCAAACAGACAGACAGCCAGGCATATAGATAGACTCACAGACAGATAGATGGACACTCAGTCATAGACACCAGTATATCCATATTGAGAAACCCACCGACAAATAACCAGATACAGACAACCAGACATACAGACAGATAAAAAGACAGCCAGACATATAGATAGACACACAGACAGATAGATGGACACGCAGTCATAGATACCAGTATAGCCACATAGAGAAACCCGACGACAAATAAGCAGATACACACAGACATACAGACAGACACGTTTTTAGTCATACGCGCAAACACTGATACAAACCATTAACAGATAAATGAAACAACAAACATGAAAACACGGCCCGAAGTGTCCCCATCACATTACCTTCTTACTTTACAATCTTTGTGCTCAGAATATGGTGAATTTTAGCTTTATTCTGATGACATCAATCTGATTATCATGTGGTTACACATCAATCCATACATCATGTCGCTAGGACTTTTCAATCTTTGTGCTCAGAATATGGTGAATTTTAGCTTTATTCTGATGACATCTTTTTGCTTATCATGTGGTTACACATCTATTCATCCATCATGTCACTAAGCGGTGATGTTCTACCATTTCACTCGATCACTAGAGTCGTGGATCTGGTCTCGACCATACCAAGCCTTCCAGGTATTTACTTCTCGGTCTGTTCCTCTCGATCTTGCCAGTTGTTACCATGTTTAATTCTCATAAAATGCCCATTTAATTTTTTTTCTATGTCCAATTTCTATAATCTATTTACGCTTTTCATTTTGTTTCTTGTAGATTATTTTCTGCCCGTGGTATCTTTTCTCCACATTTCCATCAGATGTTTTTCAGCCTGGTCCACACATCGATACAAAAGTATGATGCACTTCAACACTTTTTCTTTTTCTAATTGCTATCTTTTTGGTCAGTTTCATCTTGCTAAAGGCTACATTTCCTGTGATGAATCTTGTAATCTCTTCAAACCATTGGCCATCAGAACTGTTCCGAGATAATTGTACTTGTTTTCCTATTTACTTGTGGGGTTTCCTTTTTCCTAATAATCTGTGTCTTTTTAGTTCTAATCCTAGTTGTTCACGTCTATTAATTGTTGCAGGTTCTGTTCCTTGTCTACAATCAAGACTGCCTATCTATTGATGTCCCGCAATAATCTTTTTCATATATTTCTGGTGTACAAGGGGAAAAAACATTACACACCCCTTTTAATTGGCTGATATTTACCTATTTCATTAGCAATCCACATGACAGATCCAATATGTTTTTCTTTCCCCATCAATTTGTAGATTTTCAAACATAGCTAATTTGCCGTACACAGCCTTATCAACGTGATAACATTCACATGTGCATTAAAAGCCTTGTGTAGATGACTTTTGTGTTACATTCCTTTGAAAAGGAGTACCGAAAGCAAGTACCACCAAGTAAAAACGAAAAGAGAGCAAGTGAAAACAGACCTTGTTGCCTCTCTCTTTCCCTCCTGCTCGCGTGGGCTCGTGCCTTGGGGAATTTATGAGACACCAGAAAGAACCCAGGAATACAATTCGGAAGATATAAAGACACAGTTTTGGGGGATAGATAATGCAGCAGAACTATAATTGTTGGGTATTGTAGTAATATGGAGTGCTCTATCAAGAAAATATTAATAATGGTATCAAAAGAAAGTAAATGTTTTACAGGACATCGCTGTCAACAGCTTTCAGCTGATTTCTAGACAAGCTTACGATCAGTAGTTTGCCATTGAGCGACCGGCTCACATTATAAGTATGAACCAGTGCTGATTCTCACAGTGAGCACGTTACTTACGAAGAAAAAGTGTAACCGGGGATACCAACAGTGGTGACACCAAAGGTGACATAGAAACATTCTTAACCAAGTGGATAAATTACCTAGGGGGTAATTATCAGATGGATGATGTACAAGAGATTAATGTACAGGACAAACAAAATTTTAGAAAATGAAAATATAAGAGAGTGGTAAATAGTTTTGGTGTGTGGGAGTGAATGTTGTAACAAAAAATTAGAAGCAGCTGGTTTGTAAGGTGAATTTCCTGTCTAACAACTAGAAAAGAAACAACTTTCTTCGATCATGTAAGAGATGCATGAACATCGTGACAACTGTTATCTCAGTAACATACAGAGATTAGAAATTATGGTAGTGGTATGTCAGCAAAGTTGATTTCAGAACACCAAAGACAGCGTCATGAATGCCTACATCATTTGATGATGATAGTGTCAGCCAAGTTGATTTCAGAACACCAAAGACAGCTATGTGTTGTGCGAAAGAAAATTAAGAAGTGTGGGTTTTGTACAGAGCGAAACGAAAAAATATAACCATTCGTTCACCCAGAACATGGCGAAATTTAGATTTATTCTGATGATATCAAAATTAAATCTAATTATCGTGTTAGTAAAACACTTACAAGGCGAGCCTCAGTGTTCGTCTTGGCGAATAAACACACTGCACTGTGACCGGTGTTTTGTTAACGTGCGCGGTCATCCGAGAAAACTTGCCAACACGCAGCTCCGGACAAAATTCGTAACGGAACTAAATTAGCCACAAATGTGTAACACGCTGAGTTTATAATATCAATATCTCTTGATATATTTCGTAAAACACCATCAAAATTGGTGTTTTATATCAACAACCTCATAATCTTTCACTTCACTATAAGTTTTAATACTTTGACCCATCAAAAAGTTATTTTATTACACGTTTAAGGCGTCATACGACGCGTATTTGTTCCGAGATTGCATACATAAATAATTTTTTTAAATATATAAGAATGGGTTATTATGCTATATTGCCTTTTAAAATACTTAAAACTTGGTATTATTAAATATTACAAGGTTCCTTTTTCTGATAGTTGAATAATTTTGTCTAAATCTGACTTTTTCGGAAGCGGGCATAGCACAGTTGTACATATAAATTATGTTACTTTTTATAAAACTGAAAACCATACTTTATTGGTGCTTAAACATAAGTGAGGGAGTAATTTTTTGTCTAATATGTTTATAAATGTCTGTTCTAGAAATATGTTTTGTCTATCGGTGTAATTCTTTTGTTTACCATCTCCGACAGTCACACTTGACACGTTGCTGTTGTATCTTTGCTTTGTAAGATCAGCGTTAACAGAATTAATAGCTTAGTTGATAAAGCACCCGGCCCGTGTTCGGTTGGAAGTGGTTCGATCCTCAAAGTATGAATTTTTATTTTTTTATTTTTTTTTTTTTATTTTTAAAATTCGTTCGCAAGCGTTAAACCTCTGTTCATCAATATACCGTTGTCTAGTATTTTTTCTTTTTGGTAGCTCTTGCGCTTACGCACCACAGATAAGAAAATAGACACTTTGTAACGCCGAAAAAAGAATACATTATGTTTCATGTCGGTAACCGGTCTGGGTCTATCATTATCATGTGTCGCTTCTTCTTTCGTTCGCTTGAAACATGTCTATGATTGTGATATTGTCTCTTGTATAAATTTAACGTTGTTTGTCGATAAGACTTCTCACTCAAGTTTGTAACGAAAAGACATAACAAAACACTACCAGCTTAGTTATTAATTTTAAATACATTAGATTTTTGTGTAGTGTTGATAAGTTTAATAAAACAGAGTACAACAGACAAATCTGTCAATAATTGTATTGATTAAATCGTTTCTTACGGGAACCCTCACACCTTCCTTGGGGTTGAGTGAAAACCAGATCACTGAGTCTGTAAAAAGTGATACATTTTTCGGGTTGGTGGAGTGTGATATAGAGACCCCGACTGCTTTACAAGAGTCCTTTGTCGAAATGCCCCCTATTTTCAAGAACACAGAAGTGTCGAGGGACGATATTGGGGAATTTATGAAAGACTACGCCATAAAAAACAAACTACTGAGTACCCCACGCCGGACATTGATTGGTAGTTATTTCGGGAAGAAAATATTATTAGCCACCCCTCTTTTAAAATGGTATCTAGCCCATGGGTTGGTGGTTACACACATCTACCAGACAATAGAGTATCGACCGGTTAGTTGTTTTAAACAATTTGGTGATATGGTTTCTGATGCCAGACGAGAAGGTGACAGTAATACAACCTCTACCGTTAAGGCAGAAACCATGAAATTATTGGGGAATGCTGCATACGGCAAAACTCTAACCAATAAGGCCAAGCACACCAATGTTTCCTATTGTAAGGGTGAAGACACAACCAAGTTAATAAATAATCCCTTATTTAAGAAGATGACACCACTGACCGAAGACATATTTGAAGTAGTAAAAGGGAAAAAGACAACAGTCTGGGATCTCCCCCTTCAGATAGGTTTTTTCGTTTATCAATATGCCAAATTAAGAATGTTGGCTTTCTACTATGACTTTATAGATAAATTTTTAGACAGGGAGGATTTCCAATTATGCGAAATGGACACTGACTCTCTTTACTTAGTGCTTAGCACACCTAACCTAGCGGAAGCAGTTAGACCACACCTTAGAGCGGAGTATGATAGAGTTTATAATCAGTGGTTCCCGGCTGAAGTCTGCTCTGAACATAAAACTACTACCTGTAAGGCTTGCCAGACTATCAAAGCTTATGAAAAGAGAACCCCTGGTCTTTTCAAGTTAGAATACGAAGGGGATGGAATGGTATCCTTATGTAGTAAAACATACCATTGTTTCGGAGACTACAATAAAACAAGCACAAAGGGCCTCACCAAACACCACAACACACACCTAGACAGACAAACATTTTTAGATGTACTTGACACACAGACAGCGACTGGAGGGACAAATGTAGGTTTCAAAACACAAGACACGTCTATCTACACATACACACAACACAGAAACTCGCTATCCTATTTCTACATAAAACGTCAAGTTCACAAAGACAAGGTCACTACATCACCCCTAGACATATAACACGTCCTAGTGTACTTATGTATATATGTTTTCTAATGTTTGGTGTCTATATGTTCTATTAAAGTGGTCATATGTATGAAATGGCTATATAAAAGACTCAATGTCACGTTTGTCACGACCAATAAAAATGAATGTACTTTGTCAATGAAAAATATTTTGTTGACTACACACTATTGGAAATATGATGAAAAAATAAAAAAAGTTATGAAAACGAACTCTTGTTTGGTTTTTTAGTGGTATGAATGATTTTTCTTGTTGACCACTCCAAGAGGGTGCTTCATGTTTATTATGTGGTACACACATTTTTTTACTACACAACCTAAAATATAAGAGTTAAATATCTCCCCTACATACCACCCCTTACCCACCCAACTTCATGACCGAGGGGGAGTGAAAATCAGCCGAGGTCAAGGTCAATCCGGATTAATCCGGCAAATGCTAACCGAATCCCACATTGTATACTACTCGTCAGTGCCCTTGGATATCACGTGTAGCCTGGAGGAACAGGCAAATCAACATAGCCTAGAGAGAATGGACTGGCGGCGCGTGACCAGAGGATCTGGCCGACAATCTGTACTCCAATTAAAGACCAGACAGAAACATAATCAGGCTGCATCTGGTATTATTAGTATTGGGATGTCGGTTCTTGACTCAACTCAACTCAACTTAACTCAGCTTCCGAACTGTTGCTCTACGGTATTTTGTCTCACGGCTTATAAATATGTAAATATTATTATTTCGACAACGGGACTTTCCAGACCAAATCCCACATGATTGATCTCCATTGAACAATGTACTCCTACAGAGGCTGTCATGTGAGGTCTGTACCGCGTGATGTAAACATTGCCATTGCGTGACCAGCAAAGTTACAGTCTGTGCTAAACGCCCATAGTGTTTGTGTGGTGGGGTGAGGGTAATGGGGTATTGACATCGCCTGTTTACATATCGGTCTTGCGCAAGTTCCTCAAATATTAATTATTTAAAAATAGCTCTTTCATAACGCCTCATTGTGACGTCTACTCTACTAGCAAATTATCGAACAGATTTTTCCCGTTTTCGAGAAATGCAGGTTTTCCTGAGTCTATTTTTAGACGTGCTGCCTCCCTATTGAAAATCTAGGTCACCGTGTTACTATAAACGAGGTGTAGACTTAGCATGTCTGGTTTCCCTCGTCCACAACTATGAGAGTGATCGTGTGTGCTTTACGTTTCCTCTCTGAATCCACGCTTTATCGTTCTAAGGATATATCAAAAGGAGACAGTTTAGACAATATTTCACAACACAAAAATACATTGAAAGGTTCATATTAGGGCAGATAAGATAAACAGTGTTGGACAGTGAAACTAGGGCAGATTGAGGACAATTTGTTTTCGCGAAGGTGAGTATTTCCTGGGAACGCATCCTTAGCTGTTCGTGCACAATTCTGTGTAGATGTTTATCGGTTAGCTTGTGTTTAGATTTCCGTCGTCTTCTGTTGACTGAACGAATGGTCTGACGTGGCTTTGGGAGTATTTATTTTGACATGCAAACCATACACGTTCCTTCAGTGAACAGCTGTCGACTTCTGGCGAAAGCAGGTTGGAATCCTTTGTATACTGTCCAAGTTTGTTTTTCTGTTCGCTCGCTTTGAACACGATCGTAGTTCACACTAAACAGATTTTTGCGTGTGGGCCAGCTTTGAATATTGACAGTGTCCCTCGCCATCAGGTGAACACACTCCAACTTCAGAGAAACTAGAAATTACGTCCCCAAGTCACGGAGAGGTCAACGTTTAAACCAAACTGACCTGTGTAGGGAGAGAACCCCCTGTAACCCGCCATCAGTGCACTGGAAGACTGTAAGCGAGCGCTCCAAGCCTCTCGCCACGCAACTTCCATATTGTCTAGTGTGCTGTGCTCTCTACTCCACCCTTCTACCTTAATGAGTGCCAATCAATGCACGTTGAAATATGTATCTTGCCACTTCATGCAACTCGTATCCTAAATGTATAGCTTTATTCATGCACAAAACTAGACGGAGTTGCAATTCTCGAGGTGTTATTTTGTGAAATCAATGTACGGACTTGAAGTTCACCCAGTGTGAATTATTAAATCAACAAACATTTTGCAACAAGGACAAAACCAGAATATTACATACAATATAAGAAGAGGGTAATATCTCGACGATAGTTACATTAACATCCTCATCTTCGTTATCTTCAACATCATCATCATCACCATCACCATCGCTCAACGTCTCGAAACAGTGTACGTACGCGGGACAGGAGAAAGACACTCGGAGTCATGATCCGGGTGGGCCCGCTCTCACAGAGTGTCGGGAAGGTTGAGTTGAGTTTAGTCAAGAACCGACTTCGCAGCAAAGACATCCCATACGTGCTCCGTCCGCGATCCGGGTGAGTCCACTCTCACAGAGTGTCGGGAAGGTTGAGTTGAGTTATGTCAAGAACCGACTTCGCAGCAAAGACATCCCATACGTGCTCCGTCCGCGATCCGGGTGGGCCCGCTCTCACAGAGTGTCGGGAAGGTTGAGTTGAGTTTAGTCAAGAACCGACTTCGCAGCAAAGACATCCCATACGTGCTCCGTCCGCGAAAAGTTCCATTACTAATGATACAAGTAGCAGTCTGATTATGTGTCCGTCTGGTGTTTACTCGGAGTTATGAGTGTCGGTCGGATTTTCTGGTCACTCCCTGCAGCACCATTCTCTCCAGTTCGTGATGCTTTATCTGTTCTTCAGCACTATATACAGAACTTCAATGTTCCCGGTCCACGTCTGTCTTATTATGCACCGATACCCCGCCAAGTGGTGCAGACCCAGGCAATCTATCAGTCTGCTCGTTTTCCTCCACACCAGCATGTCCTGGAGATAAAATGAAGGGTGCCTGACTTTACGTTTCTCATCATACTTTCGTGAGTCCGTGACAATCACGACATACCTGTCTCATCATACTTTGTGAGTCCGTGACAATCACGACATACCTGTCTCATCATACTTTGTGAGTCCGTGACAATCACGACATACCTGTCTCATCTTACTTTGTGAGCCCGTGACAATCATGACATACTTGTCTCATCATACTTTGTGAGCCCGTCACAATCACAACATGTTTGTCTCATCTCATTGTGATTCCGTCACAATCACGACGTGCCGGTGCTGTTTGTGTCAGGAAGGTAAAGGGCCGAAACATCCCGGTAAGTCCGACGATCAGAAGCCTCCTGTCGCGCTTGCTCCGCGGCGAAATTGTTATTACTGACTGGTTCGTAAAGGAGCAATGGTGGGAGCTCAAGTTACTGAAGTGAGACTAAGCCACCTTGTACGAGACCTGAGGATTCTTGAGTGACCCAAGATCTAGAGCACCATGTATCAGCTCTGCAATATCAGAAACACAATTAGTTAAGATTGAGAGCACCATGTATCAGCTCTGCAATATCAGAAACACGATTAGATAAGATTAAGAGCACCATGTATCAGCTCTATAGTATCAGAAACATGATTAGTTAAGAGCACCATGTATCAGCTCTATAGTATCAGAAACACGATTAGTTAAGAGCACCATGTATCAGTTCTGCAATATCAGAAACATGATTAGTTAAGAGCACCATGTATCAGCTCTATAGTATCAGAAACATGATTAGTTAAGAGCACCATGTATCAGCTCTACAATATCAGAAACACGATTAGTTAAGAGCACCATGTATCAGCTCTACAATATCAGAAACACGATTAGTTAAGAGCACCATGTATCAGCTCTATAGTATCAGAAACACGATTAGTTAAGAGCACCATGTATCGGGTCCGCACCAGACGAAGCATGATTTGCTAACGGAAAATCTCAATGTCTTACTCTTGCCTTTCCTTGAGGGCTGAACTCATGCACGCGGCTGCTGGCAGGAGGCTGGATGGATGTCAACCTGGGGAGAGCAATGAACGTCAGTGACATCACAGCAGACCGCAGAATATCTAACCGTGCACCCACAAACACCAGCTCTGACAATTCTACGGCCCTTCCCTATACTATATGAGCTAGCGAGGAATTGACGCGGGCAACAAATGTCGTGATACAGTCGGATGTGTCCACCCAAAGGATCCCAGTGTGTCGGATGTTCGACCGATACGTGCACACATCGCAGCTTAGCTATAAGCAGATAAGGCGCAATCTATGATGAGTTTTGGTCGCGTTTGGTATACGTCGTGATGATGATCGTATTTGCACCCAAGTGTGGCCAATGACATATGAATTGTGGCATTTCTGGGCCGAGATGAAGTCAATGCCGTATGGACTGTGACATTTTGGACCGAGTTGAAGTCAGTATCCTATGGTTTGTGGTATTTTTGGACTGAGGTGTAAACATTATCGTTTGTGGTATTTTTGGACTGAGGTGTATGCAATTTCGTGTGGCTTGTGGTACTTTTGAATCAAAATATATGCAGCATTCCGCCGTTTGTGATATGTCACTTGCCAACAGATCCATTAATTGTAGTCTTTTGTTTATAATGCAAAGCAAACGTTAAGTTTTTCGCTTAGATAAGCATAACATCTGCTCAGTGAGTTACTTTGTAGTTTCATGTGTTATTACTAAACTACTGAAATCACTACTGACAGTAATCTTGCCTAGTACACCAACAGCAGCTGAAAAATGCTCGTTTTGACTGCAACGTCCTGTAAGGAATATGCAAAAAAAAAAATTATTAAACTATTCATAGTCATATTTGTTTATGTACTTACAGTTACCATGGGAACAGACGGTGAGCAGACATTGGCATTGGCGTCAACTGGACAAAATGATAGCCTCCCGGGCAGTGATCAAGGTCAGATAGAACTGCAGGAAATCCGAGTAGAGGTTAAAGCTGAAGAAATCCGAGATGTCCAAGCTGAAGAAATCCGAGCAGAGGTCAAAGCTGAAGACATCCGAGTAGAGGTCAAAGCTGAAGAAATCCGAGATGTACAGGCTGAAGAAATCCGAGATGTACAGGCTGAAGAAATCCGAGATGTACAGGCTGAAGACATCCGAGTAGATGTCCAGGCTGAAGAAATCGGAGTAGATGTCCAGGCTGAAGAAACACACAATTTAATGAGCAATGGAGACGTTACACAGGAGGTAAGTAGTAATGATAAATGTGGTTTGTCTTGTAAATAATATCTGAACTTCTAACGGACAAGATTACAATCTGGCATTGCTAGGATAGAGAAGTGCAGAGAATTTAATGTAAACCTATTCTCATGTTTTGTGGATTATTCAAAGGCATTTGACTGTGTACAACATCAGAAACTTTGGGAAATCATGAGGAATATGGGCTTTCCATCACATGTAGTACAACTCATAAAAATGCTCTATCTAGACCAGTGGTTCTCAACCGGTGGGGAATTTTCTCCCCCCCCCCCCCCAGAGGGGGAATTTTAGGGTTTCCAGAGGTGGGGTGGGGGGTGGGGGGGATTAAGATTGTTTCTAGATTGCGTTAATACAAGAACCGATTACTTGATATTGTTTTTCCCTTCATACTGTACAGTTCTGTACGTATCACCCTTCTGAAATTCATTTTATAACATAAGTAGATCCGCAAATCATATTTTATGTAGATGTCTAGACTTGTTTTAGTATCTGCTATTAAATTTAGCTTCAATTATTATGTATACTCTGTAGGGGCAGGGGAAAATTTTTAGGGAGGAAATACAAAAGGGGGGGGGGAATGATGTTCTAAAAATATGGTGGGGGGGGGGGGGAATGACGTCCTAAAAATATGGTGAAAGGGGGGGGGGCACGGGCCAAAAAAGGTTGAGAACCACTTATCTAGACCAACAAGCAGCAGTTAGAATAGATGGCGAGCCATCATATTGGTTTGACATCAAGCAAAGAGTCCGTCAGGGATGTGTGCTGTCCCCCTGTTTGTTTAACCTGTACGCCGAAAATATAATGAGAAGTGTAGGAGATAATATAAACAGCAGATCAATCAATCAATCAATCATGTGCCATGCCGGAAACAGCAGATATGATGCCCTAAATATCAGTGGTCATGACATACCAAAGATTTGGTATGCTAATGACACAGTATTGCTATCCACAACACAGAATGGTATAGAAAACCTAATAGCCTCAACCCAATTGAATAGTGAAAATCACCACTTATATCTTAACATAGCAAAAACAAAAATAATGCATACAGATAAAAACACTATGGAGAAAGAAATATATATTTTAATGAGGAACAATTGGAGGTGGTGGAAAATTTTGAATATCCTGGGTCATTGATTGCCAACAACGGTGATACAATGAAAGAAATTAAACGACGACTATCAATTGCTCTTCAAAGACTAAAACAACTGAATAAATTATGGAGTGGGACAGACAGAACTACACAAATTAGATTTTTAAGAGCATGCGTCTTTCCCATTGCAACATACGCCTGTGAGACCTGAACACTTACTAAATAAGCTGAACAGCGCATGCATGCCTTTGAATATAAATGTTATAGACGAGTTCTAAGAATATCTAAAGAAAAGAACAAATGCATCCTTACTTCAAGAGCTGAATATTGAAGAATGTTGGCTATCAAAGACAATAAAACAAAGAAAATTGAAATATTTTGGTCACTTGAAGCTTCACGAAAGTTTGGAGAGAACAATAATGGAGGGGTTTATACATGGAAAGAGAGGAAGAGGAAGGCCAAAGAGAAGATGGGTGCAGGATTTGGCGGATGATCTCGAGATGGGTATATCGGACGCGGGACATCTTGCTTATGATCGAGAGGTTTTCTTGAATGTTGTTATGGGAGCGAGGTTCTGCAAAGGACAAGCTACTGAATGAATGAATGAATGAATTGCTAGGATATGTGAGAGATGAACTTCTAACATACAAGATAACAGACTGGCATGGCAAAGATATGTGAGAGATGAACTTCTAACGGACATGATAACCGACTGGCATGGCTAGACTGTCAGAGAGATGAACCTCTAACGGACAAGATTACAGTCTGGCATGGCTAGGATGGTGAGAGATGAACTTCTAACGGACAAGGTAACAGTCTGACATGGCTAGGATGGTGAGAGATGAACTTCTAACGGACAAGATTACAGTCTGGCATGGCTAGGATGGTGAGAGATGAACTTCTAACGGACAAGGTAACAGTCTGACATGGCTAGGATGGTGAGAGATGAACTTCTAACGGACAAGGTAACAGTCTGGCATGGCTAGGATGGTGAGAGATGAACTTCTAACGGACAAGGTAACAGTCTGGCATGGCTAGGATGGTGAGAGATGAACTTCTAACGGACAAGAATACAGTCTGGCATGGCTAGGATGGTGAGAGATGAACTTCTAACGGACAAGGTTACAGTCTGGCATGGCTAGGATGGTGAGAGATGAACTTCTAACGGACAAGATTACAGTCTGGCATGGCTAGGATGGTGAGAGATGAACTTCTAACGGACAAGATTACAGTCTGGCATGGCTAGGATGGTGAGAGATGAACTTCTAACGGACAAGATTACAGTCTGGCATGGCTAGGATGGTGAGAGATGAACTTCTAACGGACAAGATTACAGTCTGGCATGGCTAGGATGGTGAGAGATGAACTTCTAACGGACATGATTACCGACTGGCATGGCTAGACTGTCAGAGAGATGAACCTCTAACGGACAAGATTACAGTCTGGCATGGCTAGGATGGTGAGAGATGAACTGTCAACAGTCTGACATGGCTAGGATGGTGAGAGATGAACTTCTAACGGACAAGATTACAGTCTGGCATGGCTAGGATGGTGAGAGATGAACTTCTAACGGACAAGGTAACAGTCTGACATGGCTAGGATGGTGAGAGATGAACTTCTAACGGACAAGGTAACAGTCTGGCATGGCTAGGATGGTGAGAGATGAACTTCTAACGGACAAGGTAACAGTCTGGCATGGCTAGGATGGTGAGAGATGAACTTCTAACGGACAAGATTACAGTCTGGCATGGCTAGGATGGTGAGAGATGAACTTCTAACGGACAAGATTACAGTCTGGCATGGCTAGGATGGTGAGAGATGAACTTCTAACGGACAAGATTACAGTCTGGCATGGCTAGGATGGTGAGAGATGAACTTCTAACGGACAAGATTACAGTCTGGCATGGCTAGGATGGTGAGAGATGAACTTCTAACGGACAAGGTAACAGTCTGACATGGCTAGGATGGTGAGAGATGAACTTCTAACGGAGAAGATTACAGTCTGGCATGGCTAGGATGGTGAGAGATGAACTTCTAACAGACAAGGTAACAGTCTGACATGGCTAGGATGGTGAGAGATGAACTTCTAACGGGCAGGTACCAGTCTGACATGAATAGTCTGTGTAGGAGATGAACGTCTAATGGACATATGTATGACTAGTATAATTAGAATATATTGGACTGCCAGAGTAACTAACAATGATTCCATGTAAGAGGCCAATTTACCTAGAAAATTACTTACAACAATAATAAAGAGACAGACAGCATTCTTTGGTAGTGAAGATGAAATCGGCATTGGAGACGATCATGACAACTGGAAAATCAGTGGGAAAAGAAGCAGAGATAAACCAAGAGAAATTATACTGAATGGACTGCTTCGGTGGCATGGATTAATATCATCAGCAGAGGAACCCAGAGCACCAAGGACTGAGATTTGTGGAGAGACTTGAATGCCTACGCCAGCTGGCAAGATAAATTGATAAATATAATTAGACTGTGTTGATATATGTACTTCTAACATACATATATTTTATTAACATGGCCGTAGAGAGAGAGAGAGAGAGAGACACACACACACACACACGCGCGCACGCACACACACGCACGCACAAGCACACACACACACACTTAGACAGCTTGATTGATTGATTGATTGATTGATTGATTGATTGATTGATTGATTGGTTTAGGAATCGACATCACAGCATTCGGGGCATTCCCATAAGTGCTCCGTCCCCATCCTCAGTAGCCAGCGAAGAGTTCCAACACTAATAGTACCCGTAGCAATCTGATTATAAGTCCGTCTCGCCTTTCCTCTGAGCGTTGAGCGTCTGCCAGATCCCCTCGTCACTCCTCGCTGTCTCATTCTTGCCAGACTATGGTAATCCAGTTAGACAGACAGACTTGCAAGCAGTTAGAGAGACAGACAGATAGACAGGTAGTCAGACAGGAATATAGGCAGTTAGATATGTGTTTAGACAGACAAACAGGAAGCTAGATAGACAGACAGTTATGCGTAGTCAAACAGACAGGCAGTTACACAGACAGACGGACAGTTACACAGACAGACGTGCGGATAGATAGACAGACAGAGACAGACATGTAGACAGACAGACAAATATTCATACAGACATGCAGACGTAAAATAATGAGACATTCACATCATTAGGAAACACAGTCGATGACTTTGAAGAGCAAGTTTATTTAGTGGTAAAAAGCCCTTTGCAGCGAAAGCACGATAGGAGGTTTTCCGATCATCAGAAGCTCTCTCCCCTCGCCTTTACCCTCCATTTCCTCTCAGGGGGCGGCTCCGCTTGGGACATGACTACCAAGCGTGTTTCTCCTGTTGTGCGTTCGCATCTCCACCTTCGAGACGTTTCGTATCTCGCACTTATTCCACATCGACATTGCTATGTGTGCCTGCCCAGAAGCCATCCCGTCCTCTTTGTGTGAACATTGTGTTCTGGTACAACGTTGTTGCTGCCATGTTGCCTTCTTCCTACCCCGTTCGCAGTTTAAAGGTTCCACATTCCTGCACGCTGCCACCGGAAGCCGGCTTAATTTTGATACTGCAATCTGCCACAAGACCAGGATCCACAACATGTTTGTGTTACTAATTATGCCCTACATCTGGCAGGCTAACGTGACTGTTGTAAATATAGCTGCGTGATAAACAGCTGCCTGGAATTACAAGTTATTGAAAGCCGGGAGAGGTTATCTGTGAGGTCGACCTGGCTTACCGTGAAGGGTGCTCACTCTATGCTGCCTGAGAAGTTGTTGCATGAAGTAGTATTTGTGTGCGGTTGGGGTTGAAAGAATAGGACGTATTAAAGTAAGAGATGTTGGTGATAGAAGTTAAAGTAATAAGTGTCTGTGAGAGAAGCAGCGACAGTAACAACTATTTGTGGGAGATGGAATTAAAGTAACAACTATTTCGATTCGATTATACCATTACTCATACCCTGTTCAGCCTCTGTGAGAAGTTACCGTAGTTATATTAGGGTCCATAACCTGGCTCAGATTAATAATCACGTTCAGTCAGTCACAAATAGGATATTAATTTGAAGGTGATTGTTGGCCAAAGAGGGTCATGGTTGTGACTCATAACAGCTATCTGCAGCAGAATAGGATATGTAGCAACACACTGAATGTGAGTACAGAAACATATTGAGTGTGACAGAAAATGGTCTGGCAGCACGTTGGAAGTGACGGATGTAAAGGGTGTTACAGAGACACTTGAAGCAATGCCAGCCAATAATTAGCATGAGCAGTACATTCACGTGTACAGACTGGCACTTACACAAGTACAAGCCAGAAGTAGAGATCATGAAATAAAAGATCAGAGAACATTCTAGACAGCCCAGTCAAGGTTCATTGTTCGCACGTCTGGCCCATGGGGCATATGATGCTACACCTATATTTGTATAGAGCAAGGGGCACTGGATGGGTGATGTGGTCAGTGTCATGGGTGATGTGGTCAGTGTCATGGGTGATGTGGTCAGTGTCATGGCTGATGTAGTCAGTGCCATGGGTGATGTGGTCAGTGTCATGGGTGATGTGGTCAGTGTCATGGGTGATGTGGTCAGTGTCATGGGTGATGTGGTCAGTGTCATGGGGTATGTGGTCAGTGTCATGGGTGATGTGATCAGTGTCATGGCTGATGTAGTCAGTGTCGTGGGGTATGTGGTCAGTGTCATGGCTGATGTGGTCAGTGTCTTGGCTGATGTGGTCATTGTCATGGGTGATGTGGTCAGTGTCATGGGTGATGTGGTCAGTGTCATGGGTGATGTGGTCAGTGTCATGGCTGATGTAGTCAGTGTCGTGGGGTATGTGGTCAGTGTCATGGCTGATGTGGTCAGTGTCTTGGGTGATGTGGTCAGTGTCATGGGTGATGTGGTCAGTGTCATGGGGTATGTTGTCAGTGTCATGGGTGATGTGGTCAGTGTCATGGCATATGTGGTCAGTGTCATGGCGTATGTGGTCAGTGTCTTGGGTGATGTGGTCAGTGTCATGGGTGATGTGGTCAGTGTCATGGGTGATGTGGTCAGTGTCATGGGGTATGTGGTCAGTGTCATGGGTGATGTAGTCAGTGTCATGGCGTATGTGGTCAGTGTCATGGCGTATGTGGTCAGTGTCATGGGTAATGTGGTCAGTGTCATGGGTAATGTGGTCAGTGCCATGGGTAATGTGGTCAGTGTCATGGGTGATGTGGTCAGTGTCATGGGATATGTGGTCAGTGTCATGGCGTATGTGGTCAGTGTCATGGGATATGTGGTCAGTGTCATGGCGTATGTGGTCAGTGTCATGGCTGATGTGGTCAGTGTCATGGGTAATGTGGTCAGTGTCATGGCGTATGTGGTCAGTGTCATGGGTGATATGGTCAGTTTCATGGCGTATGTGGTCAGTGTCATGGCTGATGTGGTCAGTGTCATGGGTGATGTGGTCAGTGTCATGGGTGATATGGTCAGTGTCATGGCGTATGTGGTCAGTGTCATGGGTGATGTGGTCAGTGTCATGCCGGCCGGCCGCTATTACCTCCCAGGACATGACCATGTATCCATTGTAAGCTGTGTCCGCGTGGAGGCCAAGGTTAATTAAAATCAAACATCTTTCTATGCGGATTTGAACCATGGCCATCGAGCCGGTAGGCAAGCATGCTAGCCACTGTGATACCGCGACTCTCTGACATACCAGAGAGTGTCCAGGTTGACAACTATAGGCACACGAGATTGGAACCTGGCGCCATCAGAAGACGACAGCGTCGCGCTGCAGGAACACATGTACATCCAGGAAGTGCCAAAGGAAACACCCTAAGGAAGTGCCATTATATCTGTCTAGTCTGGCATCCGGCTTATTTCAATAGTGACTTTGTAAAACTCGATTCGTGCTGACGTCACATGTTTGGGCGGGTTGTGGGGCCAATGTAAATAACTTGGTTCTTGTATGGTTTCTGCAGTCATCCAAAGTGTTGTTTGTGTGAATGTATCCTCTCTCTCTTCTCTCTCTCTCTCTCTCTCTCTCTCTCTCTCTCTCTCTCTCTCTGTGTTTGTGTGTGTTTGTGTGTGTGTGCCTGTGTGTGTGTGCGCGTGTGTGTGTGCGTGCGCGCGTGTGTGTGTGTGTGCGTGCGTGCGTGCGTGTGTGTGTGTGTGAAAGCTTTCCCAGACGTAAACTGTCCTGATCCCACAACCCGGATGTAAGATGTTGAGTGGTGTGGGCGGGGACAGCCAGGAGGTCAGATAAACGCCAGCGACTGTTGCGGTCAACGATGACAGAAGTGGCTCCCCAGATAACATCTTCCACATTAGTTGTACTGTTGCTGCGATTCGACAGATTCGTGGTAAACAGCACATGTCTGTAATGTCGCGCCACTTTCAACGTTGCCAATGAGGCGGCTTGGACTACCTCACACCAGCGAAGATCCACGCTTGGCATCTGTAGGAGACGGTTGAAGAAAGCTGGCCAGTTAACACGAAGAAATACATGGCGACCATAGGTCAGCATGGCCGAATGGATAAGAACACGTGTTCTGAAACATCCGGTGTGCTGATGCCGAGGTAAGGGGTTCAACCTATACACCGGACAGTTGGATTGAAACGTCTTTGACTTGGGGACGCTAATTATAAGTACCTCTGAAGTCGGAGTGGGTTCTCCAGATGGCGAGGGACACTGTTAATATTTAAAGCTAACCCACACGCAAAATTCAGTCCAGCACTACTAGAAATAGCGTGTATGGATTACGCTTAAGTTCAAAAGGGAGTAAGCGCAAAAAAAAATTAAATAAATAAATAAACAAACAAACAAGCAAACAAACAAACAAACATGACGACCAAAGGCTAAAACAAGTACACGAATTCAAGTATCTTGGGAGCATCCTTACAAAAACTGTCAGCTGTCATTTACTGCCAATATACTACCTTGCGGTGTATGGCAGAGGGGTCTTTGAGCCTGAGGAATTAAGGCCGCCTGGCTAGTGCAGTCGCCGCGAACTGTGCAGGTTAGGATTTTCTTTTTGCCCCCGACAGAAAAAAATCCCACACCTTACCGAGGGATCGAACCCGGGTCTCCCGAATGAGAGTCCGGCGTTCTAGCCACTCGGCCAGCCGCTCCTCTACATCTGATGGTAAATTAGATCGAGAGATGGAGACAAGAACTAAACAAGCCAATAATGTTACATATCACATTGAGAGCTGCGTGGTCTTAAGGTATAGGTCCCGCTTCGGGTGCTGGAGGTCCCGGGTTCAAGCCCCGGTGAGGATCGGGATGTATTCACGTGGACTTCTAGTAACAAAATTTCCCCTGGTCTCTGGGTAGTGAGATCGCACGCTCGTGTGTATTGTTGTGCACGTAAAAAATCCCTTGGCAGTTGGAAATCGAAAAAGAGTAGCCTAACGGCGCTGCCCGGGCAAAATTTCGAGTTAAAAATCTACCCAAAGTATTTCAGGACCCTCGCCGGTGCTACGGAGTTCGTGCACTAAGCTGAGTTTCTCCAAACTCAGGTTTGACTTAGGAGGAGAACGGAGCACTTATGAGTTACACCCGTGTGCCGTGCTGTTGATCCATCGACTAAACTAAACATATCACATTACATCCATGCTGAAACATCCAGCTATCCCCATGGATATTAAGAAGAACATTATAAATGCAATTTGTATACCAGCGTTGTGCTATCAGTGCCAAACATGGGCACCAACTAAACAACCAGAAAGAAAACTCACTACTTATGAAATGAGGTGCCTGAGAAAAGCAATGAACAAATCAAGAAAGGACCATATTAGACACGAGGAGATCTATTAAACAGGTGGAGCAACACTAGTTGTTACATTCATTGATAGGCAAAGACTTAACTGGTTCGGCCACCAAGTGAGAATGAAACCAATTTCGCCTGCAGCAAGAGCAAACAACATGAAAATGGAAACATTACGAGGCAGGAAAGACCTTGAAACAGATGGATCAACGGAGTCATCAACACATTAAAAACCCATATCTCGGCATATCCAGGGAAAGAGCGAGCCCTAGTTAAGAAACCAATCATCAAACAAGCCTGAGACGCCTAACGGCATAGAGCATTGAAGGACAAAATAAGAAGAATACATGGCGATTTGAATAGATCAGAGAGTATATAGGACGAGTCGAAGGAACGAACTAACGAACTTTATTTTCAAATGGGGCACGCAAGCCCGTCTTACATCCGCCCTTCCAATTACTTATCTTTCTCACATCAATTATCTATTGGGCATGCTATATTCACATAGAAATAACATTGTCAAATGGATACTGTGAACATAAATAATGCAAGTTACCATGTTATGAGACATATTATGTTTATGGATTTCAACGAGTCACACAAACAAGCTTGTGTGCTAGTGAAGTAATCGGTGCCTTGCATCGATCTAATAGCCCACATCTTTACACAACCACACACTGCTGGGTTTCCTGTATGGACATGTTTTATGCACACTGCTGGGTTTCCTGTATGGACATGTTTTATGCACACTGCTGGGTTTCCTGTATGGACATGTTTTATGCACACAGCTGGATTTCCTGTATGGACATGTTTTATGCACACTGCTGGGTTTCCTGTATGGACATGTTTTAAGCACACTGCTTGGTTTCCTGTATGGACATGTTTTATGCACACTGGCTGGATTTCCTGTATGGACATGTTTTATGCACACTGCTGGGTTTCCTGTATGGACATGTTTTATGCACACTGCTGGGTTTCCACGAACGCAATTGTAATCCCGTGTACCGAGTTGGAAATACAGCTGTGAGCGACTTGGAAGCAGACCGCCTGGCACTGGTTTCCCCATACAGTGGCATGTGTACCGGGCGTTCAGAAAGCAATGGCAAGCTACTGAACTAGATACATGCACAATTGTAGAGTATATACAGGCATACTTATAGAGTGGATACAGGCACAATTATAGAGTGGATAGAGGCACAGTTATAGAGTAGATACATGCACAATTATAGAGTGGATATAGTGGATACAGTGATGATTATAGAGTGGATGCAGTGATAATTATAGACTGGATGCAGTGATAATTATAGAGGAGATGCAATTATAATATCGGGCGAATAAAGTCAGAATTGTAAAATGGATACCGAGACAATTATAGAATGATATCTACACAACTGTAGAAAAGATACAGACAGAAGCATATCTCCAAAAAGGGACGGAAATAGGAACCGAGACACGGTAAAGTGGATCGCAAATCTGCTCTAGCTACAGAAGTTAAATGTGCTGGTTTAACATCAAGAGAAATAAATAAATGGTCATTCCTGTTAGGGGTTGTAGAAACGATCAGAGACCTCACAAAAGATCCCTACCGGCGCCTGCAGGCATCAAAGTCAGCGTGCCTTGAAGGCGTCAAAAGCCACAAACTTTCCATGGAAGCTATTAAACAGACTTTAACTTCACGTCGGTGTTCAGAAGTTAGCAGATTATTTATTGTCCGTACATAAACATTTATTGTGCTTGGATATAACACAGGCACGGAAGTTCGTTTTGTCTCCCTCTCATAAACCGGATACCATGTTTATTTGCTTTCTCCTTCTCTCTGCCTCTTTTCTGTCTTTCTTTCTCTGTCCCTCTTTCTCTATCTCCCCCTCTCTGTCTCTCTTTCCCTCCATCTTTCTTTCTTTCTTTCTTTCTTTCTTTCTTTCTTTCTTTCTTTCCTTCTTGCTTAATTTCTGTCTTTCTCTCTCACTCTCCTTCTCTGTCTCTTTCTCCCTTTTTCTCTCTCCCCTTCTCTCTCTCTCTCTCTCTCCCTCTTTCTTTCTCCCTCTCATTCTCTTCCTCTCTCTTTCTTTATTCCCTCTCTTATGCTCTCTCTCTCTCTCTCTCTCTCTCTCTCTCTCTCTCTCTCTCTCTCTCTCTCTCTCTCTCTCTCTCTCAATACCAAGCCACTCCCCCATTATCCGCGGGTGAAGCATTAAGAATCAAAACTGCAGAACAACAAACGGAGAAGGAACTGGCAAGAACACAAGCGTGATCTGCCAATAGATGTAATCCTGCAGAGGTAAATACTACACAAGACATTCGGTGATGGTAACATGCCCCGTACATCTGGCTTGTGCTGCGGGGATTGGGCGGACATCACTAACATCTGTTAGAAGGAACAAAGTCTTGAGCAGACAGGTGTGGTTCCAGCTGGCGGGAACACATTCTTGAGCAGACAGGTGTGGTTCCAGAAGGCGGAGACACAGTCTTGAGCAGACAGGTGTGGTTCCAGCTGGTGGAGACAGTCTTGAGCAGACAGGTGTGGCTCCAGCTGGCGGATCAGACAGGTGTGGTTCCAGCTGGCGGGAACACAGTCTTGGGCAGACAGGTGTGGCTCCAGCTGGCAGGAATACAGTCTTGGGCAGACAGGTGTGGCTCAAGCTGGTGGAGACATGACTTTTCCGCAACACTAGGTGACGTCTGCGGGCTGGGTAGCCATGGATTCCAACCGCATCGACGTGGATTTTAATTTTTAAGACTTCCCTAAAATGGGTACCTGGAAACGGCTCCGGAAGTAAAAAGGGCATGCTTGATACTGTCCACATCACCCACCTAGTTCTGATTGGTCTACAAAACCATGGGTAGAACACCATATACCCAAATGTGCCATAAGGTGTGCACAAGGGTCCACTAACTTGTACCCGAGGGTGAGGCGAGGGGCAACACTCAGTGGGGTCCTATGTGTTGCCATAAACACAAACATACACATATACCCACACACATACACACACACTGCCATGCGATATCTCGGGGTGTAGAATTAATTCCAACAATAACTGTATAAATAAACTCGGCTCGAAAGCAATAGCAGGTTAGAAGCCGAACAAACTAAAATGACTGAGTCCACTCCGTTAAGTTTTAACTGTTATGACGCCGTTTAATGTCGCAGTGTACAGGTTTGTCTCAACAATAAACAATAACTAATAGCTTACAGTACCCGTTCTGTCCAGGTTGGGCAGTAAGAATAATATAATTAAGATTACTAATATGTTGCAAGCCATCCCTGTTCGACGATCAACAATGTCCTTGTTCGTCCTCACGGAATTCTTCTCTCAATCCGCCAAGTGTCCTTCGTGCCGCTTCACAGACATCTAGTTTTCCGCGTTTGCCTGCCTGTTTATTCGTGGCTACTATAAGTGTTGCTTCTATAGGTTGTCTCATCCCTTTCCAAGTATTCATTCAGCCACTGATGCGCCATCAAGCCAACATCTAGCAGACCTATCGTTGCAGAATTAACATAAGCTGCCGCCTTGATGTAACTCCCAAGTTAGTCTATTTGTTGTTATAGACATTGCCGTGTGACGATTCTGTGTAGTCACGCCATCTGCTTCTCTTTTCTTAGCGTTGTGGTTCTGGGATGCTAGCATCTTTATCATTTACGTCATTATGTCGCACGTGCTACTTGGCACACACTGCCTTGATTTAACAAAAGCCCTCTCTAAATAACCGTGGGGGGTTACTGAAGGGGTGGGGGAATCAGGGACACGCGGGTAGCTGTGGGCAGAAATATGAACACTACCTGAGGTATCCCACAGCCAGGAACATGCCCCGCTCACCTACACAGCTTGATGTTCTATAGCGTTTACCTGCACATAAACAGGTCACTCACCTGTTGGATCTTGCCAACACATATGCTGGTCATTCACCTGTTTGTAATTGGAACTTGCCAACACATCCGACATGTTTAAAACTGTGTTTGCTGCTTCCCTGTTTCTTCCTAATCCATTATTTGTTCTTTAAGTGTTTCTTCCTTGTTTCTTACGTGTTCTTTCCCTGTTTCGTCTTGGTTAAATGCGCAGTCTTTCCCTGTTTCTTCCTCATTCATTACTTGTTCTTTAAATGATTCTTCCATGTTTTTTACTTGTTCCTTCCACATTTCTTCTTTGTTCATAACTTGCTCTTTCCGTGTTTTTTCCTTGTTCATTACTTCTTCTGTTTTTTGTTTTTTTTTTAAATAAAAAGTCTCTTCCATGGTCCTTACAACAGATCCCTTCATTTGCCATCTTCATGATGAGCGTGGCCTGAAGAGAATATACAGCATTGTCTGTCTGTCGGCAAAATGACAGTGTCTGATATCCCATTTCCAGTCCTATCTTGATGTTATCTTCCCATTAAAGAGTTGTCTCTGTTGTCACGATTATCTTCTAACCTGTCCTCCAACATTGTTTTCAACAGGCTGGTATATCTCTTTATGTATCCAATATTTGATTTGATCTCGTGTGGTGATTCTCTCCTCACATCTTGTCGCAGACGACTTACTTCTTACCCAGAACTCTTCAACAATCTGGAAATGAAGGCGAAATTACAACACCAAGAATATTGTCAGTCTGCCAGAAACTGCAATACAATCCGTGTTTCTGTGATACTACCTATTATCGATTAATTATCATGTTGTAGGCTGGTGTGAATAATGTGGCATACCTTGCTGCCTTGCAGGGTGTGTTTCTCATGTTGGAAACTCCATAGTTTTGATAACCATGTGTTATGAAACACACTATGAATAATACAAATCCTACATTAAGTTATTGGTGGGGCTGAGTGGTCTCGAGGTATGGTGTCCGCCTCGAGTGCTGGAGGTCCCGGGTTCAGGCCCCGGTGAGGACCGGGATTTATTTAAAAAATCCACCTGGACTTTCAGTAATAAAATTTCCCCTGGTCTCTGGGTAGTGAGATCGGACGCCCGTGTGTATTGTTGCGCAAGTAAAAAATCCCTTGGCAGTTGGAAATCGAAAAAGAGTGGCCTAACGGCCCTGCCCCCCCCCCCCCCCCCTTCCAAAATTTCGAGTTAAAAATCTACCCAAAGTATTTCAGGATCCTCACCGATGCAACGGAGTTCGTGCATTGAGCTGAGTTTCTCCAGACTCAGGTATGAGTTAGGAGGAAAACGGAGCACTTATGGGTTAAACCGTGTGCCGTGATGTTGATCCAACGACTAAACGACTACTTTAAGTTATGAAACAGAAAGTTGAGTAATACATTAACTACATTAAGATACGAAACAGAAGGATGAATAAAACATTTACAACATTAAGATATGAAACAAAAGGATGAGTAATACATTGACTACATTAAGATATGAAACACAAGGATGAGTAATACATTGACTACATTAAGATATGAAATAGAAGGATGAGTAATACATTAACTACAATAAGATGTGAAACAGAAGGAAGAGTAATACATTGACTACATTAAGATATGAAACCGAAAGTTGAATAATACATTGACTATATTAAGATATGAAACAGAAGGATGAGTAATACATTGCCTACATTAAGATATGAAACAGAAAGCCCTGACGATCTGACAGGAAACGACTTTCATCTGGCGCATTTGGCCAAATCGCTGGAGATACACGTCAGCCTTGTCACTTCACTCTAGGAGAGAAAACCCTCACACGTCACCAATTGTAGTTTACACAAAAGGCCATGATTCATTATTGGCCAGCATACGTCGTGACACACTAAGAAGTGAATGTAAACTATATTTAAAAAAAAACAGCAGGCTTTGACGATGACTCCTACATCGTAGATAAAGCGGATGTAAATTATATAAAAACGCGGGTTTTCGTTAAGTATACCACTTTCGTTTTGAAGTGTCAGTGAATGGACAACTTACTGGACATGTAAGAAATGAATTAAATAATGGTAGGTCTGGTCTAAAAATTCTACTGGAAGATGGCAATGAGAAATTGCAACCATTTAAGAACTCAGGCAGGCTGCAAATGCAACTGTCCCAAAAGTAACAATGATAGGCCGGTGGAAAAAGATGACCGAAGACAGCTTACAACTAATGGGGAAGAATATTCATAAAAATTATTTAAAAAGGCAAAGGAGGTATGGCTTGAAGTAATATTGAAAAACAACAAAACACCCGAAATAACACAGTAAGACATACACAAATGAATGGCCTCACAAAGAAAGGAACACCCACATCAACAGGTTGCGTGAAGGCTAAAGAAGACAGTCATAGTTGTCAAGGATAATATATTAGACACGTGGTTAGGATAAATGAACAACCGTGACAAGGATTCAAGCGGGCGCAGTAGCTTGCTCCCTGCAGTAATACAGATCCTATAGCTTGCTCCCTGCAGTAATGTAGGTCCTATAGCTTGCTCCCTGCAGTAATACAAGTCCAGTAGCTTGCTCCCTGCAGTAATACAAGTCCTATAGCTTGCTCCCTGCAGTAATACAAGTCCTATAGCTTGCTCCCTGCAGTAATACAAGTCATATAGCTTGCTCCCTGCAGTAATACAAGTCCTATAGCTTGCTCCCTGCAGTAATGTAGGTCCTATAGCTTGCTCCCTGCAGTAATACAAGTCCAGTAGCTTGCTCCCTGCAGTAATACAAGTCCAGTAGCTTGCTCCCTGCAGTAATACAAGTCCTGTAGCTTGCTCCCTGCAGTAATGTAGGTCCTATAGCTTGCTCCCTGCAGTAATACAAGTCCTGTAGCTTGCTCCCTGCAGTAATACAAGTCCTATAGCTTGCTCCCTGCAGTAATACAAGTCCAGTAGCTTGCTCCCTGCAGGAGACTCGCCTCGCTGAGGAAGGGTCACATCTGTCGTCTCTGTCACACTAGTGACACAAACCACATATGTCGTCTCTGTCACACTAGTGACACAAGTCACATCTATAGTCTCTGTCACACTAGTGACACAAACCACATCTGTCGTCTCTGTCACACTAGTGGCACAAGTCACATCTATAGTCTCTGTCACACTAGTGACACAAGTCACATCTATAGTCTCTGTCACACTAGTGACACAAGTCACATCTGTCGTCTCTGTCACACTAGTGGCACAAGTCACATCTGTCGTCTCTGTCACACTAGTGACACAAGTCACATCTACAGTCTATGTCACACTAGTGGCACAAGTCACAACTTTAGTCTCTGTCACACTAGTGGCACAAGTCACATCTATAGTCTCTGTCACACTAGTGACACAAGTCACATCTGTCGTCTCTGTCACACTAGTGACACAAGTCACATCTATAGTCTCTGTCACACTAGTGACACAAGTCACATCTATAGTCTATGTCACACTAGTGGCACAAGTCACAACTTTAGTCTCTGTCACACTAGTGGCACAAGTCACATCTATAGTCTCTGTCACACTAGTGACACAAGTTACATCTGTCGTCTCTATCACACTAGTGGCGCAAGTCACATCTATAGTCTCTGTCACACTAGTGACACAAGTCACATCTGTCGTCTCTGTCACACTAGTGACACAAGTCACATCTATAGTCTCTGTCACACTAGTGACACAAGTCACATCTATAGTCTCTGTCACACTAGTGGCACAAATCACAACTGTCGTCTCTGTCACACTAGTGGCACAAGTCACATCTATAGTCTCTGTCACACTAGTGACAGAAACCACATCTGTCGTCTCTGTCACTCTAATGTCGCAAGTCGCATCTGTCGTCTCTGTGATGGCAGGTTTGATGTCCGTCATTGTAATGACCGAGTTGATACTTGGGCGCTTAATGTCTGTAATTGTGATGACCGAGATTTTAAATGGTCGCTTGATGTCCGTGCTTGAAGACCGTGCTTGAAATTTCAGAGTTGATACAGGGACGTTTGGTCAGCATGTTTGTAATGACCGAGTTGATACAGTGGAGTTGTAACATTGGCGTTTGTTTACCGTTCTTGTACTGAGAGTTTAAACAGGGTCTTTACGCTGACATACTTCGAGCATTGTGTCTTCATTTGTTTATATTTTCACCCGTAAAATGACGTAAGGGATCACTGTTGGTGTTTGTTTCATACCTCATGTGACCTGTTTAAACTCTTCCAGGTCTCCAAATGGAGCTGCCTACTGTCGGTATTTCAGCTTCGCAATCTACCTATTGCTACGTTCGTATGGATCCTGTTGTCTTTCATTATCTGGTAAGTATTGTTATATTCGTAAAGCAACTGATGTCTGTATTCAGTCAGTGGTGTTATATTCATATAGGTGGTGTTGTCTGTATTCAGTCAGTGGTGTTATATTCATATAGCAACTGATGTCTGTATTCAGTCAGTGGTGTTATATTCATATAGCAACTGATGTCTGTATTCAGTCAGTGGTGTTATATTCATATAGCAACTGATGTCTGTATTCAGTCAGTGGTGTTATATTCATATAGCAACTGATGTCTGTATTCAGTCAGTGGTGTTATATTCATATAGCAACTGATGTCTGTATTCAGTCAGTGGTGTTATATTCATATAGCAGCTGATGTCTGTATTCAGTCAGTGGTGTTATATTCGCATAGCAACTGATGTCTGTATTCAGTCAGTGGTGTTATATTCGCATAGCAACTGATGTCTGTATTCAGTCAGTGGTGTTATATTCGCATAGCAACTGATGTCTGTATTCAATCAGTGGTGTTATATTCGCATAGCAACTGATGTCTGTATTCAGTCAGTGGTGTTATATTCATATAGCAACTGGTGTCTGTATTCAGTCAGTGTTGTTATATTCATATAGGTGGTGTTGTCTGTATTCAGTCAGTGGTGTTATATTCATATAGCAACTGATGTCTGTATTCAGTCAGTGGTGTTATATTCGCATAGCAACTGATGTCTGTATTCAGTCAGTGGTGTTATATTCATATAGCAACTGATGTCTGTATTCAGTCAGTGGTGTTATATTCATATAGCAACTGATGTCTGTATTCAGTCAGTGGTGTTATATTCGCATAGCAACTGATGTCTGTATTCAGTCAGTGGTGTTATATTCATATAGCAACTGATGTCTGTATTCAGTCAGTGTTGTTATATTCATATAGGTGGTGTTGTCTGTATTCAGTCAGTGGTGTTATATTCATATAGCAACTGATGTATGTATTCAGTCAGTGGTGTTATATTCATATAGCAACTGATGTATGTATTCACTCAGTGGTGTTATATTCATATAGCAACTGATGTCTGTATTCAGTCAGTGGTGTTATATTCATATAGCAACTGATGTCTGTATTCAGTCAGTGGTGTTATATTCATATAGCAACTGATGTCTGTATTCAGTCAGTGGTGTTATATTCATATAGCAACTGATGTCTGTATTCAGTCAGTGGTGTTATATTCGCATAGCAACTGATGTCTGTATTCAGTCAGTGGTGTTATATTCATATAGCAACTGATGTCTGTATTCAGTCAGTGTTGTTATATTCATATAGGTGGTGTTGTCTGTATTCAGTCAGTGGTGTTATATTCATATAGCAACTGATGTATGTATTCAGTCAGTGGTGTTATATTCATATAGCAACTGATGTATGTATTCACTCAGTGGTGTTATATTCATATAGCAACTGGTGTCTGTATTCAGTCAGTGGTGTTATATTCATATAGCAACTGGTGTCTGTATTCAGTCAGTGGTGTTATATTCATATAGCAACTGATGTCTGTATTCAGTCAGTGGTGTTATATTCATATAGCAACTGGTGTCTGTATTCAGTCAGTGTTGTTATATTCATATAGCAGCTGATGTCTGTATTCAGTCAGTGGTGTTATATTCATATAGCAACTGATGTCTGTATTCAGTCAGTGGTGTTGTATTCATATAGCAACTGATGTCTGTATTGTCAGTGGTGTTATATTCATATAGCAACTGGTGTCTGTATTCAGTCAGTGTTGTTATATTCATATAGCAGCTGATGTCTGTATTCAGTCAGTGTTGTTATATTCATATAGCAACTGATGTCTATATTCAGTCAGTGGTGCTTTGTTCAACCTATCGAAGCATTTATGTAAGGGAGTCTCCGTGGCCGAGCGGTTACGCCGTCTACCTCACGCTTCGAAGGTCGTGAGTTCGATTCCGGACTGCGTCGTTCGGTTCACGAGTGCAGTTTTCTGGGAGACTCCCAGGGGTCGACACCGGAGCTGCGGAGTTCGTGTGTGAAGCTTTCAGCAGGCCGCCCTGCAGAAAGAGACCCAGCCCTATGGGGTAAGACCCGATGCAATGCTGTCTTTTAAACCCTTTTTTAAAATTAGTTATATCAGATGTAGTCACTGTTGTTGTTGTTGTTGTTGTGAGTATCCCCGGGGTAACTAGCATACACCCGCAAGGGCTGTCATCAATTTCTCTCATCCCCGCCATGGATACGGTGACTGGAAAAATCTTGTTGTTGTTGTTGTTGTTGTTGCTGTTGTTGGAACCTCCTGGTGTCGTGGTAGTAACCCTTATTGAGCCGTTGAAGCCAGGAAGTGGTGAGTTGAGTCCAGTATCTGACATTATGTGATAATTTTCCAGTTATCTGAGTTGAGTACAGGACCTGATATAATGTGCAAATGTTCCAGTTATCTGAGTTGAGTCCAGAACCTGACATAATGCGCCAATGTTCCAGTTATCTGAGTTGAGTCCAGAACCTGACATAATGCGCTAATGTTCCAGTTATCTGAGTTGAATCCAGAACCTGACATAATGCGCCAATGTTCCAGTTATCTGAGTTGAGTCCAGAACCTGACATAATGCGCTAATGTTCCAGTTATCTGAGTTGAGTCCAGAACCTGACATAATGCGCCAATGTTCCAGTTATCTGAGTTGAGTACAGGACCTGACATAATGTGCCAATGTTCCAGTTATCTGAGTAGTCTGGAACCAATATCACAGCACTTGGGACATTACAATTTGTTTAATTCTCATCTTCAACAACCAGCAAAGAGTCCCAATGCAAGATCTGTTTAATCGCTTTTGTTTAGATCTGGATAATGATTACATCAATAGTTACTATGTCTTTCTTTGCTTCTTAGTTCATCAAACCATTGCTATTTCTCTGTTTTCAGCTATTGTATAGCAGTTGGCTTGGACCATGAAGAGCCTTTCTTCCCGTATATAAGGTAGGTTGATAAACAAACACAAGAACATGTAGTCTGTCTCCTTCACCTCTACCTGTGTGTGGACACAGCACACAAACTACTGAACATGTTCTGTAGGACTGTCCTCTGTACGGCCAGCTCAGACTGGCCCACTGGATCAACTCGAGATAGCAATCAACTAAAGAGTGAGCATTATGTGTTCGTGTGTCGAGTAAGACCAAAGTCTGCTCTTGCAAAAGGTAGGTGCTGAAGACGGAGGCAGCGCACCACAGAAATCAGGCTGCCACGCCGTGAATTTGTCAATCAAATCAGTCAGAAGGCCACCAAACCCTACTCAAGACGACTACCACGTTATGGACAGACCAGAACAGGTCATTCTTCTGCGCCTCAGAAAATGACACAATAGATTACGCAACCACATGTATACAAAATTCAAGATTTGTAATTCAGCCATGTGCACATGTGGTTTGGCGTGGCAGTCAGCAGAGCACATACTTCAGGATTGCCCAAACTACAACATATCCAGGCGAACCTTCTGGCCTAGAGAGACAGCAGTGGAAGATAAACTCTATGGACCGCTGAGTGAACTAAAAAAGACTTAGATTCATACAAGAGACAGCATTGCAGTTATAAACATATTTCAGGCGAACGAAAGAAGAAGAAGAAGAACTAAAGAGTAACTCCAATACACACTCGAGCTTCTGAACATCTTGACAAAGTAATCATCACAGATAATGATTGGTAGAAGTAAAGAAGAAGGAGGTGGAGGAGAGAGAAGAAGAAGACGACAAAGAAGAAAAGGAAGAGGATGAGGAAGAAGAAGACGATGACGACAAAGAAAAAGAATACAACGGAAAAAACGAGAAAGAAGAAGAAGAAGAAGAAGAAGAAGAAGAAGAAGAAGAAGAAGAAGAAGAAGAAGAAGAACAAGAACACGAAAAAGAAGACGATGGCGACGAAAACGAAGGTTATGACTATGACACATGATGATGATGAGTGAATTTGATTGAATTTTTTCTTACAAGGGCCTTACACGTGTACATTCATCTGTTCAATTGTTTAAACCAGGCTTTTCCAAACAACATATCGTTTCATTTTAGTCATTAGTCGTTAATCGCGGTTCCAACTTCACGGCAACGGGTCGTCCCCATTATGCTCCATTCCTGTGCAGTGAATATCACACGAAATGCTCCTCACTGCCCCATGTGAAAAGTGGAACAGACAGGAGACTCGACAAACCAACAGCCCGCACAGGTACACTATGCATAATGCCGCCGCCAGCACAAAAGTCCTACACGAAAAACACAGTTCTTCTTCGATGGAAGAGGCAGTCACAAGAACGCACTCAGCTCAGATCGTTTTTGTTTGTCCACTATCAGTTTTTCTTCTTCTTCTTTCTCTCTGATTCCTAAATCATTGTCACCAGTGACACCTTCCATCTCTGTGTTGCTAGTTTTGTGTTGAAACCTCCAGGTATTCTAATGACTTCTTGTTTTCTCATCTGAAGAACACTGGGGCTTTTTAGCTTAAATGTTACACAACAATTCATCGGAGTCCAAGAACAGATAACACACGGACCTACTATAACATCTAAACATAGATGGAAACTGTGTCGATAAACAGCATGACGTGCTGGAAACAGTGTCGATAAACAGCATGACGTGCTGGAAACTGAAAGACTTTGGCCAGGGTAAGCGTCACAGTGGCTTCGGGAGAACACTGTTGGGAGGCGTGGTTTCTGGGTGAAGGGCCAAGGGTCGACCAGCAAGATGATGGACACCGGACACTGCAGACACTTAAGTAGGAGAGACGGAAAGAGAGCAACTTGACCGCGGGCTATGATGAGAGCGACAGTATGCAAAGTATCTGCTTCCTACTTGACGGATGATGGCGATAATCTGCTTTGACATATAGCTGTTTCTAATTTATCATAACAACTGGACATTTCTTTTACAATACTGCGTGTTGGAAATAAATCTTGTCCACCTTTATTTAGGTTTGTTAACAAGGGAATTAAATCTTATTATTACGCTTACGTAAAGGGCATCTTCTCTTGTCTCCCTTGTTCATTGCATATGGTGATGTTTGCGGGGAGTCGGCATTTCTGCTCGGATATCTCCGCTGTATGAAGATTATCACCGAAATCAAGTGAATGTTGGAATCCCGTGGAGCAACAACAAACACAAGATCGTATATTAACATCATCAAGTGCACTGTTGATTGGAGTGGGCGATCATGCTTCTCCACATCTCCAGCATGACAAACGGCAGACAAGAACCTTCTGTCTCTTTCTCTTGCCATAAATCTGTCCAGTTGTCACATGTTTTTTTTTCTAATTATGCATTAACAACTAATGACTGCCTCTTTCTGATGTTTGTGATAAGTTGTCTTTATGTCGTAAACTAATTTTAAAATGTTTAGATTAGGAAACTCATGAAAGCTAATAGACTGCAATGGCTGGGGCATATAGAAAGAATGGAAGATAATAGAGAAACAAAACTCGCTTACACTCAAGAACTAAATGACCGTAGACCCCGAGGTAGACCAAGAAGATGGTGGAGAGATAATATACAAACATACCTACAATCACTTGGAATCAGCGACTGGCAAGAGAAGGTCAACCAGAGAGATGAATGGAGACAGATTGTATCTGCAGCAAAGAACCTCAATGGCTCGGAATGCTAAAGAAGAAGAAAATTAGGAAACTGAAAGAGAAGATGCTGGGCAGTTTGATAGAGTGGCATGGAGAAACATCAGTATCAGACATGACTGGCAGAACATGGGATAAAGACTGTGGACAGACATGATCACCAATGTCAAACAGCATAGACTATAAGAAGATTGGCAGTACACGAGACAGAAGACGGTGGACAGACATGATCACCAACGTCAAACAGCATAGACTATAAGAAGATTGGCAGTACACGAGACAGAAGACTGTGGACAGACATGATCACCAACGTCAAACAGCATAGACTATAAGAAGATTGGCAGTACACGAGACAGAAGACTGTGGACAGACATGATCACCAACGTCAAACAGCATAGACTATAAGAAGATTGGCAGTACATGAGACAGAAGACTGTGGAAGACATGATCACCAATGTCAAACAGCATAGACTATAAGAAGATTGGCAGTACGCGAGACAGAAGACTGTGGACAGACATGATCACCAATGTCAAACAGCATAGACTATAAGAAGATTGGCAGTACACGAGACAGAAGACTGTGGACAGACATGATCACCAATGTCAAACAGCATAGACTATAAGAAGATTGGCAGTACACGAGAGAGAAGACTGTGGACAGACATGATCACCAATGTCAAACAGCATAGACTATAAGAAGATTGGCAGTACACGAGACAGAAGACTGTGGACAGACATGATCACCAATGTCAAACAGCATAGACTATAAGAAGATTGGCAGTACACGAGACATAAGACTGTGGACAGACATGATCACCAACGTCAAACAGCATAGACTATAAGAAGATTGGCAGTACACGAGACAGAAGACTGTGGACAGACATGATCACCAATGTCAAACAGCATAGACTATAAGAAGATTGGCAGTACACGAGACATAAGACTGTGGACAGACATGATCACCAACGTCAAACAGCATAGACTATAAGAAGATTGGCAGTACACGAGACAGAAGACTGTGGACAGACATGATCACCAATGTCAAACAGCATAGACTATAAGAAGATTGGCAGTACGCGAGACAGAAGACTGAGAAGATTGGCAGCACACGAGACAGAATGTTGTGGACAGATATGATCACCAATGCCACATGGCATGGACTATAAGAAGGTTGGCAGTACACGAGACAGAAGGCTGTGGACAGACGTGATCACCAACGCCACACGGCATGAACTACAATAATAAGTTTGATTATTTCCTTGTATTTGGCATTGTCTAACGCTTTTTTGTTGCCTTTGAGGCATAAATACAGATGTGTTTATACTACTACAGCTCTTTTTAACAGTGTCTTGAGAATGAATATGGCATTGTTTGTGCCCTTTCCATTTACAAATCTCCACTGGGCATCATTAATTTCTCATTTAAACTTGTTTCTACCATCCATCCATCATGTGCCATGTTTCTACTATCCATCCATCATGTGCCATGTTTCTACCATTCATCCATCATGTGCCATGCCGATAAGCATGGGCGGTCATGTTCTGCCATCTCACTGGATCACCAGAGTCGTGGATCAGCTCCGTGTTTCTGTCTCGATCATGCCATGTGGCCAAGCCATCCACGCGACTTCCCCTTGGTCTCTTCATTTCGATCTTTCCAGTTGTCACCAAGTTCTCCAATTCATTTCTCATCATAACATGCCCAAAAAAGTTTGACTGTCTACGTCTAATGTCTCTAATCAGTTTACGATCTTTATTTCTTTCTTGAAGGACTTGTTCATTGGTTTTTCTGTCTGTCCATGGTATTCTTTGCATTTTCCTCAGAAACCACATTTACACAGCCATCAGATGTTTTTAAACTTGTCTGCTCATTGTCCACGCTTCATATCCATACAAAAGTACAGGTTCTATGTAACACTTCAAGACTCTTTTTCTCATTTCAATTGATATCTTTTTATTGGTCAGTACGCTTTTCATTTTGCAAAAGGCCACCTTCGCAATGGCAATTCTTGTTCTAATCTCTCCAAGGCATCTCCCATCTGATGTTATGACTTCCGAGATAACTGTATCGATTCACTTGTTTAAGAATATGCCCATTTACGTGTATATTACATTGTTTCTTACTCCTTTGATATTATTCTTGCATGTTTGCAGTCTATTCTTATTCCTATTTGTATTATTATTTGATTTATATGTTATAGTTTGTTGATCTTTCTTGATGTTATTTGTATATTGCAGTCTGTTGATCTTCCTTGTTATTATTTGTTGAGCAGGACTGCTTGCTGTTGCCATATTTTGGATGGTGTTATCATGCTCCTGTGTTGTCAGTCTTGCCACAAATGATCTATTAAATGATCTATTTCAGCCATACAGCAGTCCATGTCCCAGAGCGAAGCATCTTCAGCCAGATGGTCAACCTAGGAGCCTTCATGTGTGAGTTCAAACATCTTCTCTCTTCTAGTATATACGGCCTGGAATCATGGGGGATTAGAGTATTTCTTCAACAAATCCCTGGGTCATAGGTTCAGAAGAATGTATAGTGGTTTATATCATATTTAAACATTGTCCAATCATTGTTTGCCTTCTCACAGGATGTTTATTTATAGGTGAGGTTTTTGTCCTTTGACTTACTAAGTCATTTATCCATCATACATACATATTTATTTCATTGTCTTCCATTTGCCCTTTTCTCATCCAGTTTGCCAACTGTCACTCAGTGTTCAAGTTGGTTTCTTCCCATAACATGCCCACAGAATTTAGACTCCCGACATCCACTTCCTGTCATCATTTTGGGGGTATTCATCTGTTTCTGAAAGGAATACTACATTTCGTTTTCTCTCACTTCATATATATTATTATCATTATCATCATGTGCCATGCCAGTACAAGTTGGTGATCAAGGTTTGTCATCTGAAGATCACCATAGCTTCAAATCAGGTTTTTGTTATTGTCCCAATGATGCCATGTGAAGATCACCATAGTTTCAGATCGGGTGTTTGTTATTGTCCCGATAATGCCATGTGGCCAAGCCATCTGGGTATTTATCTTTGTCTTTCCTTGCTTCTTTCTCATCAAGCTCGACAATTGTCAATAAAGTATCAAATTTATTTTTCTTCATAACATGTCACAAAATCCTATCAGCCTGTATCTAGTTTCTCTGATAAGTTTACAGTTGTCATCTGTATGTATGCTAGAAGGAAAAACAAGATCATGGCACATTTGAGATTGATGGAGGCATAAAATCAAGACAAACAGGGGGGGGGGGGGGGGGGGGGTTGTGGTGGTTTTGAGTCTGAAGAAATAAGGCCACCTGGCTAGTGCAGTCGCCAAGGACTATGCAGGTTAGAGATTTTTCCTTTTCCCCCGACAGAAAAAAATCCACACCTTACCAAGGATTCGAACCTGGGTCTGCTGAAGGAGAATCTGGTGTTCTAGCCACTCCTCATAATACTTTTTAATAAACAGTGTACCATATATGTCCACTAACTGACATGTTTTCTTCCAATCAGACACATATATGTCCACTAACTGACATGTTTTCTTCCATTCAGACACATATATGTCCACTAACTGACATGGTTTCTTCCAATCAGACACATATATGTCCACTAACTGACATGGTTTCTTCCAATCAGACACATATATGTCCACTAACTGACATGTTTTCTTCCAATCAGACACATATATGTCCACTAACTGACATGTTTTCTTCCATTCAGACACATATATGTCCACTAACTGACATGTTTTCTTCCAATCAGACACATATATGTCCACTAACTGACATGTTTTCTTCTAATCAGACACAAATATGTCCACTGACTGACATGTTTTCTTCCAATCAGACATATATATGTCCACTGACTGACATGTTTTCTTCCAATCAGACACATATATGTCCACTGACTAACATGGTTTCTTCCAATCAGACACATATATGTCCACTGACTGACATGTTTTCTTCCAATCAGACACATATATGTCCACTGACTGACATGTTTTCTTCCAATCAGACACATATATGTCCACTGACTGACATGTTTTCTTCCAATCAGACACATATATGTCCACTGACTGTCATGGTTTCTTCCAATCAGACACATATATGTCCACTAACTGACATGTTTTCTTCCAATCAGACACAAATATGTCCACTGACTGACATGTTTTCTTCCAATCAGACACATATATGTCCACTGACTGACATGTTTTCTTCCAATCAGACACATATATGTCCACTGACTGACATGTTTTCTTCCAATCAGACACATATATGTCCACTAACTGACATGTTTTCTTCCAATCAGACACATATATGTCCACTGACTGACATGTTTTCTTCCAATCAGACACATATATGTCCACTAACTGACATGTTTTCTTCCAATCAGACACATATATGTCCACTGACTGACATGTTTTCTTCCAATCAGACACATATATGTCCACTAACTGACATGGTTTCTTCCAATCAGACACATATATGTCCAATAACTGACATGTTTTCTTCCAATCAGACACATATATGTCCACTGACTGACATGTTTTCTTCCAATCAGACACATATATGTCCACTGACTGACATGTTTTCTTCCAATCAGACACATATATGTCCACTGACTGACATGGTTTCTTCCAATCAGACACATATATGTCCACTAACTGACATGTTTTCTTCCAATCAGACACAAATATGTCCACTGACTGACATGTTTTCTTCCAATCAGACACATATATGTCCACTGACTGACATGTTTTCTTCCAATCAGACACATATATGTCCACTGACTGACATGTTTTCTTCCAATCAGACACATATATGTCCACTGACTGACATGTTTTCTTCCAATCAGACACATATATGTCCACTAACTGACATGGTTTCTTCCAATCAGACACATATATGTCCACTGACTGACATGTTTTCTTCCAATCAGACACATATATGTCCACTAACTGACATGGTTTCTTCCAATCAGACACATATATGTCCACTGACTGACATGTTTTCTTCCAATCAGACACATATATGTCCACTGACTGACATGTTTTCTTCCAATCAGACACATATATGTCCACTGACTGACATGTTTTCTTCCAATCAGACACATATATGTCCACTAACTGACATGTTTTCTTCCAATCAGACACATATATGTCCACTGACTGACATGTTTTCTTCCAATCAGACACATATATGTCCACTGACTGACATGTTTTCTTCCAATCAGACACATATATGTCCAATAACTGACATGTTTTCTTCCAATCAGACACATATATGTCCACTAACTGACATGTTTTCTTCCAATCAGACACATATATGTCCAATAACTGACATGTTTTCTTCCAATCAGACACATATATGTCCAATAACTGACATGTTTTCTTCCAATCAGACACATATATGTCCACTAACTGACATGTTTTCTTCCAATCAGACACATATATGTCCAATAACTGACATGTTTTCTTCCAATCAGACACATATATGTCCACTAACTGACATGTTTTCTTCCAATCAGACACATATATGTCCACTAACTGACATGTTTTCTTCCAATCAGACACATATATGTCCAATAACTGACATGTTTTCTTCCAATCAGACACATATATGTCCAATAACTGACATGTTTTCTTCCAATCAGACACATATATGTCCAATGACTGACATGTTTTCTTCCAATCAGACACATATATGTCCACTGACTGACATGTTTTCTTCCAATCAGACACATATATGTCCACTGACTGACATGTTTTCTTCCAATCAGACACATATATGTCCACTAACTGACATGTTTTCTTCCAATCAGACACATATATGTCCACTAACTGACATGTTTTCTTCCAATCAGACACATATATGTCCAATAACTGACATGTTTTCTTCCAATCAGACACATATATGTCCACTAACTGACATGTTTTCTTCCATTCAGACACATATATGTCCCCTAACTGACATGGTTTCTTCCAATCAGACACATATATGTCCAATAACTGACATGTTTTCTTCCAATCAGACACATATATGTCCAATAACTGACATGTTTTCTTCCAATCAGACACATATATGTCCACTAACTGACATGTTTTCTTCCAATCAGACACATATATGTCCAATAACTGACATGTTTTCTTCCAATCAGACACATATATGTCCAATAACTGACATGTTTTCTTCCAATCAGACACATATATGTCCAATAACTGACATGTTTTCTTCCAATCAGACACATATATGTCCACTAACTGACATGTTTTCTTCCATTCAGACACATATATGTCCAATAACTGACATGTTTTCTTCCAATCAGACACATATATGTCCACTAACTGACATGTTTTCTTCCAATCAGACACATATATGTCCAATAACTGACATGTTTTCTTCCAATCAGACACATATATGTCCAATAACTGACATGTTTTCTTCCAATCAGACACATATATGTCCACTAACTGACATGTTTTCTTCCATTCAGACACATATATGTCCAATAACTGACATGTTTTCTTCCAATCAGACACATATATGTCCACTAACTGACATGTTTTCTTCCATTCAGACACATATATGTCCAATAACTGACATGTTTTCTTCCAATCAGACACATATATGTCCACTAACTGACATGTTTTCTTCCATTCAGACACATATATGTCCAATAACTGACATGTTTTCTTCCAATCAGACACATATATGTCCAATAACTGACATGTTTTCTTCCAATCAGACACATATATGTCCAATAACTGACATGTTTTCTTCCAATCAGACACATATATGTCCAATAACTGACATGTTTTCTTCCAATCAGACACATATATGTCCAATAACTGACATGTTTTCTTCCAATCAGACACATATATGTCCAATAACTGACATGTTTTCTTCCAATCAGACACATATATGTCCAATAACTGACATGTTTTCTTCCAATCAGACACATATATGTCCACTGACTGACATGTTTTTTTCCAGTCAAAAATGTTGTTGTTATGTGCCCTGTTCTCTTCCTCCCCAGTGGCAGCCAACATGTACATCAAATACCTTCAGGTGCAGGCAGTCATCTTGACCCGCTCTCCGCCTCTTCCTCGCACCAGAGCTTTAAATATTGCATCCATAATTGTAGGCTTCGTGTCAGCTCTAGGACTAACTATGGTGGCAAACTTCCAGGTAAACCTGCGTGCTAGACTACTCACTCACCTTGTGACATGTTGTATTTGTGTGCTAGACTACTCACTCACCTTGTGACATGTTGTATTTGTGTGCTAGACTACTCACTCACCTTGTAACATGTTGTATCTGTGTGCTAGACTACTCACCCACCTTGTGACATGTTGTATTTGTGTGCTAGACTAATCACCCACTTGGTGACATGTCGTATTTGTGTGCTAGACTACTCACCCACTTTGTGACATTTTGTATCTGTGTGCTAGACAACTCAACTGCCTTGTGACATGTTATATCTGTGTGCTAGACAACTCAACCACCTTGTGACATGTTATATCTGTGTGCTAGACAACTCAGCCACCTTGTGACATGTTATATCTGTGTGCTAGATACCTCAACCACCTTGTGACATGTTGTATCTGTGTGCTAGACAACTCAACCACCTTGTGACATGTTGTTGTATCTGTGTGCTATACAACTCAACCACCTTGTGACATGTTGTATCTGTGTGCTAGACAACTCAACCACCTTGTGACATGTTATATCTGTGTGCTAGACAACTCAACCACCTTGTGACATGTTATATCTGTGTGCTAGACAACTCAACCACCTTGTGACATGTTATATCTGTGTGCTAGACAACTCAACCACCTTGTGACATGTTATATCTGTGTGCTAGACAACTCAACCACCTTGTGACATGTTGTATCTGTGTGCTAGACAACTCAACCACCTTGTGACATGTTATATCTGTGTGCTGGACAACTCAACCACCTTGTGACATGTTATATCTGTTTGCTAGACAACTCAACCACCTTGTGACATGTTATATCTGTGTGCTAGACAACTCAACCACCTTGTGACATGTTGTATCTGTGTGCTAGACAACTCAACCACCTTGTGACATGTTATATCTGTGTGTTGGACAACTCAACCACCTTGTGACATGTTGTATCTGTGTGCTATACAACTCAACCACCTTGTGACATGTTGTATCTGTGTGCTAGACAACTCAACCACCTTGTGACATGTTGTATCTGTGTGCTAGACAACTCAGCCACCTTGTGACATGTTATATCTGTGTGCTAGACAACTCAACCACCTTGTGACATGTTATATCTGTGTGCTAGACAACTCAACCACCTTGTGACATGTTATATCTGTGTGCTAGACAACTCAACCACCTTGTGACATGTTATATCTGTGTGCTAGACAACTCAACCACCTTGTGACATGTTGTATCTGTGTGCTAGACAACTCAACCACCTTGTGACATGTTGTATCTGTGTGCTAGACAACTCAACCACCTTGTGACATGTTATATCTGTGTGCTGGACAACTCAACCACCTTGTGACATGTTGTATCTGTGTGCTAGACAACTCAACCACCTTGTGACATGTTATATATGTGTGCTGGACAACTCAACCACCTTGTGACATGTTGTATCTGTGTGCTAGACAACTCAGCCACCTTGTGACATGTTATATCTGTGTGCTAGACAACTCAACCACCTTGTGACATGTTATATCTGTGTGATAGACAACTCAACCACCCTTGTGACATGTTATATCTGTGTGCTAGACAACTCAACCACCTTGTGACATGTTATATCTGTGTGCTAGACATTTCAACCACCTTGTGAAATGTTATATCTGTGTGCTAGACAACTCAACCACCTTGTGACATGTTATATCTGTGTGCTAGACAACTCAACCACCTTGTGACATGTTATATCTGTGTGCTAGTCTACAGTACTGCTGTCATATTTTCCCAACCTCTTTGTAGCTGTCACGTTGCCCCAGCCTAAGTACAGCTATCAAATTGTCCCAGCTTCAGTACAGCTGTCATGCTCACTCAACCTCAGTACAGCTCACCCAACCTCAGTACAGCTGTCATGCTCACCCAACCTCAGTACAGCTGTCATGTTGACCCAGCCTCATGTTAGCATAATTAATCAATCAGTCAAGTGCCATCTCCACAATAAAGATTGGAAGCAGTAGATCTCCAGCACTCTCTGTCTCTGGCTTCACTTGTTCACTCAGGCAGATTTCTTGATGTTATCCTCCCACTTGTCCACTCTGATAGATTTCTTGATGTTATCCTCCCACTTGTTCATTCTGACAGATTTCTTGATGTTATCTTCCCATTAGTCTACTCTGCAGATTTCTTGATGTTATCCTCCCACTTGCTCACTCTGACAGATTTCTTGATGTTATTCTCTCACTTGCATCTGACTACCCCTTACTCGTGTGCCTTTGTCTTTCCCGATTTTATATGAGTGTTATATTTTCCTTTGGTATGGTTTTTATAAGAGAGCCATATTTACCCCCAGTATGGTGTTTATGAGTGCAATATTTTTCTATAGGTTAGTTGTTATATGAAATTTATATATTCCCCCTGTATGGCTTCGATAAAAATGCCATAATTATATATAACATAGTCTTTATGATTCAGCTGAAATGTCTTCCTCAATGAGCACAAGTCTGTTGTCTTCCACAGACCAGGGAGATGCGTGAGGTCCACTACACTGGTGCAATCTTGGCCTTTTTGTCCGGTGTGGTCTACTGCTGGATACAAACATCCCTGTCTATAAAGCATAGACCCTGGTCAAAGATAACCATTTGGCAGTTCATGCACAGCATTTTGCTGACAGTTTGTTCAATCATTTGTATCCTTGTTGTAGAAAACCAGAATTCAATGCCATAATATAGAAGCAATGTGTTGTATAAAACTGGGATACACTGCCATAATATATTCATGTGTAGCAGCAATATGTCAGATTTCATATATTCATGTGTAGCAGCAATATGTCAGATTTCATCATGTGTAGCAGCAATATGTCAGATTTCATATATTCATGTGTAGCAGCAATATGTCAGATTTCATCATGTGTAGCAGCAATATGTCAGATTTCATCATGTGTAGCAGCAATATGTCAGATTTCATCATGTGTAGCAGCAATATGTCAGATTTCATCATGTGTAGCAGCAATATGTCAGATTTCATCATGTGTAGCAGCAATATGTCAGATTTCATCATGTGTAGCAGCAATATGTCAGATTTCATCATGTGTAGCAGCAATATGTCGGATTTCATCATGTGTAGCAGCAATATGTCAGATTTCATCATGTGTAGCAGCAATATGTCAGATTTCATCATGTGTAGCAGCAATATGTCAGATTTCATCATGTGTAGCAGCAATATGTCAGATTTCATCATGTGTAGCAGCAATATGTCAGATTTCATCATGTGTAGCAGCAATATGTCAGATTTCATATATTCATGTGTAGCAGCAATATGTCAGATTTCATCATGTGTAGCAGCAATATGTCAGATTTCATATATTCATGTGTAGCAGCAATATGTCAGATTTCATGTGGAAAAAAAGACACATTCATGGCAGATATTGACTAAGATAAGGGGATGAAATGATATGTATGAGGAGACAAGTAACTACAACTACTGATGATACAAGTAACTAGCCTGCTGTGTGTTTTGTCATTACCATAGTAACTCAGTTTCAGAGATTACAAATTTCTGCCATTTAGCCACATATTAAGACAGTGTTAGTCCTTGACCCTTGTCCAGTTTTTATCTGTAAAACTGTGTATAAGATCAGAGAATCAGCTGGCCATGGAACAAAACATGTAAGTCATTTCACCTTATTAATGAATGTATTTATGTTGTTGAAAACAATGTTGAAAAAGGGTTCAGTGTTTATTTTCTTATGACACCTGCAGAGCAAGGCTTTCTGATATTTCATATCAATATTATCACAATAACCAGCTGTAGTAACATAATTTAACTCACATATTTAGGAATGAAAGTGGTTTCCTCATTTCTCAAAGTTATAATCAAATGTACATGAAGTCATTAGAATGTACAGTCCCATGGCAATATTTTCTATGTGATCAATGCCATATGTGATTTTCTATGTGATAATTGTCTTATGTGATTTTCTATGTGTTCATTTTCATTTGTGATTTTCTATACAATCATTGTAATATGTGATTTTCTATTTGATCATTGTCATATGTGATTTTCTATATGATCAATGTCATATAAGATTTTCTATGTGATCAATGTCATATGTGATTTTCTGTGTGGTCATTTTCATATGTGATTTTCTATGTGATCATTGTCATATGTGGTTTTCTATGTGATCAATGTCATATATGACTTTCTATGTGATCATTGTCATATGTGATTTTCTATGTTATCATTGTCATATGTGATTTCAAGTCTTTTAGCCTTTTCAGTGCCAACGGTTGATATATCACCAAGTGTGACCTAACATTTGGACTGAAGGATGATATACCACCATACCAGGGTCGTCATGTGATTTGTTTTGTTTTGTGGTATCTATTACAATTTCAGTGCTCAGTGAATGGACATTTATACTGTAATACTTATTTATTTGATTGTGAAGCATGTTTAGTCCAAACCTACTGTATGGGCACTGATTTGGTTAATATATGTGCAATATGTTATAAGGGTTACAGACAAGAGGATCGACCTCGTCTCTCCCATAAGGCCAGTCTTCCATCCAGCCGGCCACAAGCTTAGTTCCAACAATTCCCCCAGGGGTGTCAGACAAAACTGCACTCACACACCAAATGACAGACACTGAAAGCAAACCCATGATCTGTGTAGCTAAAGGCAGTGCCTTATTACTTCACCACAACCAGTCCAATATACACACATGCACGCACGCACGCATGCATGCACACATGCGCGCATGAAACCACCTATAACTTCACAACAAAAAGTCCAATATATGTACAAGAATCCACTTATCACTTCACCACAACCAGTCCAACATATGTACAAGAATCCCACTTATCACGTTACCACAAAAAGTCCAATATATGTACACGATTCCACTTATCATTTCACCACAACCAGTCCAATGTATGTACAAGAATCCACTTATCACTTCACAACAACCAGTCCAACATACGTACAAGAATCCCACTTATCACGTTACCACAAAAAGTCCAATATATGTACACGATTCCACTTATCATTTCACCACAACCAGTCCAATGTATGTACAAGAATCCACTTATTACTTCATCACAACCAGTCCAACATATGTACAAGAATCCACTTATCACTTCACCACAGGAATACAAGAAATATCTGTGCAAGGATCCACTCATCTACATGTGTAGGAATACAGAGATATCTGTTCAAGGATCCACTCATCTACATGTGTAGGAATACAGAGATATCTGTGCAAGGATCCACTCATCTACATGTGTAGGAATACAGAGATATCTGTGCAAGGATCCACTCATCTACATGTGTAGGAATACAGAGATAACTGTGCAAGGATCCACTCATCTACATATGTAGGAATACAGAGATATCTGTGCAAGGATCCACTCATCTACATGTGTAGGAATACAGAGATATCTGTGCAAGGATCCACTCATCTACATATGTAGGAATACAGAGATATCTGTGCAAGGATCCACTCATCTACATGTATAGGAATACAGAGATATCTGTGCAAGGATCCACTCATGTACATGTGTAGGAATACAGAGATATCTGTGCAAGGATCCACTAAATCTAGATGTTCATTAACACAGAGATATCAATGCGAGGATCCTCTCAACTACACGTTTAGTAATACAGAGATATCTGTGCAAGGATCCACTAAATCTAGATGTTCAGGAATACAGAGATATCTGTGCAAGGATCCACTAAATCTAGATGTTCAGAAACACAGAGATATCAATGCAAGGATCCTCTCAACTACACGTTTTGTAATACAGATATATCTGTGCTAGGATCCACTAAATCTAGATGTTCAGGAATACAGAGATATCTGTGCAAGAATCCACTAATCAAGAGATGTAAGACAACAGCTATAAGCATATGAGTTTGTGTTCCTGTTGAGGTGTGATATTCCTAGCAAAGACTTGGGGATCAGAAACAATAATTGGAAGTGTAATGTGTGTGGTTGTTGTCATGTTACATTTAGAAAGTGTTATTTGTGTGTTTCTTGTCATGTTACATTTAGAAAGTGTTATTTGTGTGTTTCTTGTCATGTTACATTTAGAAAGTGTTATTTGTGTTATTTAGGACACCCTACGAATTGTGTACCTTTGGTCTACGATTTCTGAGTGGCTGACAGCCATTTTTACAATATCATATGTGTTGACATACTACAGAGACTTTTCCCATGTAAGCTTCAATTTTCCTAGTGTTCGGATCAAGAATGAACAGGTTTGTCATTTCATAATTATTATGTTTAAGTTTTTACATTCGCCGAAGGCAATACATAGTATTATAGTTACACTCTGCCATATGTTCATGCTAGACATTCACAGAAAGCATATTGTAGACTTATAGTTCACCCAAGGTTATAGTTCCCTCAAGAAAATAATCAGTCTTAGAATTCCCTGAAGAAAATACTTAGGCTTATAGTTCACTCAAGAAAATACTTAGTCTTATAGTTCCCCCAAGAAAATACTTAGGCTTATAGTTCCCCCAAGAAAATACTCAGGCTTCTCCTGTGTGTTGCCAGGGCCCATAAGGGAAGCAAAGAATAGCAACACTGCAGCCTACCACGCATGTCGT
>OY992876.1:143126881-143201881 GCA_963921405.1 Cepaea hortensis | reverse complement strand
AGCCAGTGTTTTACATTGTTTGTGCCAAAACTATTTTCTACTCCAACAGGGTGGCCAAAAGACACATTCATGTAATTTGACACTGGTTTACTTGAATATGCATTCCATCATTCATGAGCTTTTTCTGAACAATTTATGGCATCTGTCTGCATCAGTATTTCTAAACATAACATGTTGTGTTGACATATATAACAATCAGCATCTTCACACTTCAACTACAGCTTGCCCTGAGGGTGTAAAGTTGAATCTTTAACTGATTCAATGCCAAACAAAAAGTGCTTTGGCCCAAGCAGAAATTTATGGCAGAAAATGGGAAGTAGGGGTGTGTCACAATAATGATCTAAAAATTGTTAAAATAGTAGCAAATATATTGTATTGTATATCAAATTAAAGGACATTGCACAAGGAACACGTTGGTATTGCTACTGTTGCTATAGGTTTTTTTTTTTTTTTTAAATTAGCATATCCTTTTTACAGGACTTAGCTGTCAACACCAGCATCTTTCATCTGTATGTTGATCTCTTGGCAAGATTACGCTCAGTAGTTTGACATTGCTTTCTGAGCGGCCGGCTCACATACCCCGTAAGTTACCGATGCGATTCGAACCACTGCTGATTTGAACCGTCATCACGTTACCTGACGAGAGTATACGAGATTACGGAGAAAAGTCATAACCTCTAAGCCACGAAGCCGGCTGCTATAGGTTAGAAATATAATAATAATATTAGCAGATGTTGTAAAAAACAAATTGAAGACAGGAGTGACAATTACATGAAATTTCCACTTACTAAGGCGCTACAGCTCCAATGCTGTTTATAATCCAATGAAACTTACTGAATTATGATAACTACACCACTTTGCTACACCAATTATTATTCTTTTAAATTTAATTATTTAAATACTCCTTAAATACTTTGTGATAGGCAAAGCAAACTTTAGGGGCACAAGTGTGGCCCATTAGCTAATTCGTCATGATGACAAACTTTCATGGTTAGTGGCTAACCGGTTATGTTGCCAGTTAGTTTTGTTGTCATATATAAATAATTAATTTTAACCGAACAACCACATTTAACATATGCTATCAGTTTAGAATCGTTCACAAAGTCCTTTAAATCAGAATAACTACAATCTAACATTGTTTAAAACTTTTATCTAATGTAAATATGGCCCGAAAATCAAGGCCGTTGCCACTCCAAAAATCATAAGAGTAACTACAACTTTAACTACACTAAATTTAGCCATTTTCAGTGTCTCATGGCCTGTGTGAAAATGAAAAACTTTGTTTAGGCGTAAAACTTCGTTTCAGGGCATTAAAATTAAGCAAGGTACACAAACAAAACAAACAAATGAACTGCCAAGATCTTGTCAATACAGTGACGAAGAGGCCCCAAAGTTGAGACTTTTTGTCAACCAAGTGACGGTTGGCATCGAATCAGTTAACATACACAACTGACATTTAAAAACATGCATACATCATTTTAATTTATAGGTATTCATACATCATTATCATTTATAAATATCAATACATCATTGTCATTTATAAATATTAAAACGTCATTTATAAATATTCATACATCGTTATCATTTATAAATATTATTACATCGTTGTCATTTATAAATATTCATACACTGTTGTCATTTATTACCAATATTATGTCCAGACTTTTAAATATCACAACACTCTCATAAGTTGTCACATTGCTATACTTGTACTAGTGCCACAATTGTAAATGTATATTGTAAAATACTGTTAGATTGTCAGTATTATTAGTGCTGTATTAATGCAGTGATAATAGTACTTTCTTATGCATGCTAATGTTTTAGTCACGTATGTAGTAAAATGACGTGGTCAGACTCCACAAATCTGGAGTAATGTGAGATGGTGATGAAATCTGTAGTGTTGTGGTGAAAGTTATTTGGTAGAGTGTTTCCCTACAATGTAGTAGATTGTACGTCTACCACAGTTTTACCGAGAGAAAAGGGATATTTAAATATTGAGCACAACCCACTACTGGCAACGCTGATCGTATACCGGTACGAACCTAAGGCCTTGTCCACGTCAATATGGAAGCACTAGACTCGAGAAAAGGAATACTCCAAAATAAGATGGTGTAATATTAAAAGATTTAAACATACACAGATTTTGACCATGGACCGACAGAACTCTTAAAAAATATTTTGCTCATACAAGACAAAGTAACCACACAAAAAAAAGTTATTTGCATATCCTTTACAGGACATCACTGTTAACTCCAGCATTATTTGGCTGTTTGTGATTTCTTAGTAAGTTTATGCTCAGTAGTTTGCCATTGCTGTCTGAACGACTGGCACTCATACCATTTTATAAAATAAACCAACGCAAGGCAAATGTCCCTTATTCATGTATTGATTGATTGATTGATTGATTGATCTAGGAACCGACATCACAGCATTCGGGACATTCCCATAAGCGCTCCGTCTCCATCCTCAGCAACCAGCGAAGAGTTCCAACACTAATAGTTCCAGTAGCAATCTGATTATATGTCCGTCTCGCCTTTCCTCTGAGCGTCGAGCGTCGGCCAGATCCTCTCGTCACTCCTCGCTGCCTCATTCTAACCAGACTATGGTGATCCATTTGCTCCTCCGAGGCGTACACGTGCTCCCACAAGGCCGCAACCACATCTGCCTTGTCATGCATCAATACTCCACCAAGTTCTGCCGAGCCAGCCAATCTGTCCGCCTGTTCATTTCCCCGCACACCGGCATGCCCAGGAGAAAAGATCCAGGTGATGCTTGCTACCTGTGACCTCCGAAGCGAAGCAAGCCACTCTGCACGAAGCTTGCCTGTTCTCACCCTTCTCAGCATGCTTTCTGAGTCAGTTACAATCACAATATGTGTATGTATCGTGTTTTCTATCCAGCGGAAAGCTGCACTGACCGCCTCCACCTCCATTCTTAAGCTAGATGTAGTGTCATCATACGCCAGGCTCTCCTGCACCAAACGCCGACCATTAGTTTTTGCCAAGAACCCCCAAGCACTTCTCCTACCTCTCAACACCGACCCATCTGTGTAGATAATCACATCACCCGGGCGAGAATTTTCCTGAATTAATTGCTGAATTTCCACTTCCGTGGCCCCTGCTGGCCACTCCCTGCACTCCCGGCTCAATGTGATTATAACTCTGCACAAGTCTGACTGCACGGCTGGCACTCTGACCCACACCTCTCCTCGCCTAATGTTCTCCAAGGGGCACACCTGTCTGATCGTATCCTCCGCCTGAGCCATCCATGATTTCCCTCTTATCAGTCTCTGACCCTTAACTACGTCCAGCGCCTCATGCAACGGGTGATCTGTGTCTGCAGCTACTCTGAGGTATGCCTTCGCTTGCATCACCTTGTGCCTACCAGCAACAGTAGGCAGACCAAGGATGTAACGCATACACACTACTGGAGTGTCTCTGGTGCATCCCAGAATGACCCACATAGCTTCATTCTGTATGCGCTCTAATTTCACCAGCTGACTCTTTGAGACAGTGAGCAGTCCTAGTCCATAATCAATCACTGAGAGGATCAAGTGCTGGTATAGTGTGAAGAGCATTCTCTGCTCTGTGTCCATTGCAGCCATAGTTTTAAGTGCATTGAGTCCCTTTTGAGATCTTGTCACAACCGTCTCCACATGGTCCTTGAAGGACAGACTCCTGTCAAATGTGATTCCCAGATACTTCAGTTTGTTCTCTCTGTTGACGCTTCTACCAACTATCGTGAGGCTTGGGGCATCATCTCTCACAATCCTGTTGTCCAGAGAGCACCACAACACAGCCGCCTTTTCCGGGTTGATGACAGCACTCATTTCAGTACACCAGTCAATCACTTTGTCTACTGTCACCTGTAGCTCCTGAGCTGTTTGATCCCTATTTCTCCCCTGCCTGTATGCAAGAATATCATCTGCAAATGTTAGAATCCTTCCAACCCTTGGTGCTTCTAGGTATGCAAGTAGAATTTGCATACCTTATTCATGTATGTATTGATATAAATGATTTAAAAAAGGAGACAATATTGGACATCAGTATTGTGCTGTCATTGAAAGATGACAGGAAGTTCAGAGCTGCAGAGTTCATGAACAACATTTCAACATTTTTGTTCAATTCAATGGGAAAATTAACAGATCAAAGAAGATATATTTTGTTTTGTTTTTCTTTTGTGTTATGATAAATCTCTTTTATATCAAAAAGGTTTCAAAGGCAATGCACCAGCTGTGATCCCATATGGCTCAGTCGCTTTCTGCAGGATGGCCTGCTGAAAGCTTCATACAAAGCACGAACTTTCTAGCTCCAACAATGACTCCTTGAAGTCTCTGAGAAAATGCACTCGTGAACCCACAACCTTGGGAGCACAAGTCAGGTGGCTTAACAACTGTGGCACAAAGACTCCATCTGTCATGTCAGTTGTAGTCTGAAGGACGATGGACAGTTGTGTTGACAGCGAGATAACAAGGGGCACAATTACAAGTTCTTCAGATTCTTGCAGTAGTTATCTCACATCTACAGCTGTATGACTGTCTTGTGACTTGCCATCTCATAACAACCACATCTGTCTTTGAATTTTGTTTCTTTTTATAATTTTAGGCAGTAATTAGTTTGCTATTTTATTTGCTGGAAATATTTGTATAATATTGGTCTCACATTTATTTGTCATATGTTTGTTTTGTCTGTTACAATTGTTTTGTGTTTGATGAACTGCTATTTTGACCATAGATGAGAAGATAGTGACTGCTGCTTATTGTTTTCCATAATGGTGGTGGAATTATTTTGCTAACACTGTGTTTAGTTGAGAGGAACAGGAAAAGGTTTTTGAAATAATCAACTGTCTTGGTGCATTTGATACTGCATTAGTAACAGATCTAAAATTTTTATGCTGGCTAAAGTGAGGGCAATATTGGCCACCTATTTCTACTTGCACTAGTGAGGGCAATATCAGCCACCTATTCCTCATTGCGCTGGCTAAAGTGAGGGCAATATTGGCCACCTATTCCTCCCTGCGCTAGCTAAAGTAAGGGCAATATTGGCCACCTATTCCTCCTTGCTAAAGTGAGGACAATATTGGCCACCTATTCCTCCTTGCTAAAGTGAGGACAATATTGGCCACCTATTCCTCCTTGCTAAAGTGAGGACAATATTGGCCACCTATTCCTCCTTGCTAAAGTGAGGACAATATTGGCCACCTATTCCTCCCTGCGCTAGCTAAAGTAAGGGCAATATTGGCCACCTATTCCTCCTTGCTAAAGTGAGGGCAATATTGGCCACCTATTCCTCCTTGCTAAAGTGAGGGCAATATTGGCCACCTATTCCTCCTTGCTAAAGTGAGGACAATATTGGCCACCTATTCCTCCTTGCTAAAGTGAGGACAATATTGGCCACCTATTCCTCCTTGTACTGGCTAAAGTGAGGACAATATTGGCCACCTATTCCTCCTTGCTAAAGTGAGGACAATATTGGCCACCTATTCCTCCCTGCGCTAGCTAAAGTAAGGGCAATATTGGCCACCTATTCCTCCTTGCTAAAGTGAGGGCAATATTGGCCACCTATTCCTCCTTGCTAAAGTGAGGACAATATTGGCCACCTATTCCTCCTTGCTAAAGTGAGGACAATATTGGCCACCTATTCCTCCCTGCGCTAGCTAAAGTAAGGGCAATATTGGCCACCTATTCCTCCTTGCTAAAGTGAGGGCAATATCAGCCACCTATTCCTCATTGCGCTGGCTAAAGTGAGGGCAATATTGGCCACCTATTCCTCCCTGCGCTAGCTAAAGTGAGGACAATATTGGCCACCTATTCCTCCTTGCTAAAGTGAGGGCAATATTGGCCACCTATTCCTCCTTGCTAAAGTGAGGACAATATTGGCCACCTATTCCTCCTTGCTAAAGTGAGGACAATATTGGCCACCTATTCCTCCCTGCGCTAGCTAAAGTAAGGGCAATATTGGCCACCTATTCCTCCTTGCTAAAGTGAGGGCAATATTGGCCACCTATTCCTCCTTGCTAAAGTGAGGGCAATATTGGCCACCTATTCCTCCTTGCTAAAGTGAGGACAATATTGGCCACCTATTCCTCCTTGCTAAAGTGAGGACAATATTGGCCACCTATTCCTCCCTGCGCTAGCTAAAGTGAGGGCAATATTGGCCACCTATTCCTCCTTGCTAAAGTGAGGGCAATATTGGCCACCTATTCCTCCTTGCTAATGTGAGGACAATATTGGCCACCTATTCCTCCTTGCTAAAGTGAGGGCAATATTGGCCACCTATTCCTCCTTGCTAAAGTGAGGACAATATTGGCCACCTATTCCTCCTTGCTAAAGTGAGGGCAATATTGGCCACCTATTCCTCCTTGCTAAAGTGAGGACAATATTGGCCACCTATTCCTCCTTGCTAATGTGAGGGCAATATTGGCCACCTATTCCTCCTTGTACTGACTAAAGTGAGGGCAATATTGGCCACCTATTCCTCCCTGCGCTAGCTAAAGTAAGGGCAATATTGGCCACCTATTCCTCCTTGTACTGACTAAAGTAAGGGCAATATTGGCCACCTATTCCTCCTTGCTAAAGTGAGGGCAATATTGGCCACCTATTCCTCCTTGCTAAAGTGAGGACAATATTGGCCACCTATTCCTCCCTGCGCTAGCTAAAGTAAGGGCAATATTGGCCACCTATTCCTCCTTGCTAATGTGAGGGCAATATTGGCCACCTATTCCTCCTTGTACTGGCTAAAGTGAAGGCAATATTGGCCACCTATTCCTCCTTGTACTGGCTAAAGTGAAGGCAATATTGGCCACCTATTCCTCCTTGTACTGGCTAAAGTGAAGGCAATATTGGCCACCTATTCCTCCTTGTACTGGCTAAAGTGAAGGCAATATTGGCCACCTATTCCTCCTTGTACTGACTAAAGTGAAGGCAATATTGGCCACCTATTCCTCCTTGTACTGGCTAAAGTGAAGGCAATATTGGCCACCTATTCCTCCTTGCTAAAGTGAGGGCAATATTGGCCACCTATTCCTCCCTGCGCTAGCTAAAGTAAGGGCAATATTGGCCACCTATTCCTCCCTGCGCTAGCTAAAGTAAGGGCAATATTGGCCACCTATTCCTCCTTGTACTGACTAAAGTAAGGGCAATATTGGCCACCTATTCCTCCTTGTACTGACTAAAGTAAGGGCAATATTGGCCACCTATTCCTCCTTGCTAAAGTGAGGGCAATATTGGCCACCTATTCCTCCTTGCTAAAGTGAGGACAATATTGGCCACCTATTCCTCCCTGCGCTAGCTAAAGTAAGGGCAATATTGGCCACCTATTCCTCCTTGCTAATGTGAGGGCAATATTGGCCACCTATTCCTCCTTGTACTGACTAAAGTGAAGGCAATATTGGCCACCTATTCCTCCTTGTACTGGCTAAAGTGAAGGCAATATTGGCCACCTATTCCTCCTTGCTAAAGTGAAGGCAATATTGGCCACCTATTCCTCCTTGCTAAAGTGAAGGCAATATTGGCCACCTATTCCTCCTTGCTAATGTGAAGGCAATATTGGCCACCTATTCCTCCTTGCTAATGTGAAGGCAATATTGGCCACCTATTCCTCCTTGTACTGGCTAAAGTTAGGGCAATATTGGCCACCTATTCCTCCTTGCTAAAGTGAAGGCAATATTGGCCACCTATTCCTCCTTGTACTGGCTAAAGTGAGGGCAATATTGGCCACCTATTCCTCCTTGCTAAAGTAAGGGCAATATTGGCCACCTATTCCTCCTTGCTAAAGTGAAGGCAATATTGGCCACCTATTCCTCCTTGCTAAAGTGAAGGCAATATTGGCCACCTATTCCTCCTTGCTAAAGTGAAGGCAATATTGGCCACCTATTCCTCCTTGCTAAAGTGAAGGCAATATTGGCCACCTATTCCTCCTTGCTAAAGTGAAGGCAATATTGGCCACCTATTCCTCCTTGCTAAAGTGAAGGCAATATTGGCCACCTATTCCTCCTTGCTAATGTGAAGGCAATATTGGCCACCTATTCCTCCTTGTACTGGCTAAAGTTAGGGCAATATTGGCCACCTATTCCTCCTTGCTAAAGTGAGGGCAATATTGGCCACCTATTCCTCCTTGCTAATGTGAAGGCAATATTGGCCACCTATTCCTCCTTGCTAAAGTGAGGGCAATATTGGCCACCTATTCCTCCTTGCTAATGTGAAGGCAATATTGGCCACCTATTCCTCCTTGCTAATGTGAAGGCAATATTGGCCACCTATTCCTCCTTGTACTGGCTAAAGTTAGGGCAATATTGGCCACCTATTCCTCCTTGCTAAAGTGAAGGCAATATTGGCCACCTATTCCTCCTTGTACTGGCTAAAGTGAGGGCAATATTGGCCACCTATTCCTCCTTGCTAAAGTAAGGGCAATATTGGCCACCTATTCCTCCTTGCTAAAGTGAAGGCAATATTGGCCACCTATTCCTCCTTGCTAAAGTGAAGGCAATATTGGCCACCTATTCCTCCTTGCTAAAGTGAAGGCAATATTGGCCACCTATTCCTCCTTGCTAAAGTGAAGGCAATATTGGCCACCTATTCCTCCTTGCTAAAGTGAAGGCAATATTGGCCACCTATTCCTCCTTGCTAAAGTGAAGGCAATATTGGCCACCTATTCCTCCTTGCTAATGTGAAGGCAATATTGGCCACCTATTCCTCCTTGTACTGGCTAAAGTTAGGGCAATATTGGCCACCTATTCCTCCTTGCTAAAGTGAGGGCAATATTGGCCACCTATTCCTCCTTGTACTGGCTAAAGTGAGGGCAATATTGGCCACCTATTCCTCCTTGCTAAAGTGAAGGCAATATTGGCCACCTATTCCTCCTTGCTAAAGTGAGGGCAATATTGGCCACATATTCCTCCTTGTGCTGGCTAAAGTGAGGGCAATATTGGCCACCTATTCCTCCTTGTGCTGGCTAAAGTGAGGGCAATATTGGCCACCTATTCCTCCTTGTGCTGGCTAAAGTGAAGGCAATATTGGCCACCTATTCCTCCTTGTACTGGCTAAAGTGAAGGCAATATTGGCCACCTATTCCTCCTTGCTAATGTGAAGGCAATATTGGCCACCTATTCCTCCTTGTGCTGGCTAAAGTGAAGGCAATATTGGCCACCTATTCCTCCTTGTGCTGGCTAAAGTGAGGGCAATATTGGCCACCTATTCCTCCTTGCTAAAGTGAAGGCAATATTGGCCACCTATTCCTCCTTGCTAAAGTGAGGGCAATATTGGCCACCTATTCCTCCTTGTACTGGCTAAAGTTAGGGCAATATTGGCCACCTATTCCTCCTTGCTAAAGTGAAGGCAATATTGGCCACCTATTCCTCCTTGCTAAAGTGAGGGCAATATTGGCCACATATTCCTCCTTGTGCTGGCTAAAGTGAGGGCAATATTGGCCACCTATTCCTCCTTGTGCTGGCTAAAGTGAGGGCAATATTGGCCACCTATTCCTCCTTGTACTGACTAAAGTGAGGGCAATATTGGCCACCTATTCCTCCTTGTGCTGGCTAAAGTGAGGGCAATATTGGCCACCTATTCCTCCTTGTACTGACTAAAGTGAGGGCAATATTGGCCACCTATTCCTCCTTGTACTGACTAAAGTGAGGGCAATATTGGCCACCTATTCCTCCTTGTGCTGGCTAAAGTGAGGGCAATATTGGCCACCTATTCCTCCTTGTACTGACTAAAGTGAGGGCAATATTGGCCACATATTCCTCCTTGTGCTGGCTAAAGTGAGGGCAATATTGGCCACCTATTCCTCCTTGTGCTGGCTAAAGTGAGGGCAATATTGGCCACCTATTCCTCCTTGTACTGGCTAAAGTTAGGGCAATATTGGCCACCTATTCCTCCTTGCTAAAGTGAAGGCAATATTGGCCACCTATTCCTCCTTGCTAAAGTGAGGGCAATATTGGCCACATATTCCTCCTTGTGCTGGCTAAAGTGAGGGCAATATTGGCCACCTATTCCTCCTTGTGCTGGCTAAAGTGAGGGCAATATTGGCCACCTATTCCTCCTTGCTAATGTGAGGGCAATATTGGCCACCTATTCCTCCTTGCTAAAGTGAGGGCAATATTGGCCACCTATTCCTCCTTGCTAATGTGAGGGCAATATTGGCCACCTATTCCTCCTTGTACTGACTAAAGTGAAGGCAATATTGGCCACATATTCCTCCTTGTACTGGCTAAAGTGAGGGCAATATTGGCCACCTATTCCTCCTTGTACTGGCTAAAGTGAAGGCAATATTGGCCACCTATTCCTCCTTGTACTGGCTAAAGTGAAGGCAATATTGGCCACCTATTCCTCCTTGTACTGACTAAAGTGAAGGCAATATTGGCCACCTATTCCTCCTTGTACTGGCTAAAGTGAGGGCAATATTGGCCACCTATTCCTCCTTGTACTGGCTAAAGTGAAGGCAATATTGGCCACCTATTCCTCCTTGCTAAAGTGAAGGCAATATTGGCCACCTATTCCTCCTTGCTAATGTGAAGGCAATATTGGCCACCTATTCCTCCTTGTGCTGGCTAAAGTGAAGGCAATATTGGCCACCTATTCCTCCTTGTGCTGGCTAAAGTGAAGGCAATATTGGCCACCTATTCCTCCTTGTACTGGCTAAAGTTAGGGCAATATTGGCCACCTATTCCTCCTTGTGCTGGCTAAAGTGAAGGCAATATTGGCCACCTATTCCTCCTTGTACTGGCTAAAGTGAAGGCAATATTGGCCACCTATTCCTCCTTGTACTGGCTAAAGTTAGGGCAATATTGGCCACCTATTCCTCCTTGCTAAAGTGAGAGCAATATTGGCCACCTATTCCACCTTGTGCTGGCTAAAGTGAGGGCAATATTGGCCACCTATTCCTCCTTGTGCTGGCTAAAGTGAGGGCAATATTGGCCACCTATTCCACCTTGTGCTGGCTAAAGTGAGGGCAATATTGGCCACCTATTCCACCTTGTGCTGGCTAAAGTGAGGGCAATATTGGCCACTTATTCCTTCGCTGCGCTGGCTAAAGTGAGGACAATATTGGCCACCTATTCCTCCTTTTACTGGCTAAAGTGAAGGCAATATTGGCCATCTAATCCTCCTTGTGCTGGCTAATGTGAGGGTAATATTGGCCACCTATTCCTCCTTGCGCTAGCTAAAGCGAGGGCAATATTGGCCACCTATTCCACCTTGTACTGGCTAAAGTGAAGGCAATATTGGCCACCTATTCCTCCTTGTACTGGCTAATGTGAGGGCAATATTGGCCACCTATTCCACCTTGTACTGGCTAAAGTGAGAGCAATATTGGCCACCTATTCCTCCTTGTACTGGCTAAAGTGAGGGCAATATTGGCCACCTATTCCTCCTTGTACTGGCTAATGTGAGGGCAATATTGGCCACCTATTCCTCCTTGTACTGGCTAATGTGAGGGCAATATTGGCCACCTATTCCTCCTTGCTAATGTGAGGGCAATATTGGCCACCTATTCCTCCTTGCTAAAGTGAGGGCAATATTGGCCACCTATTCCTCCTTGCTAATGTGAGGGCAATATTGGCCACCTATTCCTCCTTGTACTGACTAAAGTGAAGGCAATATTGGCCACCTATTCCTCCTTGTACTGACTAAAGTGAAGGCAATATTGGCCACCTATTCCTCCTTGTACTGACTAAAGTGAGGGCAATATTGGCCACCTATTCCTCCTTGTACTGGCTAAAGTGAGGGCAATATTGGCCACCTATTCCTCCTTGTACTGACTAAAGTGAAGGCAATATTGGCCACCTATTCCTCCTTGTACTGACTAAAGTGAAGGCAATATTGGCCACCTATTCCTCCTTGTACTGGCTAAAGTGAGGGCAATATTGGCCACCTATTCCTCCTTGTACTGGCTAAAGTGAAGGCAATATTGGCCACCTATTCCTCCTTGTACTTGCTAAAGTGAAGGCAATATTGGCCACCTATTCCTCCTTGCGCTGGCTAATGTGAAGGCAATATTGGCCACCTATTCCTCCTTGTACTTGCTAAAGTGAAGGCAATATTGGCCACCTATTCCTCCTTGTACTTGCTAAAGTGAAGGCAATATTGGCCACCTATTCCTCCTTGTACTTGCTAAAGTGAAGGCAATATTGGCCACCTATTCCTCCTTGCTAAAGTGAGGGCAATATTGGCCACCTATTCCTCCTTGTACTGGCTAAAGTGAGGGCAATATTGGCCACCTATTCCTCCTTGTACTGACTAAAGTGAGGGCAATATTGGCCACCTATTCCTCCTTGCTAATGTGAGGGCAATATTGGCCACCTATTCCTCCTTGCTAAAGTGAGGGCAATATTGGCCACCTATTCCTCCTTGTACTGACTAAAGTGAAGGCAATATTGGCCACCTATTCCTCCTTGCTAAAGTGAGGGCAATATTGGCCACCTATTCCTCCTTGCTAAAGTGAGGGCAATATTGGCCACCTATTCCTCCTTGCTAAAGTGAGGGCAATATTGGCCACCTATTCCTCCTTGTACTGACTAAAGTGAAGGCAATATTGGCCACCTATTCCTCCTTGTACTGGCTAAAGTGAGGGCAATATTGGCCACCTATTCCTCCTTGTACTGGCTAAAGTGAGGGCAATATTGGCCATCTATTCCTCCTTGCTAAAGTGAGAGCAATATTGGCCACCTATTCCTCCTTACGCTGGCTAAAGTGAAGGCAATATTGGCCACCTATTCCTCCTTGTACTGGCTAAAGTGAAGGCAATATTGGCCACCTATTCCTCCTTGTACTGGCTAAAGTGAAGGCAATATTGGCCACCTATTCCTCCTTGCTAATGTGAAGGCAATATTGGCCACCTATTCCTCCTTGTACTGGCTAAAGTGAGGACAATATTGGCCACCTATTCCTCCTTGTACTGGCTAAAGTTAGGGCAATATTGGCCACCTATTCCTCCTTGCTAAAGTGAGAGCAATATTGGCCACCTATTCCACCTTGTGCTGGCTAAAGTGAGGGCAATATTGGCCACCTATTCCTCCTTGTGCTGGCTAAAGTGAGGGCAATATTGGCCACCTATTCCACCTTGTGCTGGCTAAAGTGAGGGCAATATTGGCCACCTATTCCACCTTGTGCTGGCTAAAGTGAGGGCAATATTGGCCACTTATTCCTTCGCTGCGCTGGCTAAAGTGAGGACAATATTGGCCACCTATTCCTCCTTTTACTGGCTAAAGTGAGGGCAATATTGGCCACCTATTCCTCCTTGCACTGGCTAAAGTGAGGACAATATTGGCCACCTATTCCTCCTTTTACTGGCTAAAGTGAGGACAATATTGGCCACCTATTCCTCCTTTTACTGGCTAAAGTGAGGGCAATATTGGCCACCTATTCCTCCTTGCACTGGCTAAAGTGAGGACAATATTGGCCACCTATTCCTCCTTTTACTGGCTAAAGTGAGGGCAATATTGGCCACATATTCCTCCTTGCACTGGCTAAAGTGAAGGCAATATTGGCCATCTAATCCTCCTTGTGCTGGCTAATGTGAAGGCAATATTGGCCACCTATTCCTCCTTGTACTGGCTAAAGTGAGGGCAATATTGGCCACCTATTCCTCCTTTTACTGGCTAAAGTGAGGACAATATTGGCCACCTATTCCTCCTTTTACTGGCTAAAGTGAGGGCAATATTGGCCACCTATTCCTCCTTTTACTGGCTAAAGTGAGGGCAATATTGGCCACATATTCCTCCTTGCACTGGCTAAAGTGAAGGCAATATTGGCCATCTAATCCTCCTTGTGCTGGCTAATGTGAAGGCAATATTGGCCACCTATTCCTCCTTGTACTGGCTAAAGTGAGGGCAATATTGGCCACCTATTCCTCCTTTTACTGGCTAAAGTGAGGACAATATTGGCCACCTATTCCTCCTTTTACTGGCTAAAGTGAGGACAATATTGGCCACCTATTCCTCCTTTTACTGGCTAAAGTGAGGGCAATATTGGCCACATATTCCTCCTTGCACTGGCTAAAGTGAAGGCAATATTGGCCATCTAATCCTCCTTGTGCTGGCTAATGTGAAGGCAATATTGGCCACCTATTCCTCCTTGCACTGGCTAAAGTGAGGACAATATTGGCCACCTATTCCTCCTTGTACTGGCTAAAGTGAGGGCAATATTGGCCACCTATTCCTCCTTGCACTGGCTAAAGTGAGGGCAATATTGGCCACCTATTCCTCCTTGCACTGGCTAAAGTGAGGACAATATTGGCCACCTATTCCTCCTTTTACTGGCTAAAGTGAGGGCAATATTGGCCACATATTCCTCCTTGCACTGGCTAAAGTGAAGGCAATATTGGCCATCTAATCCTCCTTGTGCTGGCTAATGTGAAGGCAATATTGGCCACCTATTCCTCCTTGTACTGGCTAAAGTTAGGGCAATATTGGCCACCTATTCCTCCTTGCTAAAGTGAGAGCAATATTGGCCATCTAATCCTCCTTGTGCTGGCTAATGTGAGGGTAATATTGGCCACCTATTCCTCCTTGCGCTGGCTAAAGTTAGGGCAAATATTGGCCACCTATTCCTCCTTGTACTGGCTAAAGTGAGGGCAATATTGGCCACCTATTCCTCCTTGCTAAAGTGAGAGCAATATTGGCCACCTATTCCTCCTTGCGCTGGCTAAAGCGAGGGCAATATTGGCCACCTATTCCTCCTTGCTAAAGTGAGAGCAATATTGGCCACCTATTCCTCCTTACGCTGGCTAATGTGAGGACAATATTGGCCACCTATTCCTACTTACATTGTCTAAAGTTAGGGCGATATTGGCCACCTATTCCTCCTTGCGCTGGCTAAAGTGAGGGCAATATTGGCCACCTATTCCTCCTTGCACTGGCTAAAGTGAGGGCAATATTGGCCACCTATTCCTCCCTGTGCTGGCTAAAGTGAGGGCAATATTGGCCACCTATTCCTCCCTGCGCTAGCTAAAGTGAGGGCAATATTGGCCACCTATTCCTCCCTGCGCTAGCTAAAGTGAGGGCAATATTGGCCACCTATTCCACCTTGCGCTGGCTAAAGTGAGGGCAATATTGGCCACCTATTCCTCCTTGCACTGGCTAAAGTGAGGGCAATATTGGCCACCTATTCCTCCCTGTGCTGGCTAAAGTGAGGGCAATATTGGCCACCTATTCCTCCCTACGCTAGCTAAAGTGAGGGCAATATTGGCCACCTATTCCACCTTGCGCTGGCTAAAGTTAGGTCAATATTGGCCACCTATTCCTCCTTGCGCTGGCTAAAGTGAGGGCAATATTGGCCACCTATTCCTCCTTGCGCTAGCTAAAGTTAGGGCGATATTGGCCACCTATTCCTCCTTGCGCTGGCTAAAGTGAGGGCAATATTGGCCACCTATTCCTCCCTGCGCTAGCTAAAGTGAGGGCAATATTGGCCACCTATTCCACCTTGCGCTGGCTAAAGTTAGGGCAATATTGGCCACCTATTCCTCCTTGCTAAAGTGAGAGCAATATTGGCCACCTATTCCACCTTGCGCTAGCTAAAGTGAGGGCAATATTGGCCACATATTCCTCCTTGCACTGGCTAAAGTGAGGGCAATATTGGCCACCTATTCCTCCTTGTACTGGCTAAAGTGAGGGCAATATTGGCCACCTATTCCTCCTTGTACTGGCTAAAGTGAGGGCAATATTGGCCACCTATTCCTCCTTGTACTGGCTAAAGTGAGGGCAATATTGGCCACCTATTCCTCCTTGTACTGGCTAAAGTGAGGGCAATATTGGCCACCTATTCCTCCTTGTACTGGCTAAAGTGAGGGCAATATTGGCCACCTATTCCTCCTTGTACTGGCTAAAGTGAGGGCAATATTGGCCACCTATTCCTCCTTGTACTGGCTAAAGTGAGGGCAATATTGGCCACCTATTCCTCCTTGTACTGGCTAAAGTGAGGGCAATATTGGCCACCTATTCCTCCCTGCGCTAGCTAAAGTGAGGGCAATATTGGCCACCTATTCCACCTTGCGCTGGCTAAAGTTAGGGCAATATTGGCCACCTATTCCTCCTTGCTAAAGTGAGAGCAATATTGGCCACCTATTCCACCTTGCGCTAGCTAAAGTGAGGGCAATATTGGCCACATATTCCTCCTTGCACTGGCTAAAGTGAGAGCAATATTGGCCACCTATTCCTCCTTGTACTGGCTAAAGTGAGGGCAATATTGGCCACCTATTCCTCCTTGTACTGGCTAAAGTGAGGGCAATATTGGCCACCTATTCCTCCTTGTACTGGCTAAAGTGAGGGCAATATTGGCCACCTATTCCTCCTTGTACTGGCTAAAGTGAGGGCAATATTGGCCACCTATTCCTCCTTGTACTGGCTAAAGTGAGGGCAATATTGGCCACCTATTCCTCCTTGTACTGGCTAAAGTGAGGGCAATATTGGCCACCTATTCCTCCTTGTACTGGCTAAAGTGAGGGCAATATTGGCCACCTATTCCTCCTTGTACTGGCTAAAGTGAGGGCAATATTGGCCACCTATTCCTCCTTGTACTGGCTAAAGTGAGGGCAATATTGGCCACCTATTCCTCCTTGTACTGGCTAAAGTGAGGGCAATATTGGCCACCTATTCCTCCTTGTACTGGCTAAAGTGAGGGCAATATTGGCCACCTATTCCTCCTTGTACTGGCTAAAGTGAGGGCAATATTGGCCACCTATTCCTCCTTGTACTGGCTAAAGTGAGGGCAATATTGGCCACCTATTCCTCCTTGTACTGGCTAAAGTGAGGGCAATATTGGCCACCTATTCCTCCTTGTACTGGCTAAAGTGAGGGCAATATTGGCCACCTATTCCTCCTTGTACTGGCTAAAGTGAGGGCAATATTGGCCACCTATTCCTCCTTGTACTGGCTAAAGTTAGGGCAATATTGGCCACCTATTCCTCCTTGTACTGGCTAAAGTGAGGGCAATATTGGCCACCTATTCCTCCTTGTACTGGCTAAAGTGAGGGCAATATTGGCCACCTATTCCTCCTTGTACTGGCTAAAGTGAGGGCAATATTGGCCACCTATTCCTCCTTGTACTGGCTAAAGTGAGGGCAATATTGGCCACCTATTCCTCCTTGTACTGGCTAAAGTGAGGGCAATATTGGCCACCTATTCCTCCTTGCGCTGGCTAAAGTGAGGGCAATATTGGCCACCTATTCCTCCTTGCGCTGGCTAAAGTTAGGGCAATATTGGCCATCTATTCCTCCTTGTACTGGCTAAAGTGAGGACAATATTGGCCACCTATTCCTCCTTGCGCTGGCTAAAGTGAGGGCAATATTGGCCATCTATTCCTCCTTGCGCTGGCTAAAGTGAGGGCAATATTGGCCATCTATTCCTCCTTGCGCTGGCTAAAGTGAGGGCAATATTGGCCACCTATTCCTCCTTGTACTGGCTAAAGTGAGGGCAATATTGGCCACCTATTCCTCCTTGTACTGGCTAAAGTGAAGGCAATATTGGCCACCTATTCCTCCTTGTACTGGCTAAAGTGAAGGCAATATTGGCCACCTATTCCTCCTTGTACTGGCTAAAGTGAGGGCAATATTGGCCACCTATTCCTCCTTGTACTGGCTAAAGTGAGGGCAATATTGGCCACCTATTCCTCCTTGTACTGGCTAAAGTGAGGGCAATATTGGCCACCTATTCCTCCTTGTACTGGCTAAAGTGAGGGCAATATTGGCCACCTATTCCTCCTTGTACTGGCTAAAGTGAGGGCAATATTGGCCACCTATTCCTCCTTGTACTGGCTAAAGTTAGGGCAATATTGGCCACCTATTCCTCCTTGTACTGGCTAAAGTGAGGGCAATATTGGCCACCTATTCCTCCTTGTACTGGCTAAAGTGAGGGCAATATTGGCCACCTATTCCTCCTTGTACTGGCTAAAGTGAGGGCAATATTGGCCACCTATTCCTCCTTGTACTGGCTAAAGTGAAGGCAATATTGGCCATCTATTCCTCCTTGCGCTGGCTAAAGTGAGGGCAATATTGGCCATCTATTCCTCCTTGCGCTGGCTAAAGTGAGGGCAATATTGGCCACCTATTCCTCCTTGCGCTGGCTAAAGTGAAGGCAATATTGGCCACCTATTCCTCCTTGTACTGGCTAAAGTGAGGGCAATATTGGCCATCTATTCCTCCTTGCGCTGGCTAAAGTGAGGGCAATATTGGCCACCTATTCCTCCTTGCGCTGGCTAATGTGAGGACAATATTGGCCACCTATTCGTCCTTGTACTGGCTAAAGTGAGGGCAATATTGGCCACCTATTCCTCCTTGTACTGGCTAAAGTGAGGACAATATTGGCCACCTATTCCTCCTTGCTAATGTGAGGGCAATATTGGCCACCTATTCCTCCTTGTACTGGCTAAAGTGAAGGCAATATTGGCCACCTATTCCTCCTTGTACTGGCTAAAGTGAGGGCAATATTGGCCACCTATTCCTCCTTGTACTGGCTAAAGTGAAGGCAATATTGGCCACCTATTCCTCCTTGTACTGGCTAAAGTGAAGGCAATATTGGCCACCTATTCCTCCTTGTACTGGCTAAAGTGAGGGCAATATTGGCCACCTATTCCTCCTTGTACTGGCTAAAGTGAGGGCAATATTGGCCACCTATTCCTCCTTGTACTGGCTAAAGTGAGGGCAATATTGGCCACCTATTCCTCCTTGTACTGGCTAAAGTGAGGGCAATATTGGCCACCTATTCCTCCTTGTACTGGCTAAAGTGAGGGCAATATTGGCCACCTATTCCTCCTTGCGCTGGCTAAAGTTAGGGCAATATTGGCCACCTATTCCTCCTTGCGCTGGCTAAAGTTAGGGCAATATTGGCCATCTATTCCTCCTTGTACTGGCTAAAGTGAGGACAATATTGGCCACCTATTCCTCCTTGCGCTGGCTAAAGTGAGGGCAATATTGGCCATCTATTCCTCCTTGCGCTGGCTAAAGTGAGGGCAATATTGGCCATCTATTCCTCCTTGCGCTGGCTAAAGTGAGGGCAATATTGGCCACCTATTCCTCCTTGCGCTGGCTAATGTGAGGACAATATTGGCCACCTATTCGTCCTTGTACTGGCTAAAGTGAGGGCAATATTGGCCACCTATTCCTCCTTGTACTGGCTAAAGTGAGGGCAATATTGGCCACCTATTCCTCCTTGTACTGGCTAAAGTGAGGGCAATATTGGCCACCTATTCCTCCTTGTACTGGCTAAAGTGAAGGCAATATTGGCCACCTATTCCTCCTTGTACTGGCTAAAGTGAGGGCAATATTGGCCACCTATTCCTCCTTGTACTGGCTAAAGTGAAGGCAATATTGGCCACCTATTCCTCCTTGTACTGGCTAAAGTGAAGGCAATATTGGCCACCTATTCCTCCTTGTACTGGCTAAAGTGAGGGCAATATTGGCCACCTATTCCTCCTTGTACTGGCTAAAGTGAGGGCAATATTGGCCACCTATTCCTCCTTGTACTGGCTAAAGTGAGGGCAATATTGGCCACCTATTCCTCCTTGTACTGGCTAATGTGAGGACAATATTGGCCACCTATTCCTCCTTGTACTGGCTAAAGTGAAGGCAATATTGGCCACCTATTCCTCCTTGTACTTGCTAAAGTGAAGGCAATATTGGCCACCTATTCCTCCTTGTACTGGCTAAAGTGAGGGCAATATTGGCCACCTATTCCTCCTTGTACTGGCTAAAGTGAGGGCAATATTGGCCACCTATTCCTCCCTGCGCTAGCTAAAGTGAGGGCAATATTGGCCACCTATTCCACCTTGCGCTGGCTAAAGTTAGGGCAATATTGGCCACCTATTCCTCCTTGTACTGGCTAAAGTGAGGGCAATATTGGCCACCTATTCCTCCCTGCGCTAGCTAAAGTGAGGGCAATATTGGCCACCTATTCCACCTTGCGCTGGCTAAAGTGAGGGCAATATTGGCCACCTATTCCTCCTTGTACTGGCTAAAGTGAGGGCAATATTGGCCACCTATTCCTCCCTGCGCTAGCTAAAGTGAGGGCAATATTGGCCACCTATTCCACCTTGCGCTGGCTAAAGTGAGGGCAATATTGGCCACCTATTCCTCCTTGTACTGGCTAAAGTGAGGGCAATATTGGCCACCTATTCCTCCTTGTACTGGCTAAAGTGAGGGCAATATTGGCCACCTATTCCTCCCTGCGCTAGCTAAAGTGAGGGCAATATTGGCCACCTATTCCACCTTGCGCTGGCTAAAGTTAGGGCAATATTGGCCACCTATTCCTCCTTGCTAAAGTGAGAGCAATATTGGCCACCTATTCCACCTTGCGCTAGCTAAAGTGAGGGCAATATTGGCCACATATTCCTCCTTGCACTGGCTAAAGTGAGAGCAATATTGGCCACCTATTCCTCCTTGTACTGGCTAAAGTGAGGGCAATATTGGCCACCTATTCCTCCTTGTACTGGCTAAAGTGAGGGCAATATTGGCCACCTATTCCTCCTTGTACTGGCTAAAGTGAGGGCAATATTGGCCACCTATTCCTCCTTGTACTGGCTAAAGTGAGGGCAATATTGGCCACCTATTCCTCCTTGTACTGGCTAAAGTGAAGGCAATATTGGCCACCTATTCCTCCTTGTACTGGCTAAAGTGAGGGCAATATTGGCCACCTATTCCTCCTTGTACTGGCTAAAGTGAAGGCAATATTGGCCACCTATTCCTCCTTGTACTGGCTAAAGTGAGGGCAATATTGGCCACCTATTCCTCCTTGCTAATGTGAGGACAATATTGGCCACCTATTCCTCCTTGCTAATGTGAGGACAATATTGGCCACCTATTCCTCCTTGTACTGGCTAAAGTGAGGGCAATATTGGCCACCTATTCCTCCTTGTACTGGCTAAAGTGAGGGCAATATTGGCCATCTATTCCTCCTTGCTAATGTGAGGACAATATTGGCCACCTATTCCTCCTTGCTAATGTGAGGACAATATTGGCCACCTATTCCTCCTTGCTAATGTGAGGACAATATTGGCCACCTATTCCTCCTTGTACTGGCTAAAGTGAGGGCAATATTGGCCACCTATTCCTCCTTGTACTGGCTAAAGTGAGGGCAATATTGGCCACCTATTCCTCCTTGTACTGGCTAAAGTGAGGGCAATATTGGCCATCTATTCCTCCTTGTACTGGCTAAAGTGAGGGCAATATTGGCCACCTATTCCTCCTTGTACTGGCTAAAGTGAGGGCAATATTGGCCACCTATTCCTCCTTGTACTGGCTAAAGTGAGGGCAATATTGGCCACCTATTCCTCCTTGTACTGGCTAAAGTGAGGGCAATATTGGCCACCTATTCCTCCTTGTACTGGCTAAAGTGAGGGCAATATTGGCCATCTATTCCTCCTTGTACTGGCTAAAGTGAGGACAATATTGGCCACCTATTCCTCCTTGTACTGGCTAAAGTGAGGACAATATTGGCCACCTATTCCTCCTTGTACTGGCTAAAGTGAGGACAATATTGGCCACCTATTCCTCCTTGTACTGGCTAAAGTGAGGACAATATTGGCCACCTATTCCTCCTTGTACTGGCTAAAGTGAGGACAATATTGGCCACCTATTCCTCCTTGTACTGGCTAAAGTGAGGACAATATTGGCCACCTATTCCTCCTTGTACTGGCTAAAGTGAGGACAATATTGGCCATCTATTCCTCCTTGTACTGGCTAAAGTGAGGACAATATTGGCCACCTATTCCTCCTTGTACTGGCTAAAGTGAGGACAATATTGGCCACCTATTCCTCCTTGCGCTGGCTAATGTGAGGACAATATTGGCCACCTATTCCTCCTTGCGCTGGCTAAAGTGAGGGCAATATTGGCCACCTATTCCTCCTTGTGCTGGCTAAAGTGAGGGCAATATTGGCCACCTATTCCTCCTTGTACTTGCTAAAGTGAAGGCAATATTGGCCATCTATTCCTCCTTGCGCTGGCTAAAGTGAGGGCAATATTGGCCACCTATTCCTGCTTGCTGTTGGCCTACACAGTGTGATGTCGCTATCACATCAAAGACTCATGGCAGGATATTGCCTTGGGGGACATCTAATGAGATCTGTAGAAAATATGCCAGAGATCGCGGTTGGTCAACATAATAAAAGTAACTTCAGTTATTCTGGTGACATCTTTTAGATAGTAACAAGTGAGAATCAACTACAAAAAATGACACATAAAGTGCTTATAGAAAGTTAAAAGATGGGTCTCAGCTTGAACAATAAGAAGATAGAGGTCACGGTGATATGTAAGAATGAGATCATACCTAAATGTACAATTGAAGCCAATGGTGTTGATGTGGGGAAAGTGCAGCAATTCAAGTGTTTAGGCCAGGCACACAAATAACATCAGCTGGAAGATGTATCCCAGTGAGCAAGAACTGAGCAGGAAAAGCAAAGACTGCGTTTGATTAAATTAAGTACATCTTGCGCATTAAATCTTGTCATTAGAAATTAGAAAAATCATTCTTGCATGTTACATAGGACAGTTGTAACATATGGTTGTGAGTCCTGAACCAGTTGTAATGTACGACTGGGAGTCTTGGACCAGTTGTAATGTACGACGGTGAGTCCTGGACAAGTAGAAAAGAAGTTAGAAAATCACAAGAAGCTTCAGAGATGTGGTTTTACAGTAGAATGCTCAATGTAAAATCACTGTTGAATGTGTAGTCAATGTTGAATGTAAAATCATTGTTGAATGTAAAATCATTGTTGAATGTGAAATCATGTTTGCATGGCAAGTCATTTTTTAATGTGAAGTCATTGTTAAATGTGAAATCATTATTGTATGTGAAATCATGGTTAAATGTGAAGCCACTGTTCAATGTGAAGCTGACAGGGATAGAATGAGTGTTGTCACCATCATAGAGTGTTTAACATGTACCAATACTCATACTGAGATATAAACAGTTTGATTTCTGCATAAGCTGTTTTGTACTTTCTAGAATCTACCAGATGTGTTTCAGATTTTTCACATATTGTGTGCAACATTTCCAAGTAGCAGCATTAAAATAACTGTATTCTTTAGTGCGAATCGCATCAGAATACAGAGCCTTGACAGATACTGCTTTTCTCCTGTTTACAAGTTTTAATATTTTAAAAACAAGAAAACAGTGCTGCCCTAACGTGCATTAATAATTTCAAATTGTTTATGATATTGATAATCTCAATTTGTTTATGATATTGATAATCTCAATTTGTTTATGATATTGATAATCTCAATTTGTTTATGATATTGATAATCTCTATTTTTTTATGATATTGATAATCTCAATTTGTTAATGACTTTATTAGATATTATATGGTATTATTATTTATCATATTATAATCTCAAGTTCTGGTGTGTCATTTTGGAGTTACAATGTGAAATATTAAACCTGCACCAACTCAATAAATTATAAAAAATAAGTTGATGAAATATCATATTTTAAGGTAGGTTCTATCTCTATTATCATCTTTAGGTCTCAGATGGTCGGTCTAATGTTCAGTGTCTGTGTGTGAGTGTGTGTGTGTGTGTGCGTGCACGTGTGTGCATGCATGTGTGCGTGCGTGCGCACTGATAGATCTGTGCATGCTTGACAATCCAAAATGCTATTGAAAACAGGTGTTGACTGTTGCCAAGCTGATACTGGAGTCCAACTAAACACAAAATAAAATTAAGATGCTCGCTGCATGGATAAACACATACAGGATAATGTTTTCACCAAAATCTGTATCAACAAACAAGAAAAATAAAGCAATTAAAAACAAATTAAACAACAGAATACTTATTTGAACATCTGAGACGTGGTTCAATCACATCAAGCAGACTACATCTGAGAAGTGGTTCAATCACATCAATCAGACTACATCTGAGAAGTCCAGATGAGTATTCTGTTTGTAATACACCTGTATATTCACTGAGTTATCAGCACAACTCAAGAATGATGGCATCAGTCTATATCTGTCTATAAACTGTGAAGTATTTCATCAGACTTCTAGAATAATTTCAGAAAGCAATGGCTTTCTACTGGCAAACTACTGAACCGTTATTTGCCCAGTAAATTAAATTGGGCTTGAGGTTGATCACACTGTTGAGTTTATTTAACCTTTATGGTATATCTTACACCACTTTAAGTGAGGCTGACATGTTTACCCCACATGGTGTGGTATGTACAGGGTAGACATCTTGATTGTGGTTTAAATACAACTGAACAAACTATTTGACCTAGATCTTTGAAATGCCTGCCAAGAGTAGAAAACTCAGCAGCTTTAGGATTTAACAATTACATAAATAAATACATTATTATTCTTTGTTCTTGTATAAGCAAAATATTCAACAATCTAAACACCCAGATGTTACCCCTATGAATGTGTACAAATCTGACTGTTCAGCGTATAAAGCCAGAGCTCACTTTAACTTTATGTGTTCATGCACCAGCTGACACAAGATTATGCATTGTCTTATTTTAATTGACTTTTCTTCATTTTTTACCAAAAGCATGATCTTTTCCTGCAGTTTTGTTCTGTTTTTGGGTTCAATTGTACAATTGCTGCCTTTAACTCAATGTGCCTTATTTCGGTTCATACCACATGTCTGACCTATCAACTAACTTAGCCACTCCACTTCTGCTCTACAGTCCATGGGATACTGCTGTTGATGATGTCATACATTTGTGAATTCAAATTTTGCCTTATATTGATTAGTTCTTTGTTGTTGATTTGTTGGGTTTATGTTATTTACATCATTTGCTATGAAATAAAATATTTCATATAAAACTATCACAAATGAATGTCATGACTTCAGATACAAAAATGTTCATTGATAAAACAGTCACAAAGGAAATACTTGAAAAATAAACACATCATTCATCATCAATTGCCGTGCCGGCTGGCGTAGGCGTTCATGGTTCTCCACAGATCTCAGTCTTTGGTGTTCTGGATCACCTCTGCTGATGATATTCCTCCATGCCACCGTCTCAATCCGTCCAGCATCATTTCTCTTGGTCTGCCTCTGCCTCTCTTCCCCTCGATCTTCCCAGTTGTAACGATGTTGTCCAATGCCTCCCTTCTCATCACATGACCAAGGAGATTAATACTGCCATCAAGGTTTTTCTTTATGAATACAATCACTAGACATCACAGTTCATGACAACTCCTCAAGGCTGCCATCAAGGTTTTTCTTTATGAATACAATCACTAGGCATCACAGTTCATGACAACTCCTCTAGGCTGCCATCAAGGTTTTTCTTTATGAATACAATCACTAGGCATCACAGTTCATGACAACTCCTCTAGGCTGCCATCAAGGTTTTTCTTTATGAATACAATCACTAGACATCACAGTTCATGACAACTCCTCTAGGCTGCCATCAAGGTTTTTCTTTATGAATACAATCACTAGACATCACAGTTCATGACAACTCCTCTAGGCTGCCATCAAGGTTTTTCTTTATGAATACAATCACTAGACATCACAGTTCATGACAACTTCTCTAGGCTGCCATCAAGGTTTTTCTTTATGAATACAATCACTAGGCATCACAGTTCATGACAACTCCTCTAGGCTGCCATCAAGGTTTTTCTTTATGAATACAATCACTAGACATCACAGTTCATGACAACTCCTCTAGGCTGCCATCAAGGTTTTTCTTTATGAATACAATCACTAGACATCACAGTTCATGACAACTCCTCTAGGCTGCCATCAAGGTTTTTCTTTATGAATACAATCACTAGACATCACAGTTCATGACAACTCCTCTAGGCTGCCATCAAGGTTTTTCTTTATGAATACAATCACTAGACATCACAGTTCATGACAACTCCTCTAGGCTGCCATCAAGGTTTTTCTTTATGAATACAATCACTAGACATCACAGTTCATGACAACTCCTCTAGGCTGCCATCAAGGTTTTTCTTTATGAATACAATCACTAGACATCACAGTTCATGACAACTCCTCTAGGCTGCCATCAAGGTTTTTCTTTATGAATACAATCACTAGACATCACAGTTCATGACAACTCCTCTAGGCTGCCATCAAGGTTTTTCTTTATGAATACAATCACTAGACATCACAGTTCATGACAACTCCTCTAGGCTGCCATCAAGGTTTTTCTTTATGAATACAATCACTAGGCATCACAGTTCATGACAACTCCTCTAGGCTGCCATCAAGGTTTTTCTTTATGAATACAATCACTAGACATCACAGTTCATGACAACTCCTCTAGGCTGCCATCAAGAAAAACTTGATGAATCTTCATGGACCTGTCATGTCAAAGTTTAACTCTTAAATGAATCTACATGGACCTGTAGTGCCAAAGTTTAACTCTTAAATGAATCTACATGGACCTGTCATGCCAAAGTTTAACTCTTAAATGAATCTACATGGACCTGTAGTGCCAAAGTTTAACCAGCTGAAGAAATGATACCTGAGCCTGTAGTGGCCTGTATGAAGTCTGAAGATCTTTACTTGTTCTGTTCTGTGATCATCATCCAATCCTGTTCCCCATTCCCATCCATTGTTTGATGTTATCTTCTTCTTGTTACCACTGTCTTTCATTTGCTTGTTTGATCTCCAACTAACCCTCTGTTATGACTTTCACAGGATGTTATGTCCTTTATGCTCCCAAAATATTTTAGTTTTTATTTTGTGTTCACTGCTTGTTTGTTTTGAACTTCTTTGTTTGTCATTTTCTGTCCATGAGGTTCACACTATGTTACTATGTATCTAATTTGCAAGTTAATGAGAGCTTTATTAGAATGGATAGCTGAGAATAATATAGATAATATGAGTAGATTGATATTTACAATTGATATTTTACTTGTTCATGGTAATCGTCTGGTCATGTATATAGCATGCTTTTAGTTTTCACATATATTTAACAGTTTTTTAGTGTGACATGTTTTGATAATTTGTGCTTGCTCAAGTTAATGTACATGTTTATGTGGTTTACTTTTCTGTACTGAATAAATTCCATGATTTGTTCCATATAAAGCGTTGTGTGTGGTTTTTCTTTTTTGTAATGGACAAGTTTTGTTTTTCCAGAGATCACGAAGTGCTGCCCAGTCAGCATAGCTGATGATCTACAGTTTCATTTGTTAATGAGCTTGAATAAGAATGGTTCACTATCTCATACAATCACCACAGTGTCAGGTCTGTGTCGTGTCACACAATCACCAGAGTGTTGGGTCAGGTCTGTGTCGTGTCACACAATCATCAGAGTGTTGGGTCAGGTCTGTGTCATGTCACACAGTCACCAGTGTTTGGTCATATCTGTGTCGTGTCACACAATCACCAGAGTGTTGGGTCAGGTCTGTATCATGTCACACAATCACCAGAGTGTTGGGTCAGGTCTGTGTCGTGTCACACAATCGCCAGTGTGTTGGGTCAGGTCTGTGTAGTGTCCAGAGTGTTGGGTCAGGTCTGTGTCATGTCACACAATCACCAGAGTGTTGGGTCAGGTCTGTATCATGTCACACAATCACCAGAGTGTTGGGTCAGGTCTGTATCATATCACACAATCACCAGAGTGTTGGGTCAGGTCTGTGTCGTGTCACACAATCACCAGTGTGTTGAGTCAGGTCTGTGTCATGTCAAACAATCACCAAAGTGTTGGGTCAGGTCTGTGTCATGTCACACAATCACCAGAGTGTTGGGTCAGGTCTGTATCATGTCACACAATCACCAGAGTGTTGGGTCAGGTCTGTATCATGTCACACAATCACCAGAGTGTTGGGTCAGGTCTGTGTCGTGTCACACAATCACCAGTGTGTTGGGTCAGGTCTGTGTCGTGTCACATAATCACCAATATGTTGGATCATGTTTGTGTCGTGTCCAGTCTATTTCCTGGCATATACACGTCCACGATTGGTCTCTCCAAACATTCATGACGTTTCAGGTGACCAAAATATTTAAACTGACTTTGCTTTATTGTCTTTAGTAGCCAACCTTCTTCAATATTAAGCTCTTGTCGTATGGATTCATTTGTTCTTTCTTTATCCAAAATATTCTTAGAATACGTCTCCAACATTTATATTCAAAGGCATTTATGCGCTGTTCAGCTTGTTTAGTAAGCATCCAGACCTCACAGGCGATTATTTGTTATTGCAATGGGAAAGATATGCTTGATTGTGTTCGCTGGCTGTGAACTCCAGCGTGAAGTCCTGTATGTCGGATGAAGACATCCTGTTGTCCAACATCGATGTGATGTCATACTGGACTGAGGTGTGCGTGAGTATCCATTGTCCCATGTCTGGCTTATTGGTGTGCAGACTGGTGGTTCCTCGCCGTGCAGACAGATACCCATACTTTCTAGTGAAATGAGTGGTGCAAGCAAGAAACAAATTCATCAGTATTCGGAGGAATATTTAAAATATGGTTTCATACCCGCTGTCCACGATGAACGGTCACCTTTTTGTCTTTTATGCCAACAATGCTTGACCAAAGAATCAATGAAACGAGGTCGTCTTGAGGCACATTTGAAGACGAAACATATTGCTCATATTAATTCATATTTGAATTACTTTCAAACTTTACAGAATTTTTTTTTTAAAAGAGTAACATTAAAGTCTCTATGTACTGCTGATAACGCAACTATCTATCATACTCTTGAGGCTAGTTATCAAATTTCATTACTCATTGCTAAATCTGGGAAAAGTCATACTATAGGGGAGAATTTAATCAAATCATCAATGTCAGCATTTCATAAAACGTTTCCGGAAAAGGATGACAAAGACGTTAAAGCTATGCCACTAAGTAACAATACTGGTAGCAGAAGACTAGACGAAATGAGTGAGGATATTAAAATACAACTGGTCGAAAAGCTAAAAACAAAAAAATTCTCGGTACAAATAGATGAATCAACTTTGAGAGACAGTGAGGCCGTACGTATAAATTACGTAAGATATATTGGTAAATGTGATTTTGCTGAAGAAATGTTGTTCTGTAAATCATTAGAAAGCACCACTACCACCAAAGATATATATAGTAAGCTAAAAATTACTTAGATGTCAATAATATACCAATAAAAAATATAACATCTTGTGCTGCAGATGGTGCTCCTAATATGATGGAGAAGAAGAATGGTTGCTTAAAATTTATGAAAGATGAGAATCCAGAAATGATTATTGTGCATTATGATATTCACATAAAAACCTGGTAGCTAAAAACATTTCGCCTGTTCTAAATGAATTACTAAATTTAGTTTTAGTTTTAGTTTTTAGTCGTTGGATCAACATCACGGCACACGGTTAAACCCATATGGCATAAGTGCTCCGTTTTCCTCCTAACTCAAACCTGAGTCTGGAGAAACTCAGCTCAATGCTACAATAAATTTAGTTATAAAGTGTATCAATGCTATTACAGCTAGTGCCAAATGTGAACGTCTCTTCAAGTTATTTTGTGAAGAACAAAATGAAGACCATGTGAGACTTATACTTCTCACTGAAGTAAAATGGCTCTCGAAAGGAAACTGCTTGAAAAGATTTATAAAATTATTTGATACTCTTAGTGATTTTTTCAGTGACAAACCTGAAATAAAAAATCTGTTAACTGTCGATGGTAAGGAATTTGTGAGTTATTTAGCTGATATCTTTGAAAACTAAATATATTAAATAAACAACTTCAAGGAACAAATAAAACTCTTGTCGATGCAAAAATTAAGATATTTCATGGTTTCGTTACCTTTATTGAATTTTGTCAGAAATATACTTACGACAACAATTTTTAAAAAGTTTCATTGGCTCCAAAAATGTGAAGTGACTGACACCGCAATATATGTTATTGATGATCATCTGAAAATGTTATCAGCTGATTTAAAAGAACGATTTTCTTATTTGAAACAAATTGATTTCCCAATTTGGATGATGCAGCCAATGTTAGTGGATTTTTCTGATATTTCAGATATGCAGTATCAAAAAGAACTCGCAGAAATGCAAAATGACGAGTCAATTAAAACTTTATTTAATGTAAAAGAAGCGATGGCATGGCTTTGTGAGGAAACCGAAATCAAATATCTAAATGCAACCAAATGTGCAAGAGAACTATTGTTACCGTTTCCATCTTCATGTTTAGCTGAATGCGGATTTACTGCCATAAATGATTTGCTGTAAAAAAAAAAAAAAAAAAGAGAGAGAGAGAGAGAGAGAGAGAGAGAGAGAGAGAGAGAGAGAGAGAGAGAGAGATCGGCTGGATATAAGAAAACGGGGAGACTTGAGACTGAAGTTAACTAAATTGGAACCTGACATAAAATCTCTTTGCAGCAAGAACAAGCGCAATGATCTCATTAAATGTAAATAATAAATAATTAAAATAATATAGAAACGTCTTTCATTAAAATTATTTTGTACTTGAAATTCAGTTCTCCATTATAAGTTTTGAAAATTTACTTACTGTGTTTGCTCAATACTTTCTTAGTGATTTCTTCCTAAAACCTATCATTCAAGTTTTTTTCGTGAGCATTTTAATTTTTGAATATTACAAATTATGTATATGTTGGGGGGGGGGGGGGATAGGAATTTTAGAAAGTCTTAGGTGGGGCATAGCACAAAAAAGGTTGAGAAACACTGGTGTAATGTCTCCACCCCCAGCTTTTGTGTGACTTGCTACCCACTGACTGTAGCAGATGCATGGCTTTGTTGCACTCCTAGTGTAGATCCCCATCATTGTCCGCTGTGGTTTACGTTTTGTCTACACGAAACGCCGATTGTCTTTCAGCTCAGACACACTCTTCCCCCACCCGCGGTTCTGTTGAAGTCATTGAGTTACAGGTAGCCTTGCTTATACAGGTGGTTGCATGTTTTGGGGCACCTTATGAGAAAGAATAAACTAGACAACTTGGTGACAACTAGCAAGATTGAGGGGAAAGAACAAAGGGAAAGTAGAGAAATAAATATCGAGATGGCTTGAACACATGACACGGTTCTGACAAGAACACAGAGCTGATCCACGACTCTGGTGATCGTGTAAGATGGCGGGACATGACCGCCCACGCTTACCGGTATGGCACATGATGATAACCTAGCGGAAGGACCTGGCGAACACATATTCAGATTGCGGCTGGTACCATCAGTATCGGGACTCTTTGCTGGATGTTAAACAGGGCAGTGCGGTAGATTTTCTCAGTATGATGCAACTCTTCGAAATGCCACCCCTCCTGAAATAAACTCAATATCAGATTTGTTCCAGATTGTTGGCATATTGTGTGCAGCTTTTCCAAGTAGCCGCAATACAATAACTGTATATGCTCCAGCATACATTCGACATTATTGGTTTGTATAAAAGTGTCCTATCTGCGCGCAGGTTAAGAGTTATTTTACCCTTCATTCAGCACTTGATGATGATTGCTAGACGCGATATGATTTGTACACGCCCTAAACTTCAGTTCTGGTCAACTAAACAAATAAAAACTGTCGACTACAGTACGCTATGGTCATGTTAATCAACAGCAGAGCACAAAAACCCACAGACATAACAAAGATATCGTAATCCTCTACACCAGTGGTTCTCAACCGGTGGGGAATTTCCCCCCCCCCAGGGGGGAATTTCAGGGTTTCCAGGGGGGCGGGGGGGGGGGGAAATGAAGACCATTTCAAGATCGTGTTAATACAAGAACCGATTACTTGACATAGTTTTTCCCTTCATACTTTACAGTTATGTATGTCTCGTCCTTCTAAAATTCATTTTATAAAGTAAGTAGACCCACACATCATGTTTTATGTGGATGTCTAGACTTGTTTTAGTATATGCTATTACATTTGCCTTCCACTTTTACGTATACTGTGTAGGGGTGAGGGGATTTTTAGATAGGAAATATGAAGGGATGACGTTCTGAAAATACGGTGAAGGGGGGAACGGGCCAAATTTTTGATAGGAAGGGGGGGGGGATGGCGTTCTGAAAATATGGCGAAGGGGGGAATGGGCCAAAAAAGGTTGAGAACCACTGCTCTACACAATCATTTATTTTCCAGTCTCAAAAAATCACACAATTAAAAAATCCACACACAGAATTCAAGAAAAGACATTGAAACGCCTAGGGGACAATGAAGACTGAATGGATATAGCAATGCAGTAAATTGGGGCAATGTTACAAATAATGAAAACAAAAATATAAGAGCAGTAGATACAAATGTTGAAAAACAAAAGCAAGACATTACAAAACGTAGTGATTTACAAAAACGGAATCCTGTGAAAAGGAGTGTCTCTTTTAGTTAGACTTATAAAGCACTAGATTTTTTTTTTTTTTTTTTTTTTAACATTTATTTATTTTTTAAAATTTTTTTTTTAAACGTTTATTTCATACAAATCAATGTATATTTACAAGGTGTAATGTGTGTTTCTTTTGTTTGTGTATATTACAGAGCGTTGCCGTTTGTTAGTGTTAGGTGTCACATGTGTGAACAAAGCAAATACATACATATATACAGTTATAATATGACATTTATGGCATAGTGCATGTAAACGCAGGTCTTAGAAAGTCTTGTGTGTACACGTCAAACTAGCAGGTCACGGAAATCTTGTCCTTATACATCAGACGTGGACATCACAGAGGACCTCGTGTTTACACGTCAGACTTGGACGTTTTGGAGAACCTTGTCTTTACGCGTCATACTTGTGCGTCACTGAGAACCTTGTCTTTATACGTCAGGATTGCGGGTCTCAGAAAACATTGTGTTCAGGTGGCACAGTTGCAGGTCACAGATAATCTTATGTTTAGACGTCAGACTTGTAGGTCACAGAGAATCCTTACTACACGTCTTGATGTCTGTCACGGATAATCTTGTGTTTAAGTGACTATATCGAAAAATGTTTGTTCTTTACCTTTTCAGAATAAATTCACACACAAACACGCAAAACCATTTATGGCTTTCAACAAGTGTGGGGACAAGGAGATCGTGTGTTTAGACAACAGATGTAGGGACGAGGAGATCGTGTGTTTAGACAACAGATGTAGGGACGAGGAGATCGTGTGTTTATATAACAGATGTAGGGACGAGGAGATCGTGTGTTTATATAACAGATGTAGGGACGAGGCGATCGTGTGTTTATATAACAGATGTAGGGACGAGGAGATCTTGTGTTTAGACAACAGATGTGGGACAACGAGAACTTGTGTTTAGACAACCGATGAGGGACAAGGAGATCGTGTGCCTAGACAACAGATGTAAGAGACGAGGAGATCGTGTTTTTAGACACCAGGTCTACGAGTCAAGGAGATCTTGTGATTAGACAACAGGTGTACGGGACAAGAAGATCTTGTGTTTAGACAACAGATGTGGGACAAGAAGATCTTGTGTTTAGACAACAGATGTGGGACAAGGAGATCTTGTGTTTAGACAACAGATGTGGGACAAGGAGATCTTGTGTTTAGACAACATATGTGGGACAAGGAGATCGTGTATTTAGACAACAGATGTGGGACAAGGAAACCTTGCGTTTAGATATCAGGTGTACGAGACAAGGAGATCTTGTGTTTAGACAACCGATGTTGGACAAAATGATCTTGTGTTTAGACAACAGGTGTACGCGACAACGGGACAATGAGATCTAGTTGGCTCTGTAGTAACTTTTGATTAACTTGTGCCAAGTAAATCAATGTGAAGTTAGGTATGCAGTTAGCGAGCATGTCCATTCTCCATTCCAAATGTGTGTCTGCACATAAAATCACCATTGGGAATCTATTGTGGCGACTTCCACTTACCTTCCACATTAGCGTGTTTAGTCTCATTAATTTTATAACTAGACTTGAGTTGAGTCAAGAACCGACATCACAGCACTCGGTACAGTCCCATGCGTACGCCGTCCTCATCTGCAACAGCCAGCCAAGTCTCCCAATACTAATGGTACCTGTAGCATACTGATTATGTGTCCATCTGGATTTTCCGCGGAGTCCTGGTGTCGACGAGATCCCATGGTCACTCCTTGCAGCAACCTTTTCTCCAGACCGTGATCTAACTGTTCTTCTGCACTTTACACACGACCCCAAAGGGCCCCGACCACGTCTGCCTTATCATGCACCAGTACACCACCGAGCGGTGCAGACCCAGCCAATCTGTCCTCCTGCTCGTTTCCCACAACACCAGCATGTCCTTGGGTCGGAGAGAGTGGGGGTTGAGTAATGGGGTGAGGGGTGGGTGAGAAAGAGGGGGGGGGAGGGGCACACAGATTCTCTCTATTTTTGATAGTTGAAGTGAAGCGTTCACCTTTCTCATCTTGCATTGTGAGTCCATTCTAATCACGACATGTGTATATTGTTTATCCTTCAGGCAGCGGAACGCCGCAGTGAATGCCTCCACCTCAATTCTTAGACTAGATATTGTGGTATCATATGCCAGGCTCTCCTGCACTAAACACAGTACACCAACCTTTGCAACGAACCCCCAGGCACTTCTGTTACCTTTTAACACAAAGCCATCATTGCCCGTGTGTTGCCGGGGCCCGTAAGGGAAGCGAATAATAGTAACACTGTTGCCTTCCATGCATGTCGTAAGAGGCGAGAAAGGGTGCTTTGAGCTGAGACTTGGTCTACAGTCTATTTGTACTTCCGATCGCTAACATGGCAGATAGGCATTTAAACTGTTAAGACCTCTGGAGTGTTTAAACTTGTGGCTACGGTTTGCATTCGCATTTCCTCATGTTGGACTGGTAGTGCTTGGTTCCGTCGCCCTGTTACTCGGTGAGTGCGACACTGTGAACTGTGAATTTCGTGTGGAATGCTTTTACATCTGTCCGCGGTTGTTTGTAATGTGAACTGCTTGTTCGGAACGATGGCGGCCGGCTGTTGCTGAATTGACTGGTTTGCCTTTTCGGTTCACGAGTGCATTTTTCAGGAGACTCCTGGTGCTACGGCGTTCGTACTCTGTGCGGCGCTTTCGGCGGGTCGCCCTGCGGAAAGAGACCGAGCCATATGAGATAAAGCCCGGATCAATGAAGTCTTTCTGGTGACTGCTGATTCCATCGATGATGAACTGCATTTTTCGTGGAGGCCTTTTGTGTTGGCATTCTGGCGGCGGCATTATACACAGTGTACATGTGCGGGCTGTTGGCTTGCCGATACTCCTGTCTATTCCATTGTTCACATAAGGCAGTGAGGAGCATTTTGTGTAATATTCACTGGCACAGGAACAGAGTATAATGGGGATGACCCGTTGCCGTGAAGTTGGAACCGCGATTATTTAAATAACGAACGAACGAATTTTATTTTGAAAGGGTAACAAATTAAGCACGCAGGCCCGTCTTACATTCGGCCCTTCCAATCACTCATGTTTCGTTCATCAATAATGCATAAAACATTCGCATGGGAAAAAACATTGTCAAATGAATGTTGTAAACATAAACAATGCATATTACCATGTTATGAGACACATACCCCAACCATCCACCCATTCCCTCACACATCCCCACCCAACCACACACACACACACCCCAGGCACACATACATTCCCCCACCCATAAACCCATCCCCCACTCACACACCCCCTCACCTACACACATCTCCACAAAACTCACACACCCCCCACCCACCATATATCCCCCACACACACATCCCCACCCACACCCCTCCAGGCACACATACATGCACCCGCACACCCATCACCCACCCACACATCCCCCACCTACACTCATCTCCCCACCCACACAATCCTCCACTTATCCCATAACCCATCAACACAAATCCACCCACCCACATATAACTAACCAACCAACCAACCAACCAACCAACCAACCATCTAACTAACTAACTAACTAACTAACCAACCAACCAACTAACTAGCTAACTAACTAACTAACTAACTAACAAAGCCATCCTTTTATGTCAATGAAAGCGTAGAATGGTGGACATTTTGAGAATACATAAACACATGACTGTGGCAAATTTAACGACATCACCGGTGTTCCGCTTATTTCATTCGTGACATTTTATTTGCTGTTTTTTACATTTTCAACCCTGTTGTTTATGCACTCTATTAAATTTGCACCGGTGAAAGTCTATAGATGCACCGATAAACCACACCCGTGACCTACTTTTTAACACCACAGATATACTAGTTTATCACCTGGAGTAGGGAACAGGTACAATCTATGCAGGGCACTCAAGTTGTTGACAGAATTGTTGGTACCGTGTTCGACTTTATCAAGGACTGACATTTAACACTTACACTAGGGTGGCGGCCGGTGTCTGAGGTTTCACTATCACACATACCGGGTTCGGTTGGGTCAAAGACCGGCATTTGACACTTACACTAGTATGGTGGCCGGTGTCTGAGGCTTTACTATCACACATACCGGGTTCGGTTGGGTCAAACACCGGCATTTAACACTTACACTAGTATGGTGGCCGGTGTCTGAGGCTTTACTATCACACATACCGGGTTCGGTTGGGTCAAACACCGGCATTTAACACTTACACTAGTATGGTGGCCGGTGTCTGAGGCTTTACTTTCCTACATACCGGGTTCGAAATGTGCCGCAGGCGATGTGGAAGCAGACCGCCTTGCTAATGTTGGCAATGATTGTCACGTCTTGTAAATGATATGTACTATCGTTTAACTCCCAGCATGTACATACATTACCGAGTGATCATCCCAGCTGGAAGTGAGTGCAGGTAGAGAGAGAGAGAGAGAGAGAGAGAGAGAGAGAGAGAGAGAGAGAGAGAGAGAGAGAGATGAAGAAAGAGATATGGGGGGGGGGGGGAATTGAATTGAATTGAACTTTATTTAAAAGGGTTATAAATTGGACAAGCAGGCCCGTCTTACATTCGGCCCTTCCAATCAGTCATCTTTCGTTCATCAACAGTGCATGATACAATCACATAGGAAAAAAAAAACATTGTCAGATGAATTTTGTAAGCATAAACAATGCATATTATCACGTTATGTTACACATCCTCCACCCACACACACATCCCGCACCAACACACACACACACATCCCTCACTCACCCACATATCACACACCCATACCCACACATTCCCCACCCACCACACATCCCCCACCCACAACACATCCATCCACCCACACACACACATCCCCCACCAACCCAGACATCTTGCACCCACCCACACACACACATCACCACCCACACACATCTCCCCACCTATTCACACATACCCCAACCCACACACACTCACCCACACACACACACACACAAACATGTTCCATGAGAGAGAGGGGGTAAAGATGAAGAGAGAGATGAAGAGAGAGAGAGAGAGAAATAAAGAGAGAGAGATGAAGGGAGAGAGAAAAGGTCGACCACTAATGAGTACCAGGAAATAGGGGGTGAAGAGAGAGAGAGGGGGGGGGGGAGGGAGAGAGATGAAGAGAGAGAGAGAGAGAAATGAAGAGAGAGAGAGAGAAATGAAGAGAAAGATGAAGAGTGAGGGGGGATGAAGAAAGATAAAGAGAGAGAGATGAAGAGCGAGATGAAGATAGTGATAGAGAGAGAGGGATGAAGAAAGAGAGAGAGAGAGAGAGGGAGAGATAAAGAGAGAGGTAGAGATGAATAGAGAGATAAAGAGAGAGAGATGAAGCGAGAGAGAGAGGGGGTGTAGAGATGAAGAGAGAGATGAAGGTAGAGATGAAGGGAGAGATGGGGATAAAGATGAAGAGAGAGATGAAGAGAGAGAGAGAGAGAGAGAGATAAAGAGAGAGAGAGATGAAGGGAGAGATGAAGAGTTCTACCACTAATGAGTGCCAGGAAATAGCTGTGGGGGGGGGAGGGGGGGGGGTAAAGGCGCTGGGCGTGACGTTTGCGACATGACGCTGGTGTGATGATTGGTGTGTGAGGCTGCGCGTGACGTTTGCGTTATGACGCTTGGAGTGATGATTGGTGTGTCAGGCTCGTGGAAAGGTCGGTTGTATAATAGATAGATAGATAGATAGATAGATAGAGAGAGAGAGAGAGAGAGAGAGAGAGAGAGAGAACAGGAGAAACAGAGATTGGTAGGAATATAGAGACAGGTGTATATCCATAGGGGAGAAATAGAAAAAGAGAAAGAGAGCTAAACAGACTAAAAAAGAGAGAGACACAGAGAAAACGAGAGGAGAGAGAGAGAGAGAGAGAGAGAGAGAGAGAGAGAGAGAGAGAGAGAGATTGTGGTTTGGTATGGGGTGGGAGGTTGGTGGGGAGGGGGGGGGGGGGTAATAAATAACATTTACATAATTAAATAAGACATCTAATGGCCGGTAAAGCTGTCTCCAATCTTACATTCTACTAGCATTATGACATGTTGATGGGGTATTACTTTACTTCTCAAGACATGTTGTGGTACGCAAGGCAGCGCAAGTCAATCTTAAACATCCGCCTCGGTGCTCACACACACACACACACACACACACACACACACACGCAAGTACGCACGCACGCACGCACATACACACACGTGACTGTGTTTATGGACAGGTGAGAAAGAATGTCTACTGACACAAACAACCTGTCATAGATCAAAAGCCTGACATAAACAAGACGCCGCGCGGAAACTACTTTCCTGTTTAGTGGCCTGACATGCTAGTTGTTGTTATCATAATCACGTGTTAGTTTGTCTGCTGCATTTCTCATCTCTGGGGCTGTCCCGCTGCGTGGACAGGCGCTGGGGGACGACCCACCTACCCACATCCTGGGACCGGCATTTTGTGGGTTTGTGACTAATAGTGGCTCGTGTTTCAGCGATCTGTCAGATACACGGCACAAGGTTGCCTGACACTGGGCACTTGGTTGGCCCGGTCAGGTGACAGACTGTACCATCTTCTTCATCCGCATCCTGGAGGAAGGTGAAAACCATGCCAAGGTCTACGAGATGACACGTGGATATAGGAGGATGGGTGTCACAGGAGCATGACACTTGCAACATCATTATTGGATGTTCGTGCTGTGGTTAGTGTTCTAAAAGGTTGCCGTAGAGGTGGTTTGGGGGCAAGGGGGGGGGGAAGAAAAACCGAGCGAAAGAGATAAAGAAAGAAACACTGAGAGAAAAGAGAATCATGTAGAGAGACAGAGAAAGAAAGACAGAGACGAGAAAGAATAAGAAGGAGATAGAAAGATAGAGCGACCAATAAAGAGAGAGAGAGAGAGAGAGAGAGAGAGAGAGAGAGAGAGAGAGAGAGAGAGAGAGAGAGAGAGAGAGAGAGAGACGGGGACAATAAATAACATTAACGTAATGAAAAAAAGAAATGTAATGATTATAAAAACTGCACCCACAGTCTTACATTCCACTGGGATTATAACAGTACAATGATGGTGATAGTGCAGGGGTGGGCAAACTACGGCCAGCGGGCCGCATGCGGCCCGCCAAGTGATTTTATGCGGCCCGCAAGGGCATCTAGAAATAAAAAATTTTAATTCGTTTTAAAGTTATTTTGTTGAATTTTACATGTATCGTTATGATGAGTGTCAATAACAAACGTAAGATTGAAGATGAATGCCGTGTTTTTAATGATGAATGGACACTAAGTACTGTTTTGTAAAAGTTGGTAGCAAATTAGTTTGCTTGTTGTGTCGTGAGTCAGTGGCCGTCTTCAATGAGTACAATTTAAAAAGATATTATCAAACAAAACATTTCGATTTCGGATACAATTTAACGACCGAAGAGAAGGAAAGGAAATGCCTTGAGTTGGTGAAAAATTTGGAGAAACAGCAAACTGTTTTCACTAAACAGTCTTCAATTCAAGATGCTGCCACTGAAGCTAGTCTTGTGCTGTCACACAGAATTGTAAAACAGAACAAGCCATTTTCTGATGGTGAGTGCACTGAAGAGTTACTGAATGCTGAGTCACTCAAAGACACGACCACAGGCCATGATATATTCAATTCTGTTATTAACTGTATTGAAAGAACTGGGTTGGTTTGGAACAAGATGGCAAGTGTTACAACTTACGGAGCTCGTGCTTTGACTGGAAAAAATGTAGGTCTGGTAAAGTTGATAAGTGATAAGTTTAAAGCAGAATATCCAGACCACACATTATTACCACTTCACTGTGTGATTCATCAAAAAAGTCTGTGTAGAACTGTTTTAAATATAACTTAATCGACTTAATCACAGACAGTTCAAGTCATTACTTGACGATTTGGAAACTGAACATTCCGATGTCCTGAACCACATCAATGTTCGATGGCTGAGTCTCGGCAAGGTGTTGTGGCGAGTGTGAGAACTCAGAGAAGAAATAGTGATGTTCCTAGAGATGAAGGGCATTGCATGTGACTTTAATACTAACATTGTCAATAAAGAGTGGAAGTTAGACTTTATGTTTGCCATTGAAATTATGGAAAAGTTAAATGAACTGAATGTCAATCTTCAGGGCAATGGTGTGTTTGCACATGAATTGTATGTACATCTAAAATCATTTCAGGCAAAATTCTCACTGTTCTCCAGACAAGCAAGTGAAAAAAGATTTTGTCACTTCCCTTTGCTGAAACAAGAAACCATTTCTGGAGAAATGACTAAAACATACAAAGCCCAAATTGAAGAATTTGGATGAATTTCCAAGATTTCAAGAAATTAGAGCCATAGTTCAATATTCTCAGTTCACCTTTTAGTGAGAAGCTGATACAGCCACAGAGGACATACAGTTGGAGCTGCTTGACTTATAAGCAGATCATGGCATGAAAGAGAAATTTAAGACATATTGTTTGCTGGATTTCTATGGATCTTTATCACAAGAATCATTGCCCAAATTGAAAAACTTTGCAGCTAAACTTTTATCATTGTTTGGATCAACATACATTTGCGAACAAGCATTCTCTTGCTTGAAGATCAACAAACCTAAGAATAGATCTTTATTGTCGGACTACAACTTGCATGCTGTCATGCGAATTCCAACAAGTAAACTTGCTCCAGATTTCAAGAATATTGTCAAAAATTGCAAGCAGTTACATACATCTCATTAGAAATCAACAACTGTAGTGACAATGTAGTCGCTGTGTGTCTAAATTAAAGCCATTGATAGATAATAAAGAATATTTGTTATAATAACAAGCTGTAAAATCGTGTTAACAAATTAGTAAAAGTTTTTGTCCATATTGTCAAATATAATGTATAAGTTTATAAGTAAAATAAAATTGCAATAATTAATTATTTATACTGCTTAATAACCTATAAATAATTAATAATTACTTATTGTGATAGGTTGCTGTAAACAAATGGATATATATATATATATATATATATATATATATATATATATATATATATATATATATATATATATATATATATATATATGCGGCCCGCCAATAGCTTTACATTTGTCAATGCGGCCCTCCGCACGAGAAGTTTGCCCACCCCTGTGATAGTGGATTCCCTGCTCAAGCGAAAAAAAGGTTCGTCTGTTTTCACAGCACGCCAGGAGAGATGCCTTATATAGAGCTGTGCTGCGGCTAGCTGTTCTATAATGAAAGATGGATGTTGGAGGAACACAATTGCATCAGCATGTGACGTATGCACGCTGTGCATATTAGCGCAAATATAAGAGAGAGGGGTCGACCATATTAAGGAAATATAAAGGGAGAGCTGAATATTGAAGAAGGTTGGCTAGTAAAGACGATGGAACAAAGAGAATTGAAATATGTTGGTCACTTGGAACGTCACGAGGGTTTGGAGAGAACAGTGCTGGAGGGGTGTATGCCTGGGGGAGAGAGGGGGAAGGGGGGGGGGAGGCCAAAGAGAAGATGAGTGCAGGATGTGGCGGATGATCTCCAGATGGGTGTATCGGAAGCGGGACATCTTGCTTCTGATCGAGAGGTTTTCCGGAAGGTTGTTATGGGAGCGAGGTACTGCAAAGGACATGCTAATGAATGAATGAATGAATGAAAGGCAGAGGGGTAGGAACAAAGATAGTCAGAAAAATATAAAGCTAGAAAGGCCGGAACAAACATATTCAGGGAAATATATAGGTAGAAGGATCGGAACAAACATATACTGCGAAATATGTAGGTAGAGGGGTCGAGATAGAATCCTCGCTATCAGACTTAAAGGCAGTCCGAAAACACAACTCTCATACATACATATGCATCTACTTCAACAGCAGTGAAGGACGAAATTAAAGATTTTTACAACACACTGCAAGACACATTAAATAAGATTGGTCGCGATGATATAACAATAATAATGGGAGATTTTAATGCAACAGTAGGTACAGGAAGAGCTGAAAATGAGAGACACGTTTTATGAAAATTTTGATTGAAAAATATAAATGATGCAGGTGACAAATTAATTGAAGTTTGCACATAAACTGAGTTAAAGATAGCCAACACACTTTTTAAACAACACCCAAGAAGATTCTTTACATGGAAGGTCCCGGACAGTATTCCCCAGAATCAGATAGATTATATGTTAATACACAGAAGATGGAGATTAAGCATAACATCTGCAAAAAAACCTACAAAGTGCAGACTGTGATACAGATAATCAGTTATTAGAAGCAAATCTGAAATGAAAACTCAAAAAGCTTATCCGAGGACCAAGGCCACTTCGTTTTGATCTCACAAAAATACCTGATGCATACAATGTAGAAGTGAGGAATCGTTTTGGGGTCTTGATGTCTATACAAGAGGAAATGGCTTCTGATGAACTGGCAGTGCAAGCTAGAGATATCTTAATAAAAGCAGCCAAAGATTTAATTCCGACCAGGATTAAGCAACACAAGCCATGGATTAATTACACCATGCACGTTAGAAAGGAACTGAAAAAGAAAGGAGAAACCGATAACAGTAGGATGAAGTATAAATCTTTAACATGAAAAATAAGAAAGAACACAAGAAAGGATAAAAACCAAAATATATATATATATATATATATATATATATATATATATATATATATATATATATATATATATATATATATATATATATATATATATGCCGGTCTCTCTGGCCGAGGGGTTACAACACTTTCTCCGTAATCCCGTTTATCACGCAGAGTCTCGTAGCGGGCGAGAGCTGGCAGCGGTTCGACCCCCGCTGGTGACTTGTGGGATAACTGAGCCGGCCGCTCAGAAAGCCATGGCAAACTACTGAGCGTAATCTTGTCAAGAGATCAACAGACAGCTGAAAGATGCTGCTGTTGAAAGCTAAGTCCTGTAAAAGGATTATATACACACAAGATTGTTGCATTAAAATAGAGCAATATCATAAGAATGGAAGAGATCACGAAATGTTCAAAGAAATGAAGTTTTTGACAAGAAATGTTCAATCTCAATTAAACGTTGTCTGTGACAAGTTGGGAAATACCTTAACAGAATCTAGACAAATTCTAGAATGATGGCAGGAATACTGCATTGGACTGTATGATATAAATGACTGTGAGGGTATGAATGATATACATGAACCAATGACAGCAGAGACAGAACCAGAACTCACACATTAGATGAAATTGCATCGGCAATAAAGAACTTTAAGAATGATAAATCACCAGGATGTGATGATATACCAGCTGAACTAATTAAAGCAGGAGGAGAAGAAAGCATTCAAAATCTATCACGCATTATGTAAAACGATCTGGAAATATGGCATGTGGCCAAAAGATTGGAAGAGAACTATCTTCATTCTAATACCAAATAAGGGCAACCTGAAATTATGCATCAACTATAGAACTGTTGCCCTGATCAGTCATACAAGTAAAATTCTACTAAAAATCATAATGGGAAGACTTCGTAAGAAAATGGAAGAAGAAATTAGTACGGTTTAAGCTGGATTTAGACAAAGAAGAGGAACAAGAGATCACATGATCAACATGCGTTTAATAATAGAGAAGTGCATAAAATTTCATGTAAACCTATTCTCATGTTTTGTAGATTATTCATTCGGTTTCTCCTTTTCTTTTCAGTTCCTTTCGTTGTTTGATTTAGCGACTCAATGAGCATGCTCAAGAGGATAGAGATGGGGTGGATCCGAAGAGAGCGGTTGCTGTCTCTGGAGCGGTCTCGGCTGGCAAAGATTAGCTTCATCTTCGTGCCAGGGCATGCAGGAGTACAAGGAAATGAGCGGGCTGACAAGCTCGCAGGTAAGGCTACTGTAGAGGGCGGACGCGCCATGGACCAGGCTGACATTCTGAATGCTCTATGAGAAGTAAGACTTTTGCGAGAACCAGGTGATGACTGTGAATCTACAACCATGGTCAGACTGCGAGAACAGAAAATTAAAAGAGGTGTGGCCAAACAAGAACACTACGCAGGAAGCCAAAGAAGATTGATAAACCAACATAGAACTGGTGTCGTTAGCCGCTACACTCCAGAAGAATATGTAGCCGGCACCTACTTCACAGATTTGGCCTTCATCTGAAAGTCGTGTCTCGCTCAAGGCTGCAATATCGATATTGTATCTGCCCAACTCTCTCCCAATCAGTACTGTTCGTTTCTCTGGGCCCGACGCGCCATCTGTATCCAGTAGGGTGCGTACATTCCAAGTGCCGATGGTTAAGGAAATATGATCTGCTTTTTTTTAAAACCTGTTTTAACTTTAGTTGTATGTCGACCGTATTACAGGGTACCCACCAACCGCGGCTAGCTGGTTAGGTAATGATGGAGAAGACTATGTTTAGGGCGCCTTTTCTAACCCCTTCCTCATGCTATGATTGTGAGCAGTGATTTCCTATAGAGGGCTGCTCAGTCGCACAGATGGCTGCCGAATCCCACTGCTGCCCTGGTCAGTATAAGATGACCATATGGCCTGAGCCACCTGTGTGCATGTCTGCGACTACTACTGCCAGCGTACCCACGCCTGGCACTTCGCCGCTCGGCCATCGCAACAGGGCTTGCAAGGGATGGATGAAGCTGGATGAAGAATGACTTGCGCGATGAATTGGATTAAAGTGAGGAAGCGTTGCGCAATTCGTCGACCACATTCTCTCGCCTGAGTCCATCTGAATACAGTGGCAAGATAAGTCGAGACGACTGGAGACGAAGACAGGTGCAGTGGGTGACCAGGGCGCTCTACGTGCTTTGCCGTGCTCATTACGTTCCACAACGCTCTGCAGGTGATAGATCACTAGATGATAGATATAAAAGTCTTGCCTGTTGACTTATCAGTGATTTCTTCAGCGCAGTCTGCCGAATCTGTCTTCACATACTGGGTAGGCATACCCTAGTTCACTGATTGGTATGTGGCCGAATCGGTTACCTACTGCTGATGTAGCCAGCCTGTCACAGGGGAAAGGGGGTGGGGGTGGGGGGGGGGGGGGGGGGGGTAGGTGGACGCCGTCGCATGCTGACTAGCAGCCACAGGCGTGAGCTGGATGTCAGGATTGTACCAATGGGCAATGGTCCCTGAAAAGCCATCCTTACCAAAGGTACTACCAATGACTGACATCCCAGACCTGTCGCACAGTATTTTCTCCCTGAAATATAAACATGTGACCTGTCTCACAGTATTCTCAGTAGTATGTCAGGTGGTATTTACACCGAAAATCTGGAGTCCCTCCAGATTTGTGACGTAGTTTTTTACTATATAAAAAGAATACCTCCAGATCGGTGACGTCACCAAACCGGATCCTTTTCGGACCACAGTTTTGAAAAATTGGCTGGAATATACTTTTGGCTACTCCCGGTGTCACTTCCGGTCGACTACTTCCGGTCCCTGGGTACCCCCTACCGAACGCCCCACCCACAGGTGCCCTTGCCAGCAGCCTCCGATTCCCCCGACCGCTCTTGAGACCATTCAAAGACAACGAGGCAAGCCCCGGGCATGTGGTATACATATATAGATAAGTAGACCAAATAGTTGCCGGGCATCTGGGTTCCAGTCCCAGTGTGTGTGTGTGTGTGTGTGTGTGTGTGTGTGTGTGTGTGTGTGTGCGCGTGTGTGTGTGGGCCGATGTTAGGGGCGCGAGGGAATAGGCCCCTACCCTGGATATTAGCCTTTGCCCTCCTCAGATGAGGGCCGCCAACCCATGCCTGCTAAGAGGAAATGGAGAATGGCGAGCCACAAGGTCGATCATTTTTTTTAAACGTTTATTTATACAAAGCAATGTAATTTACAAGGTGTAATGTGTGTTTCTTTTATTTGTGTATATTACAGAGCGTTGCCGTTTGTTAGTGTTAGGTGTCATATGTGTGAATAAAACAAATACATACATATATACAGTTATGATAATATGACATTTATGGCATAGTGCATGTAAACACACATGCTTTGCATATGCTTCATTTCCACTTCCACAAGCGGAATGTATTTTTTTTTTTTTTTGATTCGAAAGCGCTAATCCATTCGTCCTTTTTTTAACGTTTATTTCATATAAAGCAATGTCTATTTACAAGGTGTAATGTGTGTTTCTTTTGTTTGTGTATATTACAGAGCTGCCGTTTGTTAGTGTTAAGAGTGATATTGTGAATAAAACAAATACATACATATATACAGTTATGATAATACGACATTTATGGCATAGTGCATGTAGACACACATTCCTTACATATGCTTCATTTCCACTTCCGCAAGTGGAATATATGTAACACCTGTCCATCTCTCTCTCTCTCTCTCTCTCTCTCTCTCTCTCTCTCTCTCTCTCTCTCTCTCTCTCTCTCTCACACACACACACGCACGCACACACAATCTCGTGCTTTCTAGAGACATAAGTACATTACATGCCCCACGCTAGGACAATACACTTTAAACTATCATTCCCATTAAAATGTGGCTTCTCTGTAATTTCTGGGTCACTTAGCTACCGAGGTGAAGGTTGTTGGTGTTTTTGCCTGATGACAAATTATAAACTACACTTTGATCTGACCCAAAAGATAGCTTGGGCATATTCAGCTTTAGGAAAAAAGACTGAAGCCAGATTACGGCTATTAATTCTATATATGGGTATATTGCCACAATTAATAAACACGTAATGAAATATAGATAGTGATTAATTCTAGAGAACATATCACTAGAGACCCATTTTACGAAATGGTATGTGTGCCGGTCATTCAGAAAGCTATGACAAACTACTGAACGTAAACTTGCAAAGAGATAACAAACAGCACAAACATGCTAGGGTTGAATGCGACGTCCTGTAAAGGATATGCTACTAACTTTTAACTCCTATATTAGAGTGTGATCACCATACACTCCCACATTAGCATGCATTAGAAAGAAGATAGATAACAATAATTTACATAGAATACACATTCAGTGCATGCACCCATGCCTATACACAGATAGATCAACACAAACCTCATCAGATAATGGAAGTTGGTTGATTCTGCTGAATCCAAACAATGAAATTTGCAGCTAAACATTTTCTGCTGAATGAGGAAGGCAGCACAATGGCCAACCCTCCTTAGTCGTCTTACGTGATGTATGGCAGGTTCCAGTGTGTTTTTATTCTGTACTGTCCATGTACCACGGTTTTATATCCTGGGTCGGCTCTTGCGTCGTACATGGTACATCAGTGGATTCACTGGCTAATTAATGTTTAATTTGTGCCAGGAGGACTCCTATCTTCGACATGTAATCACAGATGATGGAAGAAGTGAAACAAAAATAATAAAGAAAAAAAAGAGAATAAGAATGGCCGAAAACGATTTCAACAGCATAAAATCAGTGTTAACATCTAGAGAGATTAACAACGCATTAAAAATGAGAATTGTCAAATGTTATGTATATTCAACATTACTATATGGCGCGGAAGCCTGAAAATTCAATCGCAATTAGAAAGTCGAATAGAGACCATGGAGATGTGGATATACAGAAGGGAATGTCGTATTTCATGGAAACAAAACCAATCAAATACAGAGGTTATACAAAAACTGGGAATGAAAAGAGAGTTGATAAAAGAGATAAAAAAAAAGAGGCAACTGAAATATTTTGGCCACGTTAAAAAACATAACACTCTTATAAAAACCATAGTTGGAGGGGGGGGGGGTAATGTTGAAGGCAAGCGAGCAAGAGGTAGACAACGATACAAGTGGGGACATAACATCAAAGTATGGATGAACAGCAATCGGACAGCATGTACAGTCAGGACGAGAGACAGACTGTTGGAGATCCATTGCAGCCAACCTTCATCACGGAGACGGCAACTGACTGACTGATTGTGCCAGGACTTCAACTGTTGACGTGGTCTATAGTGACATTCTGTAGTTAGAGAACAACACAACACTAGGCTAACTTGGTACTGTTGCCTAACTGCCTAATGAATAAGGCCATCTCTTCAGCCTGCAATCCTTTTATTGTCGCCGCAAATGGAAATAACTGGGGGTCCTTGTCTATCAGCACATCTCATTATATTCATGACGACCGACTCGCCACTACATTGACTCTCTGAGTGGGGCTTAGTGAGTACAATAAAAGATTCATACAATATGTATGTGCCAGCTGCACGTAATTGCATTGACAATACCAGAAGGCGTTTTCAACAAGCAAGTGTTGGAAAAATGCAGCAACACAAGCATGCGGCGTACAGAGACTTAATGGAAACATATAACACGGTGTGGTGGGACACAATGAGGACAGCACACAGTGTAGTGGGACACAATGAAGACAGCACACAGTGTAGTGGGACACAATGAGGACAGCACACAGTGTAGTGGGACACAATGAAGAAAGCACACAGTGTAGTGGGACACAATGAGGACAGCACACAGTGTAGTGGGACACAATGAGGACAGCACACAGTGTAGTGGGACACAATGAAGACAGCACACAGTGCAGTGGGACACAATGAAGACAGTGTAGTGGGACACAATGAGGACAGCACACAGTGTAGTGGGACACAATGAAGACCGTGTAATGGGACACAATGAGGACAGCACACAGTGTAGTGGGACACAATGAGGACAGCACACAGTGTAGTGGGACACAATGAAGACAGTGTAGTGGGACACAATGAAGACAGTGTAGTGGGACACAATGAGGACAGCACACAGTGTAGTGGGACACAATGAGGACAGCACACAGTGTAGTGGGACACAATGAGGACAGCACACAGTGTAGTGGGACACAATGAGGACAGCACACAGTGTAGTGGGACACAATGAGGACAGCACACAGTGTAGTGGGACACAATGAGGACAGCACACAGTGTAGTGGGATACAATGAGGACAGCACACAGTGTAGTGGGACACAATGAAGACGGCACACAGTGTAGTGGGACACAATGAAGAAAGTGTGGTGGGATACAATGAAGACAGTGTGGTGGGACACAATGAAGAAAGTGTGGTGGGACACAATGAAGAAAGTGTGGTGGGACACAATGAAGAAAGTGTGGTGGGATACAATGAAGAAAGTGTGGTGGAACACAATGAAGAAAGTGTGGTGGGACACAATGAAGAAAGTGTGGTGGGATACAATGAAGACAGTGTGGTGGGACACAATGAAGACAGTGTAGTGGGACACAATGAGGACAGCACACAGTGTAGTGGGATACAATGAGGACAGCACACAGTGTAGTGGGATACAATGAGGACAGCACACAGTGTAGTGGGATACAATGAGGACAGTGTAGTGGGATACAATGAGGACAGTGTAGTGGGATACAATGAGGACAGCACACAGTGTAGTGGGATACAATGAGGACAGCACACAGTGTGGTGGGATACAATGAGGACAGTGTGGTGGGACACAATGAGGACAGTGTAGTGGGACACAATGAAGACAGTGTGGTGGGACACAATGAAGACAGTGTAGTGGGACACAATAAAGACAGTGTAGTGGGACACAATGAAGACAGTGTGGTGGGACACAATGAGGACAGCACACAGTGTGGTGGGATACAATGAAGACAGTGTGGTGGGACACAATGAAGAAAGTGTGGTGGGACACAATGAAGAAAGTGTGGTGGGATACAATGAAGACAGTGTGGTGGGACACAATGAAGACAGTGTAGTGGGACACAATGAGGACAGCACACAGTGTAGTGGGATACAATGAGGACAGTGTAGTGGGATACAATGAGGACAGCACACAGTGTAGTGGGATACAATGAGGACAGCACACAGTGTAGTGGGATACAATGAGGACAGCACACAGTGTAGTGGGATACAATGAGGACAGCACACAATGTAGTGGGATACAATGAGGACAGCACACAGTGTAGTGGGACACAATGAGGACAGCACACAGTGTAGTGGGATACAATGAGGACAGCACACAGTGTAGTGGGATACAATGAGGACAGCACACAGTGTAGTGGGATACAATGAGGACAGCACACAGTGTAGTGGGATACAATGAGGACAGTGTAGTGGGATACAATGAGGACAGTGTAGTGGGATACAATGAGGACAGTGTAGTGGGATACAATGAGGACAGCACACAGTGTAGTGGGATACAATGAGGACAGCACACAATGTAGTGGGATACAATGAGGACAGCACACAATGTAGTGGGATACAATGAGGACAGCACACAGTGTAGTGGGATACAATGAGGACAGCACACAGTGTAGTGGGATACAATGAGGACAGCACACAGTGTAGTGGGATACAATGAGGACAGCACACAATGTAGTGGGATACAATGAGGACAGCACACAGTGTAGTGGGATACAATGAGGACAGCACACAGTGTAGTGGGATACAATGAGGACAGCACACAATGTAGTGGGATACAATGAGGACAGCACACAGTGTAGTGGGATACAATGAGGACAGCACACAGTGTAGTGGGATACAATGAGGACAGTGTAGTGGGATACAATGAGGACAGTGTAGTGGGATACAATGAGGACAGTGTAGTGGGATACAATGAGGACAGCACACAGTGTAGTGGGATACAATGAGGACAGTGTAGTGGGATACAATGAGGACAGTGTAGTGGGATACAATGAGGACAGTGTAGTGGGATACAATGAGGACAGCACACAATGTAGTGGGATACAATGAGGACAGCACACAGTGTAGTGGGATACAATGAGGACAGCACACAGTGTAGTGGGATACAATGAGGACAGCACACAGTGTAGTGGGATACAATGAGGACAGCACACAGTGTAGTGGGATACAATGAGGACAGCACACAGTGTAGTGGGATACAATGAGGACAGCACACAGTGTGGTGGGATACAATGAGGACAGCACACAGTGTGGTGGGATACAATGAGGACAGTGTAGTGGGATACAATGAGGACAGCACACAGTGTGGTGGGATACAATGAGGACAGTGTAGTGGGATACAATGAGGACAGCACACAGTGTAGTGGGATACAATGAGGACAGCACACATTGTGGTGGGTTACAATGAGGACAGTACACAGTGTGGTGGGATACAATGAGGACAGTGTAGTGGGATACATTGAGGACAGTGTAGTGGGATACAATGAGGACAGTGTAGTGGGATACAATGAGGACAGCACACAGTGTGGTGGGATACAATGAGGACAGCACACAGTGTGGTGGGATACAATGAGGACAGCACACAGTGTAGTGGGATACAATGAGGACAGTGTAGTGGGATACAATGAGGACAGTGTAGTGGGATACAATGAGGACAGTGTAGTGGGATACAATGAGGACAGCACACAGTGTGGTGGGATACAATGAGGACAGCACACAGTGTGGTGGGATACAATGAGGACAGCACACAGTGTGGTGGGATACAACGAGGACAGCACACAGTGTAGTGGGATACAATGAGGACAGCACACAGTGTAGTGGGATACAATGAGGACAGCACACAGTGTGGTGGGATACAATGAGGACAGTGTAGTGGGATACAATGAGGACAGTGTAGTGGGATACAATGAGGACAGTGTAGTGGGATAAAATGAGGACAGCACACAGTGTAGTGGGACACAATGAAGACAGCACACAGTGTAGTGGGACACAATGAGGACAGCACACAGTGTAGTGGGACACAATGAAGACAGCACACAGTGTAGTGGGACACAATGAGGACAGCACACAGTGTAGTGGGACACAATGAGGACAGCACACAGTGTAGTGGGACACAATGAAGACAGCACACAGTGCAGTGGGACACAATGAAGACAGTGTAGTGGGACACAATGAGGACAGCACACAGTGTAGTGGGACACAATGAAGACCGTGTAATGGGACACAATGAGGACAGCACACAGTGTAGTGGGACACAATGAGGACAGCACACAGTGTAGTGGGACACAATGAAGACAGTGTAGTGGGACACAATGAAGACAGTGTAGTGGGACACAATGAGGACAGCACACAGTGTAGTGGGACACAATGAGGACAGCACACAGTGTAGTGGGACACAATGAGGACAGCACACAGTGTAGTGGGACACAATGAGGACAGTACACAGTGTAGTGGGACACAATGAGGACAGCACACAGTGTAGTGGGACACAATGAGGACAGCACACAGTGTAGTGGGATACAATGAGGACAGCACACAGTGTAGTGGGACACAATGAAGACGGCACACAGTGTAGTGGGACACAATGAAGAAAGTGTGGTGGGATACAATGAAGACAGTGTGGTGGGACACAATGAAGAAAGTGTGGTGGGACACAATGAAGAAAGTGTGGTGGGACACAATGAAGAAAGTGTGGTGGGATACAATGAAGAAAGTGTGGTGGGACACAATGAAGAAAGTGTGGTGGGACACAATGAAGAAAGTGTGGTGGGATACAATGAAGACAGTGTGGTGGGACACAATGAAGACAGTGTAGTGGGACACAATGAGGACAGCACACAGTGTAGTGGGATACAATGAGGACAGCACACAGTGTAGTGGGATACAATGAGGACAGCACACAGTGTAGTGAGATACAATGAGGACAGTGTAGTGGGATACAATGAGGACAGTGTAGTGGGATACAATGAGGACAGCACACAGTGTAGTGGGATACAATGAGGACAGCACACAGTGTGGTGGGATACAATGAGGACAGTGTGGTGGGACACAATGAGGACAGTGTAGTGGGACACAATGAAGACAGTGTGGTGGGACACAATGAAGACAGTGTAGTGGGACACAATAAAGACAGTGTAGTGGGACACAATGAAGACAGTGTGGTGGGACACAATGAGGACAGCACACAGTGTGGTGGGATACAATGAAGACAGTGTGGTGGGACACAATGAAGAAAGTGTGGTGGGACACAATGAAGAAAGTGTGGTGGGATACAATGAAGACAGTGTGGTGGGACACAATGAAGACAGTGTAGTGGGACACAATGAGGACAGCACACAGTGTAGTGGGATACAATGAGGACAGTGTAGTGGGATACAATGAGGACAGCACACAGTGTAGTGGGATACAATGAGGACAGCACACAGTGTAGTGGGATACAATGAGGACAGCACACAGTGTAGTGGGATACAATGAGGACAGCACACAATGTAGTGGGATACAATGAGGACAGCACACAGTGTAGTGGGACACAATGAGGACAGCACACAGTGTAGTGGGATACAATGAGGACAGCACACAGTGTAGTGGGATACAATGAGGACAGCACACAGTGTAGTGGGATACAATGAGGACAGCACACAGTGTAGTGGGATACAATGAGGACAGTGTAGTGGGATACAATGAGGACAGTGTAGTGGGATACAATGAGGACAGTGTAGTGGGATACAATGAGGACAGCACACAGTGTAGTGGGATACAATGAGGACAGCACACAATGAAGTGGGATACAATGAGGACAGCACACAATGTAGTGGGATACAATGAGGACAGCACACAGTGTAGTGGGATACAATGAGGACAGCACACAGTGTAGTGGGATACAATGAGGACAGCACACAGTGTAGTGGGATACAATGAGGACAGCACACAATGTAGTGGGATACAATGAGGACAGCACACAGTGTAGTGGGATACAATGAGGACAGCACACAGTGTAGTGGGATACAATGAGGACAGCACACAATGTAGTGGGATACAATGAGGACAGCACACAGTGTAGTGGGATACAATGAGGACAGCACACAGTGTAGTGGGATACAATGAGGACAGTGTAGTGGGATACAATGAGGACAGTGTAGTGGGATACAATGAGGACAGTGTAGTGGGATACAATGAGGACAGCACACAGTGTAGTGGGATACAATGAGGACAGCACACAGTGTAGTGGGATACAATGAGGACAGCACACAGTGTAGTGGGATACAATGAGGACAGCACACAGTGTAGTGGGATACAATGAGGACAGCACACAGTGTAGTGGGATACAATGAGGACAGCACACAGTGTAGTGGGATACAATGAGGACAGCACACAGTGTGGTGGGATACAATGAGGACAGCACACAGTGTGGTGGGATACAATGAGGACAGTGTAGTGGGATACAATGAGGACAGCACACAGTGTGGTGGGATACAATGAGGACAGTGTAGTGGGATACAATGAGGAAAGCACACAGTGTAGTGGGATACAATGAGGACAGCACACATTGTGGTGGGTTACAATGAGGACAGTACACAGTGTGGTGGGATACAATGAGGACAGTGTAGTGGGATACATTGAGGACAGTGTAGTGGGATACAATGAGGACAGTGTAGTGGGATACAATGAGGACAGCACACAGTGTGGTGGGATACAATGAGGACAGCACACAGTGTGGTGGGATACAATGAGGACAGCACACAGTGTAGTGGGATACAATGAGGACAGTGTAGTGGGATACAATGAGGACAGTGTAGTGGGATACAAAGAGGACAGTGTAGTGGGATACAATGAGGACAGCACACAGTGTGGTGGGATACAATGAGGACAGCACACAGTGTGGTGGGATACAATGAGGACAGCACACAGTGTGGTGGGATACAACGAGGACAGCACACAGTGTAGTGGGATACAATGAGGACAGCACACAGTGTAGTGGGATACAATGAGGACAGCACACAGTGTGGTGGGATACAATGAGGACAGTGTAGTGGGATACAATGAGGACAGTGTAGTGGGATACAATGAGGACAGTGTAGTGGGATAAAATGAGGACAGCACACAGTGTGGTGGGATACAATGAGGAAAGCACACAGTTTAGTGGGATACAATGAGGACAGTGTAGTGGGATACAATGAGGACAGCACACAGTGTAGTGGGATACAATGAGGACAGCACACAGTGTAGTGGGATACAATGAGGACAGCACACAGTGTAGTGGGATACAATGAGGACAGTGTAGTGGGATACAATGAGGACAGCACACAGTGTGGTGGGACACAATGAGGACAGTGTAGTGGGACACAATGAAGACAGTGTGGTGGGACACAATGAAGACAGTGTAGTGGGACACAATAAAGACAGTGTAGTGGGACACAATGAAGACAGTGTGGTGGGACACAATGAAGACAGTGTAGTGGGACACAATAAAGACAGTGTGGTGGGACACAATGAAGACAGCACACAGTGTAGTGGGACACAATGAAGACAGGAAACAGTGTAGATATACAGACACAGTGTAGGAATACAGACACAGAACACACAGTGAAGTGGGACACAATGCAGACACAGAACACACAGTGAAGTAAGACACAATGCAGACACAGAACACACAGTGTAGTGGGGTACAATGCAGACACAGAACACACAGTGTAGTGGGACACAGTGAAGACAGTGTGGTGGGACACAATGAAGACAGTGTAGTGGGACACAATAAAGACAGTGTAGTGGGACACAATGAAGACAGTGTGGTGGGACACAATGAAGACAGTGTAGTGGGACACAATAAAGACAGTGTGGTGGGACACAATGAAGACAGCACACGGTGTAGTGGGACACAATGAAGACAGGAAACAGTGTAGATATACAGACACAGTGTAGGAATACAGACACAGAACACACAGTGTAGTGGGGCACAATGCAGACACAGAACACACAGTGAAGTAGGACACCAGCCTGGGTGCCAACAATTGAGGGTTGCACCGACACACGGCGGCTAGCTGGAGGCAGATATAACCACACATGGCCGACATGATGATTAGCTGGAGGCAGATATAACGACACATGGCCGACATGATGATTAGCTGGAGGCAGATATAACCACACATGGCCAACTTGATGATTAGCTGGAGGCAGATATAACCACACATGGCCGACTTGATGATTAGCTGGAGGCAGATATAACCACACATGACCGACTTGATGATTAGCTGGAGGCAGATATAACCACACATGACCGACTTGATGATTAGCTGGAGGCAGATATAACCACACATGGCCGACTTGATGATTAGCTGGAGGCAGATATAACCACACATGGCCGACTTGATGATTAGCTGGAGGCAGATATAACCACACATGGCCGACTTGATGATTAGCTGGAGGCAGATATAACCACACATGGCCGACTTGATGATTAGCTGGAGGCAGATATAACCACACATGGCCGACTTGATGATTAGCTGGAGGCAGATATAACCACACATGGCAGACTTGATGATTAGCTGGAGGCAGATATAACCACACATGGCCGACTTGATGATTAGCTGGAGGCAGATATAACCACACATGGCCGACTTGATGATTAGCTGGAGGCAGATATAACCACACATGGCCGACTTGATGATTAGTTGGAGGCAGATATAACCACACATGGCCGACTTGATGATTAGTCGGAGGCAGATATAACCACACATGGCCGACATGATGATTAGCTGGAGGCAGATATAACCACACATGGCCGACTTGATGATTAGCTGGAGGCAGATATAACCACACATGGCCGACTTGATGATTAGCTGGAGGCAGATATAACCACACATGGCCGACTTGATGATTAGCTGGAGGCAGATATAACCACACATGGCCGAATTGATGATTAGCTGGAGGCAGATATAACCACACATGGCCGACTTGATGATTAGCTGGAGGCAGATATAACCACACATGGCCGACTTGATGTTTAGCTGGAGGCAGATATAACCACACATGGCCGACTTGATGATTAGTTGGAGGCAGATATAACCACACATGGCCGACTTGATGATTAGTCGGAGGCAGATATAACCACACATGGCCGACATGATGATTAGCTGGAGGCAGATATAACCACACATGGCCGACTTGATGATTAGCTGGAGGCAGATATAACCACACATGGCCGACTTGATGATTAGCTGGAGGCAGATATAACCACACATGGCCAACTTGATGATTAGTTGGAGGCAGATATAACCACACATGGCCGACATGATGATTAGCTGGAGGCAGATATAACCACACATGACCGACTTGATGATTAGCTGGAGGCAGATAAAACCACACATGCCCGACTTGATGATTAGCTGGAGGCAGATATAACCACACATGCCCGACTTGATGATTAGTTGGAGGCAGATAAAACCACACATGGCCGACTTGATGATTAGCTGGAGGCAGATATAACCACACATGCCAGACTTGATGATTAGCTGGAGGTAGATATAACCACACATGGCCGACTTGATGATTAGCTGGAGGCAGATATAACCACGCATGCCGGACTTGATGATTAGCTGGAGGCAGATATAACCACACATGGCCGACTTGATGATTAGCTGGAGGCAGATATAACCACACATGGACGACTTGATGATTAGCTGGAGGCAGATATAACCACACATGCAGGACTTGATGATTAGCTGGAGGCAGATATAACCACACATGGCCGACTTGATGATTAGCTGGAGGCAGATATAACCACACATGCCCGACTTGATTATTAGCTGGAGGCAGATATAACCACACATGCCCGACTTGATGATTAGTTGGAGTCAGATATAACCACACATGGCCGACTTGATGATTAGCTGGAGGCAGATATAACCACACATGGCCGACTTGATGATTAGCTGGAGGCAGATATAACCACACATGGCCGACTTGATGATTAGCTGGAGGCAGATATAACCACACATGGCCGACTTGATGATTAGTTGGAGGCAGATATAACCACACATGGCCGACTTGATGATTAGTTGGAGGCAGATATAACCACACATGGCCGACTTGATGATTAGCTGGAGACAGATATAAACACACATGCCGGACTTGATGATTAGCTGGAATCAGAAATAACTACACATGGCCGACTTGATGATTAGCTGGAGGCATTTATAACCACACATGGCCGACTTGATGATTAGCTGGAGGCAGATATAACCACACACGGCGGACTTGATGATTAGCTGGAGGCAGATATAACCACACATGGCCGACTTGATGATTAGCTGGACGCAGATAAAACCACACACGGCGGACTTGATGATTAGCTGGAGGCAGATATAACCACACATGCCCGAATTGATGATTAGCTGGAGGCAGATATAACCACACATGGCCGACTTGATGATTAGCTGGAGGCAGATATAACCACACATGGCCGACTTGATGATTAGCTGGAGGCAGATATAACCACACATGGCCGACTTGATGATTAGTTGGAGGCAGATATAACCACACATGGCCGACTTGATGATTAGCTGGAGACAGATATAAACACACATGCCGGACTTGATGATTAGCTGGAGGCAGATATAACCACACATGGCCGACTTGATGATTAGCTGGAATTAGAAATAACTACACATGGCCGACTTGATGATTAGCTGGAGGCATTTATAACCACACATGGCCGACTTGATGATTAGCTGGAGGCAGATATAACCACACATGGCCGACTTGATGATTAGCTGGAGGCAGATATAACCACACATGGCCGACTTCATGATTAGCTGGAGGCAGATATAACCACACATGGCCGACTTGATGATTAGCTGGAGGCAGATATAAACACACATGATGGACTTGATAATTAGCTAGCTGGAGGCATTTATAACCACACATGCCCGACTTGATGATTAGCTGGGAGAAGATATAACCACACATGGCCGACTTGATGATTAGCTGGAGGCAGATATAACCACACATGGCCGACTTGATGATTAGCTGGAGGCAGATATAACCACACATGCATGACTTGATGATTAGTTGGAGGCAGATATAACCACACATGGCCGACTTGATGATTAGCTGGAGTCAGATATAACCACACATGGCCGACTTGATGATTAGTTGGAGGCAGATATAACCACACATGGCGCACTTGATGATTAGCTGGACGCAGATATTACCACACATGCCAGACTTGATGATTAGCTGGAGGCAGATATGACCACACATGACCGACTTGATGATTAGTTGGAGGCAGATATAACCACACATGGCCGACTTTATGATTAGCTGGAGGCAGATATAACTACACATGGCCGACTTGATGATTAGCTGGAGGCCGATATAACCACACATGACCGACTTGATGATTAGCTGGGGGGAAAATATAACCACACATGGCTGACTTGATGATTAGCTGGAGGCAGATACAACCACACATGGCCGACTTGATGATTAGCTGGAGGCAGATATAACCACACATGCCCGTCTTGATGATTAGCTGGAGGCAGATATAACCACACATGGCCGACTTGATGATTAGCTGGAGGCAGATATAACCACACATGGCCGACTTGATGATTAGGTGGAGGCAGATATAACCACACATGGCCGACTTGATGATTATTTGAAGGCAGATATAACCACACATGGCCGACTTGATGATTAGCTGGAGGCAGAAATAACTACACGTGCCCGACTTGATGATTAGCTCAAATAAATCGTCACTGTCACCAAGGGGCTGGCTGACTGGCTAGGGCGATCATGATTATCCACATCTGGCCACACAATTTACGAATCCACGCGAGGGCACCGTTTCTTGCCATGAATCAAGGTATTGGAGATACTTATCTAGTTGTCTTTCAATATCCATTGTTCCACACATTGTTCCATTTGTCAAACGATGATCCTGTTTTTGTCTTCTCATATTGTGGAGGGGGAAATGGGGGCGGGGGGGGGGGGATACTCTGTGCCAGGGTAGATAAAAGACAATATTTAAACGCCCTAGCAAAAGAGGCAAAATATGCAAGAGCGAATGTAAACCTCAGTGAATCCTACAGCACCACAAGGAAAATAGTTGGGAAATAGAATTAACCACACGGACAGAGCAACAATAATAACGGGAAAGTTCTCCCAACATTGGAGTTAACATGAACAGATGGGCTGAGTAATGTCAGAAACTTCTGGATCTATGGTTGCATGTTCTTTGAAGAACGCAGCAATTAACCCCAGTATGTAGTGTGTGTGTGTGTGTGTGTGTGTGTGTGTGTGTTTGCGTGTGCGCGTGTGCGTGTACGTGTGCGTGCGTGCGTGCGCGTGTGTGTGTGTGTGTGATTATCACGGGCAAATTACTTTCAGTATTTTGCCATTGCTTTCTGAAAGGCCGTCACTCATACCATTGTGAAAAATAAACGAAAATTAAACTGCTCCCAAATCGTCTACGGCTTATTTCCAACAAGGTAAGTCGGCATTGGGACATTGCGTTCATGACCACTAAGCCAGAGACGCCAACTTATGAATAGGCTAGTCTTAGATAACCCCCTTGATATCCAGGGTGGGGCTGAATATCATCTGCGAGAAATCATCTAAAGAAGAAATCATAAACAACTACCAAACTACTGATACATGGAAAATTTGCTGGTCCCGATGGTATCCCAGAAGAAGGTATTAGGGCCAGCATAGAAACCTCATCTGAACTTTACATAAATTATATAACAGAATCTGAAAGACGGAAGAAATTCCAGCTGACTAGAGAGAATATATCTGGCGAAGCTGCCTAAAACAGGGGACCTTCAGACGTGAGTAAATTATACTGGAATAACGCTATTGTCAGTTCCTAGGAAAATACACAGCAGGATCATCCCGGAGAGACCAAGAGAAGCCACTGCCAGTCAGCTATGCGATGAACAGGAACTTATGGCCAGACCGATCCTACACTGACCAGGTAGTCACATTTTCACATTACGCATAATATTACAGTAAAGTATTTAAATGAATTCACTACGTCATGTTAGATTTATGAATTATGGAAAGGCATATGGCAGCATTTATAAGCAACACATTTAGAGGGTGTTGCGTCACTATGGGAAATCAATAACGTAATTAATGCAACATACGAAAATAAGAACTGCAGAGTTCTTCATAGAGGAAAAACTAACTGATACACGTGAAATAACATCAGCGTTGCGACAGGGATCCCATTGTCAGATTTATTGGTGGGTTATGGAGACAACAATAACTATTCCCAGAAGTGGAATTCAATATTATGATTTGGCCGACTTTAGTACTGTGTTGTCACTCTACGAAATCAGACGTGAGATAAATAAAACACACTTGATGAGAGGTCACAACATTAATAGGGGGACATGACCTGACTTGACATGGAATGTGAATATTTCCCACGGTGCGTCCCAATCTCAGCCCCTTTTTAATTCAGGCAGAGTTGTTTAATCTCGTTGTATTTGTCACCCATTTATATTATATTATAATATAGGGTGGCGGGGTAGGGGTATCCCCTATCAAAGGAGAAGTAAGACGCCTCCTTCCCTCCGCTAGCCTACGGGACACCCTTGGGCAAGGTGGAGTACCCGTTTAGCCCCCCGATCAGGGTTACTCTCACGGGTAGGTGGAACCCGTTAGCTTTGGACAGAAATCCATCTAGGAGACGGAAAACTCCAAATATAAACCCCAAAGTTCAAGGTGGACTAGCGTGCTGAGGAACTGGATGGCCATGGGTTAACTGGTCGTGAACGTTGGACGTCTGACAGGCGTGCGGGGCGGCACCAGGCGTATGGACTCCTGCGGGACATCCCCTGCCTCTTCCCTAGCAAGCAGGCAATGCTAGGGTGACCGTTTATTTCCTGCAATATCCAAACTTTGTCTATGGATTTATTTAAACATGGGAATCGTCGTCGGAGCTACGGAGCACGTGCTCTGCGCTTGACACATCCCTCAGAGGCCAGCGAAGAGAGAGTGAGGAGGAGAAGACGAGGAAATGGTGTGAGACGACGGCATAGAAATAGAAGGGCAAGCGCCAGGAGAACAAGACGAAAAGTGGAGAGACTAGGTTTCAACTATGTAAGAGTGGGATACTGGAATTGTCGCAGTGCCAGACAGAGAGGTCCTGTATTGGAGAGACTAATATATGATTTTGACGTCCTCATGCTCCAGGAGCTAAATACAGACAAATACCATTGTCCTGGGTACGCCAGTTATATAAACCCTACTGGGCGGAAGAGACATGGGCAAGGTCTGCTGGTGAAGAAAGGAGGGAAGCATGTGGTACTCGACTTGAGCCAGTGGAATCACAGTGCAAGAGAGGTCCAGGGTATACAAATGGAGATTGGTGGCTTAAGTTGGAACATCATAAATGAATATGCCACAGTGGACTGTTTTGTCAGAAAGGAACATTGGGACTGGCTTAAGGAACTGGAGGAATTACCAGGTGATAGGCTACTCATATGTGGAGACTTCAATGCAAGGAACAGAGATTGGGACAGTAGTGGAGAAAACCGACAGGGAATTGCCCTTGCAGATGCCATGGTGGACTCCGATGTGGTCTGCATAAATGATGGTAGGCCGACAAGAATGGCAATGAGGCCTGGCGATGCAGACACAGCTATTGACTTGGCACTTGTCTCCCAGTCATCAGTCCTTGATGTAAAGTGGAATGTTTTGTATGACCATGGGAGTGATCACATGCCATGCTCAGTCCTGATCTCTAAACCCAGGAAAGTTAAAGCTGGGAGAGCGCGCAAGACCTTCCGGTATGAGTGGACCGATTGCCTTCTTGGACGCCTCAGACAAGGGGCATGCAACAGAACTGTTAAAACTCCATTTTTGCATCCCCCATGGTGGACCCCAGAAGTAGACCATGCTTGGAAAGCAAAGAGAGCTGCAGTGAAGCAGCTAAAGAAAGTGCGACAGACACTTCAGCTCACGAGAGGAAGTGGACACAGCGAAAAATGTCAAGAAAGACAAGGTGAAGGTTTTCAAGCGCTGTGCTGCAGAGGCCAAAAAGGCAAAATGGGCATGTTTCATGAAGGAGATTGGAGGGGATAAAACACTGCAAAAATTCTGGAAACTGCACAGACAAATGCAGAGAAAAGATCGGCCGATGACAGTGGGAACAATCTATAGAGATGATGGTGTGCGCGTGACAACAGACAAAGAGAAAGGGGAGGCGTTTCTCCAGAGATTTTTAGAGCAGACCAATCATAATGATGCGGACACCAGGGATGCAGTTAGAGAGGAGTTATCTGGCACCACGAAGAATATGCAGTATGAAGACATCATACGGGTGGAAGATGTTAAACACATTTTGAAAAAGGCAAAAGACACGGCACCAGGGCCCGATGGGGTCAGGTATTGCCACATGAAGGGTTTGAGCGAAGCAGACCTGGAGGAGATGACCGACTGCTTTAACCAGAGCATTAGGACAGCATCAGTACCGCAGGATTGGGTGCACAGCTATCTCATCTCTCTCCAAAAACCATTCAAGGATCAGTCAAAGCTTAGCGGCTTTAGGATCATCACCCTGTCAAGCTGCAAGAGTTTTTGGAAAGCGGGAAGCTTCTTCCAAGAGGCCTGGGGAGCTACAGGCCAGGAAAAAGATACCTGGTCAAATGCAGCCACTTTTGCCTTTGATGTTTATGAGGGGTTCCAGAGTAGACAGGAAACGATGGCGGTAACGCTTGATCTCGAGGATGCGTACAATAAAGTTCGATATGATATTTTGATGACCGCACTGATGGAGAAGGGGGTCAATCCCTGGTTGGTGAACTGGATAGCAGCCGTCCTGCACTCTCGTCGGGTTGCTCTCCGTCTGGGCGCATGGACCTCAGAGCCACATATGTTAACCCCGGGACTGCCACAGGGATCTGCAGTCTCACCGATGCTCTTTAATGTGTATACGAGCAAGATTGCAAACCTAGAAGCACCAGGGGTTGGAAGAATACTAACATTTGCAGATGATATTCTTGCATATAGGCAGGGGAGAGATCGGGAGCAAACAGTCCAGGAGTTACAGGCGACAGTAGATAAAGTGATTGACTGGTGCACAGAAATCACTGCTGTCATCCACCCGGAAAAGGCGGCTGTTTCGTGGTGCTCTCTGGACAACAGGATTGTAAAAGCTGTTGTCCGAAGCCTCGCGATAGATGGTAGAAATGTCAGCAGAGAGAACAAACTGAAGTATCTGGGGATAACATTTGACAGGAGCCTATCCTTCAAGGACCATGTGGCGACGGTCGTGACAAGATCTCAAAAGGGACTCAATGCACTTAAAACTATGGCTGCAATGGACATAGAGCAGAGAATGCTTTTCACACTATACCAGCACTTGATCCTCTCAGTAATTGATTATGGATTAGGTTTGATCACTGTCTCAGAGAGTCAGCTGGTGAAGTTAGAGCGCATACAGAACGAAGCTATGCGGGTCACTCTGGGATGCACTAGAGACACCCCAGTAGTGTGTATGCGTTACATCCTTGGTCTGCCGACTGTTGCTGGTAGGCTCAAGGTAATGCAGGCGAAGGCATATCTCAGAGTAACTGCAGACACAGACCACCCACTGCATGAGGCGCTGGACGCAGTAAAGGGTCAGCGACTGATAAGAGGGAAATCATGGATGGCTCAGGCGGAGGATACGATCAGACAGGTGTGCCCCTTGGAGAACATTAGGCGTGGAGAGGAGTGGGTCAGAGTGCCAGCAGAGCAGTCAGACTTGTGCAGAGTTATAATCACATTAAGCTGGGAGTGCAGGGAGTGGCCAGCAGGGGTCACGCCAGTAGAAATCCAGCAACTAATTCAGGACAATGCTCACTCGAGTGATGTGATTATCTACACAGATGGTTCGGTGTCAAGAGGTGAGAGAAGTGGCTGGGGGTTCATAGCCAAAGCTAATGGTCGATGTTTGGGGCAGGAGAGCCTGGCATATGATACCACAACATCCAGCTTAAGAATGGAAGTGGAGGCAGTCACTGCGGCTCTCCGCTGGATGGAGAATACGACACACACACACATCGTGATTGTAACTGACTCAGAAAGCATGCTGACGAGGGTGAGGACGGGCAGACTTCGTGCGGAGTGGCTTGCTACGCTTCGGAGGTCACGGGTGACAAGCATCGCCTGGATCTTTTCTCCGGGACATGCCGGTGTGCTGGGAAATGAACAGGCGGACAGATTGGCTGGCTCTGCAGAACTTGGTGGAGTATTGATACATGACAAGGCAGACGTGGTTGCGGCCTTGTGGGAGCACGTGCACACCTCGGAGGAGCAAATGGATTACCATGGTTATATTATATTATATTATATTATATTATATTATATTATATTATATTATATTATATTATATTATATTATATTATATTGTGCTGTGCTGTGCTGTGTTGTTTTGTGTTGTGTTGTGTTGTGTTGTGTTATGTTGTATTATATTATAGTATATTATATTATATTATATTCTTCTTATAACACAATCGCGCATGGAATCTACGTAGTCCTAATATAGCAGGTGTCACAGAAAGTAGCTCAGAAACTGTCTGTCCCTCGTGTACCACGCTCCACACAAAGTGGCCCCAGTACTTGTGACTACAAGTCCGGAGTCAGTAAAATATAATATGTAACGTATGTGGTTGTTCTACACTCTGGCATTTCTGCAAGTGATTTCTGAAGATCTGTACATTGACAAGAGTTGAATATTGAAGAAGGTTGGCTACTAAAGACGATAAAACAAAGCAAGTCGAAATATGTTGGTCACTTGAAACGTCATGAAAGTTTGGAGAGAACAATAAATGAAGGGTATATGATCGGGAAGAGAGGAAGAGGAAGGCCAAAGAGAAGATATGTGCAGCATGTGACAGATGATTGGTGTATCGGACACGGGACATCTTTCTTATGACCGAGATGTTTTCCGGAAGGTTGTTATGGGAGCTAAGTTCTGCAAAGGACATTCAAGCGAATGATTGAATGAATGAATGTTGACATGTAGTGGAGCTTGGTGTTTAAGTTGATCTTGTCGACTGAACCTCCGGGTACTGTTGGCAACCACAACCTGAGACGGTCTCAGAAAACGGCGTGTACACAGACGGTGTGTGAGTGCACGGGGTAAGGGTTAATGTATGCCTACCATTCTGTTCATATAATGTATGGGGCATTGGGTTGAGTTGGGTTGAGTGAAGAACCTACATCACAACACTCGGGACATTCCCGTACACGTTCATCCTCATCTTCAACAACCAGCGAAGAGTCCCAATGCCAACTGCATTCTGATTATCTGTCCGCCTGGCCTGTCCTCTGAGCACCGAGTGCCGGTCAGATCCTCCGGTCACTCCCTGGGGCACTATTCTCTCCAGGCCGTAGTGATGTATCTGCCCCCTCCCTGCACACTGTACACGTAACCTCGAAGGGCTCTGACCTCATCTGCCTTACCCTACAGCAGTACCCCACCCCCCAGGGGCGGACCCAGCCAAACTTCCGCCTACTTGCTGCCCATGTCTGGGAACTTAACCCCACAATCCCGCTGGATAACACAAATACCCAGTCTTCACCCTGAAAGAATACAGATGTCTAAATTGTGTACTGAATGAAAAGTAAATAAGGAAATGAATACACATATACAAGTGCTGACAGCATGACAGATCACATGTCAACACAAATAAAACAAGAACTAAAGGGAGGGGGAGAGAGAAATACAATAACAACAAATAGAACAATCAAACAACAAATAGAACAATCATCATTGAATCAAAAAGACAAATAGAAGAACAAAAGACACGATTAACCAAAGCAACGATAAATACATAACAATGATTACAGAAAACATGCAACAATTGAAAGGGGGGAAAACAACAAGATAAATGTTTAAAAACATTGATTGGGAAGCTTAGATGTAAGCACACATGCAAGAAATGAATCAACAGCAGAGTGAGACTTACAGGTGAATAATGCACGACTCACAGAAGGGATTTGAAGCAAATGGTAGAATAGGAAGAATGGTGTAAGACGTGTCCAAATATAAACAAGTCAATGCATATGTATTATAATCAGCAGGCAACCGATCACTGGCAGAAAACAATTCACACCAACCAAAGATGTCCACACCACATAAATCTACTACCAGGCTTAGTTTGTTGTGTTCTTAAATGGAAATGCCTAACAAGATCCGTAAAGTGGCAATTCCAGAAAGACACAGATAACACAGTCATAAAAATGCTTTAACAGCAAATAATTGTAAACGAGTCCAAGGACATACAAATACGCATGTGTATGGGAATGTTCCCTTCTACTTGGAAGTGAGATGTTTCTGTCTGCTTGGAGATAACAATTAATCTGTGTTTCTAATATATGCTGCAGATCCTGTTCCCTGCCTCCATCATTACTGTATCATCTGTATATCTTATATTATATATGTTATGTCTTCCGACAGATATTCCTGACTTGTCTTCTAAATTTATCATAATCTGTTCACTATATAAGGAGGCACATACCTGGATAAATCGCACAGCCCTGTGCTCACCTCTCCTCATTGGCTGGCATTCACCTTCTTCATTCACTGAACCACACATGCTATAAACAGTCGATGGTGGGTAGGTTTCCAATTTTGAAATGTAACCTGAGCAGCGGCCTATCGGCCTTCTCGTTTCAATTTACATACGAGTATTTCTAACTTCCGCAACGTGCACTCTGGACGTCCTAGATTTGTCGCCCTTGTCGGAGACGGTGGGACCCCAGAGTCACTACTCCCGGTCAAGGATGGACCGGAGGGCCCACCGTGAATCCAACCAGCTGGACGCGATCAGGAGGCGGACATGCTAAAATGTTTGCCACTCCGTTGATTATTATTTGCATGCAGTGTTATTTGCAGGCCATGTGATTTGTTAGGCAGTGTTATTTGCATGCCATGTTATTTGTTGGGCAGTGTTATTTCCATGCAATGAGTGTTATTTGACTGTAAACAGTAAACAGTCCGTGTACCCGCTTTAGGTACATGTGGCATATGGTGCTAGAGCCATATGTGTCTAGATCAGTCCGCACCCCAGGGGTCGTGTGGTCAACACCAGGGCGGCACCCCAGGGGTCGTGTGGTCAACACCAGGGCGGCACCCCAGGGGTCGTGTGGTCAACACCAGGGCGGCACCCCAGGGGTCGTGTGGTCAACACCAGGGCAGCACCCCAGGGGTCGTGTGGTCAACACCAGGGCGGCCGCTGCCCTTCCCCAAACATTGACTGGCACACATGTTAGGCTGGGTTAACCTGAAACCCAGTCAATGTTCACAATTCGCCAGCTGTGGAATAAACCCCTTGACAAAGGGACCGGCGGGGCAGCGTCCAGCTTCCAGGTTACGAGGTCCTCTGTGGCGTCACTGAGGTGAGAATAAACACCTGGTAGACAGAAGAATACAAACTGTGAGGTGCTGGGAGCTGGCAGCTGTTGACAGATCACTCATCACACACTCTGATGTGCTGGGAGCTGGCAGCTGTTGACAGATCACTCATCACAAACACTCTGATGTGCTGGGAGCAGGCAGCTGTTGACAGATCACTTATCACAAACACTGTGAGGTGCTGGGAGCAGGCAGCTGTTGACAGATCACTTATCACAAACACTGTGAGGTGCTGGGAGCAGGCAGCTGTTGACAGATCACTCATCACACACACTGTGAGGTGCTGGGAGCAGGCAGCTGTTGACAGATCACTTATCACAAACACTGTGAGGTGCTGGGAGCTGGCAGCTGTTGACAGATCACTCATCACAAACACTGTGAGGTGCTGGGAGCTGGCAGCTGTTGACAGATCACTCATCACACACACTGTGAGGTGCTGGGAGCTGGCAGCTGTTGACAGATCACTTATCACAAACACTGTGAGGTGCTGGGAGCTGGCAGCTGTTGACAGATCACTCATCACAAACACTGTGAGGTGCTGGGAGCTGGCAGCTGTTGACAGATCACTCATCACACACACTGTGAGGTGCTCGGAGCAGGCAGCTGTTGACAGATCACTCATCACACACACTGTGAGGTTCTGAGAGCAGGCAGCTGTTGACAGATCACTCATCACACACACTGTGAGGTGCTGGGAGGTGACAGATCACTCATCACACACACTGTGAGGTGCTGGGAGCAGGCAGCTGTTGACAGATCACTCATCACACACACTGTGAGGTGCTGGGAGCAGGCAGCTGTTGACAGATCACTTATCACAAACACTGTGAGGTGCTGGGAGCAGGCAGCTGTTGACAGATCACTTATCACAAACACTGTGAGGTGCTGGGAGCTGGCAGCTGTTGACAGATCACTCATCACACACACTGTGAGGTTCTGAGAGCAGGCAGCTGTTGACAGATCACTTATCACAAACACTCTGATGTGCTTGGAGCTGGCAGCTGTTGACAGATCACTCACCAAACAAACTGTGAAGCACTGGAAGCTGGAGCTGTTTACATATAACTCATCACACACATTGTGGGACCACGGCGTTCGATGCATGTTGTCTACAGACGATTTGTCTCAATTGTCAAGGGGCGATTCATTGTTCAATCTATTCTCAGTTAGATTTAGCCCATTCACTGTTGGATTTAACCTCATGGAATACATTTATGGCCGTGGTTTTCCTGGTTCGTTTTCCGTCTCTTAACTCGTTCATGTCATTGAGTGACATGACTTACGGCTCTCGACATTTCACTGTTATGGCTGGTTAAATGTTACTCTTTCAGTCTGTACCATCTCTAACTACTGACTACTAGAACACAACGCGACAACGTATTTGGATTTGACAACTCAACACAGGTTCCGTTTTTTACACTCTATCTCTGATCTCATCTCATCGTGTTCCTCTTGTACCTTACGGTGTCGAGGTGAAGTATAAACAGCGGGAGAGTGCTCGCTTATGGGCTTCGTGTATCGATATTCCCATGGACTCTGTTTTTCTCTGCGTCCATCTTTTACGTGGCCGGCATCTTCTTCTGCTTCCATCTGTTCTATACATCATTGCTTGTTGTGATATACTGTTGGTCAGTCCGTTTATACTTCTTAGTTTTTCTACGAGCAGTATGAAGATCCCCTGCCTGCTTGCTAGGCCAATCGCAGGTTTAGGACAACAATCTGATTATAGAGAATCCATCCCCTATGGCGAGCCATAGCCCCTTTAGCCCATGACCTCGCGGCCGTGGTTTCCCGGTCAACACAGTGTATACACTCTATTGTCCTATGAAATACAACACACTGAATCTACGCAAACACAGTTGTCCAACAATACCGAACAACACGTATAAAACCGACACTATATACTAGCATTATTTTAACCTCGCAATTATTGGCTATTGCCGATTTTACAACGTGACCAGGTCCACTCTCGACTACGGTCCAACGCAGAGTTTCCATCAAGGAGGGTTTCGTTTTTTCACGAAGCGACTCCCGGCTCTTTCAACGCTTTGTGACCAAGGCTCATAGGTGTCAGAGTGTTGGAATGTAGGTACAGGACATAGAGAGGACAAAGGGACAGAATATAGTTATAACGACTGAGATAATGACATACAGGACATAGATAAGGACATCTAAAGTATAGCCGATAGAGTAGAGACAGGACACAAGTCAGGACACAGAATGGTCATAAGACCATCTACAGGACAGTAGATAAAGTGGAGACAGGACTTAGGTGGGAACACAGACGTATCATAGACAGGACACCGGCAGGACCAGACCGGGTGATAGGAGGGGACGCCAGTTCACGGGACACTGCCCTGAACGGACTAGACGTCAGTACACAGAATAACCTATCCTAGCACGGGCGGACTGCAGTACAACGAGACTGCTAAGACAGCACGGGGTTCACGGACGGCACGGGGTCCAGCACGACAAGTCCAGCCAACCAGCTTGGGAACGCCAAACGGGACTCAGGGGACAGTTTCAGGGGAGGACGCTTGTGTTTTTCAAGAGCAAATGCTTAGCGTTGCGAGAGTGCTGGTGTGAAGGTAGCGAGTGTAGGACTTGTGTAATTGACTGTGTGTTATAAGCGTATGTAAGGCGGCATTTGTATATTTATGTAATGAAGCCATCGTCTGTGTATACCGTGTAATTATATCAGGTTCGCCTGAAAATAAATGATAGAAGTACCATATACGCGACTGGGGTTTCCTTGAGCGCGTATGAAGGAGCTAGATTGCCTGTGTGTGGTGTGAGACGCTGACAGTAGGCGAGTCACTTTTCACGGTCTGGTGTACAAACTAGACTTTCACTCCGAACTATGCCATGACCTATGATACTGTTAAATTGGGTCATGGCAGTGGGGCACTAGGAGTTGCAGCAGATGATACATCACTCATCACGAACGGACCAACGAACGAAAATCTTTATTTTCAAAGGGTTAAGAATTGGGCACGCAGGCCCGTCTGACATTCTGCCCTTCACACAAATTGTGGGACACTGGGAGCTACAGCTGTTGATACATCACTCATCACACACATTGTGAGGCACTGGGAGCTGGATCTGTTGATACATCACTCATCACACACACTGTGAGGCACTGAGAGCTGGATCTGTTGATAAATCACTCATCACACACATAGTGGAGCACTGTGAGCTGCAGCTGTTGACAGATCACTCATCACACACTGTGAGGTTCTATGAGCTGGCAGCTGTTGACAGATCACTCATCACACACACTGTGAGGCACTGGGAGCTGGATCTGTTGATACATCACTCATCACACACATAGTGGAGCACTGTGAGTTGCAGCTGTTGACAGATCACTCATCACACACACTGTGAGGTTCTATGAGCTGGCAGCTGTTGATACATCACTCATCACACACACTGTGAGGCACTGGGAGCTGGATCTGTTGATACATCATTCATCACACACATAGTGGAGCACTGGGAGCTGCAGCTGTTGACAGATCACTCATCACACACACTCTGATGTGCTGGGAGCAGGCAGCTGTTGACAGATCACTCATCACAAACACTGTGAGGTGCTGGGAGCTGGCAGCTGTTGACAGATCACTCATCACACACACTCTGATGTGCTGGGAACAGGCAGCTGTTGACAGATCACTCATCACACACACTCTGATGTGCTGGGAGCAGGCAGCTGTTGACAGATCACTCATCACACACACTATGAGGTGCTGGGAGCAGGCAGCTGTTGACAGATCACTCATCACACACACTCTGATGTGCTTGGAGCTGGCAGCTGTTGACAGATCACTCACCAAACAAACTGTGAAGCACTGGAAGCTGGAGCTGTTTACATATAACTCATCACACACATTGTGGGACCACGGCGTTCGATGCATGTTGTCTACAGACGATTTGTCTCAATTGTCAAGGGGCGATTCATTGTTCAATCTATTCTCAGTTAGATTTAGCCCATTCACTGTTGGATTTAACCTCATGGAATACATTTATGGCCGTGGTTTTCCTGGTTCGTTTTCCGTCTCTTAACTCGTTCATGTCATTGAGTGACATGACTTACGGCTCTCGACATTTCACTGTTATGGCTGGTTAAATGTTACTCTTTCAGTCTGTACCATCTCTAACTACTGACTACTAGAACACAACGCGACAACGTATTTGGATTTGACAACTCAACACAGGTTCCGTTTTTTACACTCTATCTCTGATCTCATCTCATCGTGTTCCTCTTGTACCTTACGGTGTCGAGGTGAAGTATAAACAGCGGGAGAGTGCTCGCTTATGGGCTTCGTGTATCGATATTCCCATGGACTCTGTTTTTCTCTGCGTCCATCTTTTACGTGGCCGGCATCTTCTTCTGCTTCCATCTGTTCTATACATCATTGCTTGTTGTGATATACTGTTGGTCAGTCCGTTTATACTTCTTAGTTTTTCTACGAGCAGTATGAAGATCCCCTGCCTGCTTGCTAGGCCAATCGCAGGTTTAGGACAACAATCTGATTATAGAGAATCCATCCCCTATGGCGAGCCATAGCCCCTTTAGCCCATGACCTCGCGGCCGTGGTTTCCCGGTCAACACAGTGTATACACTCTATTGTCCTATGAAATACAACACACTGAATCTACGCAAACACAGTTGTCCAACAATACCGAACAACACGTATAAAACCGACACTATATACTAGCATTATTTTAACCTCGCAATTATTGGCTATTGCCGATTTTACAACGTGACCAGGTCCACTCTCGACTACGGTCCAACGCAGAGTTTCCATCAAGGAGGGTTTCGTTTTTTCACGAAGCGACTCCCGGCTCTTTCAACGCTTTGTGACCAAGGCTCATAGGTGTCAGAGTGTTGGAATGTAGGTACAGGACATAGAGAGGACAAAGGGACAGAATATAGTTATAACGACTGAGATAATGACATACAGGACATAGATAAGGACATCTAAAGTATAGCCGATAGAGTAGAGACAGGACACAAGTCAGGACACAGAATGGTCATAAGACCATCTACAGGACAGTAGATAAAGTGGAGACAGGACTTAGGTGGGAACACAGACGTATCATAGACAGGACACCGGCAGGACCAGACCGGGTGATAGGAGGGGACGCCAGTTCACGGGACACTGCCCTGAACGGACTAGACGTCAGTACACAGAATAACCTATCCTAGCACGGGCGGACTGCAGTACAACGAGACTGCTAAGACAGCACGGGGTTCACGGACGGCACGGGGTCCAGCACGACAAGTCCAGCCAACCAGCTTGGGAACGCCAAACGGGACTCAGGGGACAGTTTCAGGGGAGGACGCTTGTGTTTTTCAAGAGCAAATGCTTAGCGTTGCGAGAGTGCTGGTGTGAAGGTAGCGAGTGTAGGACTTGTGTAATTGACTGTGTGTTATAAGCGTATGTAAGGCGGCATTTGTATATTTATGTAATGAAGCCATCGTCTGTGTATACCGTGTAATTATATCAGGTTCGCCTGAAAATAAATGATAGAAGTACCATATACGCGACTGGGGTTTCCTTGAGCGCGTATGAAGGAGCTAGATTGCCTGTGTGTGGTGTGAGACGCTGACAGTAGGCGAGTCACTTTTCACGGTCTGGTGTACAAACTAGACTTTCACTCCGAACTATGCCATGACCTATGATACTGTTAAATTGGGTCATGGCAGTGGGGCACTAGGAGTTGCAGCAGATGATACATCACTCATCACGAACGGACCAACGAACGAAAATCTTTATTTTCAAAGGGTTAAGAATTGGGCACGCAGGCCCGTCTGACATTCTGCCCTTCACACAAATTGTGGGACACTGGGAGCTACAGCTGTTGATACATCACTCATCACACACATTGTGAGGCACTGGGAGCTGGATCTGTTGATACATCACTCATCACACACACTGTGAGGCACTGAGAGCTGGATCTGTTGATAAATCACTCATCACACACATAGTGGAGCACTGTGAGCTGCAGCTGTTGACAGATCACTCATCACACACTGTGAGGTTCTATGAGCTGGCAGCTGTTGACAGATCACTCATCACACACACTGTGAGGCACTGGGAGCTGGATCTGTTGATACATCACTCATCACACACATAGTGGAGCACTGTGAGTTGCAGCTGTTGACAGATCACTCATCACACACACTGTGAGGTTCTATGAGCTGGCAGCTGTTGATACATCACTCATCACACACACTGTGAGGCACTGGGAGCTGGATCTGTTGATACATCATTCATCACACACATAGTGGAGCACTGGGAGCTGCAGCTGTTGACAGATCACTCATCACACACACTGTGAGGTTCTATGAGCTGGCAGCTGTTGACAGATCACTCATCACACACACTGTGAGGTTCTATGAGCTGGCAGCTGTTGATAGATCACTCATCACACACACTGTGAGGTTCTGTGAGCTGCAGCTGTTGATAAATTACTCATCACACAAGTAGTCACTTGCATCTACATTACAGGACGTCGCAATCAACGCCGGCACTATCTGGCCGACGCTCAAACCATCAAATTCAGCACAATAGAATCTGCTTCCAGATCGTCCGCGGCTGATGGTGTGTGAAACTGCGCTCACTACCCCCAGCCGGAGATGCCGGCCATTCATTATAACCATCAGGGACAGACAAACGTCATTTGTTGTGTTAGCTTATGTTAGACTATGTTATGTTACGTTATGTTATGTTAATTTAGTTTAGGTTAGGTTAAGTTAGGTTAGATTAAGTTAGGTTAGGTTATGCTATGCTTTGCTATGTTATGTTATGTTATGTTAGTTTAGGTTACATTAGGCTAGGCTAGGCTAGGCTATACTATGCTATGCT
>OY992876.1:143099381-143121881 GCA_963921405.1 Cepaea hortensis | reverse complement strand
TGCATGAATACAGTTAACTACACTATTTATTTCCTGTTGCAAGGATAATTCTAGCACATTACGATCAATAGCGTGTGTATATACTGTGCAGTCATCAGCAAATAGATCGCAGGACGACGACAGATTTAAGGGAAGATCATTTATATAAATGGCAAATAACAGAGGGCCAAGAATAGATCCCTGAGTTACTCCAATATTACTGGTAATGGCTTGAGATAAAGCTTTATTGTGTGATACTACTTGCTTTCTGTCTAATAAAAATGATTTTATTAATGTCACTATATTAAAGCTTACTTTCATTGTTTCTAGTTTTTTAATTAGAATAGTATGATCTATCATATCGAACGCTTTTCTAAAGTCTATAAACACCGCTCCACATAGAGTATTGTTGTTAATATTTTGATGCCAGTTTTCTATAATGTTTGTTAGGGCCGTATGACAAGAATATTTTGGCCGAAATCCTGACTGACTGTCAACTATTAGTTTGTGGCGAACTAAGTGCTCTAGCGTTGTTTTGTGGATGTGCTTTTCTAGCGGTTTGGATAGTGAGGATAATATGGAAATTGGCCTATAATAACTCATGAGACGATCGTCTAGAGAACCAGCTTTTAAATGAAGATACACTTTAGCGATTTTAAAGGCTGATAGGAAGTGACCTTTGGTGAGACATTAATCTATATCTATAAAAGAGACTGTATGTGGCTGGCTATGTATTGGATGGGTTCGATAACGGTACATCCGATTGAGATGAAATTTTCTACACGTCTTTCTTTCATTCCTGTGCAACCGACTATAATAGTTTCATAGTGTAAAATCTTCTACTTATTTAATAACATTTACTTTTTCATTTTTCATTATATAAGTTCTATATAGCAGGGGGACTTCACTCTAGAAAAGTTATTTCAAGGGGCATAACTTTTAATAACATTTCTATATACTTTATAGTCATATTGTTGGACTTACTTGTACTATTGTTAAACTCTTTGTCTATAGTTATTTTCAGGCATATGAGTTATAATAAATAATGATATAATCTTTAAGGCATTTTCAAAGTTTGCATAAAAATAATGCATAATGCATAACATTGTAACCCATCTTTTTCTGCTTAAAGAACTTATCAACTGTCATGTCGGTGATTAAAAACAGTTTTCATTAAAAATAATGAATGGTGTGTGGAAGGACATTCTTTTTTAAGTTACTGTGCGCCAGGAGCTGGGCGAAACCACGCCGGGTCAGATAGATAGACAGACAGACAGATAGTCGGGAACGGAAGCTTATTTGACTACTTATATGAATTAAATGACATGCTCCCCACTAGGGACTGGGTGAAGCCGGGCCGGGTCAGACAGACAGACAGATAGACAGACAGTCGGGAACGGGAGGGCTTATATGACTACGTATATGAATTAAATGAGATGCTCCCCACCAGGGACTGGGCGAAGCCGGGCCGGGACAGACAGACAGACAGATAGACAGACAAACAGATAGTCGGGAACGGGAGAGGTTATATGACTACGTATATGAATTAAATGAGATGCTCCCCACCAGGGACTGGGTGAAGCCGGGCCGGGTCAGACAGACAGACAGACAGATAGACAGACAGACAGATAGTCGGGAACGGGAGAGCTTATATGACTACTTATATGAATTAAATGAGATGCTCCCCACCAGGGACTGGGTGAAGCCGGGCCGGGTCAGCCAGACAGACAGACAAACAAGCAGACAGACAGACTGATAGATAGATAGATCTAGAAGGCTATTAACTTGCTAACCAATAAGAAACGTCCTACAGAATCAGCAATAGCAAATTCTATAACATGCGATGAATTCAGTTGTTTCTTTCAATCGGAAATAGAGAATCTAAAGTCTTCAATACCAGACTCATCGTGTAATTTAAGTTCACTGACATCATTCTGTGAGGAGAAGTGCACCAGAAATATTCCCGCTGAGATTCCTTTAATGTCTGTTGCAGACGTTTATAAATATCTCTTGAACCTCAAATCAACAAACTCACACGGCCTAGATGGTATCAGTAATAGAATTCTTCGTTGTGCTGCACCAGTCATTAGCGAGTCCTTAACGTTCATATATAACCAGTGCCTGGCCAAAAACTACTTTCCATCTGCATTTAAAATTGCTAAAGTGTTTCCGCTAATTAAAAATGGCTCAATCGATAATAGTGTTTTGGGTAATTATAGACCTATTTCCTTACTATCGTCGCTATCAAAACCACTAGAAAAACACATTCATAAAATAACGTTACACCATTTAATTAACAATGATCTAATAATTAACAGTCAATCTGGGTTTCGACCTAAATATTCTTGCCATAGTGCTCTAACAAAAATGACCGATAACTGGCACTTAAACATCAACAACGGTAGAATTTGTGGAGCGGTGTTTGTAGACTTTAAAAAAGCTTTTGATATGGTAGATCACGATATTTTAATTAGAAAACTAAAGCAAATGAAGACAAGCACCAACATGGTGAACATAATTACGTCATTTCTATCCGACAGGCAACAAGTCGTGTCCTTCAACAACTGTCTATCAAGACCCACACAGCTTAATATTGGTGTGCCTCAGGGCTCAATACTAGGTCCGCTGCTTTTTGCAGTTTATATTAATGATCTTCCTTTATATATCAATACAACTTGTGATCTATTTGCAGACGACTGTACTATATATACTAGTCAAGAAAACCGTAGTGAATTAGAGAATTCTTTACAAAAGGAACTTGATAATCTTACTAGATGGAGCAATGAAAACCGCATGCAAATTAACATCGACAAAACCAAATCCATGCTAATAACGACCAGACAAAAACTACAGACACTAGCCATAACTGGATCACCGCTCGAACTCCGCATGGGCACGTTACCTATAGTTAATGTGACTGAACATAAAACACTAGGGCTTTTAATAGACAGCCATTTGAACTGGAGCTCTCATGTTCACGCTCTTACCAAGAAAATAGCACAAAAAGTTTACCAACTTGCTAAAATTCAGCACTTCCTGGACGAAAGCACACGAAAAATATTCTATACATGCTATATCCAATCACATCTCGATTACTGTTCCACAGTTTGGGATGGTTGCCCTAAATCTAATTTAAAACGACTATGTTCTCTACAAAACCGAGCTATTCGTCTGGTTTCTGGCATAAAGCACGTTGAAAGTAATAATTTGTACAGTCATCTAAGACTTCTACCACTACAAAAGCTCTTCCTTTTCAACAAAGCCAAATTAGTGAATAAAATTATATCTCAAAATACCCCAGAGTATCTTCTGCCGCTGATTCAATCTAATGCAATGAACAGCAAGCGTCTAAATTTGTTACATGTCTCAAAGCCTAGATTGAACCTATACAAAACATGTTTCGCCTATTCTGGTGCTCACTTATGGAATGATCTGCCTCCAGATCTGAAAACTCCAATGAGTCCCTACACATTTAACCGAAAACTCTTTCAATACTTAATCCATACCGACTATATGCCACCATAATTCATTTACTGGTATAATTGTTCAGTATAATTGTTCATTATAATTGTTTAACTATAATTGTTCACTATATATGTGTGTGCGTGTGGGAGCGAGCGAGAGAGAGAGAGAGAGAGAGAGAGAGAGAGAGAGAGAGAGAGGGAGAGAGAGAGAAAGTGGGTGTTAGAGAGAGGGAGAGAGTGGATGCGTGTGTGCGCACGTGCATGCGTGTGTGTGGAGAGAGTGATTGAGCGAGAAATGGTGGGGGAATGTGTCAGTGCATGCATTCGTACGTGTATGTGTGAGAGTGAGTGAGGGAATGTAGGCGTGCGTGCGTTCATGTGCATGCGTTCATGTGTATGTGTATGTGTGAGAGAGTGTGATTGAGAGAGTGAGTGTGTGTGTGAAGGATTGTGTGTTAGAGAGTTAGACAGTGGGAGAGTTGATGTGTTAGTGTATGTGTGTGAGCGCGTGCATGCGTGTGAGTGTGTGTATATGAAAGAATACAGAGAGAGAGAGAAAGAGAGAGAGAGAGAGAGAGAGAGAGAGAGAGAGAGAGAGAGAGAGCTGAGCAGATGCATGTCATGTAACACGCATGTTATGTAACACGCGAATCCATATGTTTGTGTATTCTCATCTGTCATATTATCAGTTAAATACCATTTGATTTTATCATGCATAATATAAACTAATGTTCATTACTGTAGTTTGAGTGAGAGAGTCAGTGAGTGTGAATGAGAGACAGAACGAGTGAGCGTGAGAGTGAATGAGTGAGCGGGAGAGTGAATGAGTGAGCGGGAGAGTGAATGAGTGAACGGGAAAGTGAATGAGTGAGCGGGAAAGTGAATGAGTGAGCGGGAGAGTGAATGAGCGGGAGAGTGAATGTGTGAGCGTGAGAGTGAGTGAGTGTGTGTGAGAGTGAGTGAGTGTGTGTGTGTGTGTGTGTGAGAGAGAGAGAGAGAGAGAGAGAGAGAGAGAAAGAGAGAGAGAGAGAGAGAGAGAGAGAGCATCACTATTTTTACGTCACATACATTTTATGTACACATTTTTCTCCATGTTTAACATTTTTATGAGACTGCTCATGACAAGTGTCAGTGTATATGTGTGAGTAAAGTGTGAGAGTTTCTTCATACTAGTTTCAATACTATCGTGAGACATTTTGTATGTGTCTAGATGTGTGGAAGTGTGAGTGTATGAGGAGGATATGTGTGAGTGTGGGGATATGTGTGGGTAGTGGGTGTGTGGGTGGGGTGTGTGTGGGTGGGGGTATGCGTCTAGGGTGTGTTGGTTTTGGTGGGTAGTGGTATTTGTGGGTGTTGGTGGGATGTGTGGATGGATGTGTGGGGGTGAAAGTAGGGGTGTTGGAATGGGTGTGGGGGATGTGTGTATGGGTGGAGGATATGTGTATGGGACGGATGCAGGGGATGTGTGTTTATGTGGGTGGAGATGTGTGGACGGTTTGAGGAAGTATGTGTAGGAGGCGGGGTTGTGTGGGTAGGGGATTGTGTTGGGTGGATTGGGGATGCAAGGGTGGGTGGGGAGAAGTGTATGGTGTGTGGGTTTGAGATATTTGTGCGGTGTGTTGGTGGGGGATGTGTGAATGATGTGTGGGTGGAGGGTATGTTTGTGGAGGTATGGGTGGAGGATAGTGTGTGGTGTGGGGGATGTGTGTGATGGGTGCGGGGAATGTGCGTATGAATGGGGTATATGTATGGGTGAGTAGGGGATTGTGGTGGTTGGGGGAAGTATGTGGGAGAGTGTTGGTGGGAGATGTGTGTGTTTGGATGGGGAATGTGTGGGTGGGGGTGTGTGAGTGAGTGGCTTAGGGATGTGTAAGTGGGTGAGGGAGTTGTATGTGTCGGGGTGGGATGTGTGAGTGGGTGGAGGATGTGTGTGGGGTAGGGGTATTGTGATCGAGAGATGTTTGGTTGGGGGGGGGGGGGTGTGGGTGCGTAGTGGAGAATGTATGCGTGAGTGAGTGTGTGTTGGTGGACGGGTAGGGAATGCGTGTGTGGGTGGGGAGAGGTGTGTGGTGTGTTGGTTGGGGATATTGTGTGGGTGAGGTATGTGTGTGTGGGTGGGGGATTTTTGTGTTTTGTTTTGTTTTTGTGTTGTGTGAGTGGGGGTATGTGGGGTGGATGGGTAAGGGTATCATGTGTGGGTGTGGGTGGGAATATTGTGTGGTATCTGGGTGGGGGATATGTGTGTGGTGTGTAAGTGGGGATGTGTTGGTGAGGGATATGTGTGTGTGTGGTGCGTGGGTTGGGAATAGTGCATGATAGGAGGTGTATGTGATGTGCGGGTGGGGGATTAGGTTAAGGCATGTGTGGGTGGGTGGAAGTTGTATGTGTGGGTGGTGGGGTGTGTGTTAGTGGATTGGGGATGTATGGGTGGTTAGAGAGATGTGTGTGTGTGGGGTGGGGGTAGGGACATGTCAGTTGGTGGGGATGTGTGTGTATGGTTTGGGAATGTGTGAGTGGATGTGCGATGTGTGGGTTGGTGGGGGATTGTGTGCATGGATGGGGAATATGTTGTCGATGGAGATGTGGCTGGGGGATGGGTGGTTTGAGGTGTGGGTGGGGAGAGGATGTGTGGGGTAGGATGTGTATGTGGATGGGCGTGGGATGTGTGGGTTGGTGGGGGAATGTTTGTGGGTGGCGAGTGTGTTTTGGTTGGGGAATCAGGCGAGGGCAGTGTGTGTGGGTGGGGGATGTGCGGGAGGGGGATGGCTCGGTTGGTGGGGTATGTATGTGTCCCTTGGTGTGCGTGTGTGTCGGTAGGTGGGGGTGTGTATGTGTCCCTTGGTGCACGTGTGTGTGGGTAGGTGGGGGTGTCGTGTGGGTGGGGTGATGTATGGATAGGTGGGAGATGGGCTTCATAACATGGTAATTAGCCTTGTTTATGTTTACAACATTCATTTCACAATGTTTATTTTATCTTCCTATGTAAATGTATAATGCTCTTGATGAACGAAAGACGAGTGATTGGAAGGGCCGAATGTAAGACGGGCCTGCGCGCCCAATTTGTGACCCTAATAAAGTTGATTTGATTTGATTTGATTTGATTTGATCCCCTCCAGGGCCTGGGCGAAGCCGGACCGGGTCAGCTAGTTATACATAAAAGTTAGTGACTCACAGATCGCTGGTGCAGCATGGCGAAGGATCCGATTACTGATTCCATCTAATCCTGATGAGTTATTGTTTTTTTAGATTACTGAGATGAGTAAATACTTCAGTGGTAGTCATTAGCGGTATGTTGGAGGGAATGTCTCCATAGCATTTATTCTCACATAATGATGATAATAAAGATATGTCATGAGGCGCATATGGTATTGCAGCCTTCAGTTGGTTTATGTCGGACTGAAAGAATCTAATGAATTGATCACATGTAACCTGATTTGATGGTAATCATTGTGATGATTTGTGTTTGTTTGTCAAGGTATTAATTGCTTTCCATATATCTTTAGTGTTGGTTTTATCTATTATTAAGTTCTTAAAATAGTTTTTCTTTTCCTTTCAAATAACATATTGAACTTTGTTTCTCAAACTACGGTATATAGTTAGATCTCTATTTTTGTGAGCCCTGTCGCGATCTCTCATAAGTTCAACTACCTCCTGTGTGATCCACGGGGGCTTAGTTGATGTTTAACACGAACTTCCTTAAATGGAACATGTTTATCAAATATACTTAGAAAGGTCTTCAGCCAGTTGTCCAGAACATCGTCTGGGTCAGGAAGCTGGTAAACATAGTCCAGAGATGAGTTGGGCAAGTCTTGTAAGAAGACGTCTCGATTGAAATGTTTGTAATTTCTATATTTTATACTTATATGTTTGTGTTATGGAGTTTTGGTGCCTCTTTTCGACCACGTGCAACATACTGGATAGTGATTGCTCATTGCATTAATAGGTACAGTACATTCTGTGATGTTGTCAGCACACGTATTATAAATATGATCTATAAGTGTTGCAGATGATTTAGTTATTCTAGTGGCTTGTTTGACTAACTGTTAGAAGTTATATGACTCTATTACGTTTTCCCATGTTTTGTTTGATTTGATAGTGTCTATATTTAAGTCACCTAGCAGTATTATGTCTCTGGCATTACTAAAAACTACACCCCTCATAGTGGTGAAATTTTCATACCAGATATTTCCTGCACTGGGGTTTCGATAAAGATAGCCAACTACTAGCTGTCATATGTTGCGATTGAAATGAGGATCACGTTGTGCATTACCCGTTTTCTAGTGTTCCTGGAAGTTGGGCCTCATTCCTCTCATGTATATAATAGTCAAGATTAAGGACATTGACCATTAAGCTCGGGTTGGTCTAGGGTAGTCCCATGGAAGATAGAATCACATTATGCAATTATTTCTCTCACATAAGAATCCCAATAGCTCTTGAGACCCCTCTAGATTGTGAAAATTCTTATCAGTCTGGAATGACTTCATCAGAAATGATAAAGGATTCAGTGAAAGAATAATATGGCCTATGGATAGATGTGGAGAAAAGTTCATTTATTTCTCAGCAGATGTCATCCCTCCTCTTACTTTATTTCTCATTCTAGTTATTGTGATAATTATTTCTTTAATTTATCCACAAACAACAACAATAACTTGTTAACAAACAATCTTACACAAACAAGTGAACTTTAAATAAAATAGAGAAGTATCTAGTGTCAATGGGTTTATTCGTTGTTAAAAACCTGTTCGTGGATCAAAGGAACATAATTCAAATCAGTTCACAAGTATGTGACAACATCATTAAATATGAAAATTTATGAATATATGCCCTCCCCTTTTCAAGTCTACCTCCCCTTTTCAAGTCTACAACTAATTTATGTGTCTCTTTATTACTACTGTTTGTCAGCTGAGGAAAGAATATTGTCCCTGTCCAATGAATCAGTGGATCATGGATCAGTGGATCAGTGGATCTTCCTGAAAAAGACAAAAGTGTGTGTGGCCTGGTTTGTTTGGCCTCTTCTGCTTCTGTGTGGATATTTATATCAGTAGAATATATCACCTTGAGCAATGAGACTGGGCTGTAGCCTGGGTCCATAGGTTAGTGGATCCGCTTCATTACCTGCCAGTTCGGTCAAGATGAGGGCTACTCTTACTCGGGTAGATGCCCGAGTCGTCTCATTCTCTCACAAGATTTGGGAACATCTTCTCTTCTACAATTCCACCAGGTTGCACCACCATGTTTAAATAAGCATATGTATGTACATTCTAACCAAATCATTGTTGTGTAGAGACAGTTAAGAATGAATAAGGACAGTACAGGGAGGATGATAAGGAAGGAAGAAATCTAACAGCCTGAGAGTAGGAACTACACCCTCCTCCTAGCTAGTGTTGTGTTAACTATGAATGTCAGGGGTTATCACACTGTATGCATGTTGCTATCATCTGGCCCTGCTGTATGCATGTGTTCTAAGTGTACCTGGGGTTTCATTGAGATGTTTGCAAACAGGCATTGACAAGACCGATGATATGTTGTTTCATGAGTAAATTAAGTCAAGCTGATAGGACTTGAAAATTGTGATGGTAGAATGGCATTAATAAATGACATACAAATTTTACACCTTCATTCTTTCATTTTAACTATGCATGTTGTGTGTAATTGTTCCTGAGCCTTTCATGTTAAGCAACTGGTGTTTCCTCTCCTCTCTCAACTCGCCTCTGACTATCTTTTGTTGTGTTGTGTTGTGTTGTGTTGTTTTAACTTCTGTTGACTGGGGTTCTAATAGATTCGAACAACTTCCCCTCCAGTCTTCAGCAGTTACATATGAGTAACTCACATAGCATTGATTCTTGTTCATGAATTACATAAAGAAAAACCTTACGTGTACTGTTACAAATTATAAACCATACAAAATCATGAGAACAATCAATGTGCATCAGTGTGAGAGGTTTACATATAGTTATGCCTCTTCCACTAATTCTTCATCTTATTCTTTTTTCTGGAGTCAGTGTGCACTTGTCCCATTCTGTTGGCTACCAACGGTTGGTTACAGACAGAGGTTTGAGTCTCCTCATGTCTGGACAGATTGTCTATGCACAACTGTCACAAATGGCAATTTGTGAAGTGTAAACTTACTAGGCACCGCAGTTAATTGGTGCTGTGTCTAAGTGCACAATCTGTCACATATATACAACGATATCACATCAAACCAAGTCGACTCAGCTTGGAAAGGAGGGAGGAAAGCTAGAAACTCTCTCTCTCTCTCTCTCTCTCTCTCTCTCTCTCTCTCTCTCTCTCTCTCTCTCTCTCTCTCTCTCTATCTATCTATCTATCTATCTAGATGGTGTAAGGCGAAAACATGTAGGTTTCAAGTGAGGCAGTGGTTCATGTTTTCTAGATAACTGTCTTCTAGATAGCAGATAGTTTAATAGGCAATTTTGATGAAATGCATAAGAGTGCATTAATAATTCCACCTCCTACAGTTTCCTATGATGGTATGTTGTAATATGCACACATTAACGACAACAGAATTAAAGAATCACTTCAGAGCGAGCAGTTTTAAGAAAAAGTTGATAGCGTCAGATTGGCCGGATAATGGCGCAGTTCAGCCAGAAGTGGCGGCTTGCAAGTTGACACACCAGAGTTTTTATATTATTAATAATACACTTAAAATTATTCACAAACACTGGATACCTCTACTGTACACTTCTGGGCATTATGTAGATCTATAGACTGATGAGCTTACCTCGGTTCAGAACCAACTACATATTATAATTGGAAAATTCGGCAACCACTCAATCGACTGGACCGTCCGCTTGGATCTTGTATTGAAGGATGCGCAATTTACAAGTTGGACGATATTGACGGGCCGACCCAACAATTACGTGACTGGCCTTCTCCAATGCTTCTATGTATTGAGGACGCTGTTTAGTCTAAATATAAGCTGACATGTGTCCATCTCCAGTGTCAAGTGTGGCGTAGTGTGTTTCTCATGCGTTCAAGTGCAATATTTTCTCTGGTTGGTGTGCAATAGTTGACGCGCTGTAACATGATGAAGTCCCTTATGTCACACTAGCGGTATGCGATTTTGAAGTTTAACCTCAAGTCATACACACTCAATCTCACAGGTTTCAAAATCTAGCCTGCTGTGGGCGTTAAGCGAGTTAGACATATAAACTGCAGTACCCGTATCTTGTTTCTGATAGGGATCTCTTCTAATGGTTTTAAAAACTCTGATAGCGATGTCATCATCTGAGATGTTACCATTTAATCGACTTTTGCTAACGCCGAACACGTGAAAATGATTAAGCATAAGTGATAGTTCGGGCAGCCTCCCTAGTAGATGGCAGATGTTTACATGCCCGATTCTGAGCCCATTATTACTGAGCCAGTGTTCGTACTTAATAGAATTTCAACAATGCCTAATCATAAGTTTAAAATAAAAAAAAGACAACACACACACACACACACACACACACACACACACACACACACACACACACACACACACACACACACACACACAAGGTGAATACAACTTACGTCCCTTATTTCAATGCACACAATAAAGTACAGAAAAACAGTAATATCTCTGTCAATATATTAAAATAAATACACAGATCCGTAAGGAAGAGCAGTTAAGACCCCCTCACTCACAGTAAAAACACAATTAAAAGTATTATAAAAGCTATACAGCTAATTACTATCAATTAATATAAAGTCAAAACAAGTCAATGTTTGTAGTTACATATAACCTAATACGTTACTAGATCAAGTAATAACCAAATATGCAGATAAACGTTCTAGGAGAGGCTCTTTCTTGTACTGACATCCGGTATAGCTTTGTGCTAAGTTTCTAGTAAATACCAGGTTGTGTTGGTTGTTGGTACAGCGACATTATAAGTGCTTGACGAAGTGTAGCTGGGCTATAACGTGTGAGGTCCAACCATTCTGGGTTACAATGAAATGGGTACCGTCTCATGGGTATGTAATGACTACCAACTACAGCCTCTGGTTGGTGGCTAACAGGAGGTTGTGGTGGCACGTCGTTGTCGCTGAGAGTTGGTTCCCTTCTGGTGAGAATAGGAAAAATACCTTTATAATTATTACCCTCCTGTTTTGAAAGACGACGTATTGCACGGACTTGGTGTGGTGAAAGTATCCCGTCTGGCTTGGATTTCAGGTGCAGTGGTTATGAGTGGTCTGCGCACTTCTGGCCTATTGGTACTTGATGTGACGGGAGTATGTCGTCTAGCTTTAGTTTCATGTGGAGTAGCTAAAAGTGTCCCGCGCGATCCTGTATTGGATGTATGGTGTGCCCGTTTTGGATATTTAATATTTTTGGCGAGCAAGCTGGTGCTCAATGTAGACAAATGTAATTGATCCTTATAAAGACTCTTTTTTTTGGTGCACCAGCCTGTGCAGTGAATGATGGTGTGTTTTTGATGAACTGTATCTTGTTTTGAGACCAGAACTTCTGCAAAATGTTGTTATTTATGTCAGCTAGACGGCGCTGGAGTCCATAACTCGATGATATGATGGAGGAGAAGAAAATGGATGTGTTAGGAAAAGTGTGACATATTCCGTTCAAGAGTGCCAGCAGTTGAGACTCTGTGATTTGTTGGTTGTTCATGGTGTCATTGATACCAATATGTACGCTTGCCTTTCGAACGTTATGATTTACAGCCAACCTGCTAATCTTGTCTGTTAGCAGGTCAACACCAGACTCAGACAGTGGGATTATGGAAACAATGTCTTTGTCTGAAGTGGCCATCCGGTCGCTGTATAAACCTTTCATTAAGGAATCGCCTAGTATAATGTGTGTACACTCAGGTCGTGCTGTCTGTACAAGTTGGTTGTCAGCACGTCTCGCCCGTTGTTTCATCCATTTCCGATTATCAGCAGTCTTTATGTCTCCATGTGGTTCTCCCGATGTATCTTGTAGACATGTCTTGCCCGTTGGCAGCATGTTAAAGCACTATACGTTTTCTGGTGAGATAGATAGATAGATAGATAGATAGATAGATAGATAGATAGATAGATAGATAGATAGATAGATAGATAGATAGATAGATAGATAGATAGATAGATAGATAGATAGATAGATAGATAGATAGCAGGGTGGGTGGGTGGATGGATGGATGGATAGATAGGTAAGTAGACAGACAGACAGACAGACAGACAGACAGACAGACAGACAAACAGACAGGCAGGCAGGCAGACAGGCAGGCAGGCGGGCAGGCAGACAGACAGACAGACAGACAGACAGACAGACAGACAGACAGACAGACAGATAGATAGATAGATAGATAGATAGATAGATAGATAGATAGATAGATAGATAGATAGATAGAACGAACGAACAGACTTTATTTTCAAAGGGTAACAAATTGGGCACGCAGGTCCGTCTTACATTCGGCCCTTCCAATCATTCATCTTTCTTTCATCAACAGTGCATAGGAAAAAAACATTGTCACATGAATTTTGTAAACATAAACAATGCATATTACTATGTTATGAGACACATCCACCACCCACCCACACATCCCCCATTCACTCCAACTTCCCCACCCAACCACACACACATACAATACATTCCCCCACCCATCCACCACATCCCTACACCTACACGTCTCCCACCCACACACACCTCTCACCCACCACACATCCCATCCACCCACACCCCAAGCACACATACATTCAATAACCCACACATCCCCCACCTACACACTCTCCCCACCCACTCACATATCCTCTACCCGTCCCATTTCCCACCAACAATCACTCACCCAATATCCTCCTCCACCCACACACCTCCAACCACCCAACCAAACACACATTCCTCAGCCACACACATGTCTCCCCGTCAACTCACATATTCCGCACCTACCCACACACAAATTCCGCACTCACCCACATAATCTCCCATCTCCCCCAGCCCACTCACAGATCCCGAGCCCGAACCTACAAACATCCCCCACCATCTCCTAACCTGCACACACTCACCCACCCACATATCCTCTACCCACCCACACATCCTCTACCCACCCATCCCCCAACCAAACATCCCTTAACCACACACCCTTACTCATATACATCCTCTACCCAACCACACATCATCCACCCAACCACACATCCTCCATCCACCCATTCCCCCAGCCACACATCCCTTAACAACACACCCCTACCCATATACACACACATCCCCACCCACGCACAATCTCCCCACCCATTCAAACATCCCTCACACACATCCCCACCCACCAACACATTCCCCATTCACAAACACACACCTCCCATCCACGCATACACAACCCATACATTCATCCCCTCACACATCCCTAGACACACGTACTTATCCCTCAACCACTAACACCCACACATCCCTTACCCACTCATCAACACATACATCTCCTATCTACCCACCCACACTCACACGTCCCAACCACCCATCTAAGCACACATCCCCCACCCTCACACACATCCTTCACCCACCCACAAACCCAACCACACCTTCACCCACCCACACAAACATCATTTAACCACACCCAGCTCCCCTCCCACACAATACCACACCCACACACATCCCAAAGACACATCCCTCACCCACACACACATCTATCCACACATCTCCTACCCATCCACACATCCTCCAACTACAATCACCCTCACTACCCACACATACATCCTTCATTCAACCACACACACCCCCACCCAGCCAGACATATCCCCCACCCACACACACATCTCCAAATCCATCACCCACACCCATCACGCACCCCTCCCCCAACCCACACACCCCCACACACATTCACCCACACATCTCTCACCCACACACACTCCCCACCCAAACATCCCATACACATCCCTCGCCCACACACACATCCCCAAACCCACAACCACCCCCACCTGCACACATCTCCCACCCACCACATATCCCCACACCCACATCTCCCCACCCACACATATACCCCCACCCATCCCATAACCCACCATCAATCATCCACCAACATATCCTCCTCCACCCACTCACCCACAACCACCTACACAAACACACATCCCCACCCACAAACACATCTCCCCATACACCCATACATCTCGCACGCACACACACACAATCCCCCACCCACCCACACACAATCCCCCACCCACCCACACAAACCCACCCCTCTCACCCACACATCCTGAGCCCACCCACACACATCACGAATCCATCCACACACACATCCCCCGATCCCCCAACCTACTATTATGATCAAACTCCCACACTTTACACACACATACAGTGGCGATTGTCGTGAGCATTGTCGCAAAATTGTAAAGAAAATGGAGAAAAATTGTACATATACATTTTGTAACTTAAAAATTAGTGATGCAATTCAACTCTCTCTCTCTCTCTCTCTCTCTCTCTCTCTCTCTCTCTCTCTCTCTCTCTCTCTCTCTCTCTCTCTCTCTCTCTCTCACTAACGCTCTCACTCACATTACAGTAATGTTATATTATACATGATAAAATCAAGTGTCATACATACACAATGATAATGTGAAAGATGAAAATACACAAAAAATATGGAATGGCATGTTACAGGACATGCGAGCACTGAATTCTCTCTCTCTCTCTCTCTCTCTCTCTCTCTCTCTCTCTCTCTCTCTCTCACAGGCACACACACATTCCCCACACACACACACACATATCCCTCACATACACACCCATACATACATCCTCACATCTAGACAAATACTTGATGCCTCACATGATCACTGAAGCTAATAAGAACAAACTCCCACACTTTACACACAATTGAGACACTGACGATTGTCGTGAGAATTCTCGCAATTGCAAGAAGTGGAGAAAAAATTGTACATATACATTATGTAGCGTAAAAATTAGTGATGCAATTCAACTCTTTCCCCTCTCTCTCTCTCTCTCTCTCTCTCTCTCTCTCTCTCTCTCTCTCTCTCTCTCTTTCTCTCTCTCTCTCTCTCTTGTGCTCTCTTTACATACACACACTCTCACACTCATTCACTCTCTCTCTCTTACTTACACTCACTAACTCTCTCACTTGCTTTACAGTAATTTACATGAATACATTTTATGCATGTTAAAATCAAGTGCATCAAAATGATAATATGAAAAAAATGAGAATACACAAAACATATGGATCAGCATGTTAGATGACATGCTTAACTCTCTCTCTCTCTCTCTCTCTCTCTCTCTCTCTCTCTCTCTCTCTCTCTCTCTCTCTCTCTCTCTCTTCTCTCTCACACACATGTACATACACACACCCACACACATCATACCCACGCAATACACACACCTGCACACATCCATATACTTACTCACACGTACTCACATAACACCCGAATATACACTCCCTCGCATACACTGCATGCATGCACACTTACACATACAAAGACATACAATACATACACGAGCACACACACACAGACTCATCCATACACACATACACACACGCACATGCATATAAACGCATATAAACACATCAACGCACACTTTAACACACGTACAGACATACACACAGAGTCACACACAGATACACACATGTACACACATATACACCCATACACACATCCAGACATGCACACACATACATTACACTTTCTCATGCACTCTCTCATTCACCCACGCTCTCTCTTTTACCCACTCACTCGCTCTCACACTCACTCATTCGTGCACATACACGCATACCCACAAATTCTCTCTCACTCACTCACGCTCCCTTACTCACTGATTTACTCGATGACTCTCTAACTCACACTCACTCACTAACTTTCACACTCTATCACACAGACAGGCAGACACACAACACACCCACTCTCTCAGATTCACTCATTCTCTAACTAAATCTCTCACACATATGTCCACACACTCACTCACTTTTACACTCACTCAGGCACACGCGCATGCATACTCTCTCACTCTCTCTATCATACTAATTCTTCCACTCACACTCTTTCTCACTCACTCTCTCACCCACTGTCTCGTTCACACACATACAGTGAAGAATGATAGTGGGAAAATGATACTAGTAGGTGACTTATGGAGGCATATAGTCGGTATGAAGTAAGTATTGAAAGAGTTTTCGGTTGAATGTGTAGGGACTCATTGGTGTTTTCAGTTCTGTTGGAAGGCTATTCCACAAGTGAGCACCAGAATATGCGAAACAAGTTTTGTATAAGTCCAATCTAGGCTTAGGAAGCTGTAATAAATGTAAGCGCTTACTGTTCATTGCATTAGATTGAATTAACGGTAGAAGATACTCTGGGGTATTTTCAGATATAATTTTATTCACTAATTTGGCTTTGTTAAAAAGGAAGCGCTTTTGAAGTGGTAGAAGTCTTAGATGGCTGTATAATGTATTACTTTCAACGTGCTTTATGCTAGAAACTAGACGTATAGCGCGGTTTTGAAGCGAACACAATCGTTTCATATTAGATTTAGGGCAGCCATCCCAGACTGTGGAACAATAATCGAGAGGTGATTGGATATAGGATGCATATAATATTTTACGTGTGCTTTCATCCAAAAAGTGTTGAATTTTAGCAAGTTGGTAAACTTTTTGTGCTATTCTCTTGGTAAAGGCGTGAACATGAGGGATCCAGTTTAAATGTCTGTCAATTAAAAGACCTAATGTTTTATGTTCATTTACATTAATTATAGGTAACGTGTCCACGTGGAGCTCGAGCGGTGTCCCAGTTATGGCTAGGGTCTGTAGTTTTTGTCTGGTCGTTATTAGCATGGATTTGGTTTTGTCGATGTTAATTAACATGCGATTTTCATTGCTCCATCTACTAAGGTTGTCAAGATCGTTTTGTAAAGAGCTCTCTAAGTCACAAAGGCTCTCTTGACTTGTGTAAATAGTGCAGTCGTCCGCAAATAGATCACACGAAGTATTGAGGTATAAAGGAAGATCTTTAATATACACTGCAAAAAGCAGCGGACCTAGTATTGAGCCCTGAGGCACCCCAAAATTAAGTTGTGTGGGTCTTGATAGACAGTTATTGAAGGACACTACTTGTTGTCTGTCTGATAAAAATGACGTAATTAGGTCCACCATATTGGTGCCAGTCTTCGTGTGTTTTAATTTTCTAATTAAAATATCATGATCTACCATATCAAAGGCCTTTTTAAAGTCTACAAATACTGCTCCACAAATGTTGCCATTGTTGATACAAAGATGCCAGTTATCGGTCATTTTTGTAAGGGCACTATGGCAAGAATATTTAGGTCGAAACCCAGATTGACTGTCAATTATTAGATCGTTGTTAATTAAATGATGTAGTGTTATTTTATGCATGTGTTTTTCTAATGGCTTTGATAGCGACGATAGTAAGGAAATAGGTCTATAATTACCCAAGACGCTAATATCAGTTGAACCATTTTTAAGTAGAGGATACACTTTAGCAACTTTAAAGGCAGATGGAAAGTAGTTTTTGGATAGGCACTGGTTATATATGAACGTTAAGGACTCACTAATAATAGGTGCAGCACACCGAAGAATTCTATTACTGATACCATCTAGGCCTTCTGAATTTGTTGCTTTGAGATTCGAGAGATATTTATATACTTCTGCAACAGACATCAAGGGAATCTCAGGGGGAATATTTCTAGAGCACTTCCCTTCACAGAATGATGACAGTGAACTTAAATTACATACTGAGTCTGGTATTGAGGACTTTAGATTCTCTATTTCTGATTGAAAGAAGTAACTGAAATCCTCGCATGTTATAGAGTTTGGTATTGCTGACTCTGAAGAGTGTTTCTTGTTGGTTAGCGAGTTAATAGCCTTCCATATATTTGTATTATTTGATTTATCTACAATCAAATTTTTGAAATGATCTTTCTTTATCCTACGAATTTCATATTTAACTTTATTTCTTAGTCTGCGGTAATTGATAAAATCTTTATTTTTGTGTGCTGTATCTCGTTCTCTCATGATTTCTAGAACTTCGCTAGTGACCCACGGGGACTTATGTTGATTCTTGACTCTAACTTCTTTGACTGGCACATGTTTATCAAATACATTGTAGACTGTCTTTGTCCAGTAAGCTAGTGCATCATCCGGATCAGGAAGTTGGTAAACATGTTCAAGGGCTGCATTTTTTAAGTCGTCTAAAAATAAATTTTGGTTGAGAGCTTTAAAGTTTCTAAATTTGATGCTTAAATGTTTATTTTTAGGAGTTTTGAACCCAATTTTCGACCATGTACAACATATTGGGTAATGGTCACTAACTGCACTAACAGGAACAGAACATTCGGTAATATTAACTGGACAAGTAACATATATATGATCGATTATAGTTGAGGAGGTGTCTGTGGGACGATTTATTAGTTGTTTGAAATTGTAAGATAGAATGATATCTTCCCATGTCTGGTTGGATTTAGTAATATCTATGTTAAAGTCACCTAATATCATGACTTCTCTACCTGCTGTAAACACCCTATCCATCATTGTAATGAAACAGTCATACAAACTATACCCAGCACAGGGATTTCGATATAGGTATCCAATGAGAAACGGTTGCTGGCTGACTGGCTTCACCTCTAACCAAACACATGCTATCTCTTCTATCTCGAGATCACTTCTACGGGAACAGTTGAGAGAATTTGAAATGTATACAGCAATACCTGTCTTTAATTTTTGATGTGCGTCTCTTCGAATTACTTTAAACCCCTTAAGAGAGATTTCAGAGTCGGTTATTTTGTCGTTGAGACGACTTTCTGTGATTCCAAACACATGGAACTGTTTGCACAGTATTACTGAAAGCTCAGGTAATTTATTGAGCAAATGATAGATGTTGAGATGGCCTATATGTAGACCATCTTTGTTGAGCCACTGATCGTGATTGGCGAACATTACACAATGAAAAGATGATGTCGCTTGTGGTAGAACAATTTCAGAGGTTTTGAAACTTTATTTAGTGGTAGTTACGACTATTAGAGGGGATAGGAAAATGTCTGTGATGCAGTGACATCATTAAAGCTTGGTGCAGGGCTGCAGGATTGTATTGCATTAGCTGTTGAAGTTGACAATTCCACTGATAAGAGTGTGGATTACCGTCCAACGAGGGACCACTGCTATGAGAGCTACTGGAAGTGCCTACATTAGAAGCAGGCATCGGGGGCACCGCAACATTGTTTATCGGTGACCCCTTTGACATGCTAGGTGCAGACTGTTTTATGGGCAAGGGAGGAAACAATGCACCATAGTTAGCAACATTGGGATTGGAGCCTGGGTCGCTATTTACAGCCTTGTATTCCTGGGGAATAGGCAAGGGTGGTGTGGGCAGAGGTTGAGTGTTTTCTGAACACTGAGAGATGGCTACAGCCGGAGGTGAAGATCGGTTTACTCCTGTAACTGAAACTGGTTCTAATTGTTGTGTACGTTCAGGATATTTTATGTTCTTCGCTAGTATGCTAGTTCCTAGTTTTGAACAATGTAGTTGATCCTTATATAGTTTTTTCTTGGGAGCCCCGGACGGCGATGTGAAATACGGGGTATTATTAATGAAAGCATTGTTAGTTTCTTGACAAAATTTATGTAGAGTCAGATTGCCAGCATCGGCCGTGCGGCGCTGGAATCCATAACATGGCAGTATGATTGATGAAAAGAAAATAGATGCTTTAGGAAATTTCTTGCGCAACAACACCTCCAATGTAGTGAGTTGTGAGGTGCTTATGATGTGATTGTTCATAATATTGTTGACACCGATATGGACTGTTGTTCTTCTAATTCTATCATTCACCTTGAATTTCCGCAGTGTAGAGGCCAGTCTGTCAATGTCAGCTCCTGGTAGCGGGTAAATCGAGGTAGTTTCGCTGTCAGAAGATGACATGCGGTCACTATAGATTCCCTTGAGCAGAGAGTCTCCAATGACGACATGAGTTGCACTGTCATCCATTGTTATTTCACGCTGTTGACGCGCCCGTTTGATTTCTTGCCACTGATCGCTGTCATCTTTCATGCGTTCTTGTTTATTATAGTCGTTGCTTGTTTGGGCTGGTTGTTGATGCTCAGTAGTGGTAGTGGCTGAGCTCTTTAACTTCTCGTCTGCTGCTGGAGAGTCTACACTTGAGGCCTGGGACCTATTGCTGACACGCACATCAATGGGGTAGATGGATGGTGCACGTTCTACAGGTTTAGTAGTGTTGCAGCCTGTGGAAACTAACTGCATGTCATTTTGCGACGAACATCCACTGGTCATACACACCTCTGCAGCACTATGAATACTTCCTGTTTGTGCACTTTTGTCAAATGACTGTGCACTCTTTAGTTTTAAGGCATGGATTGTTGTTTTAAAGGTGTCCTTCTCTTCTTTAAGGAGGCGGATTTCTTTTTGAAGGCGAGCGTTTTCTTCTTTAAACACGGCAATGATATTAGTTAGTGGAAATAAAGTCTTTTAGCCTGTCCTCCAAAGCCTGGATGAGTTCACGACAGGCGTTGTGGTTGTGTGGTTCGGCTGAGGAAAGAGTGACTAAAGATGATGTGTTAGTCTCATCAGATTGGGCTACTGAACTGTGATGTTCGACCAGCTTGAGCTTGGGATCAGTGTCTGCAGATTCACTAGACCACACGTGTGAAGTTGGCGTTGAAGAAATCCGACGTTTGGGTGGCGTGCTCATCAAACTTTTCCCCGTCTTGTCTTTGTTTGTATTTTCATGGCGCTTGGATAAAGTAGAGTTCCGTAAGTTGGACGCCATATTAGTAATGTATGAGGCTCCAACAGGCCGGGAGTACACACAAGTTCGCCGCCTTTCGGTAACGCGTGCTTGGCGACTAACCACGCGCTAGTCCCACATGGTTAAATCACACGTTGACGTTAATCGATAATTGGTAGTTTTCAAAACTGAACGTTCTTACCTTACATTTCACAAAGAAATCAGCATTTCAGTAACTAATAGTCACATAAACTTAATATATTAATTAGTATTAGATCCAGTTTTTAGAAAAACACAATGAAATACACAGCATCTCGATTGAAATAGGCACAACAATGTTAAATTATATAAACATTGGGAGAGCTTGTGAAATCACGTCCGCTGGTAGCCGGAAACAGGACAGACAGACAGACAGACAGACAGACAGACAGACAGACAGACAGACAGACAGACAGACAGACAGACAGACAGACAGACAGACAGACAGACAGACAGACAGACAGACAGACAGACAGACAGACAGACAGACAGATAGATAGATAGATAGAACGAACGAACGAACGAACGAACGAACAAACTTTATTTTCAAAGGGTTAAGAATTGGGCACGCAGGCCCGTCTAACATTCTGCCCTTCTATCACTCTCTTTCATACATTATTTCATTCACACATCATTCAAGGCTAACAGAGAACAGCAACAATATAAAAGATATGCATTATAAAGGCATGGGCAAAATGCAAACATCAAAATTACACGACACAGTAAAATTAGATAATGGTCTGACACTTGTTATTAGCCATGTGGAGTATACTGGCCTACCAAAAGGGGACTGACTGTTATACTAGGGTTTTGTTATTATTATTATTATCTCTATTATTAAGGGGGAAGATAATCCGTACTGAGATAGTGTTCGAGTAATTTGCGATTATATGAATAGGGATTGGTGATGTCTTTGATTTCTTGTGGAAGATTGTTCCACAGCTGAGCAGCAGAGTACGTTAAGCTTGTTTTGTATAAGTCAATCCTAGGCTTCGGATTGTGTAATATATTTAAACGTTTACTGTGTCTAGCATTATATTTAAACAATGGCCAAAGGTAATTTGGGGCATTTCGATGCAGGATTTTGTGAATTAGTTTAGCTTTATTGAAAAGCAGGCGTTTGCGGAGTGGTAGTAACTGAAGGCGTTTATACAGGCTAGGATTGTCAGATAAATGTTTGTTATAAATTAGACTCATGGCCCGTTTCTGGAGTGAGTAAAGTCGCTTGGTGTTTGAATTAGAACAACCGTCCCAGATTGTAGAGCAGTAGTCAAAGTGTGTCTGTATATGAGAAGTATAGAATAGTTTCCTTGTGTCCTCATCAAGGAAGTTTTTAATTTTGGCGAG
>OY992876.1:143071881-143096881 GCA_963921405.1 Cepaea hortensis | reverse complement strand
ATAGATAGATAGATAGATAGATAGATAGATAGATAGATAGATAGATAGATGAGAAACCGTATAACGGAACACTTATTGTGTACTGCGTCCCCATGACACTGAAGTTGAGTATATTCAAATTTGTGAAGATCGCAATCCCGGATGTAATTTATTCCTCAAAGAGTGGCCAGGTAACAAAGGAGGTATTTTATCAATCGTGTGTGACACTTGCCGTGTCGTGAGAAGTGGTGGAATTCAGCAACGCCATAGATCATGAGTCACGTTGGACACGAATGAATGTCATCTGGCACATGTTTACACAAGTATATTGGGCCAATAGTTCATGACAGCGTAGAAGCGGCCCATTCTCTTCCGCGTTTATCGTAAATAACTGTAATAATAGGGAGGACGGCAAATGACGAGACACATGTCTCTAATTGACTAGCATCTGTCTCACATTCTTACTTGTTTGTTTGGCTTCTTTGATATAAATGTTTTGCATATCCTTTACAGGACATCGCTGTCAACAGCAGCATCTTTCAGCTGTCTGTTGATTTCTTGGCAAGATTACGCTCAGTAGTTTGCCATTGCTTTCTGAGCGGCCGGCTCAGTTATCCCGCAAGTCACCAGCGGGGGACGAACCGCTCCCAGCTCTCGCCCGCTTACGAGACTGCGTGATAAACGGGATTACGGAGAAAGTGTTGTAACTCCTCGGCCAGAGAGACCGGCTCTTTGATATTAGTTAGTTATTTAGTCTTTCCTTTTGAGCCTAAGGCGGCGCATAGGGCAGAAGTCCTGTCTCTCCATGCTTGGCGGTTCGCTGCTACCTGTTGTAGATCTTGGATATTTACTTGGCCATTGAATGAGCCTTCTCTAATGATGGTTCTACGCAGGGTCTCTCTTGGTCTTCCCCGTTTTCTCTTCTTCTTTTCGTTAATCCGGAGTGTTTTTTCAGATGTGATTGCGGTGTGTCTGTTATGCGCCCTTGGGCCGAAACCCGTAGGCCAACACATCGACTTTAGCGTGCTTTTTTGACCAGGTAGCATTCCTGGGAGACTCTCACTTTTGTGGTGCCATCTACAAACATGCTGGCCAAGTTAGAACGGTCGAAGACAACGGTCATCCCTCAAAGGAAGGCAGGGACAGTCCATAGCATTTTCCGCCATCCAAGGTTGCTTCCATAGTTGCAGGGCCGACACATAACGCCCTGGTTCTGGGCTAGCCGAGGGAATCGTCACGTCCTGCTCATGGCTGCTTTAAATCCTCACTTCAATATATTGGTCATTTTGTTTGCCCCGGGCCATTCCCGCACAAACCAGACAGGTTTGCAGACGGTATCCACTCAGCGAGTTTTCGGACATGTGCTTGTCGTTGCGCCCGTCAGAGCTGTTCCAGGCACGACAGACATTCGGAAAACTACCTAGTCAGAGCTGTTCCGAACAAGAGCGGCATTCGGAAACTAGGTAGTCAGAGCTGTTCCTAGCACGAGAGACATTCGGACGAGACGTTTCACTCGGACGTAAATGCGTAGTGTCAATTTTTAGTTTGCCACCCGTAGAACGACACTTCCGGCTTCCGGCGGGCATTTTTAAATGAGGTTAGCCTTCCTCGGGTTTCGAGACTCTTGTTTCGGCTTCCACACAGCAAGCTTTCGCTTCGGGCTGCCACGTAATGGATTCGCAAGACAGGCGTTCCATTTCGTGTCAACGAGACAATTTTCCACCTTTGACTACACTCACTCCATGAGTGTGGTTACAGACTATCGGACGACTGCGAGACGTGCGACCGAGGTGTTTTTCCACCTTTTTTACTCACTCACGAGGTAGGCTACATGTGCTGCCGGCTCAGCACCTTACCTCCGTGCGTCTGTGGGCGAGTAACGGTCACGGGGATACCTCATATCCCCCAGCTAAGAGCCATCGAACGAATCTGCGCTGAGCATGTAGCGTTGTCAGCACATCATCACAATTTTGATGTAGGTTTGTGTCGGCCAGGCTCTCACTTCCGAGAGTTTATGGCTTAGAGACGTTCAGCCATGCACCTCGGATGGGAACCTTAGAGGTTATGCCCGGACTGAGATTTAGGGATCGTTTGCCTGATTTTGACTGCTATCCTCAGTCTTACCTGCAGAGCAGCAGGTTGTGTCTCTCTTAGTCAGGTCCCTATCCCACGAGCCGTCCGATATGTAGTTTTCACCCATCGGCAAGCACATGGGGTCGATGGGACACGCAAGCTCCCCCACCACGGCAAGGTGGAGACACATCGGGGGAGTTCCCCGTTTTCTTTTCCCTACTGGTGATCATAGGGGCTTGAAAGGGGAGTCTTGACTTGTCCATTCTGAGTACATGGCCGATGTAGTTCCAACGGCGTCTTCTTATGAAATTGGATACTGTATCTTGCTTAGTCTCTTGTCTTATTTGCGAATTGGTTCTGAAGTCTGTCCAGTGGATGTTTAGAAGTCTTCTAAGACATTTGTTCTCAAAATTGTCTAATTTTTATCTTAAGCTACCGTTGATTTCCAACTTTCACATCCATACGTTAACACTGGAATCACACAAGAGTTGAAGATTTTAAGTTTTGTGTGTTTGCTGAGTAAGCTTCTTTAATTAGACCCGTGGAGACTGGGGAGGGGGAAATAGGTGGGGGTGAGGGGGAGGGGAGCATTATTCTGACCAATGACTTGCTAATTAATACTTACAGTTTTTGATGAGTGGTAATAAGTCAGTTATGGTATATATTTGAGGCATCCAGGTAAACGAGCGTTGACGTACGCTCGTTTCTTCAGCAAGGCGCGAGGTCGTGTACAAATTGCTTTGGATTGGTCTATGTGGTTTGAAACAACAGTGGTGGAAGTACGATTCGTGGAAGGAAAGCTTGTCCCACAGACGAGTATCTACCCAGGATGTTCCGCAAGGTAGTGTCTGCTCTGATAATCGGGTGGAGGTGTAGAGGGGGCTTGGTCAGTTTAAACCTCTAAACAGGCACACCAGCCACCACATCACGCGGAATGTGACATAACCAGACGATACCTCACTAGCGTGCATCCCGCGATATGCTCTATAACCAAACCATACCTCACTAGAGTGCACCCATGGTATGCTCCATAACCAGACCATACCTCATTAGAGTGCACCTCGTGGTATGCGACATAACCAGAGACACCTCACTAGAGTGCACCCCGCGGTATACGACATAACTTCAGTTGTCTTCCTGAATTCCCCATGTCCTGGAGAGAAACATGTCTGCAAATAAGCAGACGAACCGCACTGAGGGTTGTCATCATCTTGTGCGGAGAAACGTAAGAGGCCAGGGTTCGCCATCACACAGACTCACCAGAGCCGTGGATCAGCTCTGTGTTCTTGTCTCGTTTTTGCCATACGGCCAACCCATGCACGCATTTATCATTCTGTCTTCCCTTGCTTTTTTCCATCGACTTTTCCAGCTGTCACTAAATTTTACAGTTGATTTATCCTCATAAAAAAATTAGTTGCATATCCTTTACAAGACGTCGCAGTCAACCCCAGCATTTTTTACTGTTTGTGATTTCTTAACAAGATTACGTTCAGGAGTTTGCCATTGCTTTTTGAACGACCCGCACTCAAGCCATTGTATGAAAACCAACGCAAGACGGTCTGCTTCCAAATTGTGTAAGTCAAATTTCTTCAATCAGTTTACGGTTTTACTATGTCTTTTTTTAATTCTAATTTTTTTTTTTTTTTTAATTTTATTTATGTAGGACTTGCTCATTTCTCTTTCTGTCCGTCAACTGTATTATTTCCATTTCCCTCAGAAACCAAAATTTCCATTGTCACTAAATGTTTCTCAGTTTTGGGTGTGTGCCCATGTTTCATGTTTCAAAAAAAAAAAAGGGGGGGGGGGGGGGGTAACAAAGGCATAAGGATCGACTTCATTGCACAGGTTTTTCCCCACATTATTCGGTCTCTTTCCGCAAGGCGGCCTGCTGAAAGCGTCGCACAAAGCACAAACTCCGTAGCACCAGCTGAGAAAATTGCATTCGTAACCGGAACACAGTATCCCGGAATCGAACCCACACCCTTCGTGGTGCTAGGCGGGCCAGTAACCACTTGGCTACGGGGACTCCCATGTGTCATGCTTCCTTGCTGTAGGTTTCCCATATTGTATTTGAACCGTGGAAAGTTTCAAATGATCACTAATGACCTTGCACAATTTTTTACTCATCGTAATTTGGGTCACGTCATTCATGAGAGGAACCGCGCAATTAATATTTTAATTATGCAAGTAAAACTAAACTCTGAACTTTACCCCTGACCACTTGAAACAGCAGCCGTCTGGCGCGTCCACTGTCTGAACAAAACCTGGTACTGCGAGAGTAGCGGCCTCAAGTGTTGACGTCATAGTAACAGCGCAGTGCAGACTGGGTCGGACCGCGGAACGTGAAAAACAGAGTGTTACCGACTTCCGCAGATTATCTACTCACGGGGTGGATTAGCGGACGTGGGGCGTTGTCTTGATCTCTGAACTCGGGTAAACCTGGAAGTATCTGTCTTCTAGACTGTGTATCTGCAGCTGTTGCTACAACAACATCTTCAACAACAACATCATCATTATCATCATCAACAACAACAACAACAACAACAACAACAACAACAACAACAACAACAACAACAACTTACTACTACTACTACTACTACTACTACTACTACTACTACTACTACTACTACTACTACTACTACTACTACTACTACTATAAGTACTACTACTACTACTACTACTACTACTACTACTACTACTACTACTACTACTACTACTGCTTCTACTACTGCGATAACTCAAATGGTTAGCTGCATATTCTTTACAGGACATCGCAGTCAACCCCGGCATTTTGTGACTGTTTGTTGTCTCTTGGCAAGGTTACGTTCAGTAGTTTGCCACTGCTTTCTGAAAACAGGCACCTTTACCATTTTATAGAAAAACCAACGTAAGGCGGCCTGCTGCCAAATCTCTCACAGCTGTGTTTCGAACGCAGTATGCGAGATTACGAACTCCCTCAGTAAACCCGTCGCCACGGAGCCTGCCACTACTACTACAACTAGTAATAATATATCCCTCACAGCGGTGATATGGCTAAGAGAGTGCAACGCCCGCCTCTGGCTTGTGCACACCGTTTCCATCCGTGTTTACTATGAATTGTTACACAGTAAGAAAATGATGGTATCGCCCTTCATCAGGCCCAGATCCTGGGGTAGTGTATGGGATGTCTAGTCTTGTAGGACAAGGTCGAACAACTTGGAGAATCGTACGCGCGTTACAACCCAACAACAGTTGGTCACCGACAGGAGCGGGTACCATCCAACAACACCGGGACACCGACAGGAGCGGGTTTCATCCTACAAGAGTTGGACACCGACAGGAGCAGGTACCATCCAACAACAGCTGGACACCGACAGGAGCAGGTACCATCCTCCAACAGGTGCACACAGACAGGAGCAGGTACCATCCTACAACAGGTGCACACCGACAGGAGAAGGTACCATCCTACAACAGGTGCACACCGACAGGAGCAGGTACCATCCTACAACAGTTGGACACCGACAGGAGCAGGTACCATCCTACAACAGGTGCACACCGACAGGAGCAGGTACCATCCTACAACAGTTGGACACCGACAGGAGCAGGTACCATCCTACAACAGTTGGACACCGACAGGAGCAGGTACCATCCTACAACAGGTGCACACCGACAGGAGCAGGTACCATCCTACAACAGGTGCACACAGACAGGAGCAGGTACCATCCTACAACAGGTGCACACCGACAGGAGCAGGTACCATCCTACAACAGTTGGACACCGACAGGAGCAGGTACCATCCAACAACAGCTGCACACCGACAGGAGCAGATACCATCTGACAGCAGCTGGACACCGACAGGAGCAGGTACCATCCAACTACAGTTGGCCACCGACAGGAGCGGGTACCATCTAACAACAGCTGTACACCGACAGAAGCAGGTACCATCTAACAACAGCTGCACACCGATAGGAGCAGGTACCATCCTACAACAGGTGCACACCGACAGGCTCAGGTACCATCCTACAACAGCTGGACACCGACAGGAGCAGGTACTATCCAACAACAGCTGGACACAGACAGGAGCAGGTACTATCCAACAACAGCTGGACACCGACAGGAGCAGGTACCATCCAACAACAGATGGACACCGACAGGAGCAGGTACTATCCAACAACAGCTGGACACCGACAAAAAAGTTTTCTTTTTTTTCTTCATGTCGTTGAAAATATATTTGGCCAGTCCTATTCTCGGTTAGATTTTCATTTCGTGTTGGCCATAATCTGTTATTACTTATCCAAGAGAGGAGAAACGAGTGAGTCAGGGGATGACAGACATGAACATTTTGTCAGGAGCTCAAGAAATTTGATGAACGAACACAGCAATGGTACAATCAGTCGATACACGCTGGCGGAGAGGTACAGTGGGAGATCGGAGCACCTTGGACCTGTCTGGAGTGTGATGATGATGAATCCTGCTAATCGCTGATCACTGGGAAAAATCTGTTAGTCGTTCTGGTATCTCTTCGGTTAGTGTGATGATGATGTCACTGAGAGAAACCTGTTAGTCGTTCTGGTATCTCTGCGGTTAGTGTGATGCTGATGTCACTGAGAGAAATCTGTTAGTCGTTCTGGTATCTCTTCTGTTAGTGTGATGATGATGTCACTGAGAGAAACCTGTTAGTCGTTCTGGTATCTCTTCGGTTAGTGTGATGATGATGTCACTGAGAGAAACCTGTTAGTCGTTCTGGTATCTCTTCGGTTAGTGTGATGATGATGTCACTGAGAGAAACCTGTTAGTCGTTCTGGTATCTCTGCTGTTAGTGTGATGATGATGTCACTGAGAGAAACCTGTTAGTCGTTCTGGTATCTCTGCGGTTAGTGTGATGATGATGTCACTGGGAGAAATCTGTTAGTCGTTCTGGTATCTCTTCTGGTAGTGTGATAATGATGTCACTGGGAGAAACCTGTTAGTTGTTCTGGTATCTCTTCGGTTAGTGTGATGATCATGTCACTGGGAAAAACGCGTTAGTTATTCTGGTATCTCTGCGGTTAGTGTGATGATGATGTCACTGGGAGAAATCTGTTAGTTATTCTGGTATCTCTTCTGTTAGTGTGATGATGATATTACTTGGAGAAACGCGTTAGTTATTCTGGTATCTCTGCGGTTAGTGTGATGATGATGTCACTGGGAGAAATCTGTTAGTCGTTCTGGTATCTCTTCTGGTAGTGTGATGATGATGTCACTGGGAGAAACCTGTTAGTTGTTCTGTTATCTCTTCTGTTAGTTTGATGCTGATGTCACTGGGAGAAACCTGTTAGTTATTCTGGTATCTCTTCTGTTAGTGTAATGATGATGTCACTGAGAGAAACCTGTTAGTTATTCTGGTATCTCTTCGGTTAGTGTGATGATGATATTACTTGGAGAAACGCGTTAGTTATTCTGGTATCTCTGTGGTTAGTGTGATGATGATGTCACTGGGAGAAACGTGTTAGTCGTTCTGGTATCTCTTCGGGTAATGTGATGTTTATTGTTTGTCTTGCCTCACAGAACTAATCATTACAGTTGTCGCTATTTGAATTTTTTATTTTTTTATGTTGTACATCCCTTACAGGACGTTGCAGTAAACACCAGCATTTTTCAGCTGTTCTTGATGTACTAGGCAAGTTTAACGTTCAGTAGTTTGCCATTGCGTTCTGAACGACCGGCTCACATATCCCTGTAAGTCACCAGCGCGGCGCGAACCGCTGCCGATTCTCGCAGCTGCTGTTTTCCCAACGTGGATATACGGGATTACGAACAATGTCTCTAATACCTTGGCCAGGGAGAATATTAATATCTAACCCAAATTCTGTACTGCGACATTTAACGGCCTCAGGATTGTCCTATCCAGTCCCGTGAGCCCACCTTGGAGATTTATGTAACCTACTTCTATTAAGCGCGGATGTTTCTAATGAATTCCTGTAATTTAATAGTTCTCCAACTTGTGCATCTATATAATATACAATCCCTGTATGCTGAGCCCAAACACAGTTCAGGTCACCGTTTACGGAGCGACACATTTTCAACATATCATGTTCTAGTGGCACGACAATGTATGGTCCCGAACCCCTCCCTACTGTAACTTGGTCTGGGCATGAGACAGCAAATGCCTCCAGCAGACAGTCAGATCCTAGTTTGTTGCCAGGATTGTCAGAAATGTGGAGTTTTATCAAACCATCCAGATTATGTTTAATATGTTGGTGTCTCCTACAACCTGTTTGCATGGCAGAAACATCCAACTTGTCTATTTATACATTTCTACAACTGCAACTTTTATAGCGTTTAAAGCAAATAGGATCGATTTCATTGCACAGTGTCTTATCACATATGGCTCGGTCTCTTTTCGCAGAGCTGCCTCGGAAAACGTCTAACACAGCACTAACTCCGTAGCTCCAGAGACGACACCTCCAGAGTTCTCTAGGAAATATAACTAAAGAATTTTAAACACATGACAGCTACTTCTTGGGACTGTCAAGTTATGGTATCTCACCCGCCGACAACATGAGATTATCAGCTGAGCTGGCCATCTTCCTCCCTCGAGGAACATACGTTCCAAAAGACTCTTCTAGACCACAAGAAAAAGGATATGAAATGTATGGAGCATATCAACACACACAAAATCTGTAGTAGAGAATGTAGTCGTATGTGCCGAAATACGAGACAAGAAAAGCAGAAGTTGAGTTGAATTGAGCTAAGAACCGACATTACTGTACTCAGGACATTCCCATACGCGTTCCGTCCCCTCGTTCAACAGCCAGCGAAGAGTCACACTACTAACTGTTCCCACCGCTATCTGATTGAAAGTTCTCCTTTACTTACCTCTCACTTTTGAGATTCGTCCAGAACCCCTGCCAACCCCCCCCCCCCCCCCCCATATCATTCTCTCCCCATACAGGTACTCAGTCTGTTCCACCGCTTTCTCCACCTTCCCCCACAGGCGCCCTGCCACCTCTGTCTTGTCCATAGGTAGGTAACACAATCCTACTCAAAAGTACTTTTTGGGTGCCAAACATTTTACACCTGGTTTTGCATAAAATATTACATTCATTTGTCTGTAGCAGCTCTAGTTTGGGAGACACATTTTTTGTATTTAATTAATATTATTACAGTATTTTATGTAAAAGGCTCTGGAAAAAGAAAAAAAAAGAAAATAAATCTATTCTATCTAGTCCCTTACAAAATTTTGAATTCCAATGGTTTGGAGAGAGCCTAAGAACCCCTGTGATGACTATTATTTCGGTTTTGTCAATATTAAGGAAATTGATGGAAAATAATAACATAAAATGGAAATATCCAGTTTTAGATTCTGCTAAACGACATGTTCCACACGGGGATGACATACCAATTCCAACTTTCACAGTGACAGTGAAAGTGATTTCGAAGATAATTTTTGACCAGCGTGAACTGAATGATCTAATCCCAGATCTATATCTCTCCAAGGAATCTTCAGAAACTTTGGTTTCAATATTGAAAGATGTCACAAGGTTGGTATGCCAGAGTGACAGATAGAGGTGGCTGTAGTGTGTCTAGAGAATGTCTGTGTGAATGTTGTGTTGGACGACTGATCACCAGCTATAAATCAATATCGAACACCAGGCTGCGCACACGAGAATTTAATTAGAACACTCTTGATGATGCAACACTACTCATCAGGAATAATGTCAACAGTAGACTATATCCACATGGCGTATAAACAGTTCCAGTAGACTCTGAGAATACTTTAACCCAATAAGATCCTGTGACAAGACGATAGTCGTTTACTGGCCTCGCGTACTACACTATTATCAGCTCTTTTCTACTCTACTCATTAAGTCTTCCGGAATTAACTGAAAACCGCAAGGCGAGTACTCTCTAACTCCGCCACAACTCAACTCCCAATCCCAATTCAGACAACAGGCGGTGTCGTCCCTACCTCCGACACAACTTATTCTCCGAATCCCTGTTCTCTGTCCAGCCTTGTCTTTTTATTTCTTATGCCTGGACCTCCCAAGAAACATCATTTAACCTCGTGATCCCACTTATCAGTTCCCATGAAAATTACATTTAGAATGCTCCTTTGTTTCTTCCTTGTCTCTCACGATTCACCTTCCCACCGAGAATTCTAATCTAGACTAGGACGTGATATCCTCACCCCTTGTTTGGGGTTTCCCCCATTAGCATGACGATTTATATACACGTGTCCGTGCCTAAACCATCACCTAGTCTGGGACTATCACAGTTTGTTGAAGATTGTGATTAACCCTCTTGGCCCCTTACGTGCTTTAACAATCTCTGTGTTGGGTCTCACCCATTGTCTTTGGGTTTCTTAATCGACTTCTCTGACCTCACATCCGCTCTACTCTCATCTTCACCTTTGCCCCGTGTTTTAAATCTCACATTCCAACCCGTAATAAAAATTACTGGCTGTTGAAGCAAAGATTACATTTTATCGCAGCAGAGAGCAAGGTTTTCTTTAATTCTTTTGTAAAGAAAACAACTTTGTGTTTTGTACTAAATAGGTTAGTTAGTTAGTTAGTCGCAGTTCCAACTTCGTCCCCATTATGCTCCGTTCCTATGCCAGTGAATATCACACAAAATGCTCCCCACTGCCCAATGTGAAAAGTGGAAAAGACAGGAGTCTCGACAAACAACAGCCCGCACAGATACACTGTGCATAATGCAGCCGCCAGAATGTCAACACAATAGTCCCCCACAAAACACCCAGCTAATTTCTGATGGAATCGGCAGTCATTTTCCCATCATGATGTTTTCTAGATGTTCACCCACACAGTCCACGAAATACAGTTCATCGTCGATGGTAGTGGCAGTCAACCAGAAGCCCAGCAGCCACGCATTTCTGCATAAGGCAAAAACCTGTCAACTCTGGGACATAGCCATCTGCCATCACTCCGAACATGCAGTCACGTTAAAAAAAAACCTTGGGCAGATTCAAAAGCATTTCACACGAAACTCACAGCTCACAGTGTCGCGCCACGCACTCACTCAGTAGCAGGGCGACGGAACCTTCAAGCCTCCTTAGTCGCCTCTTACGACATGCGTGGTAGGCTGCAGTGTTGCTATCCTTTGCTTCCCTTATGGGCCCCGGCAACACACGGGTATATACTATTATCAGCTCTAGTCTATATAATTCACTAAATAGGACGTCTTGTAAACGAAATGTTTGTAAGTTATACACCACAAGAGCGGCGACGTTTCGTTGACAGCTCTAAAAGAAGATTAAAACGTGCTCTTTTACACAATTGTAACAAAAATAGCCCAATTCCAATTGCTCATTCTACTACAATTCATTCAATCATGTGCCATGCCGATAAGCGTGAGCGGCCATGTTCTGCCATCTCACTCGATCACCAGAGTCGTGGATCAGCTCCGTGTTTCTGTCTCGACCATGCACCGCGGCCAAGTCATCCAGGTATTTAATTCTTGGTCTTCCCCTTGGTCTGTTCCCTTCGATCTTGCCAGTTGTCACCAAGTTCTCCAATTCATTTCTTCTCATATCACGCCCAAAAAATGTTGACTGTCTACATCTAATGTCTCTAATCAGTTTACGATCTTCATTTGTTTCTTGAAGGACTTGTTCATTGGTTTTTCTATCTGTCCATGGTATTCTTTGCATTTTCCTCAGAAACCACATTTCCACAGCCATCAGATGTTTTTCAGCTTTTCTGCTCATTGTCCACGCCTCACATCCACATAAAAATATAGGTTCTATGTAACACTTCAACACTCTTTTTCTCATTTCAATTGATATCTTTTTATTGGTCAGTATGTTTTTCATCTTGCAAAAGGCTACCTTCGCCATGACAATTCTTGTTCTAATCTCTTCAAGGCATCTCACATCAGATGTTATGACTGTTCCGAGATAGTTGTACCGATTCACTTGTTTAAGAATATGCCTATTTACTTGTATATTACATTGTGGTATTTCTTCCTTCCTATTGACGACCATAATCTGTGTCTTCTTACAATTCAACCCCAGTTGTTCACCGTGTGCAACAACCGCATCTACTAAATTTTGCAGGTCCTGTTCATTGTCTGCAATCAATTGTCTACTACAATGAAGGAGGGGTATCCTACAATATGCAAATTTCTGGGGGGGGGGGGGGAAATAAGATGTATTTAGAACATAACTGGATGTGTAGATCTTAAAATGATGAACTTCTTGCCTGGCCAGCAACGGGGATTCGCCAAATACTCATGCTTTAAATTTTTGTGGGATAGCAGGGCAAAAGAAACGCACTGGAAAAAGAAACAGTGGCCTTTGATGGATGAATTGAGTTGGAGAAGAAAATATTGTCAACAAGCCTCTCATTGATAGGAACAAGAGTTCTACTTCCACCATTACATATAAAGCTTGGCTTGATTAAGTTGTTAAGGCACTGAACAACGATGGTACCTGTTTAAATCCAGAAAGTTTTCGGAATTGAGCATAGACAATTTAAAGCTGGAATTTTTGATGGACCTCAAATTTTAAAAAAAAAAAAAAAGTTAATAAATGTTCCAAATTTTATTGATTCGATGAACATAACAAAGTCCTCAGCCTGGTCATCATTTGTTTTAGTTTCTGGGTAATTATAAAGCAGACAATTATTCTGAATTTGTTGAAAATGTGCTGTTCTGTTTTTGTAAGCTTGGACGCAACATGAGCATAAAATTGCTTTACCTCCATAATCATTTACAATTATTTCCCTAGAATCTTGGCGTTGTTAGTGGGGAGCAAGGTGAAAGATTTTACCAAGATATAAAAACAATGGAAGAGAGATACCAGGGATTTTGGGATGATCACATGTTTGCAGATTCCTGTGGGACCCTTAAGCATGACTGTCCGGGCATATCGTCCTCCAGGAAGTCTTCGAAAAGAAACTGTTGGTGTGTTGACTACGGATAAAAAAATGCCAGTGACAATGTTTTAATACATTATTTGTGTTTTACATGAAGACAATAAATGCACAGTAATTACATATAATATGAATGCCACTGATGGCACCTAACTCTAGGCTTGTACTTTGCCCTACTAAGTAGGTCATTCTTAGTTATCTCAAAAACTAGAGCTGATAGGCAAAATCTTATTACATTTTTGGAATCAGCAACACAAAATTGCATAAGAACAGCTATACAATTAAGGCACCAAAATGTGTGTAGACCAGTGTATAATCTACCACCGAGAGGTGCATTCCCTGGCAGCCAATAAGTTTATTTCCCCTCACTCCCGCATGAGCAGGGCAGAAAATCAATACATTTCTCATAATCTGTGACCTCTGAAGCGAGGCAAGCCAGAAACATTCCTTTCTCTACCTTACTAAGCATACTCCGTGAGTCCGTCATGAATACAATGTGTGTTGCAGTGATCTCTTCCAACTATCGGAAGGCTGCTGTTACTGCTTCCACCTCCATTCTCATGTTGGAGCGTGTAGTCTCAAATGTCAGACTCCTTTTTCGTCCATTAGAATTTCGCAATGAAACCCCAGCCACTACATCTGTTTCTCACCACTGATCCATCGGTGTAGGTGACTATGTCACCTTGATGTGTGTTGCCTTGGATAAGCTTTTGCACCTCAAACCCTGTGCGGCCCGCTGCCCATTCCCTGCACTCACGACCCAGTGTTACTATTACCTTGTGCCAGTCTGACATGTCTTCCGGTACTTTTACCCATTCTTTTTAACGATTGATGACCTTTATTTCACACCTAGCTTATAAATATTTCTACCTGTGCTATCCAGGACCTGTCTTTTCTTAGTCTATGACCCTTGACCATATCCATGACTTCATGCAGAAGATGAGCCCTGTCTGCGGTTACTCTCAGGTATCATTTGACTTGAAGGATCCTGGGCTTGTCCTCATTTGTTGGTAGTGCAAGGATATGCTCCATGCATATAAAAAGCAAGAGAGAGAAGTGAAAGATGTAAGTGGAAAGAGAATATAGTCTTATGTGGCGAAATATGAGACACGAAAATCAGGGGTGCGCAGTGAAAGATCTGTGTGGAAAGCTGAAGTAGCTCGTCAATAAATGATAATATAAGCAACACAACTTCATCCAAATATCAAATGACAGAGGGGCTTGGAGAGTATGGTCGCAGATATATGCTATAGCGAAGGTACCTAAAGAAGTTTCGACAATCATGATCGCAAATATGTGCTCTAGACATGGTACCTAAAAGAAGATTGGACAGTCATGGCTCTCGATGTATGTCCCAAACCAGACACCTGCAGAAGATTGGAGAATGAAGATTGCAGATGCCTGTCCCAGGTGAGACACCCCAACAAAACGAGACATTTTTGATCGTGAACTACTTAACGCAGGTTTGCCAGATGCACTTAACCATTGAGGACAAAGGTTAGTAGAAAGTAAAGAGCAAACAGCGTTAGAAACTCGAACTGTTCGGTAATGATGCAGGTAACAACTTATCCATGTGAAAAATCTGACTGAAGTCACCATGTTGGATAAGATCTCACCATTGTACCTGTACTTAGATATTCAAAGGTGGCAGTAAGTTAGGAAAATCCGGTAGCTATAAACCAGCAGGTAGTTCTCCATTTGCCTTGACCCAATTCGTGCTGGTTCTGTTTGTGTTTGATGTCGAGAGGCAGCCAACCACGACGAAAGCCCGGAACTAGCCTTCATCTGCTAACTTGTGCCGCCGCAGTATTAGTGACGAAGAGAATAAGCCGCGGTCGGTGTGTGCAAATTAACCAATATACTCTGTGACGCATCACGCGCGCGCGCACACACTCACACACACACACTCACACACACACACGCACACACACACACACTCACACACACACACACACACACACACACACACACACACACACACACACACACACGCTTGCTGGTGTCAACTGCACGTCTCACGAAAACATTATCATAATCAAATACAACATCTGGTAAACAGACGTGTGACAATTCAGAATTTATAAACACCCACCCTCTCCTTCTTCTAGGCTTTTCACAGACAGCGTGTTAAATATGTACACTGGAAATTATTCGGAATTGTCCTACAGACTGACATTACGAAGTGAAAACATGCACCATAGAACCGGCAAGTGTCGCCTGTGTCAACACCAGGCACGAGGAACCTCCGGCCCGCGAGCCGTATAAGTCCCGCGAAATCATTTTGCAAGGCCCTGCCAGTGCAATCGCAGGCGGGACTCGAAATGCAATTAATCTATTAGCTTTATAAACGATCATCAATAAATCTAGTAGTAACATCAGCAATGCAATCTAACACGTTAGGCATCACCAAAGAGAAGCAGGCACAGCCATTCCAATACGGATGAGTTCATTACACGCCTTTGACCAAATATAGCAGGCTCATTTTGAAGTTGATAATTGTGTCTGGCCCGCCAATTATGTCACACATATCCAAATGGCTATTGAGGAAATAAAGTTTTGCCACTTTCGGTCTACACAGTGGGTCAAGGCCTCAGTCTACACATTGGGTCCATGCCCCGGTCTACACAGTGGGTCCATGCCCCGGTCTACACAGTGGGTCCATCCCCCTGAATACACAGTGGATCAATCTCCAGGTTTACACAGTGGGTCCATTCCCCAGTCTACACTGGGGTCCATGCGCTGATCTACATAGTGAGTCCAACTCCAGGTCTACACATTGGGTCCATCTCCGGGTATACACAGTTGGTCCATGCCCCTGTCTACACAGTGGATCCTTGCCCCGGTCTACACAGTGGGTCAATGCTCTGGTCTATACAATGGGTCCATGCCCTGGTCTACACAGAGGGTCCATGTCCCAGTCTACACAGTGGGTCCATCCCCCGGTCTACACAATGGGTCCATCTCCCGGTCTACACAATGGGTCCATCTCCCGGTCTACACAGTGGGTCCATCCCCCAGTCTAAACAGTGGGTCCATGCCCTGGTCTACACAGTGGGTCCATGCCCTGGTCTACAAAGTGGGTCCATGCCCTGGTCTACAAAGTGGGTCCATGCCGCAGTCTACACAGTGGGTCCATCCCCCGGTCTACACAGTGGGTCCATGCCGCAGTCTATACAGTGGGTCCATGCCCTGGTCTACACAGGGGTCCATGTCCCAGTCTATACAGTGGGTCCATCCCCCGGTCTACACTGTGGGTCCATGCCGCAGTCTACACAGTGGGTCCATGTCCCGGTCTACACAGCGGGTCTATACCTCGGTCTACACAGTGGGTCCATGTCCCAGTCTACACAGTGGGTCTATCCCCCAGTCTACACTGTGGGTTCATCTCCCGGTCTAAACAGTGGGTCCATGCCCTGGTCTACACAGGGGTCCATGTCCCAGTCTACACAGTGGGTCCATACCCCGGTCGACACAGTGGGTCCATGCCGCAGTCTACACAGTGGGTCCATCCCCCGGTCTACACAGTGGGTCCATGCCGCAGTCTACACAGTGGGTCCATGTCCCGGTCTACACAGTGGGTCCATACCTCGGTCTACACAGTGGGTCCATGTCCCAGTCTACACAGTGGGTCTATCCCCCGGTCTACACTGTGGGTTCATCTCCCGGTCTACACAGTGGGTCCATGTCCCGGTCTACACTGTGGGTTCATCTCCCGGTCTACACAGTGGGTCCATGCCCTGGTCTACACAGTGGGTCCATGCCGCAGTCTACACAGTGGGTCCATGTCCCGGTCTACGCAGTGGGTCCATGTCCCAGTCTACACGGTGGGTCCATCCCCCGGGTCTACAGTGGGTCAGGTCCAGCGAACAAAATCAGCTTTGGGAACATTAAAAATAGGGTGACCTCAGCCATACCTGGATATGGGAACATGTAATCAATATTAAGCCTGAACAGAGGAACATGTAATCTCTCAGCAGTTGTAATACAGGATGTTAAAATCAACATCAACTTGTAACACGAAGTGTTATAATCAACTTGTAACGCGGAATGTTACAATCAACACCAAGCTGTAACAGTGTATAACAATCTACATAATGTTGTAATCGTGTATTACAATCAACATAATGTTGTAATCGTGTATTACAATCAACAAAATGTTGTAATCGTGTATTACAATCAACATCAAGTTGTAACAGTGTATTATAATCAACATCAAGTTGTAACAGTGTATTACAATCAACATAATCTTGTAATCGTGTATTACAATCAACATAATGTTGTAATCGTGTATTACAATCAACATAATGTTGTAATCGTGTATTACAATAAACAAAATGTTGCAATCGTGTATTACAATCAACATCAAGTTGTAACAGTGTATTATAATCAACATCAAGTTGTAACAGTGTATTACAATCAACATAATCTTTTAATCGTGTATTACAATCAACATAATGTTGTAATCGTGTATTACAATCAACATAATGTTGTAATCGTGTATTACAATCAACATAATGTTGTAATCGTGTATTACAATCAACATTAAGCTGTAACAGTGTATAACAATCAACATTAAGCTGTAACAGTGTATTACAATCAACATTAAGTTGTAACAGTGTATTGCAATCAACATAATGTTGTAATCGTGTATAACAATCAACATTAAGCTGTAACAGTGTATAACAATCAACATCAAATTCTACTAGTGTATTACAATCAACATTAAGCTGTAACAGTGTATAACAATCAACATCAAGTTGTAACAGTGTATAACAATCAACATCAAGTTGTAACAGTGTATTACAATCAACATCAAGTTGTAACAGTGTATTACAATCAACATTACGCTGTAACAGTGTATAACAATCAACATCAAGTTGTAACAGTGTATTACAATCAACATTAAGTTGTAACAGTGTATAACAATCAACATTAAGCTGTAACAGTGTATAACAATCACAATCAAGTTGTAACAGTGTATTACAATCAACATCAAGTTGTAACAGTGTATTACAATCAACATCAAGTTGTAACAGTGTATAACAATCAACATCAAGTTGTACTAATGTATTACAATCAACATCAAGTTGTAATAGTGTATTATAATCAAAATTTTTTTTAAAGTCGCTTAAAAGTCGACAGGGTCGACTTCATTGCACCGGGTTTTATCCTACATGCCTCGGTCTCTTTCCGCAGCACGAAAAGCGTCGCACAAAACACGAACTCCGTAGCTCTAGCGACGACCCACTGGTGTCTCCGAAAAATTTGACTCGTGAACCGAAGGACGTGGCCCGGAATCGAACCAACAACCTTCGGAGCCCGAGTCAAACGGCTTGACTACTTCGCCACGGAGACTCCCAAATTAACATTAAATTGACAACCAAATTGATAATCAACATTATAGTGTTTGTAATAGTGTATAATCAACATCAATTTGGGATACTGTACACTATAATCTATCAGTATATACAACGCAGCACATATTCACACATGCAACAACCCGTTGCTCTGACAACCCGTTGCTCTGACAACCCGTTGCTCTAACAACCCATTGCCTTGACTTCTCGTTGCCCTGACTATCCGTTGCTCTGACAACCCGTTGCTCTGACAACCCGTTGCTCTAACAACCCGTTGCCCTGACAACCCCTTGCCCTGCCAACCCGTTGCCCTGTCACCCCTTGCTCTGCCAACCCGTTGCTCTGGCAACCCGTTGCTTGGGTATATATATATATATATATATATATATATATATATATATATATATATATATATATATATTGTGTTTTCACCCATCCATAAATCTGTTTGTCTATCTATCAGTCAAATTGCCCATCTGTCTATCTATATATCGGTCAGCCTCTCTGTCCGTCTATCATCTGTCTGCACGGTATCTCAATATATCTCTGTATATTTACATTTTTATGCTGCCGTGCTTGCCTGAACTGTTATGCTTTCGTCCTTGTTTGTCCCTTGTTGAAAAGCACCGGTCCCCTCACACCATCAATACGATAATCGGGTGTCAACTACGTACAAGTGTAAGGCTTACATCTGGGCGGAAAATTCATATCGCTACAAACGTCTTTATTGTTGCAACAGCGCAGTTCTGTCTCGACCCGGACACAACTGCGTCAATACTGTATACAGACGGGAATAGGCCTCTACCCACGATCGCCGCAGTATTCATGTCGTATCAGATAATTGAGTTATTCAAGGTGTAATAATGACACCCTGCGTCAGTCAGACACGACCAGGGATGACATCACCTAGCCTGTCCTATATAAATACTGCCAGGTGGACTGAGCGGCAGTCTATTCTGTGGAGACAGACATCGAGTAGTGAACTCTTTGACCAGTGTGAGTTGTAGTCCTGTATAGTACTTGTCTGTGACTAAACAACGGCAATCTTGTATGTTTAGTTTGTTGTTTTATTTAGCAAGACTACACAAGGCTAAGGAAGCTTGTATAACACTGGGATATTTGTGGGAGTCAGAGAAAATTAAACTGAGCACATCACTGAGAATATTCAGAGTTGCTTGAGGGCCTATGAACCAAAGGGGGATAGAGAGTGAAGAAACAATGGGAAAAAGATGTTTCCACCAGATGTAAATATTAATGTAAATAATTACAGTCGAATAAATAAATACATAATTTTAAGTAATTCTGGATAATACTAATTTCATATACAAGTCAGGATGAAATAAGGTGATGACAGAAATATGGATAAACTTGTGCAATAAAGATGAAATAATCCGATGACAGAGATATGGATACACAAACATGAACAATAAAGATGAAATAAGGCGATGACAGAGATTGGATAAACGTTAACAATAAAGATAAAATACAGCTGTGACGCAGATGAGGATACACGTGAACAATAAAGATGAAATAAAGCGATGACAGAGATTGGATAAACGTGAACAATAAAGATGAAATAAAGCGTTGACAGATATGCGAACAGACATGAAAGATGTAGGCTGTGTTTGTAGGTGAAGTGCCTATTAGAAATATCACCTGCCACAAAGCGAACCTAGCTGACTGGCAATATCTACACAAAAGACAGGATTTGTACGCTTGTATAACTGCCACTTTGTTGCTGGCCTTCTTATTGTGTGTACCTTGTGTGGTATCTGGTAGCAACATTTTTATGAATAGGCAACATTGTACGTGTAAACGTCATTCATTATACTTTGATGTTAGAAAAATGAATGAACATGGAGTGGGTGTAGGGGCAGGGGTGAAGAAAGACAGTTTCGAGGCAAATCTTCTTCTCTTCTTCTTCTTCTTCTTCTTCTTCTTCTTCTTCTTCTTCTTCTTCTTCTTGTGTGTTTCTGATTGTCAGTTTGTCTGTCTGATTGCCGGTCTACTTGTTTGTCTGATTGTCCAGATAGCTGCCTGTCCTCCTACCTGTCTGTCTGTCGGTCTGCCTGTCTGTCTGCCTGCCTTTCTGCCTGCCTTCCTGCCGGCCTGTCTGCCGGCCTGTCTGCCGGCCTGTCTGTCTGCCTACCTGTCTGCCTGCCTTCCTGCCTGTCTGCCTGCCTTTCTGCATGCCTTCCTGTCTGTCTGCCTGCCTTCCTGCCTGCCTTCCTGTCTGTCTGCCTACCTTCCTGCCTGCCTGTCTGTCTGCCTACCTGCCATCCTGCCTGCCTGCTTTTCTGCCTGCCTTCCTGTCTGTCTGTCTGTCTGTCTGCTTGTCTGCCTGCCTGCCTGCCTGTCTGTCTGCCTGCCTTCCTGAATGCTTTCCTGAATGCCTTTCTGCCTGTCTGTCTGCTTGTCTGTCTGCCTGTCTGCCTGTCTGTCTGCCTGCTTTTCTGCCTGCCTGCCTGTCTGTCTGCCTTTCTGCCTGCCTGCCTGTCTACCTGCCTGCCTGCCTGTCTGTCTGTCTGCCTGCCTGTCTTTCTGCCTGCCTACCTTCCTGCCTGCCTGTCTGTCTGCCTACCTGTCTTCCTGCATGCCTGCTTTTCTGCCTGCCTTCCTGCCTGCCTTCCTGCCTGTCTGTCTGTCTGCCTGCCTGTCTGCCTGCCTTCCTGAATGCTTTCCTGAATGCCTTTCTGCCTGTCTGTCTGCTTGTCTGTCTGCCTGTCTGCCTGTCTGCCTGCCTGCTTTTCTGCCTGCCTGCCTGTCTGTCTGCCTGCCTTTCTGCCTGCCTTTCTGCCTGCCTGCCTTCCTGCCTGTCTGCCTGCCTGCCTGCCTGCCTGTCTGTCTGCCTGTCTGCCTTCCTGCCTGTCTGCCTGTCTGCTTGTCTTTCTGTCTGCCTACCTTCCTGCCTGTCTGCCTGCCTGCCTGCCTGCCTGTCTGCCTGCAACCACCAACCCATCCACTGTTGATATCTGATTACCATCGCACACACTATTTACGATTCGCTGAAGAAACGGCCGTGTGTGAAGTTCACAACACTAACAGATGAACCGAGGATAGCGCAAGTACACGTGTCCTGTGTGTTTACTATCATTAGTATCATCATGCCGGCCACGGGGTCACGTTTAAAGACCAAAGTTCGACCCTCTCGCTGGCGAATGAATCATCTCGGTGACGACATTTCTAGCCGGTCTGTACGCAAGACACGTGACACCCGCTGCCCGGCAAACATGAAAGTGGTTGTCATGCACGACTGATTCCCTAGACTTTGATCTCCAACTGACAGTTTGTTGACTCCCCTTGTTTTCTGGTATGCCAGGTCTGTTAAGCAGCCTGTCAGGTTCAGGGGTGTCTTGTTGGCCGGGTATCGACGCATGTTTCGCAAGCGGAAGACTCGCCATTTCTGAGGCTTCAGATTCCAATGTCGAAGTGCCGCTTTCTGTCACTGTTTGTATTGTCCAATATGCCCTCGAGGCAAGCGTGGCCGAGAGGTATATCGCTAGCGCTTAATCTTCCAGTGCGCTGACGGCGATGTTATGGGTTCACTCAACACAGTTCAGTTGGACATAAGGGTTGACTTCTCATTCAGAGTTTGTTTCATGTCATTTACTGGATGTCGTAATTAATTCAGGCATTGTTTGGCTGTGTGATTTACAAGACAAGTTTACGTTCAGTAGTTTGCCATTGCATTCTGAACGACCGACGCTTATGGCATTGTTAAAAATCAACACAGGGCGATCTGCAGCTGATTTCGAACGCTGTATGCGGGATATAGACTCCGGTCTCGTTCAGAGAGAACGCTGTATGCGGGATATAGACGCTGGTCTCGTTCAGAGAGAACGCTGTATGCGGGATATAGACGCCGGTCTCGTTCAGAGAGAACGCTGTATGCGGGATATAGACGCCGGTCTCGTTCAGAGAGAACGCTGTATGCGGGATATAGACGCCGGTCTCGTTCAGAGAGAACGCTGTATGCGGGATATAGACGCCGGTCTCGTTCAGAGAGAACGCTGTATGCGGGATATAGACGCCGGTCTCGTTCAGAGAGAACGCTGTATGCGGGATATAGACGCCGGTCTCGTTCAGAGAGAACGCTGTATGCGGGATATAGACGCCGGTATCGTTCAGAGAGAATGCTGTATGCGGGATATAGACTCCGGTCTCGTTCAGAGAGAACGCTATATGCGGAGGACAGACGCTGGTCTCTTTCAGAGAGAACGCTATATGCGGGATACAGACGATCGGTTTCGACCACAGATAAATGGCAAGCTACTGAACGTCGCTTTGTCAGGACAATCAACCCGCGGTGAGGTAACAACGTCCTGCACAGGACATGCCCCATGTCCAACTCAAATTCAAATTTTTCAAAACACATAAATAAATAAATAAATTCCAAATTCGGTGTCATTAAACCAGCCTCTTCAGCTTTGGTTATTTTGGGATCCGTGGTTGTGTGGATTGTTAGTCCCAATTCATACTGGTTTTATTGGGTCCGCTCTGTTTGTCGGATAAAGTTATTTTTGTGCAGCCTGGTAATTTCCTGGTAATGCTGGCCCATGTTAGTGTGTCCTCAGATATGCACTCTCTCCCATGTTAGTGTGTCCTCATATACATAAACTCTCTCCCATGTTAGTGTGTCCTCAGATACATACACTCTCTCCCATGTTAGTGTGTCCTCAGATACATACACTCTCTCCTATGTTAGTGTGTCCTCAGACACATATACTCTCTCCCATGTTAGTGTGTCCTCAGATATACACTCTCTCCCATGTTAGTGTGTCCTCAGATACATACACTCTCTCCCATATTAGTGTGTCCTCATATACATACACTCTCTCCTATGTTAGTGTCCCCAGATATACACTCTCTTCCATGTTAGTGTGTCCTCAGATATATACTCTCTCCCATGTTAGTGTATCCTCAGATACATACACTCTCTCACATGTTAGTATTTCCTCAGATATACACTCCCTCCCATGTCAGCATGTCCTCAAATATACACTCTCTCTCTCATGTCAGCATGTCCTCAATTATACACTCTCTCCCATGGCGTTCGTGAGTGCCCCATTTTAGTAAGTATACGTATCGTGTGTAACTAGCATCATATGTCCAACACATCCCATGGCAGGCACATGAATTCCTCAAGACTTATTGTAACACCCTAATGTACATTGGGCATCTGTGACACAGTCACTCTAATGTACACTGGGAAACTGTAACATAACCACCCTTATGTACACTAGACATCTGTGACACAGTCACTCTAATGTACAATGGGGCAACATAACCGATGGAAACGCGAGAGTTGGTGCGGCTAGGGAACTCTGAGGGCTCATGTCATAAGATTAATTAATCTGTGACTTGTGCTGGTGGGACATGACAGAGTGGATGAGTGAACCACGGCCTACTGTGTTAGTTAGCAAGTATACTAACTACTGCAGTAGTATGTTATATTCTGTGGTAAATGATAATAAGAATAATCCGAACAGCAGATTTGTTCAGTAGTTTTCCATTGCTTTCTGAACGACCGGCACATTTACCTTTTTCGAAAAACCAGCACCGCTGTGTTTCGAACCCTGGTATACGGAATTAAGAATCGCGTCCGTAACGCCTTCGCCACGGAGTTCGGTTGTGTATATATTACTACAACTAGTTGTACAACAACTACTACAACTACTATTACTACTACTGGCACTACGCTATATTATGGTTTTCTTCATTTTGTGCATCTCTCTCTGCTCTCTCTCTATCTCTCTCTATCTCTCTCTCTATCTCTCTCTATATCTCTCTCATTATATCTATCTATCTCTATCTGCTCTCTCTAACTCTCTCTCTATCTCTATCTATCTCTCTCTATCTCTCATTATATCTAACTATCTATCTCTACTCTCTCTATCTCTCTATCTCTCTCTATCTCTCATTATATCTATCTCTCTGCTCTCTCTATCTCTCTTTCTATGCTCTCGCTCTCGTGTGTCTCCCTCTTTTTCTTGCTCTCGCTCTCTTCTCTTTTAAAAAATGAGAGAGAGAGAGAGAGAGAGAGAGAGAGAGAGAGAGAGAGAGAAAGAAAGAAAGAAAGAAAGAAAGAGAGAGAGAGAGAATCATTGCTGAGGTGTGCATCTTGTGAGAAACAATATTCACTTAAGATAAAACGTGATAATATGAATCTTGTCGATGCGTGTACAACCGGTGAAGTGTAATAATGTGTCCTTGTATTTTAAGCATCCGGCATGTCCCGTGAAATGCCCAGCAATTAAATGAAACATCAAAATGTCCACCGGTAGCAACAATAAGTGTCTTGCCTTTTCTCATCTTGATCACACACTTATCGTGAGGTAGAGTAATGTTCAACCAGTAAACATGTTTGTTTGCACGTCGACCACCTATGTGCTGTGATGTAGAACAGTGTTAGATCTACACAACAACGTTTCTTTGCAAGTTTTGAGATAGGACAGTTTAAGAACCCATACAACACGTTTGTTTAAAAGTCAACTACAAATATGCCTTCAGGCAGAAACGATTGTCTGACCATAAGAAATTACGGTATATAAACATGTAAATAAGTTTGATACATATCTAGTATTTCAATAAGTATATATACTCCTGATATTGTCAACAGTTTAGTTTGGTCTGTCTGTTTCCCCGAGAGATGGACACGGTAATGGTATTGTACATCTAACACTACTATTGTATATTGCCCTCAACAGTTACTGAAACATTCCACAACAGCAGCAGCCT